>JAWZSL010000002.1:32203052-32938736 GCA_034769285.1 Lutjanus argentimaculatus
CAGAACATTATGGGCTCTATCTTCTGCCAGGCGCAAAGTGGCACACAGCACAATGCAGCTGTCATCGCTATTTTCTGACCGACTCAGTTGTCACTTTCTCGCCCAGCGGCCGCGTTGCGTAGCTAGCAAATGTGCTTATGCCCATCTGTGAGCCCATGGGTGTGTTGGTCTTAAAATGAGGTGTGTTCAGGCGCACTGCTGGCACACTGCTGTCTTGAGGTAGTAGACAGTGACCATCAAAAATCTGGTCTGAAGTCAGTGACGCTGTATTTTTCCTGCTATTTAAAGGACCCATTATTCAGACAGTAAGATGAGCCTACATAGGTGGGTTCACAACATGCGCACATTCTGCTTTTAGACACTGCTGTTAATCAGTGTCATAAAAATGAACATTTGATTAGTAGTAGTCTGTTTATAGCAACAGTTTTTAGTTTTGCTGCTTAACTAATAACAATATTTGCTGCTGATACTTAATCCCCCCTAATCATTAAAGCATCTTTTAAGTGACTTATGAATGTGAATTGATGTATCATTGTTTTCTTTCATGATTTACTTTCATGATAAGAGAGGCAGCTTTCAGTAATTAACATGGTGATGTGCTTCTGGCATCAGATCGCACAAACTGGGCGTCTCTCTCTCTTTCTAGGGAGACACTTTGCAGTCTACTTTGCCCACCTGCAGCCCATCCACTATTACTCATGGTGTTAATTTTTATGAACCTAGCTGCCTGACCAGTGGGTTTAACCACACAGCCTGTATCAATACACTACTGGGTCATTTCAGCATCTCTGTCAGCATCCACTTCTCCAACCTGCCAAATCCGTCATTTAAATAAAAATGAGCCAGAGGCAGGAGCACATGGAACTCTAAAAGGGAATGGGGATGAAAATTCTGATTGGTGTAATTCATGTTATGTCCTAACACCACCTTACACCACCTTGCGACTCATCTAGCATCCAGATTATCCATCATTTAAATGGCAAAGGGGAGCAGGACACACCCAAAATGCCCTCGCACCACACTCTTTCGATCATGCACTATTGATCATCCAAATAGGGCCCTATTAGTTATGTAATTAATGTCATCTGAAAAAAACAAAAATGCGGAATATTAATATTAATTTTAGGAAAGCTACCAGTTCTTTGTGTAAAAAAGAAAAAGTCAGAGGACATGAGAAAATCTGTGTCTGTCTCCTTCAAAATGACGGAGTGCCCCTACCCCCTGATAGTGTGTGATACTTTAAATTAGGACCCACAGCAAACAAGAATTCAATCAATAGTTCCATATATTAATAGGATAGGAGAAATGCATCGGAGAAATTGTGTGCCTCTGACAGGATCCCATCACAGTGATATTTTTAAAAACTTAATTAAAGTAGAAACAGAAAACAGTGACATGAAGTCATTAAGAATAAACTGATTGCCAAAGTCCTGAAAATTGGAGTGACAGAATGAACCACCTGAGGGACACAAGTATGACAATAAGTATACACCCCTGCGTGCAGGTGCCCCAGTCAGCAGGATTAAAGATGAGGAAAATAACAAGAAACATCACAACTGTGACAGCATAATGCAACGCTAAAAAGGGACGTACCTGCACTGTTGACATGGAGTATTCGTTGTTGACGTCCAGGTGACACCGCCCATCGTTGGGAATCACAATGCCTGCCATTCTACTGTCCATCCCAAAGTGTGAGTCAGCATCACTGACAAACACCAGCAAACGCATCGAATCATTCCTCCAGCCTATCTTGTCCTATCGGAAGACACATTATGTTGCTCATTCTGCCTCTTATATCATCAGAGGATAACTCAGATAACTGAGTAAATAAAAAAATAAATAAACAATGAAGTTGACAAGATTTTGAATCACAAACTAACGACTAAGTTCATATCTTCTAGAGATTTTAGAAACAAAATTTACCCCACAAACAGCAGCCTGCATGACGGCGTCAAAGCCACACTCTGGCCCGTCAGTATTTGCAGAGACACGCTGCTTTGCGATTATCTCGTTGAACTCGTCAGTGCTGCTCGTCAGAGACAAGACGTGTTTATATCCAAACGTTGGCTGGCAGGTTGCGGCCACACTGCTGCAGGAGTCAAAAACAAAGATTCTCTCAGATACCAAACGAGATTTGATGAAAATCTGCAACCTCAGAAAAGAAGATGTTGTTGAAGTTTTGTTTGTGCGTGTTTTCATATTTACCTGCAGGGGTTGGCAAGCTCCTCCTCTGTGATCTTGATAAAAGGCAGGATGGGTTTCTCCACAAAAGAGCCAAAGCCCATTCTGAATTTACTGGTGAGGTTTGCCATCTCTTTGGACAGAGTGGAGCCCAGGTCTTTGATCATCTCCAGATCGTCGATCATGGACGCCGACAGGTCCATCAGGTAGTAGATGTCCACAGGATAGTCCTCTGTGTGTTGGATCTTAACCTGGAAAGTCACCTGACTGCCTGTGCAAAAACAAAACCGACACCTTATTTCCAGAGGTGGGGACAACAAAGTACAAAGTACAAATACTTTGTTACTGTATTCAAGTAGAGTTTTCAGGTATCTGTGCCCATAAAACCAATTGGGCTCGCAGCCATTTGTCTCAGAAAATGTGAAGGGACCCACAACAGTCCCTTAAAAGTAAAATAATTTGTGGCACATTGGACGATTGCTGAATTTATGGTGACTGAACAGTAGGAGGAGATACCAAGAAGCAGAAACTGGGAAAACCCACTGGACACTGTGAGCAAGCAAACCACTTGGCTTTGCACAGAAACAGCTGGTAGGAATGTCTTTCAGAACTACTTTTTACTTTTGTATTTTAAGCACATTTCAGAGCCTGTTCTTTTACACTTTTACCAGAGTCTTTTTTTACACATGTATCTGCATTTCTACTGTAGTAAAAATATGTGAGCACTTTTGCCACCTCTGCTTATTTCAACCTGAAAATGAAGAAACCACTTCTGGAGGCAAAACATCAAATTAAAAGGTCATGTGCCAGGTTGCTTACCAGGTCGCAGCTTGAGTGCCATTTTCTGTGGTGAGATCTGAGTGCTGTTAACGCTGCCAGTCTTCTTCCCGAGTGGACGATCCTGCAGGATCTGGCCTTCAGAAACAGGGAACTCCAGCTGGCTCCTGGCACATCCCTTTTCTAGTAAGATATCCAGTGTGTCACATCGTTCGCTGACTGAAAACCAGTCTGTGAAATTCTGAAAGTCACATGTTGAGATTGTTTTACAGTATGCCATAAATTCTCAGTTTTATTATCATAACCAGGAGCAAACTGTCAAACAAAGTGTTATTTTTGCTCATCCGTGCACAAAAATCCCACATTGTTGAATGCACTGTGGTCCTCTCCAAACATGTTGTGATTTTTATATATGCAAACGCTGTCTGCTCACCTCCTGCGTGCACCAGGCACAGTGAGAACTGAGCTGCAGACACTCATCACAAGTCACAGCGCTGCCAGCTGAACATGATCCTGCAGTATGAACACAGTGAGAGTCAGCATGCCAACATGGACACGAGTTTCCTGCAACAACTAAAGGTCTCTCCGGGGAAGAGACTGGATTTTAAAAAGTGTGTCAAGTGTTTGCCCTGGTGAAAATTAAATAGGATAAGTATATTTTATAAATTTTAGAACTTGAGTGTATTTGAAGTCAGACTGATCATCAGTATACTTCAAGTGTGTTGATGATTAGTTCACTTGAAGTTTGCTGGTTTGGAAAACAATTGATACTAAATATATTTTAGTTGCAATTAACTTGCTACAGAGTCACATGAGCACCAAAATGTGTGATAAATATACAAAGATCATGTGACTAATTATCACAGTATTTCATTTTTTTCTATTTTTCAGTACTTCCAACATTTTTCACAAAATAAATATTCATCCAAAAAGCAGACAATTTACACAAAATGACGCTAATCAAAAACATGGCATTGCATACCATTGACGTGTTGTTCACTCCAAATAAATTCACAGTAAAGTCAGTTCAGTGTGCGGTGGTTTATGTTGATATTTTGATGTCCCTGTGTCCAACCAGCACCTGATCCCTTACACTACCTTTGCAGAGGGAGCTCTGTTTACTAAACATATATTGAAGCATGCTTTTTGGAAGCACACTTAAAGGTAGAATCAGTAGGATTTGTCCGAGCTGTTCGAGCACAGCAAAATAATGAAGAAAAATACGGGAATACAGACAGACAGTCTCTGTAGATACTGACACCACCACACACTTTGAGTGGGTCGTAAGTGATGATTTAAAGGGATTATGTTCATATGAGTTTATGCATTTTTTTTCTGAGGAAATTGTTGCATATTGTGCCTTCAAATACACTTTTAATAAAGTGAGTTAACATACTCTTTAATAAATCATACTAATATTACAAAGGAATTATAAATAATCATATTATATCAAAAGTAAACTAACTTACCACTAAAGGTATTTGCAATTGAGTATACATTTTAAAAGTACATTAATGTGCAATTTTACAGTACACTCACAATAGAATACACTTCTTATAAGTGCAATGAAATACCACTGTAAGTACTGCAGAATTCGTATGTCTATTTTTAGTTTAAGTTAGTTATTAAAGTAGTTATTACTATAATTAATTAGTTATTGAATCAATGAAAGAGGGAACTACATCATAATCACATTTTACAACCTTGTTGTAAATAAACAGAATAAATAAAATCCTTGTATCCTTATTGAAGTTGAACTTCTTCTATTCTTTGAATTATTTACATTACACTCACTACACTATACAACTTTTGCATGGCATGGCATGGACTATGTATGTAAATAATTTAAGATGTAATTGATTTGTAACTTTTGAAACTATTCTAATAAGTGCAATGGAAAATAATCAAAGGCTTTTTACAGTAAAACGTCATAAAAACCAAACACAGCATGTCACAGCTCTTGACTCATTGTTTGCACATTATAAACGAGTTGCTGCCCTTGATTTTTAAAGTGAACAGCCGTCAGTCGAGCTGCCTCTTACCCTCCACGGTGTTGATCCAGTAGCGGAGAACCAGGCTCAGCAGTAGAAGCCCCATTAGTCCGTGAGGTTACTGCTCACGAGGACACACAAGAAGAATATTTCAGGTTGTCTCATATTTACAGCAGTGAAACACGTCCAGCGTCATGCCGCCTCCTGTCCTCAAACCGAGAGCTGACTGCAGGGCAGCACTGCCGAGCCGCAGTGGACTACCTGGATAGAGGGAGGAGGAGGAGAGGAGGAGGAGGAGGAGGTGAGGCTGCCTCTACCTGCGCTGCGCTGCCTTTTATGTTCACTTCCGCTCAGGTGAGACAGACAGCGGGGCGGGCGCGAGGATCAATCAAACGCTGACATGCTGACCGGTAACTCATCTGTTTCCCGCCTTTAAATGTCATAATGAATCAGGTTTGTTCCCACAACCTTTACTCACATCCACAACTGATAACAAAATTATTAATAGAACCACTGAGTAATCAGCTGTAATAACAGTGCAGCGGTGGACTTACTCAACTTAAATGTTGAACGCCACAGAGGGAAGTGTAGTTTTTACTCCACTACCTTTATTGAACAGCTATAGTTTCTTTCCAGATTGAGATTTTACAGTACAATGGGATTAAGGATTAAACCAGTGGTTAATTAAAAAAAAAACAAAACAAAACAATGAGCACCTTGTGACTGTGGATTTAAGATTTATTTTTCTTTATTTCAAACATTTAATGAGAAGATAAACAACTTTGGGACGCACCATTTCATTTTCAAGGGGGTCCACAGGCACAAAACATGGATTATCAAACAACAACATTCAGTAAATAATATGTAGTGCGAATAGATAAGATGCTATAGAAATAAGCTTTATTTGTTTACTTATAGGATTGTTCACGTGCCCACAGGACTAAGAGACTGTTTATACCCTGACAACATTACTGCATGTCATAGGCTTGAATTACAGGTAAATTACTCTCACTTAATCACTGAACTATGGCCGACGATGAATAATAAAATACAGAGAGGCCACGCCATAAGCAAACACAGCCTGTATACCTTTATTACCCAGACACCGTAACGAACATATGTTAATCTTTAACGACATGAGAGCATGAATTTTGTCTTTAGTCTGACAAGAATTTTACTTCAACGATTGACTCAAGACAAACCTTGCAGGCCTATCACAAGATAGCCTATGAAATATGACCGTGAGTGTGTGTGTGTATGATTCGAGGGGGAGGAGGGCGGAGCTGCGTAGGTGTTGAACCATTGACAGCTGCAGTGCAAATATCCCTGCTTGTCCGAACTCACAGGAATCTCACAGTTCACCACCACACCCCTCTGGATCTGGGTGAGTCCCATCTGTCACCCCCAACCCATACCCCACCTCCTCCTCCCCCTCCTCCTCTCCTCTTATACTAATCCCTCCCTTCTTCTCCTCCTCCTTTCTTCTCCTCTCAGCTCTCTGTGTATTTTGATCCACCTTGTGCCCAGTAGCCCTCTTGATGTGTCAGCCTGTGAAACTGCCATTTCATTTTATACCTCCTTTGGATTAATTCCTCTCATTTTCTGTCTGACACTCTACACTCTTAGAAATAAGGGTTCCAGAGGGGTTCTTCTTGAAGGGCTGAGGCTTTACCCAGAACCATTTGCTTCTAAATAACTCTTTTTTTGAAAAAGGGTTTGTCAAGCGTTCTTTGTAAGACTAAAGGTTCCACTATGAACCCTTTTCTTCCAAAGAACCCCTCAAAGAGTTCTTCAAGGACTGTTGAAATACTTGTAAACAATTTTGTCAAGTGTTCATCAAAGCTTCCACACCATAGTACCATAATATAAAGGGGGTCTCAGTAGAACCCACTGGCTGGGTTCTAATAAAACTCTTGGAATATAAAAGTTTTCTGTAGAACCCTCCATATGTGTTCTAAATGACACCCTTGCAATATAAAAAGGTTCTTGATAGAACCCCTTGGGGGTTCTAGATAAAACCTTAGAATATAAAAAAAAGTTCTCTGTAGAACCCCCTTGGTGGGCTTTAGATAAAACCTTCAATTTATAAAAAAAATATTGGTAGAATCCCCTGAATGTGTTCTAGATAAGACCCGTGAAACCCTTCACAGATGGCTCTAGGTATAACCTTTTATGTTGGGTTCTAGGTAGAACACTCTGAAGGGGTTCCAAGTGAAACATTTATACAAGGTGTTTTCTACTGTGTTTGAGATAAAACCCTTAGAAATATAAAAAGGTTGTAAGTAGAACCCCCTGAGTATGTTCTAGATAAAACCTTCAATTTATAACAAAAAATATTGGTAGAATCCCCTGAGAGTGTTCTAGATAAGACCCTTGAAATATAAAGATGAACCCTTGGATGGGTTCTTGTTAGCACACCAACCATTACACCATAGAAGGGTTCTCTGTAGCACCCCTAGGAGGTTCTGGGTGAAACCCTTCACAGATCATTCTAGGTATAACCCTTTATGTTGGGTTCTGGGTAGAAGACTATGAAAGGATTCCAAGTGGAACCTTTATACAAGGTGTTTTCTAGCCTAAAACGCTTAGAAATATAAAAAGGTTCTAAGCAGAACCCCCTCTGTGTGTTTTAGATAAAACCCTTGGAATATCAAAAGGTTCTCTGAAGAACCCCCAAATGTGTTCTAGATAAAATCCTTGGAATGTCAAAAGGTTTTCGGATGAACCCCCTGAGCCTGTTCTAAATAAAACCCTTGGAATATAAAAAAGTTTTTGGTAGAACCCCCTGATTGGGTTCCTGTTAGCATCCTAACCATTACACCAAAGAAGGGTTCTCTGTAGAACCTCTCACAGGGGTTTCTGGGTAAAACCTTTAACAGATGGTAGGGTACAACCCTTTAGGCTGGGTTTTAGATAGAACACTTTGACAGGGTTCCGATCTGTAACCTTTATAAAAGGTTCTACCAGGAACCAAAAAGGGTTCTTGTATGGGGACAAGCTGAAGAACTCTTTATGGTTCCAGTTAGCCCCTTTATTTCTAAGAGTGTACCTGCTCCTCTCCTATCCTGCTTCACAGGCTTCATCTCTCCATGCTTGTCATTATTTTCTGAATATCTCAGTCTGATGCAATCAAAACACCGTTTTTCTGAAACGTCTCATTTTTTAAGGCGATGTCATGTCTTGGTTTAGATGCTTAAAGTTGTAATAAGGTGTCACAGTTGCACCAGACTCACATTTCAGCCTGACGTTGCTCTAAATTTAAAAGCTGTTGCATTTCACTTTGGTTTCAGGGAAGTCCTCTCAATGAATCTGACAGTCAAGTGTTTGAAGCATGATTTTTAAAGAGAACCTCATCAAAATTCAGCAATCCATCAATTATTCTCCCACATATCTCCCTCAGCACTTATGCATAGAAATGGAGGTACACGTTAACCCTGCAATGAGCCGACTCACCTTCAGGGGCGTCCTCTGATAACATGCTGTCCCGTCTCAGTCCTTGTCATCAAGTGAAAAATGGAGAGGAACGGAGAAGCATCAGGCCAGCAGCAGCACACTCACAGTCTTATTGTGTCCCGGCAGTCAACACAGTAACAGTAAACCTATTGTAACGGCGCCCTTTATGAAGCATGGCGCTGGGGTGACCCTGCTGCCCATGCTCCTTGGCTCATGTGTGCTTTTGTGTGTGTTGTGTGTGTGTGTGTGTGTGTGTGTGTGTGTGTGTGAGAGAGAGAGAGTCTGACAGTGGGTGAGTGAGTGTGTGTGCATGCATACTGGGGTCATGTGTGGGTGTTTGTACAGGCTCCAGCTTGCCTGTGTGTGTGTGTGTGTGATGATAATGAGTGACAGTAACAACTGCAGACTGTGAGAGCAGCTTCTTTATTAAGAGACGACCTGACTGATGTGCGAGTGTTGCACTCTAGAGGCTGAAGCTGGTGTGAACTGCAGCGCAAACACCCCTGACTCAAAGCAATGGTCACTGTGATTAGTTTGGATTGTGGTGTGTGTGTGTGTGTGTGTGCGCGCGCATATGTTTGCTCAAGTTCAATTACTTCCTGCAGTGAGGAGGAGGAGGAAGCCGAGAGAAGGAGTGCTGGTGCTGTAATACAGCCTCCTTCTCGCAGTGGTATGGCTGGAATGCAGGTGTACACATTCATGTGTGAGTGGAACAAAATAATAGAGCAGAAGCCTACTGCACTATATAAGAATTTAGATTACACAGCACCGCAATCTCATTTTTATACTAACACACTCACTGATAATGCTAGCATGTTGATATTTAGCAGGTATTGTGTTTACCATGTTCATCGTGTGGTTTGGAGGAGTGTTAGTCAAGTTAAATTCAACTTTACTGTGAATTCTGACATATGTAGGGGAGACCGGGGAAGGCAGTAACACTTTTTGTTTAACGGGGTAATCTGTAATGCATTTAATGTAATAAAATGACTGGATATGTAATCAGAATTGAGGTAAACATGCTGAGTTTAAATACTAGTACGTTCTCCTTTAAAATGTCCATTCCAGGCAGGAATGACTGCTTAAGTTTGCCCAAATGTTTGCTGAATGAGTAAGTGTCTGTTTATGAGTCTTTAAGAATTTCTTACTAAGCTTTTAGAAAGAGTAGAAGTCTGTAACAGTGAAACTGAGCAATTTGTTAATGGAGTCTAGCAGGCAGTGAGACAGACAGTCACTGGACTCCAACTCCAGCGTGTGTAGTTTCTGAGCAGTTTGCTTTTGATTTCAGAATAACGGGCTGAACTTTACATTGTCAGACAATTGACAGTTATAAACAGCTAATTAACTCAGGACCCATTGTCATTTGTTAGTCAGTTTACAATGTTGTGCTTGTCTTGTGCTCCTGCAGTGTTCCTGCATCCTGCCTGAGCTTCCTCAAGTCTGGGGAGGAGGGGGCAGGAGGAAACAACTTGCTTAAACTACAGATCGTACCCAAAACTTGTATTTAACATACTTTCTGTGGCTCCAACTTGCTAATTGGATGGTAGTACTCATTTTTGGATGTGCAATTGTTACATATTGCTTCTTACACACAATCCAATTTATGAGTCAACTTTATTTAAAAATTAAAAATAAACAGTCTAGAATAAAGTGGACATTTTCATGAACATGTATGTGTCTAAAACTAAAACTAAAACAAAACAACAAAGAACTAAAAATGTAAATATTTATAAGCTAGATGTGTGTGAGAGTTGGGAGGGGTGGTAAATACAAGGCACAGATGAAGAACAAACATTGTCATGATAGTATGAATTGTAATTAACAATTATAGTGCAAATACAACAAATATGGTGCAAATAGGGATGAGCAGAACACATGCAAATATTTGGCAGTTAGCACTTAAACACAGCAGCTGATGCTGATGGGAATGTCGTTATTTGCAGGTAGAAACCAAACTATTGGACAAAAGAATTTTAACTCAAAGATGCAAACATGCTACATGAAAAGTCAAGATATCAAAGTTATCGCAGTTCATCCTCTGTGACCACAAATGTACACAGGATGAAGTGAACATGAAAAGAGCTAGTTTGTTTATTGTGTTGATTCCTATATGTGAAGTATGTTATGGTGACTGAGTATGAGGAACTGTGTATGCAATATTGTTACAAGAACAGGAACAACAAATGTTCTTGTTCTAAAACTGAGCGGCTTTATTGCTTTGTTTAATAGCAGAGCTTTACCTTTGCTATTTTTGTGAGGAAGTGTCATACTCAACTACATTTTGGAAAATCAACAATTTTTCAGTTATGCCAACATTGGCAGGATATTTAATCTATGTTTGCTTTCAGCTGTAAATCACTCAAGACTTTCTTTTAAAGAAAATGGCTATAATTTCAGTTTAAAAGGCTAGATGCTTTAAAATAGCATTAATTTAACACAAATAACTCTATTTCTATTTCAGTGATTTTAAGTCAAGCAAACGTTTCAACTTGATATCATAATACTCCAACTATAGCAATACTATGTACAGGTTAACCACTGCGGCTCTTGCAGTGTACAGATGTATCCTGGCATGAGTTGATGCTGATTCATGGTGATATACACATGAGTGGAAAGGGTTATTATAACAAGAACTTATGCAGCTCTGTGAAGTCAGAAGACGGGCCTGCTCTTCAGAATTTTATTTGTAGCCTTATCAAACAGAAAAAGACAATATTTTGATCCATAGTGATTTTTAATCGGGCTTAGTTTAGACCAGGATTTGTTGTTATATATGTTATAATGTAGAAAAATATCCCCTGTGAGTGATATACTATTATATAATTGGAATATCATCACTGATGCATTAATGTGTAAACAGCATTTTACCTCCTGTACTGAGGTGGATCTGTTTATTTTCATTATGAATTAATCTCCTGACTATTGTCTCATTTTATTGGTAGACTGATTTGTAAGAAATCAGAAAATAGCAAGAAATGCCATCACAATTGCCCCAAGCTCCAAGTAATACATTCACAGTGCTGTTTTTGACAAAGTAATGGTACAAATTTCAATGTTCATTTTTTCCCCCATTTCTCCCTCTTTTGGATGGTTTAATTTACAACAAAACATTGTATTTTATAAGATATTCATGTAATCTTCAGATAGTACATTTCCCCTTTTGAATGTGTGGAAGAACACAGTATAACTAACATAAATGTCTCAGGCTTGTCAGCAAATGAGGTAGTTAACTGATAAGTGACTCAATAGAAATATTATTGACTACTGTTTTGATGATCTATTAATCATTTCAGTAATTTTTTTCTATCAAGAACGTCAACTGTTCTCTGTTGCAAACGTCTCACTTATATTAGTTTTGAATATTAGTTTTGGACTGCAGGTTGTACAATACAAGACACCTGAAGACGGTATATTACAGCATAAAACAAACAATTCATTGAGAAAATAATCTGCAGATTAATTGATGATGAAATAAATCATCATTCACAGTCTTACACCGTATATGAAACTCTGTATAGTGTCTTTTTGACCATCCCCATTTAAGTTATGTTCTTTTCAACATACTGTACCTTAAAACACTTTTGAAATAATTTGGAAAATACAGTGTTGAGAGCAACAAGCAGGAACAGTCTGCATCTTTAGGTAGCATCCCATGTGTTGAACTGCTGACGAGTGTCACACTAAAATGAATGATACTGGATACTGAAGCAGGCCTCCCCTCTGAACGTCTGTGCCCCGAGTCTGACCTTGGGTTTCCTCAGGGGATCAGTGCCATGTGTCCCCTCAGCTGTGGAGAATTAAAAGAGAGCGGATGAGAGGAAACAGAGAGAGACTCTACTTGGCATGTATCTAATGTTCAAAGGGGTTGATGGCCTTACAATACAGACACTTGACTGACATGTGTGTGTGCATGAGCTACATGGGACATGTATGTATATTCCTGGATGGGAGGTGTCTTGGGGAGGGGGTGACAGCGGGTGTGACGGCTAATCTTGCATCCCGGTGGTTTTGATCCCGTTGACTGGTAAGAGATGAGGGCATGGTGCCTTTATGTCTCTGGGATCAGCTGCGCTAAGACTGAGCTTAAGAAGGAAGATCCGGTATAAGAGTGAAAATACAAAAGGCTTAGTGCCTGAAATAGTGCAGGAATAGGCTGAGGTCTGAACACACAAATGTTGATCATGAAGCTGCACACATAAGATCAGACAGAGACACACAAAAAGCTGGAAAATTTGTTCTGGTCTCAAATATGATGGACTGTTTTGGCTCACAGCGCCCTCTGCTGCCAGATAATCAGCACAGCCCAATTATCACAGTTGAAAGGTTTCTTGATTTGATATTTATTCTATGTTTAGAGGATTTGAGGGTGTTAGGGCCAGGTATTTGTGTATGTATATTTATTTATTTTGTTCTTCTTTTGATATGTGATTGATATTTTTTTTATTTGGGCTTGGATAAATTTGAATGAAAAGCCTGGATTACAAACTGAAGATGCAGTTTTGACATCACAAGCTTTTATCAGGAACAGAGGATTTAAAAAACAGTACATTATGAGTTGCATTATTGAAATTGTAGACACTTCTATAGCCTGTCCAGAGCCACAGGATATCTTGGCCAGTGCAATACTAAACATAAACGTGCCTGCAGTTATTGCAATAATATCAATTAGCTTCATCTTAAAGAATAAGGCTGGTGATATTTTTCTGCATTGTTTATTGTCAACATATGGCATAAAAAGAAACCAGAATTACTGCCTCATGGTTGTAGGGTTCCGCCAACCAGTCAAGTTGCAGTTTACATTCATGTATGTCCTCACTCATGTATGTTGTGAAGACTTTGAAGGAATTTAACAAAAGGTGTTAAGTGTATTTTTTGGCAAAATGGAAGTTCTCACTATGCATGAGTGACTCCAGTGAATAATTTCCAGTGAGAAACGTGCTGTCTTCACTTAAAGACTATTTTTACAGAGGAGTACAGAGGACTGATAGAGAGCTGAACATTATGATGTCAAAGTGAAGTTGACTTTTGACTCGTCATTTAACCTATTAGATATTTTTGCGTAATTTTGTCATATTTAGCACATGAATTCTTGAGTTATGGCCAAAAATGTGTTTTGTTAGGTCACAGTGACCTTTAAACCTTTGACCACCAAACTCTAATCATTTCATCCTTGAGTCTAAATGGATGCGTCAACCAAGTTTGGGGAAATTCCCTCGAGACGTACAGAAAGACAACCTGTGAAACATAATGCCTCTGGCCACGACTGTTGCTGTTGAGGATGCATGAAAAATCCCCAAGTTTTGCTTATTTTTTTCCCATATATTTACAGTAGGAATGAACCACTAGACAGAGTAGGGAAGTTGTAAAGCATTGAGAGACGGACGACTGAATCATTGATATTTTCAGAGGCATAAATATAGACAGTGCAGGCAATGCGGTTGCACTGGAGTCCGTGGGATCGACGAGAAAGTGGGTGCTTAAACAACTCGTTGGGTGGATAACGGGCCCTTCTTAGTGATTCAGACTGCTACCTCGTAAACACACGTCTGTTCAAAGAAGAAATCACACTAAATTAATCCCCTGAAAAAGGTAACCTCATCTCCATAATGGTTTTCATTTTTGCATGTAAAATATTCAGTAGCGATCAACAGAATTATATGCTAACATAAATTATAAAAACTATAAATTATCTACAAAAAATATTTGAGTACATAAATAAATTATTCGTTTCCTTATTTTTGTCATATACACATATGCAATGATGATTGCTGTGTAATAAGCATGATGATGTTGTCAAGTCTCTATTTGATTATTTGACAACTTTGACCACCAGTGTGTTGTTCATGGTTCTGATAACTTTCTCTTTGATCTCTCTACTTTCCCAATACAGTAGCCTTTGTCAGTGGTTTTCAAACTTTTTCTGCCCACAGTGCACAAAATGCCACAACCTCAAGGCAGACCAGTATTCATATCTGTGCCAAATAGCCTCTATGACCAACCTAACCAACAGAGGCAGTGAGTTCTAGCCAATCAGACATAGAGTTCCCAGAGTGCGGGT
Organism: Lutjanus argentimaculatus; assembly: GCA_034769285.1. Taxonomy (NCBI): domain Eukaryota; kingdom Metazoa; phylum Chordata; class Actinopteri; order Lutjaniformes; family Lutjanidae; genus Lutjanus; species Lutjanus argentimaculatus. The sequence goes on from JAWZSL010000002.1 coordinate 32,217,513, forward strand.
GGGGAAAAAAAAGTAAGACGTCAGTCAATCAGGACCTTTGATGTGTCAACACTCTAATAATTCCCATCATCCAGCAGCTGCACAAGCACTGAAATAGTTCACTTTGACAGGAGGTTTTTAAAGAAATTTTCAGGTATAGAATTTGCCTCTGTCTTGATAAATGAGTGCTTTTATATCTTTATTCCAGGTTTTCACATTACAGGTTATGAAATTCATCATTTATTTCATTCATCCTGCCACATTTACACAGTTTTTGTTTTTGCAGACAGAATGGGAGAAATAAAATCAAGATAAAGAATTAAAAAGGGGGGTGGGGTTGGGGGGGCTTCTTTATTCTCTCAATTATAATTAATTTAAATTTTATATTCCACTCCATTTGTTTCCTTGACCCATTTACTCCAGTTTCTTATAAATTCCTCCTCTCTGTTTCTCAACCTCTAAGTGATTCTTTCCATTTCTTTGTTATGCATATTATTATATACAAATAAGCTATTAAAATGAATATTTAGGGCACAGAATTTGCCTCTGTATTGGGAAATGAATGCGTACACAGTATTTATATAGCATATTTAAAAAATAATTTATAACTGCAATAATGTACTGTATGGTTGTCACAACATCAGCACACCGTTTGGGAACCACCAGCCAATGTAACTCATTCAACTGTAAAATCCAACACATTGTTGGTAAAATATACAATATAGACCTAAGGGTGTGTGAAGCATGTGCTTCATAACTAACAATTAGGCTGCACTAGGGCCTGTCATAGTAGTGTGCACTGGGGCCCATCGTAACTACCATACGCCACTCGGTATTTTCATTGGATAATATAGAAAAAATAAACACCAGAATTATCCTTTAAACTTTGAAATACATTACACATTTTGGAACAGCAGGAAAATATAGAAGAAAAAAAGACAGGAGTCGTATCTGAGAAAGAGACTTTTATTCAGCGCTGTTTTTATTCCAATGTTTTCAAAGGAGAGAGCAAGGAGAAGATTGATTGAGAATCAGTTGAAGGTGACAGGGGGAAGCAATGAGGATAAACATGTACAAGATTTTTTTGCTTTTTTTTTTTTTCATTTTTACATTTTTTACAGCAACAAATGTTCAGAATGGGGAAGTACTCTCAGTAAAAGCCTGGTTATTACTGCTTGTACTTTACGATGGTGAGCATTTGCCGCTACAGTACTATTGATCGGGGGGAAAAAGCACCGCGACCATACAGCTTTGACCATTTTTCTTGAAAGTAGTGTAGAGTTCTTACATTAGAAATCATCAGTTTAAAGAAAAAAAGCAAAGCAAACAATAAAACTCACTTATTTTTCCACTTTTGGCCCTGAATGCATATAATTTACATATCTTATTCCGAACAAACCAACCTCTGAAACACAGTCAGTCATGTGATTTCACCTCCCATCCATCTCTCATGAAATACTGCTGCTGTCGAAGCATTTCATACATGATTGTTGCATTTAGTTTGCAAGATTTCTTACTTTTCCACTCATCCAAATCGTTTGGCATGTACACTATTGCGCTGCTGTATAACCAAATTAACAAAATCTGGTTAAATCCATTTACCCAAGATAGTGACTTTAAGTCTTTTTTTTAAAGGAAAAAGAGAGAAAAGGTAAGGGAAAGTGGTGAGTCATCTAAGATCCGTCTACAATGGCAAAGGCAGAAAAATGCATGTAGCCTGCATTCATTTATTTCAAACACATTGTAAACCAACTATTTCAAGGAGAAGCTAGCAGTTGTCTCGCTTTGAATCTCTAAAATGGAGCCTCACGACTGAACAACACTCATCATGTTGAGAAAAATAAAACACCAGAACAGAAGCGAAGGACAAATAAAGATGAAGCAAAGCACAAAATGTTTTCTTTGCAGATCAGGAAGAGAAAAACGCTGCATTGTGGGAGACAAACGGCAGAAGTCCTATTTTAGCCAGCTCCTGAGCGTGGCTTTTTTTTTGCTCTGCTTCGTCCACTCGGGTGGTGAAAAGGGGGCTTTACCTGCAAACCCCGCGACACCAGCAGACTTCCAGCAGAACCATGAGGTAGATCACTGGTCAAACTGACCACAAGAGAAAAAAAAACCCTCCTAAAAGATGTCCGTTGGGTGTAAAACTCTTTTTTCATGTCATGTCTTGAAAAAAAAAAAAAGCAAAGAGGGAAAATAAGGAATTACCTTGCTCTGAGTTTGTCACCGTTCCTTTTTTCTCAGTATTGCCGTGGGACTCTCATTGTCTTTATTGCTAACCAGAAGACTAGATAGCGAAACGCTCAATGGAAATCTCATGATTCCACACACACATTTGATCAATCAGATATATAGAAATATGACACCTGATCAAGTTTGATGGAGAAATGTTGGAAAATGTTCGATGTGACGTAAGGAAGGCACCTTTATCCAATAATAAATTCATTAATTTCCTAATGAAATGGTCACCTGTGTCAGCTGTCAAGTGCAGTTGAACATTAATTATTTTAAGCGATTCTGTGGCAACTTTGAAAAAACCAAAATGAGGCTGAAATTTTAAACTTCAGTGCAAACAAGGTTTTTGCAAGGTTTTTCATATATCACAAATAAATGAACTATAAAATCATAGAAACCTTGAAGAAGGGGGAAATATCTCAATCTCATGCATTTTAATATCACATCATACTAGGCATGGGTGGGGGAGTTGGGGATTAAGGATGGGGGGGGTGGTTTGGGGTTTGGGGTTGGGGGGGGTTGGGGGGGTCCTCTGGCATTTGTTTGAGAATCCTTGAAAAAGAGAAAAAGAAGAGCGTGTGGTTTCTTTATCAAAATAAATCTTGTTTTTCTTTTTTCTGCTTTGAGTCCATTTACACTGTCCGCATTTTCCACCACAAACATCGGGGCTGTGCAAAAAAGTTCATGTATCTGGTCCAATCAGAGAAGGCGGTGACTGTTGTCACTGTGATGTCATCAGCAACCTCCCACCTGCCCTCTGGCTCACAGAGCGGTAATCTGTAGCCTGAAAATAAAGACACAGATAGCAGAAGAATTGATGTAAAAACTATTAACTAACATGAACAGCAACATAAGGATCTATGTGAGGTTTAAGGGTCTTAATAACTATCGTGTCGTTGATATTAAAGGGACAGTTTAGATTTTTGAAGAAGGGTTGTTTGAGTTACTTCTCCATAATCAGTGTATTACACACCCACAGTTTATAGAAGCAGCAAACTGTTGTGGACACGGTCAGCAGCAAAATAGAAGAGCAAATATTAATAGCAGTTTAAGTGTGCACTATATTTAGAGGGTTTTCACATCTTTACTTCTTCACCTTTACCCGAATTTGGTGTTTTAAAGGGCCAGTTAGGATTCACCAAAGTCACCCAATAACGCAAACAAACTCACAGGTCGAGGCAGCGTTTGACCAGCAACTCCTGTGTTCTGTGAGCTAAAATTATTGGTTTTGCCAATGGATTTTTGGTTGGTTTGGAGAGAGTGGTATTGGCTTATGTAACAGTGGTTTCCCATTGGAAAAAGGCTGTCTAACAGCAGAGTTAGGTCGCGAAAATATTCTAAATATAGTGTACACTTAAAATCATATTGTGTTTTTTTTTTAGGTGGAGCTTTTGTTAAGTGGCTAAAACACCTTTTGTTGGTGACCCTGTCCACAGCAGCACACTGCTTTGCTTCCGTGCTGGTGCTCCTCTTTGCTTCTTCAAACTTGGAGGGGGTCTCGACCGCCATCTACCGTATGTAATACACTGACTATTGACAAGACCCTCACACAACCTCACATCAAGTAATCAGAACTATCCCTAACAGATTGAGGCAGTGGTAGGATGGAAACTCCATGTTCTTCAAGGCAGATTTACTGTTTTCCCCAATGGAGTATGGTGGCTTTGGAGAGAGTGATATTTAGTTTATATAATGGTGGTTTCCTGTCGGTACAGGCTGTCTGGAGACATGGTAAATTGACCTTTCATAGGTGGCTAGAATACATTTTGTCCACAGCAGCACATTGCTTAGCTTCCTACAACAGGACTCCTGCTGCTCCTCATAACTGGGGACGTGCCAGCCGGCATCTACTGTAGGTAATACACTGACTATGAATAAGTACTTCATACAATCACTTCAAATAATCTGAACTATCCCTTTAAATTCTCATTGTGCTCATTTGAAGTCCCCATTCACTCCACAGTGTGTTTTGCTTAATTCATTTGAATATTTTAGCTTCACTGTGCAGACTGATGTATGTGCAGTTTGACAACAGGAGGCTGTTTTTTTTTACATTTATCTGCTGAAGGAGGAAACACTGCAGGAGTTTATTAATCTGATATTCACACAAGAGAAGTGGGAGGAGATATTTAGTCAACAGTGGACAACAACAAGATCTCCATCTTGGAGAGAATGTAGCTGGAAGAATGTTATTTGTTGTTTCTGTACCGCTGCCCAAAAGAATTGCTGACTACTGGAGATCTTGTGGTAACAAAGGCTCAAATCATTTTCGTATTTTGGAGTTGCCCATCTGTGGCTCCATGTTGGACTAAAAATCATCGTTTGGTCTTTTTAACTAAGATACTTTCTTTTATCTCCTATGTTTGATTAAACTGGAGGAACTAGAGTGGAGGAAGAAGGATAAATATAGAAATCTCTGACTAAGAAATGGCTGAAAAAAGGAACACCAAGTGTAAACAAAACTGCAAATTGCTCTTTGGTACATTTTTCTACTGAAGCACCCTGTGTGAAGGGTTTATAAATCATAACTTCTTACAAAACAGCAGCACTGCATTTCTTCACATTACTGGCTTACAGCTTATTTATAAAGCCTTTGTAATTGATTCTTTGACCCTAACAAAGCACTTACTTACAACATATAAATCCTTGGTGTCTCATCAGAAAGTGGCACCATGATTTCTATTATGTTGCAATAAAGTTGCTGAAATAAAAGACTTGCTGGCATTCATGTCAGGGAGTTAACATTGAGAAACTAAAGCGTACCTGTGATTACTTGCTGAGTTGACTGTAAGGAGACGAATTGTTGGAAGAATCCACTTGCTGCGGCGTGCCGTTTTCCTGAAAAGGAAAAACAGCATCTCTCATTTAGAGCGTGATAATAACTGTCTTCACCGTGTTTGCACTGAAGATAATTGATAGTTTTAGAGGACGAGCACTTCAAAAACAACTCAAGGCCATATGAATGGGCTGTTGTAGTATTCTAAAACAGTTATTGTTTTAAGATATATTGCAGTTTAATGGACACCTGGGACAAGATGAATGTATTGAATGAGACAAAGACACAATACACTTACAGGTGCTGGCTGCAAGGGAGGATACTGAGGCATGTAAGCTCCCTGGACACCAGGGTTGGCTGAAATATACTGTAACATAAGAACAAAAATCAAATTTAATCCAAATTATTCAATGGTATATAACATTTTATCAAACCTGCAATGCTATACATGCATCTTTCACTCAACTTTAAACACAACACAGATGATCAAAAGTGCTTTACAGCACGAAAAAAAACAACAACATAAGAAAGGAGAAAAAAAATAGAAAGAATCAAATGTTTACACAATGCATATAGAGATAACAAATTCTTAGAGAGGTTTGAGGATGTGTTTTAAATCGACTCTGCCACTATAGTCCACTATATAGTCCTGGATGTCATATGGGGACATTAAGACGTAGCTGTATTTATTTCTTGTCATGCACTGCACAGATAAGTGCTCAGTGCACATGGAATCGACTTATTAAAATGTTGCACTGGTTAAAAAATTTGTCAGACATGAACATAACTTCTTATACAAGACATTATATTGCAAACAAGAAACTTTGTCTTTTGTTCCAGGTTCTAAAAATAAAATCTAGAGGGAACAAAGGAGAAAAGTCTGCACACTGTTCAGGCTTCCTGAGGAGGACTGAAACGCTGCCTTTAAAGAGAACGTCCTAAAAGAGAATAAAAATATTTAATTAAAATATTTATCTGAAGCCTGCACAGACTTTTCTCCTTTGTGCTCTCCAATTATATTTTTTGTCCTATAGTTGAGGAATCTTTTTCTGGATGTGCGCACACTTGGTCCCTCTTCAAGAAATAAAATCTGCCACAAGTTTTTTTTTGTTTTTTTTTTTAAAATAATCATCCATTCAGAAGAACTCATCACAAATTACTTTTTGTTAAACTAAAAACTGTAGACCTATAATGGGCAATAAAACACGAAAGGGACTTCATACTCAGTCTAACCTAAAGGAGGTAATTATTATGATTATTATTATGATTCAAGACCCTGCATCACCCTGTTTATTTCACAATAATGACCCTCTCACTGAACATTTTCCTTTAGCTATTTCACTGTTAACAATGAAATGATAATTAATAATGTTTACTAATCATGGTAAAGCTATAGCTGGCTTTGTTTGAAATGTTTTCTTATGTGTGCCACAATAGAAGAGTTGATTAACATAATCAGAATGTAACCATTATTGTCTCCTATCAAAATGTAGTTATATATAATTATTGTACAAATTATAATTAGAATTATATATTTTTATTTTATATTACACAAACTATTGATAATATAACAGAATATAAATTACAGTACTGACAATACTTACTGGACAACTTTCTATTCTATCTATTTATCATTTATTAATAATAGTTATTATTCAGTGTTACCAGTTCTGCTTTACATGAAGCTCTAAATTGAAGTTATTTTTCACACAATATGGTTGTAAAATACTAAATATCAACAGCCCCTCTGTCCCTCAACATTAGGGACAAGTTGTGCCTTGCAAAATAAGGATTTCGCCTCACTAATCCTGTGTTGTCCAGAAAAATGGCCCAATTAAACATCTTTCTAGTGTATAATCATTTTCATACTACAGATTGTTAATGATCAGTGCCGTGTGTGACGTAGGATTTCCCACAATTCCACTCACCGCTCCAGTGTTTCCCAGTGACAGCTGGCCCATCTGCTGAGTAATCATGGCTGAGGGGTGCAGTGACATGGAGGGATCCACAGAGGGAGACATTACAGCAGCCTGTGATACAAGGCAGCTGTGTTATTACCACATATCACGATTTTACTGATTAAATCAGTTAATTCTGATGAAACACCTAATAAAACATAAATTATAGACTGCAACAACATTGACTGTGGCGGCGTTGAGTATAAATATAGCACGAGTTACTGTTTAAAAACTGTCTGTGTAATACAGACTGGAAAGATTAGCAGGGGAAAAGGATATTTTGAGGTTTGACAAAATGTAAAATCATACATTTGCACCATTAACTCTGTTATAATATGTAAACATGAAACACTCTACGCTCCTGGGTTACGTTAATGGTGAAAATATGTCAAAGGTATGACACTGCCAGCTCTAGTCTGTTTTCAGATGGGGTGTATTCCTTTAAACATGACGCCTGTAGGGAATAGACCATTTCCTAGTAAAAAGGGGGGGAGGGGGCAGATCAGCAGAGACACTTGTTCCACTGGAAACCATCTGTTGGAAGAGTCAAAGAGTCACAAGACTGTCTCTGCTTCAGGCATTTCCTGCTGGATCCAGAGAGAGGAGGAGGAGGAGGAGGAGGAGGGGGTGGGGGGGGGTGCAGTGGCTGCTGAATGTCTTTTTACTTGTTCCATTTCTCTTTCATACACACTCCAACACACTGACAATACGTAAATACACAGCCGCTATTTCCCAGAACTCGTCTTAGCTCTGTGCCTCGAACATTTGGGGAAGTTTTGTTGGTTTGATTGTGTCAGCAGAACAGGACGATTAAAGTTGTGAGTTACTGTGAGCTCAGAGCTTTAGCTGCAGTGGCGCCACACACCCATTTCCTGTACACAGAATAGGAGCTGGTGTGTGACTGTATGAATAAGAAAAAAAAAAAAAAAGCAAAACACTGTTCTCTTACCGGGTGTTGCATGATATACGGCTGATGTGCCACCCAAGAATGACTCTGTACCTAATGGAGGGTCAGACAGGAAGGGAGAGGCAGAACAAGGGACAGATAGAAATAAAAGAGTTATTGACGTCTCTTAAATGAAACTTCTATGTTACAAATTACAATTGCAATAACCTTTGTTTTTAATAAAAGCACAAAGATGTTATCTGTCTAAATAATATATTTGGACTACAACAATTCATATACTGTATCAGAGATGCTCTATAACAAAAGATGATGCTGTACAAACTGCTATACACCTGTCTCCTGAGTGGCTCATGCTAAGGCTCTGACAATAATGGCTTGACCGCAATACCGTGGTCATGTGATGTCTACCGCGGTGTTGAGCTCATTACCATCATCACCTCAAACTTTTATTCAGGTTGAGATCAGGGCATTGATCTATTAATACACATAAAGATCAGCACTGTCACACACAAGTCAGAAACACAGCCTTTGATTGGTTGACAACTCAAGCTAACAACAGCAACTGTTTTCAAAATATAAAAATGGACAAATAACTCCAGAAGACACTGGGTGTTGGATTCATCATTATGGATTTATTTTAACATATCTCTAAAAAAGACTACATTAGACTTTTCTCTGGTCTTGAGAAGCGTCAGCGTTTATTAACTGACACAGTGTAACATGTACTGTACATTTACTGCCAGATTGACGACTCACTGCTAAGTTTAAGTTTCTGCTCTGCTATGAGCAGCACCAGTCTGCTGCTCTCTCCCTCACTTACATGCTGCACACACATTACATACTACCCTATTCCTTAAAGGAGCTATGCTACGCTTATGACAGTATACTTCAATAAAGTCCAATAAAACATAATTATTAAACTGCAGTCCTGCAGGAATATGTTGCTTTGTCATCTTGGTAAGAAAAAATCTATACCATCACAACTATTGCTCATACACAGGCTCATTCAGACCTGTGCAGCTGGTATGACATGTGACAGTAGCTACTATTAATAGCCAATTTATTAATAATCTGACTACATCTGTTGGCAAATAAAAAAGACAGATAACCTTTTCCTGTTACTACAACCTATTGCTGCACAAAGCTGGGGCATTTTAACACTAACACATTACTGATGGACAATCGTTTGTCCATGTCAAAACAATACAGTAGTCACAGTACAAATTAAATGTTTGCGCCTTATTTTGCCACTGGTTTTTATCTGCTTGCTTAATGTGTTTAATATTGTTATTGAACATCTTTGGAAGATATATCTGTGTTGCCCAATCTCACAGATTTTCTGAACATTCATTAAAATTGGCATGTTTTTCCAGACAGACAAATCAGGAAAAAATTAACTTTGTTCAAGACCTGTCTCTGTCTCAGCAACTCATTCATTTCTTCCACTGAAGTCAACAGACTCAGGACCTGCTGCTAGTCTCATAAATAGGCAGGGTAGTGGTGAAACCAATGTGACACAGACACAGGAAATGACTGTCTTTCTGAACCATCTCTGACCATTTACATCCATCCATTCTTGAATCCACTATTACTGCTTAGGGACCTTGGTCAACCATGACAGCCCAAAAATATCCAAAGCCTTCAGCTTTTTAAGACCAATCTGGCTCCCTCTCTGTTGGCATGGGACTAAGGAGCTTTTAAACTCCCCCAATGACCTCAGCCATTAAGATGGCCTCCAAACTTGATGAATCTTACAGTTCTGCCTCCTGTTCTGAAGACATGTCTGTCTGATTAGGTCAGCAATATGTCGCTTTACTGACCACCTGGGTCAATGCCATCAGCAACCCCTCCTGAAATTATTTGAGACTGGTAGAAGGTTGTCCTAGCTGGCAGCTTTTTACAGGCATCTCTCATACTCTGGTGTCATTCAGAGGACTCTTCTTCGGCCAACCTTCAATCCAAATAGGTGTTTGTAGCCACTTACACCCTCAAGACAAAAGGTAGGTATCAGGTGCAATGGCCAGTTGGCAAAGGGCAGGGGCTAGGGATGATGTAGGTGTTGTGGACATTGGCAGCACAAATTGTTCATTGGAGAGGGAGGAGCTGGAACATAATCTTAAGAGATACCAACTGGAGGTAGTCAGAACCAGAACTACTTCATAAACATGATAAATGTGTGGTAAAACTATCACTTTCCCCCACTGGATGAGTGTTGCTTAGATGCGACGGCGAGACTGTCTGACTGTTGTTGGGGCGTGTGCTCTTAAATTAACTGAGTTGGGTCCTTGAGAAAGCGTCCCCTACACCATAATCTTAACTGGAGACCTCAGTGTTCATATTGGCAATAAACAGGACACTTAGAGAGGAGTACCTGAGAGAGGATCTGCCTCCCATTTGACAACCAAGCTGAGCCTTTGTTAGACGTTAATACCTGTTATGGTGTGAAAAACTCCTTGTTCAAGGAGAAAGCTCACACAGTAAGCATTATTCATACTAGAGCCCTTAAAGTGCCAAGTTGATGATCCAATGTCCCGCCCCTTTTCGGTCTTTGCTCCAATAACGGCAAGCCTGGTGCCTTGGCTAGCATTTTGCTAAAATTAGCTATCAGATGTTAACTAGCTAGCCAAAGACTGAAATATTTAGCTATTTACTTGGAATTTTACTAACATTTGCTAACTTAAGATGTCATTGCTGGAGGACATGTAAAAACATAGAAGATAAGATAAAACATCTTCTAGCAATCTTCAAAATGCGTTTTCTTTTCAACATAGATGAGTACAGGAAACAGGAAAGAAGAACATGGTCATGTCTAGAAGGGAACTTAAGATTTCTGGAACTCTCGCAAGATTTGTACGCTTTGTTTCTTCAAAGTACACATGGTACAAACTAAATATGTTATATATGCTGTGGTTAAAATCTGGGATGGTTTAGTGACAGAAAACACTTGGTTAAGGTTATGGAAAGATCATGATTTGGGTTAAAATTCAAGATCTTTCGCAGGTCTGCAAAACCACTACAGCCGGTTTGTGTTTAAAGAGTAGCTAACTAGCTAGCTAATCAGTCATTAGCTGGCTAGTTACACCTAATAGCCAATTTGAGCAAAAAACTAGCGAACTAGCCAGCTAAATTACATCAGCCTTTATCAAGCTAGTTCGCTAGCCTTTTGCTAACATTAGCTAATTTAAGATCTCTACAGGTCCCTCAGCAGGGCAGGTCTTGAATAATCCTGAAGGGTTATTTCTCAATAATGATCTGCTTACTGTACATTATCCTGCTTATGTCATGGTTACTTGTTAAAAAAAAAAGTCAATAATATGACACAAAATATTAATCTTAAAATGATTTTATGGATTTAAGGATGATTTTATTGCTCCTCCAGAATCTATGATCAGAACTGCATCCATAGCAACGGTCTGGTCTACATAGCAACAGTCTGTTATACAGAAATAATAGACCTTAGAATGCTGTAATTGACCAATCAGAATAGAGCATTTACAAAGCCATGTAATAACCATTTTCAAAGTTTGTTGTTTTTTTTTTAACATAACCTCGCACACAGTTAAGTGCAGGAAACAGGAAAGGAGAAAGTTGACCAAGGAACCAAGTTTGTTCAACTGTTATTGATGCACAGGGCCTGAAACAGGCCTGAAAGACCCAAACATGCTGTGGGTTCATCTGAAGAACATCTGGCAGAGGGCTCCATTCAAAACCTCTCTTGTGTGTTGCATCCCTGTTACACAAAGACCCCTCAGATTTATCCCTCATGTGCAAATTAATTTCAGGCGACAGATCTTATCAGTGGTGGGAAGTGTTTCTGGATCACTGAAAGTAGTAAAATCGAAACTTTCCAGTGAAATATTACGAAACAGTTAGCAAGAACCCAATCCAGAGTGTGATTCAGAGAAGATGAATGTACCTGCTGAAAAAAGAGGGGTTTCTTTTTTACTATTTCACTCCTATGAAACACAACGCTTACTGTCATATTACATGATTTCTGGTCTACTGAGCTCTTCAAACAGTCAAAAAAAACTCAAATAATCATCCACTGCCACATTGAGGTGGCCCAGGGTAGCTTTAGCACCTATTCTTATATCTATAGCACCTGTACAACCCACACACGAGCAAAAATACACCCTAACCCACATGTACACACACCATAACCTCAAATGCAACACAGAAGGGAAGAGAGATGATTTAAATTCAGCTCTGCAGTACCTGGTAAGCAGAGACTGGAGACATGTAGGGAGACATCGCAGGCTGCACAGTCATTATCCTGTTGGCCACTGGATACGGAGATGGGTAGTACCTATAGGAAACAGACAGCATTTCAAAATAAAGCTGAACGGTTATGACCTGACCATGACCTGCTATAACCTGAGCGTAACTTACCCATTCTGTATAGCTGCTGAGGAGGGGTCATAGGTAAGAGTCATTGCACCCTAAAGTGAGGAAAAAGACAATAATATGGAGTTAAATATCTGTATCACACTATTGTATCAGTATCAGTTATTATGGGTTTATATGAGAATAATTTTAGTGTTTTAAATATTACTTCTTAATATCTCAATTTCTTTTGTCCTTTTAGTAATAATCATTGAAGAAAAAAGAGACAAAAAAAGTGATGCATTCTGTTGTACGGATGATCAAAAAATGAAATGACATGTTTAAAAGTGTGGAATAGAAGATAAGATGGACTGTTCAAATATAATTTAAACTGATTTCTTTGGTATTATAGAGTAAATGTTTTTGTGAATGATTTATGGATTCTGTTGTAAACTATGAGCCTGTTTACTTCTGGTATTAACATGCATCTTGGATGATGTGATCTCAAGTGAACAGCTCTAAGTACAGGTGTGAATGCACCCAAGATGCATTGAGGATACATTGACGGACGGCCTACTCAACTAATGTTCTACACGATTTGGTTCACTGTCATGCATATAACATGTTTGGGCTCTCTTACCAGCCAAGATAAGCAGCGGATCTTTGTGAACACACCAACAACCACATTATCCCCAGACTTACTTAAAAAAAACATGCAGTTTTGAGAATTGTTGCGTGAAGAGAAACTTTATAAATTTTGTTAAACACTATCTATGACAAATTCTTAATTACATGGGCATTCTTGTAAATTCAACAAATGTTAAACATTTAGTTATTTCTCTCTTTGTGTTAAAAATATTACGTTCATTTGTCCCAGTGTGATGGCTACTACAGTTGGGCCACTACTTAAAAAACAAAAAAATTGCAAACGTGTATTTGCATACAGAGCGAGGAAGTGAAATGGCATCAAACTCTTCATGCCTTCTTATAAATTCAGCATTAAATGCGATACTTTAGGTTGTTACTTTCTTTGCAAGAGAAAAACTTTGTTTTGCTGAGAAGAACAAGAGGATGCTCACTTTTATTCTCTCTGACTCTGACATTAATGCCTTTCTTCATCATCTGTGTTGTAAAAGCATCAGATTTTCACACAGTCAGAGAGAGTAAAATGTGCGTCCTGTTCATAGTTCAGTCATAAAATCCCAATGCACCATGGAGCATTAATTGCTCCTGTCGGGCTGCTGGCAGTGCAGGTAAAACGTGACGCTCATGCAGGCTGGTAGAAGAGTTGAATGGCCAAATGGATAATCCAACTGATAGAAGAACTTGTAGTGTTTATTTGCATGTTTATTGCTTGGTCTGGTGATGCACTGTAATGCCAGGTGTGAACCCATGAATTTAGAGCTGTCCACTTTTGATCAGATGACCCGAGATGCATGTTAACCACCAGGTCTGAACAGCCTCTGTGGAGTTAGTTATATGCATGACACAATAATAAGAACTTCATTCTCATCACATTAATAAGTAGCACAGACGGGGCAAAAGGTTAGATGTAAGATGCCTGTCGGATACATACTAGTCTGAGATCTCCTGTCTGTCCGTTGGGAACGAATCCGCTGTGAGCGTGTTTCTTCCTTTGACTGTCTGCAAACTTACACAGCAGCGGCTGAGAGGGAGCTGGGAGCAAAGCACAAAAAACCAAAAAACCCTGACATATTAACAGTCACTCAACAATCAATCATCGCCACCTCCACAGTTTTCATTGGAAGGAAAGTGTACAGAAAGGTGAAATGATTCTTTCCTACCCAGAGCTCCAGAAGCTATCTTTATAAACTTCCCATTGAAGTGGGAGATGACGGCATTACACTGCTCTGTTGTGTCCATCCTGGCAGGAGGGAGAAGAAAAAAAAACAACAACGACTCATGCGGAGACGATCTTCAGTCAAATTTTCTGTCACACAAAGTGGTGTTGTGAGGTGTGACGCAAATGGGAAGAACTGTTGGCTCCCATCATTAGAAGATAAGATGCATAGGCCGCAAAAATAAACAGCCTTCATGTTTCTTGCGTGTGTAAATCATATCTTTACTGTTACAGATCTAGGCTAGTGACAGCAGTTCACAGCCACCTAATAAGTTTACAAGACTGTTAAGCTTAAAATCGCAAGGGTGGACAAGGTCTTGCTGCTCTAAATTGCAATAAAACTCAACCTCTGGTGATATATTGTGTTATGGAATGTTCTAAAGAATTTGATTCAAATTTTCACAATATCTTTTTTTCCAGTAAGAAAAATTTTACAAATTTTACTATCACCGGTTTGTGATTAAAGCTACAGGTTTATTCTACAACTACAATTCAGCTGAGTATAAACGAGCAGTGCCCCTCTGTGTCAATCTGCAGTGACCGACCTGGCAAAGCCCACGCCTCGGCTGTTGCCGCTGTAGTCTCGGAGGATCCGTGTGGAGACGACCTGGCCGAAGGGCTGCAGCATGTTCTCCAGCTCCTTCTCATCCACGGAGAGCGGCAGGTTGGAAATGTACAGATTTGTGGGGTCCTGCTCCTGTTGCTGCTCACATAAAAGACAGGAAAGAAGAAGTATAGTGAAGGTGTTTAAGAGTATCTTAAAACGCTCTCAACTTTATATATTAAAACAAAATGGGTAGAGCTGCAACTATTAGTCGATTAATCGATTAGTTGTCCACTATTAAATTAACTGTCAACTATTTCGATAATCAATGAACTGTTTGGAATCATTTTTTAAAGACAAAATGTCCAAATTCTCTGATTTCAGCTTCTCAAATGTGAATATTTTCTTAACTCCTCTGTGACAGTAAAATGAAAAACCTTTGAGTTGTGGACAAAACAAGACATTTGAAGACATCATCTTGGTCTTTGGAAAACAATGATAAACAATTTTCACAATTTTCTGACATTTTATGGGCCAAATAACAATTAGCCAGATGAATATATAATGAATATAATCATTAGTTGCAGCCCTAAAACTGCGAGATAGACGGAGGGATGTATATCCATATCCTAGGAAGTTAGTGTTGTCTTACTAGCATGCTTTGTTGTGTAGCTATGTTAAGTGTCTGGAAAACTAAGTCAGGTTGCCTGTTACTATGTTGCGATCATTCTGTGTGTTAGTGTTGGTCTGTGTAGCTAACGCTAGCACGTTGTACCTGTAAATGTTTCTTTAAATTAGATGTGAATCAAGATGTCCACCTAGTTAAAGCATTTTTAAAGGTAAAATGAATGTGTGACTGTCAGATTAGCTGGTTTCACTGAAACCAGAGTGGTGCATCATCACATCGTATTATATAGTTCTTTATTTTAAAATGTATTTTAAATCGTAATCCTTCTAATAATGCCCATTTTTTACTAAATGCATCTTTAATCTGATTTCATCTTATTTTTTTTGTAACTGTAATGGAATACAGTGACATTTTTTAGTATCCTAATTACATAATTGTTTTACATGTAATCCATTAGCCTAGTCATAACCATGTCATAACCCCTGTCATGAACATGAGTCTTAACGTTATTTTTTTGACATCGTGTGAGATGTCTTTATTATGACAGCTAGACATTAACTAGGACAACATAACCTGTCAGTGTCTTTGCCATGAAAACTTCACATTATTAAACTTACATAAACTGTTTGAATTTTACATTATACTGTCATATGTGGTTGGTTTTTACATTGGCTGTCATGAGATTGTTCAATGTGTGTCATTAATATTTTCTTTGACCTCAACTACAGTCATAAAGTGTGGACTTGTCATAAAGATGTCATTAAGTTTTATTTCACTGTCTTTGCTTTTATAACAGTGTCATGAATAATCTCCTTGACCTCAACCAAAGTGGTACCACTTGGATTTGTCACAAAGATGTCATTAAATATTATAAAGCCAGTTTTAAATAAAGTTTTACTGAAGTGTGTCTGGATGGGCATGAATCAGGATTTAAGACTCAGCTGAAGTATGTTTAAGGGTCAGAAGAAGACATTTGGTTAAACAAACATTAATAAGCTCTTCTGCGCGCACACACGCACACACGCACACACGCAGAAACACACTTCATCTGCACTGTGCAGCAGCAGCTCAGCGCTGCTCCGGTCTTCCCTAGAAACAGCAGGAGAGCAGCGTAGCCTAGCTACCGCAACACACAAACTGTGTTCTGCCGTGTTTGTTCCAAACAGAGCAGCTACATGCAGGTCTCAGGAGAACAACCCCTTCATCAATGAACTCTCACCCACGAATTTAAGCACAGCAACACATGCTGGGCTGAGAAAGGGAAGTGACTGACAGAAATGTAATGATCCAGGCTATTTCTGCTGCCCACTATGAGACAAATCACAGATTCGAAGCAGAACTACTCTGTTTGTCATCTAAACATATTTATGAAACTGAAAAACTGGTGTGTTTTACTTTAAATTAGTCACAGAGGATGAAGAATGGCTGGATGCAGGAGTGCTGTTGCTATAGAGCCCCGGTGCAGATATGCCTACATCAGTATGCATGAATGATAATCAGTGACATACTAATAACACTGGTAACAATCTGTACGATCTACACAGCCTAACCTCAGCAGGATGGTGTGTCCGTGTGTGTGTGTGTGGGCTGGTGGTCCTATGTGTTAACGTGTCACACTGACTGACAGGTTATTTGGCAGAGAGAGAAGTGACATCTGGTTTCTACAGTGAAAGTAAATGGGGTCACGGGAAGAACAGCTTGTCAGCTGAGGTCACGTGACCGGTCTAATGTCATTCTCCAACACACACCGCACAAATGCACGCGGCCCACAGAGATGTTCACAAGCAAGGCAAATATGCACACACACACACACACACTCACACTCACACACATACGCCTGCACCAAACTCACCTTGGCCATCTGGGCCTGTATGCCGCTGGTTTTCAGAGCATGTACTGCCTTTAAAGCAGCCGCGGGGCTGTCAAAGTCCACAAAGCCGTAACCTGTAGTCAGAAGAACAGTATTTACGTGAATCAGTCATTCATATTAAGAAAGACGCCCTATTGTACATTTTGTACTATCACTATTATCGAAGGGATGGATCATATATATTCATATTTATTTATTATTGTGTGAGGTATATCTTATATTATACACAATATATTATATATTACATTATGCACATTATATCATACACACCATACACAATTTTATTGTCTAAATTACATTTTTGTTTCAATTGCTAACATGCATCGGTCAATACTGAAGCCACTTTTTCAAAATCTTCATACAGTCTGCATTACCAAAATGTATCTTGGCCAAACAGTTGATCTCACCTCCAAAATTCACACAAACCAACAAAACACATAACACACTGACCTAAAAAACAAATAGCATCATGTAATGAACAGGTTTTATCTTTTAAGTTTGAATGATCTTTCACATAAATCACTATTTCATCATAGAATAAAAATAACACCTTTTCCTTTATTGTCTATTCTAAAGTACATGTAACAAGAATGAATAAGAAATGCAGAAATTTGCTTCAGTGTCCTAAATATAGTTGCATATTGTAATTTACTAAAATAAAAAAGTAGCAGTGAAACGATTGAGAAAACAGTTTATGGTTTTTGGAAAATGTTGTCAGTCATGAATGTATTTTGTGTAAAATCAATGAAAAATGATTCAGTTTGGTCCACGTGGACCTCTGATTCAGTGACTGTGTGAAGAGTTTTGAAAATGTGACTTCAGTTTTGATCGATGCATTTTAGCAAATCTAAAAGACTACAAAACAGTTTTAAAAATCTGAGTGATTTCCTGGAAAATTTAAAGGAATAGTTCAACATATTGGGAAATCTGCTGATTCACTTCCTTACCAAGAGTTTGATGAGAAGATTAATACCACTGTCATGTCTGTAGCTGCTAGCTTAGCTTAGCATGAAGACTTGGAAAAAAAGGAAACAGCTAGCCTGGCTTTGTCAGAAGGTTAAAAAAAAATCTGCTTACCAGCACCTCTTAAGATCACAATTTAACATGTTATGTCTAAACCTGTTCAAACACGAAGTATAGAAATGACTACTTGTGGTTTTAGAGGAGACTATTTCGTCACTGGGTGCAGTGATTTCCTGTAGTCTTGAACTTAAAATGTCAAACTGCTCCGTTAAGGACCAAGTCAGCCTCAATGTCTCACCAAATCTATGATGAAGTACGCATACTGTGAGCATGCCTTTCCCCTATTGTCCAAAGCGTGCCATGCATGGTGTTTTGGATTTTTAATGTGTTAGACCATCACCCAGTCACTCACTGGCTTCCATTCATTTCCATCTGTTTGCAGAAACTCTAAACCTGCTTGCGTTAGGTAATCCATCATAATCTGCTTTTGTTTTGGTCAAATTTATCATTGCATCATAATGCAGGGCAGACTGTGCAAATCAGTCTGCACTTTCAGCTGCGATGTCATATAGAACAACATAACAAGTTTGACAAAAATAAAGGCAGACAAATTCGCTGCTCATGTTCACGGTGATGGATTACCCAACCTAAGCAAGTCTGAAGTTGCTGCAAATTGATTTTCATACACTTTGGAAATGAATGAAAACCAGGAGCTGCCTGGAAATTTATTCAAAAATCTAAAGCAGCAGGATGTGTTTTCATATCTTACAAGTATACAGTTATATAGTGTAAGCATGCTGCAAATATTTGCTTGATTAATGCTGACTATTGCCAGTCTTAAAATTGCAAAACATTTATTCACAAAGATGAATACAAAAAATATTGTTGTGCGGTTTCCTCTCATATTGCCACTGAACACTAGGTTGTTTCTGTTGCAGCGTTACCCTGTACAACCTGAGAAGCAGTGGATTTTTTTTTTTTTTTTTTTTTTTTTTGGCTCAACATCATGGGTATGCTTGGTTAAAAATACAGACTCAAATCTTGTGTAATGCATATTGAGTCTGTGCAACACTGAAGCACAAGGTGGGGAGATCCCCGGATTGCACTTTGGTATAAGCATGCATGGCATATGACACAACATGCAAAAACACCAGAGTGATACTTTGTGAACATAATCTGAAAACAAGATGCTCCAACTGAACTATTTATCAAGTGATATGTTCCAGTGCTGGAGGAGGATTTAAGTTATACTGTTAAATATATATTCTCTCATCATGCAGCCCTTATAAATGATGACCGATAAGTTAATAACCTTACTGACCTTTACATTTGTTGGTTGTCTTGTCCAGGATTGCCTTTGCTGACTGAATCTTGCCATACCTGCAAAGCACACATCAACATGGAGATCAATGTCAAATAACTGGTGATAGTATTTTATCAAATGCCTCCTTGAATTTATGTATACTTGCATGTATTATAAATAAGTGATCTTAATATGTGTGCATGTGTCTTATGACTGACCTATGACTGAATCATTATACTTGTGTAAAAGATGGGTGTTTACAGGATGCACTGTTGCAAATTGCACATTGCACATTGCACATACACACACAGATCCATCTATCGGAAATGGACGCTTTTCTGTTGGTAAACATTATGACTGTTTTTGTGGGCGGAGCTCAGGTGGAGGTAAAACAACTCCTAAAACACATTAGTTGACACAAGCCAGCAGGTTTTGCTAGCTTGTTTTTTTTAAACAATGGCTGAAGAAAATCCCAATCCCTCTCCTGGACTGCCAGTGTAAATCGAAAGGGTTAACATGAATCAATGGGACCAGGCTGGCTGACCAATACACACTACAGTTGCCATAGGGTTGGACAATTGGACGGATATGCCAACAACTAGCTGAGTCCAACGACGGCTGTCTTTTCTGGGGCGATTTTTGTCATTTTATTTTGCTAATTTCATGGTCTGCAGAGTGACGGCTGCTGCTGTTGGCTGGAGGACGGTGCACTGATCCGGAGGACATGTGAGATTAAAACAGGCCGTAGAACCAGACTGTTTTCACATCTAACGCAGTGATTGAGGGATTTATTTCAACTAACCCAGAGCTGGGGATTGTTACAATAGTGGAAGGACTGAGCAAGATGGTTTTTGTGAGTTTTACTTAGTTTCTGTTTTTGTTTGTTGACTGGCAGTGGCAGCTTAACCTGACAAGCCAGATGGTTTGATGCACAGAACCATCTGGGAAGTTGTCCCTAGAAACTGTTTGGAAAAGGGCAGGCACTTTTAAAAAACACTTGGCAGGTGATTGGATGAACCATCTGTCTGCCTGAAGCCGGTCAAGAGAAGAGCGAAAACATTTTTTCCGTTGAGAAAAGGCTGCAGTGCCTTTCTTTGCTCTCCTTACAATGAAGAAATACTCTCCAGTTCTGATATAACTGATGCTATCACAGTATCCGCGTTAACCTTTTCAGGAGCCGTCACTGTTTGTTCAAGATGAGTCGCTTCAGTGCACGCTTCTAGATCCATAGCTGCCAGTAGTCCTTCCTAGGACGCTGATTGGCTGCACCACTTTTGGTGCGGAAATGGATCAAATCGATAACTTGAAGCCTGGCAAGATGGATTCTTGCGTGATCTTGTGAATCCAGCTATGAGATAAAACTTTATTTTTGAGCCATTAATACTTCAAATCAGGCACCCAACAACACAAAAAAGATGACATTTTAGTTTGCTTATGTGACCTAATAGCCTGTTTGTTTCCAGTTTTTCCTTCGTGTTGCCTCCAGCTAACATCATGACATAAACATGACATAGGCCCATAGCAGGTCTATAGAATACCTAATTTATCTCTTTTATTTTCATCTTATCTTATCTCATTTCATCTCATCTTATCATACCTTTAAGTACTATACTAAACTATGTTTTACATGTTTAAATTTATTGATAGATACATACAGATTATGTGATACTGTTATTATAATCTGTAATATGCTGCCTGGAAAATGCCCCTTTGCATGCCCCTGGAGGGTCTTTAGGCAATTCTCTTTCACATCCCCTTGTAATTATTATATATTGTATTTTTTTTTAATTCTATACGTGTAAACAAACAAACAAGTAAGCAAGACTTTTCATTATGTCAGTCACATTTCTGTGTATCAATTTCTAGATGAATTAATTGACTCGTCATGAAATCCAGTGAGCTCAAAAATAACATACAACACAATTATATAATAACAATTGATAAGAATAATAAAAAGTAGTCATATTGATGGCGACAGCTGGTGATTTCAGAGGCACATACTTCATACATCACTACGCTCTCCTACGTTTCCAAACACTATTAATCCAATGTTAACGTTTCGGGCTTTGCTTTATCTTTGACTTTATACTCAAGTTGAACTGTGACACAAACTGTGAGCTGCTATCTGAGCGTGCACACACACCATACAGACTGAATGCCTAGCTTACATCACCATTCAGACCTTGTTGCTATGAAAAGCGCTTTCATTTCTGCTTTGTGCTGGCAAACACCATTGGGAACATGAACAAAACACAAGCAAACAGGACACAAACAGCTGCTGCTGCTGCTGGTTACATGGGTGAATGCCTCACTCCATATGCTTGTGATTCAGAGAGAAAGAGAGGAGACAAAACTCCACTAATTATGGCACATCCACCGCAATAACCACTCAGACTGAAGCCTATAGTATCACGTATCAAACTGTGCGCTGGGCTGCTTTACATGACTCTTTCTTTTTAGAAAACAATCATTTTTACAGTCCTGCTTCACATACCACAGTTGAGCTAAGACTTTTCCATGTGTGTGTCTGTTTATAGAGGTAACATGGTTGGAGCATTTTATGCGTCAGCGTACACTATGGTTAAACCAGTGTGTTTGTTTTTGCACTAGAATGGCAGACAGTATTTCTTTATCAAACTTCAATTAAAATTCTTCATCTACAGCCATTTAAATGTAATATATTTACTTTTATTTACAACTGTAGTACATTTTCGCCAAAAAGTCTCTTTTTATCCACGATTTCAGAACCAAATTTAGAACTTTTGCACTAAAACTATAGGCTATTGTTAAGGATTGTTTTTAGTCTTAGAAGCTCATGAACAAGTAACTTGAAATTTTCGGAAATTCTGTTTTTTTCTGTTTTCTTGCTAAGAGTCAGATGAGACTTAACAAAATTTTTATAGGTGTATGGTAAATATGAAGGTACGGCCTGAAGCTGGTTAGCTTAGCTTAGCACAGAGACTGGAAACGGGGGGAAACAGCTAGCAGCCATTTAAATGTAAAATATTTCCTTTTATTTAGTACATCTTCCCAAAAGTCTCTTCTTATCAAGGTGGAAACCTATCAGAAGCAACTTCAAAACTTTTCTGAGACACTAAAACCCCGTTGAAACAGAATATTGGGATTTTAAGCATTAGCAGTAAACAAACAACTCAACATTTTGGGAAATGTCCTTTTTTGTCTTCTTTTTAGGTGTATGTTGTTATCTTTGGGCCGAGCTGTGCGAGCAGTTTCCCTGTTTCCAGTCAGTTCAATTCGATTCAACTAGCTTTAGCAGCATAAATGTGACACAAACAATATTACCAAAGCACATGTTTTGTGTGTGTATGAGTGTGTGTGTTATAAAGGATTGAAGACTGAAGATTGGCTGGCCGATCTAAATTGTGTGTGTCAAACCAGTCTCTGTGCTAAGCTAAGCTAAGCTAAATTAACCATCTCCTGGTTGTAACTTCACATCTATTGTACAGACTAGAGAGTGGCACCAAACTTATTTAACTCTTGTCAAGAAAGCGAATAAGTGTATTTCCCAAAATATCTAAAATCTGACGTGATAACACTTGAATTTTGCTTCCGTCAAGAGTTAAGATTAGTGGTCGACTTATATGGGTTTTTCAATGGCCGATACTGATGCTGATAATGATAATGTATATAATTCCTGTATTTCATGCACATTACAATCGATGTTTCAGCCAGTCGCATGCTGTTTTACATTGAATTTTTTTAATTATGAAATGGAACAATGCATTGAGTTATACTGTGGATTTCAGAACGTGAATTAAGGGAGAATGTATTTAAGAGAGAGTGGGTCACAGTATGTAGAAGGATGCCATTAGACTGCATTAATCGATACATTATAATATTTAAGGCTAGATAGTACAATTTTAGATTAGATTTGCTGCCATTTAGGATGGGATAAACGTGTTAACATTTGGAAAAGACAATGGTGACAGAGGAAATTTAGGCAAACATTTATATTACGATGCATGAAAGAACCCCTTTTTCACCTCCTTCCCAAAACTCACAAGGCGCAGCATTAACATTGTTCCACAGCAGCCACACTGATGAGGCTGCCTGCAGATGTGTCTGCAGACATTTTTTGTTTATCGTTCTCGGGGACGCAGGCAGCAGCTGATGCCACTTATCCCAAAATTCCAGATAATCAGCCCGATTAATCAGTTTATCGCTAGTTACGGTTTAAATGATTGAGTCGTTATTTGTTTGTAACTGTTTTTAAATATTTTCATTCTTATAACAAGTACATGGTAGTGCAAAATGAACAAACATCCTTCAGTCACACGTTTAACAAACCTGATTCAAAATAAATTAAAGATAATCTCCTGATTTGCTTCATTTTTTTTTTTTTTTTTTTTTTTTTTGCCTTTTATGCCTTTATTTGATAGAACAGCCCAAGTGAGGACATGAAGGGGGAAAAGAGAGTGACTGATTGCCTTATTATTATTCTTCTGTGAATAATATTCAATAAAAGCCTTTAATATTACCAAAGGGGTAAGGTAAGACCAGTGACTAAAAGACTACATGTGGTTTTTAAATAAAGGCACAAAAAAATCTGTCTTTTATGTGTATTCATGAAGTCAATTAGTTGTGCAATAATGCGGTCTAAGTTTAAATGTTAGAAATACAAATAAATAGACACCTTGTCATTCTTTAAGTGGACATTTCTGCAGACTGACCCATATATTTGTTGCTGTGATCAGGGACAGACCTTCAACAAGTCAGACTGGCATGACGCTGGTATGTGACATCTAAAGCCCACTACTATTGGTCCCTTGTTAAAACAAACAAGCGTATCAGTGACAAAATACCAGTGTGCACACTCATAAGCACACTTATGTTGATGCTGTATGTGTGTGTGTACTCACTGGTGACAGAGTTTGACCAGGTCCAGGTCTGTAGTAGCAGGGGGGAGCCCGCGGATGTACAGGTTGGTTTTGCTGAGCTGCTCCAGGCCTGTGCTGCTGCTGTTGCTGCTGCTGCTGGGACTGGACGGAGTCATGGGGTAGGACTGCACACAGGAAACCCACTGTTAGTAACTTTATGGGAGCCAGATAATCTAATTTAAACCCAGGTCAACAGAGATCACAAGAACGTCTCATCCGTGTGGAATGAAAACGCTGAAAATACACAGAACCACACGATCTGACTTTATTATTTAATGTATGTTAAAAATTGCTGCACTCCTATTAAGATGATCCACATATGGGTCAACACATCTTTGGTTTTTCTCAGTGGCTGTCAAAATTATTCTGGCATGCCTCCCCTCAGAAGCTGAAAAAAGTTCATGCCCCAAACCACATTTTTTAGCGATCAATAGCAATGATATGGGAAGCAACTCATAAAAAAAAAAGAATTTTAGTGTAATAAAGGTCAGCATGAAAGCATCAACAAGCATCTCGTTTGTTTATTTTCCCATCATAAATCATGTTCATTCAACTTAGTTTCACTCCATATTCCTCCTACTTTGATAATTGATTAATCGGTTTGAGTAATTTGAAGGAAAAAAGTCAAAATTCTCTACTTTCAGCTTCTTAAACATGATTATTTTCTGGTTTCTTTACTTGTCTGAAATTAAACTGAATATCTTTGAGTTGTGGACAAAACAAGACATTTGTGGACGTCGTCTTGGGCTTTGAAAAAACATGAAACACTGACATTTTTCACCATTTTATGGACCAAACAACTAATCAGCTATTTGAAAAAGTAAACAACAGATTAAACAAGAGTGAAAATAATTAATAAAATAATAGTTTCAATCATCATTTATGACCTACTAGTGTGGTGGTACCTGTAATCTGCAAATAATCTGCCCTCTGCCTCTATTTTCTTATTTTCTCATTATTTTGCTGCTTTCTGGGCACTTTACCAACCCAAAACTATGGTATTTGACAACCTGGGAGTGAGACTCAACAGCAGCAACTGACAAATTTTGCATATTGTACCTTTAAGTAAAGGATTTAAATACTTCTTCCACCACTGTCAGGGTCCCAGTGGCCGGTAGGTTTGACCTTTGAGCTCCTTTTGGTTGTAAAAAGGGTGATTCTGTCCACCACTGCACCACAGAATACATTAAAATGCACCTCTTTTTGTGTGTGGGCTTTTATGAATCACCAAAGTGATTAAATCTGTGTTCAGGTCTCATATCCTGCTGTAGTGTTTATCAGAAACGTACAGTTTTCTTCATAGTTGTGAGCCAAACCATGTAGCGCTGGCCTGCAAAGCATTTCCTTCCCCTTACTCATTCATTAAAATAGCTCCGAGCCACCCCAAACCCTCTGCAGATCAGATCAAAGACACAAAGCATGGCAGAATCACACCATCTGTCCATAATAACCAAAGGACAATCCACTCCAACAGCCATGCCAACAAGAATCACTGAAATATTCCTCCACTGTCACGTGACGCTTAAATGTTCATAGCAGCTATTTTTCTCTTACAGATGAGGAATTGATCGCTGTGGCAGAAGAACATCTGTTAGGCCTGTTAGGTCTTCAAGTAGAGGCTTTACATTTTTGTTGGTGTGCAATTATCGCGCTAACTTTGTTAGAGACCATCAAGGGTTCACATCAGGCCTCCGAGACTGTACGCCTACTCCATTAGAGGGCACATTTCACAGAGGCATCATCATCATCATCACACCTTATAGCAGACTCAACCTGTGTTAACGCCCACGCCGAGAACTCATTCACTGCTTCCCTGAGGGGGATTCATATGTGGTTGCTTTCACATTCCTGTCCTCAAAGTAATATACAGCACCGTTCCTCTGATGAATAAATATCACAGTTTGAATCTGAAAGGGGGATATTTGGGATCTTATAAGGATTAAAGCTGGCCTACATATCAATATCATACTGATATTGTGACATGAGACTCTATCGTCTTAGATTTTGGGTATCATTATATCCTGATATGGCGTACATGTTGTCTTTTCCTGGTTTTAAACGCTGCATTACTGTAAAGTGATGTAATTCTATGAACTCACCAGTAGGGCTGGTCAACATAAATAATATCTCACTTTTAGGCTATGCCACAGTATTAGGGATGTAACGATACATTGAATATCGAAATAAAAAACATCTAAATGTCGTCCCAGACTGTCACAATATATGTGGTGATATTAAATGGTTAATTATGTTATTTTATTATATTTATTTTCTTTTATAAAATGACTGCTGCATTGTTTTTGTTTTGCAGTTCCACACATAATTCAAACACTCATTGCAAAAGACAATTCATGCAATTTTTTTTAGGTCATGGCTCATTACTCTAATTTTATTTAAGAAGGAAGGCAGATGTCTAAAGGAAAAACAAATTTTATGCACACAAAATGCTGTACACATCAGATTTACTGCTTAATAAAGGAAAATGTTTTTCAAGTCATAATTTTTATTTCTTTTTTAACATCATGATAAATGTCATATCGTGGAGTTTTTATTGTAACATTATCGTACCGTGATATTTTGGCATCATTACATCCCTACACAATACACAATGTGTATCTCCATATACGCCTTTTTCTTAAAAAATAACATACCATGAGTTCTAAAATGATCTCAAAACATCTGGGGCTGGGTGATAATGACAAAATCATCATAATATTTTAGACCAAATACCTCAATATAGATTTTTATCAGTATCACAGCAATATTGTAGGGATGATATTGGTGATTGAATATCGGTGCTTTCACAAAATATTAACACAATGATTTTTTTTGATAAATAATCACCAGTAATGTGGATATAATGACCAAGTTTAGTTAATTTTTTAATTTTCGCTCAATACAAACTACTTACACAGATTCCACGATCGAAAAAGAAGCAGGATGAAGAAAAAACTTACATACGCTGCCCCTTTCATAATATTAACATAACATAAATACAGATTTAAGATGTTTTAACAGTTGTAACAGTGGGGCGCTCGGTTGGAAAGCTCACCAGCGACATCTGTTGGATAAAATGTGAATGCGCAACAGAGAAGCAAAGCCCCTCCCCCTCCGCGGCCTCCATGGCGCCTTATTTTGGAAAAAATATATGTACGTTTGCCAACAGCGAGAGACAAATATTTCTTGTGTGAAACTGCTCAGTGAACTACATCGCTCATCTGGCACGATATAAGTCATCAGCACCAACATCGCTGTCCCCTGTAACGTAATCTTGCCTGACCTGTTTTACCCAGCGACTCCTGGTTCTGGCGGGAAGTGAAAGAACGCGCAAAACCTGTTACTTGAGTGACTACATTGTGTAATTAAAACACAGAGTGGCATCATAGCTTCAGCAGGCTAACGTCATGATATCACTTAGGCCACCATTGAGTGTGTAGTCTTTCTAATTATGTATCTTCACAGTCAGTTTTACAACAAACTGCGAATTTCTTCAATTGTAAAATGATCTTTTGAACTGACAAATATCATACGTGTGACTCTTGGCACAATTCAAACAGAGACAAAAATTATTTGTCAATCACCATTGAGTACCGTAACACCAGAAACATGGACATAATGTTGGAAAACTCACCAGCGACATCTGTTTGTTAAAACATGAATGCCCTATCGAGAGGGAAGTCCTTCTGTGCCCCCCATGGGACCTTATGTCAGAGCAGTAGTTAACAGTAGTTAACCATGAGAGACCCATTTGAATGGTGCTATGATTCACAGGTTTGGGCTCCAGGGCTGGGCCATGCTTACCACACTGGCATTAGATGATGTCCATAGTGAAACATATCATTGATATTGTTTTTATATACTTTCTTTTACACTTTTTATATTTTTATATGTTGGATATTAATTACAAATTGCGCAGTACTTCTTCCTTTTTCCTTTAGTAAATCAGGCGTAAGGTGCTATTATAATAGACCCATCCTTTGTTTTTGCCCTCTCTGGCTGATACTCCATAAAACATGTTAGTTAAATCAGTTCTAAGGCACTTTTAAATCACAATGTCACGATGGCAGAGGGCTCAGTAGTCGAAGACTGTCAGGCATTGTGATCCACTGGCCCAACCCCAGTGGGCCCTATTAAAACTGTGTTTTGATTTTTCTAAATTCTCGATTCAGCAATGTCAGCTGTGATTATGTTATCACACCGGGCCCTCACCAAAAAGGGCACTTGCTGGGGTAATCCCTGTATTATAGTCATTATATCCATATAATTTACGTGTTTTTAGGCCAAAAAACTTAATGTGATAATATTTAACAAATGCACCAATAGTCATTCCTACAATATTGTTGTAATATTGAGGTATTGTGTTTTAAACCTGACCAACACACCTGTCAGCCAATATTATCGGCCTGTTATTGGTCTATCACAGCTATATTGGTCTATATCAGTATTGGGATATGTTGTCTGATTTACGCCTATATGATTATTTTTTTTAATAACAGAACATAATGCAGACTGTTTTTATTTGTTAGCTTTATAGGCAGAATTCCGTGTATATTTGATACTTTTTTCTTAACACAGGTTTAATATACACATATATGTTGCTCTATTTGTGTTTTTTTATTCATAGCAATTAATAATGATCAAAAATAACATAAACATCCTGCCTCCATTACATATCTTCCTCACAAGTGTTAACCACTTTTGAGGGATCATTGCAAAAATGTGTTTATGTATATATTCTATAATCTCTTTATTATATCTGTAAGAATATTAGCTGATACATTTTTGTACTTTAACACTGGGCTTGCCTCATGTAATCCAGTATTGGTCAGGCCCTAGTATTAGATATCCCTCAGCCCTATCTGTTAGGTAGTTTAATGTACATCAATGCACAATATTCTAAAGGATCATCATATGTTTGCACTATTTGATTTTAGAAACCATGTGTATATTGAGATATGTACCATATAACACAGCACAGCCTAAAAATATGGAGATATTATTTATAAGCCATATAGCCCAGCCCTAACAAGGATGCAGGCTCCCAAACTGAACCCCAAATCTTCATCTTCTCGCATTCCCTTCATCATCATCATCATCATCATCATCATCATCTTCATCATCATCATCATCAGAGGCTATAACAACAGCTGCCTCACCTTCTTTTCCCATCTTCCATCTAAATCAGAGAGTGTGATGGGAAAGCAAAAGGGGGCTCGGCCCGCAATTACCTTTTTGTTCACCTGAGAGGTCAAAATGAAGGATGAAGGCAGCACAGTTCACTTCAGCACACTGACATACATTACATTACATTACTCCTACTCCCTCTATCTGTGGTGTTGTGTGTGTGTGTGTGTGTGTGGATTCACCCAGAATGCATTAATCTATAAAATGGACTACAATTACCGCCATGCATATTGACCAGAGTGGGCAAACAAGGTTATATGGACATAATAATTAAAGTCTCAGTGGTAGTAGAGCAGCAGCTGGTTTTATCTCCCCATGAAGCCTATCAGAGGATCAGCTTCCTGTTTGATACTGACTGAGAGTAAGAGGATCTATTTTTTAATAGAATTTAAATCTTTTTGCATTAAAATTAAGAGATACAAACGCACATATTCCGTATGAGAGCCGGAAAGGGCTTTCCAATGTCATTTGTGGATTCAAATTCTGCCTCAAGTGTGAGCATAAAAAAAAGTAGGCAGAAATATTAATAATGTGTTTCTGGCCTTACCTGCTTACGACTGGCTGTCTTCAGCGGGTTGCCTGTGTTTGCAAAGATCATCCTGGAGGTTACAGATGTATTTTATTTCCCCACAAATAAAAAAATATCGCAGCGATGGAGCCACTAGAGACGGAATCCAAGCGGTGTGAGGAGCCTATAAAAGAGCCGATAGTCGGTTTAAAACATCCGCATACTGATTAAGAGTAATAAAGCCTCGCTCCTGCATAGGTACACTGACACATCTATACAGTCAGATCGCTACAGCACACCAGGCGATGGATGGACCAACCCTCCGGTCCGGTTCATTGATCTACGACGTCCTGCTGCAGACCGCTCGGCAGTCCCACCTACTACAGACCAAACCATCTCCGCCTCTGCAGGGTGTTTGACATCAAATGAGCTGCGCGGTGGCCTCGCAAAAACTCGCACCGGCGGTTTGTTTTTTGCGACAAAGGCACGTCGAGGCGTCTGAGGTCTGCGGCGCAATTTATAATCGCACACAAAGCGCGTTTGGGTTCGATTTGCAGGCGCACAATCGGTTGGGCCGCACACTCGTCGCCTTTCATGTTGTTGTCGTCCGCACATACCAAGCATTCTTCACCCCCACCTCCACCAACCACACACACACACACACACACACACACACCCTCTTCCTCTTCCTACCCTTCCCCCCATCCAACACACTACATGTCAGAGAATCAGGATGCAATGAAATATAAGCAGGGAGCTGCTGGCCTGAGCTGGAGGTCACAGGAGAGAGTGGATTCACGAGCAAGAACACAGAATTAATATTTACAATATATCAAACATTTTCTGCTCTCTTTAATATGGGCCTAATGTTTTCTAAAATACAGCCTACATCATATAGCAGTGGTTCTCAAACGCTTTCACATCAACGACTTTTAAACAGACATAAATCAGGTCTGATAAGATTTTTGCTATTAGATGTTTTATCACACAAAGAGTAGGGGAGAGCAGGGATGAGAGTATCAGAGGGATGGTTGCAACACTGACCTTCTCTCTTTTTAGAAAGAAATCAGGCCGACCCGATTAGTTTTGCCAGAGGGCTGCATGATTTAGTAAAAAAAAAAAAAAAGTCAGATTGTGATTATTTTGACTGAAATTGCAATTGCAGTATGCGATATGATCAGTGGAAATGATCAGTTTTGAATTAGAATTTTCATGTTAACTGAAAAAAAACTATTAAAATCATGATGATGTGATATTTATTGAGGTCTGTATCAAACAAATGTGTTCTCTTTCATCTGGAGAACAAGATTTTTAGAGCAGGTCATCTCTGCAGTGCTATAGTACCTCATTATAATGTTTTTTTTTATACATTTTTCCTTTTTCCAAAAATTTCTATTTGGCTCAGGCTCTGTGATTTGGATATTGCACCCGGCCTTATTGCGATTTTGTTGCAGTTGTGATTAATTGTGCAGCTCATAATAGAAAATAACAATACAAAATGGGAGTGTTTTCTTTTTTTTTAAGTTAATGTTTATTTCTTTTCTCATCATATTTGCTGGAAATGCCCAGAGTTAGTGTGAGGAAGACCAACAGAGGCCTCATCATGACAGACCACATCAGGCTGTTCTGTGTGAGGAACAGTCCGTAAGACTTAATTTTGTACTAAGTTGAATTTGACAAATTGGACCAATTTCATACAACTGTGACATTTAAAGCTACTACAAAGAGTTTTTTAACTGGTAATGAAACAGTCTCAATTTATTACAAGTGCCGCAATATGACCCACATACGCAAACAAGCTCATCAGAGAGAGGACTGGCTATTTTTTTAATATAAATATACATATATATATATATATATATATATATATATATATACATATATATCAGAAATATTCCTTGTAGTAACTTGTAGCTTTAAAATGAAAAACTGATTTGAGAGTAATTTGCTTGGAGGAGTAAGTATGAATGAGTGTTACATGTTGTTTTGTGGTTTATGTATTCAACCGTTACTTTTCATCCCATGCATGTGTTTTTCTTCATCCTGACAGAGTTGGTTGCTCTAAAAAGATCCCCATTTGATAAGATTTTTGCTTTTAGATGATTTCTTACAGAAAGCGTACAGGGTTTCTTCTGCAGTATTACTACAGATGTGGTTCTTTGGGCAATAATTCTGGTTTTGTCTCATATCTGTTGCTGTTCAGGTCTTGGTTATGCTTTAAGTTGATGTTAAAAAATCTTTTTAATTGTTATATAGGGGAGAGCAGGGACAAAAGTATGGAGGGGGACAGTTGCAACACAGACCTTTTCTCTTGTAATATGGATGTAAGGATGAAGCCCAAATGAAGTACACATCATCATTGAGTCCACAGTCAAAAATAAGCCTGATCTGGTTAGTAATTAAAAGTAATTATCTGCAATGTAAAATTTCCGGACTAAAAAGGGATAACATCATACTGCTGTGTTTCAAAAATCAAGTCATAAACATACAAAATCTGACAAATTTGTGTCATGTCACCAATTTCCAACCAATCAGCAACTTAAAAAACAATGGATGGTGGAAATCCAGGGGAACATGGGGCCATATTTCAAGTTAAAACAACATCTTTCATCACCTATTAGCCAGAAAACAGCTAATATTAGCATTCAACCACTTTTTAGCTAACATTACCGTTTGGTAGTATGACAAGAATGCAATATGAAAGGCATAAGTTAATTCCTCTGTTGATATTTCAGAATTAATTCATGCTTTTCGTATTGTATCATGTAACACTATCCAACTGAAATGTTAGCTCTGATGTTGTTAATACTAACCTTAGCTGTTGTCAAATATGTTATTTTATCTGAAAGTAGGGCTCGATGTCCCTCCAGATTTTCACCATCCATTGTCTTTTCAGTTGCTGCTCAATCAGGAGTCAGAAACATGATAACTATCAGATTTTGTACGTTTACGAGCGTGAACACAGCGTTATGACACTGTTGTTTCTGATAACAGCATTTAAGTGCCCCACCCTGAACATGATGTCAAGTGAATTGCAGCAGTGGTAAGTTTCTTGCTGTGGTGGTGCACTGCTGCTAAATAAATGCAGAGGAAACACTGGTTTATGAAACCCATCACCAAATAGTCATGCATTCTGTCACTGTGTTACTTTTAAATGGAATTACAGTGAAAATAAAATACTCCCCTTTTTGCTGGGGACCCCCTGGAACCCCTTCAAGGCCCCCCATTTCAGAACCACTCTCCTATAGGCTCCATATAGCCTACTGTATATAGATCATGTGACATACAGGTTTGATGGTGAAGTAGAAGCAAAATATTGACTTACTCAAGAAAACCATTAATATCTTCCACTTTTGAGTGCATTCATGTGATTGATTTGCTCATATGCTGTCTGTAAAAGTGTAAACTAAGCATTTTTCACGTATAGCATATAAATAACTGACACTAGCCAAATGAATTACGAAAAATGAGGAACTATAGGTTTCTGGCTTCTGTGGTTTGCCCTTGATGCAAGATAAGATGGCCTCTTCCTACATTTTTGATCTGCTGTTTAACCTCCAAGGCCCTTTAGGTTCAGCAGGCACAGGCTTAAATAAAGCTTTTGGTTGTTGCACTCAGATTGTGGACCGGCCTCCCTCATTATTACACCAGCAGGGTGGGCCACCCCCTCCTCAATACAATCAATCAAAAGGCATTTTAAACCAGCTCTATTCTTTACCTGCCATGTGAACAAATTAGTGTTTTTCAGTCTTTAGCATTGATCATTTTTATCGTATGTTGAACTGTTAGACTGAGGTCATATCTTCTGATTTTTTTGGGAAGATTCCACTGGGATTAGATAAGACTTGGTATACTTACATTTAAATATAACAAAAACAACAACAGCAGCAACAACAAAAACATAATAATAATAATAATAATAATAATAAGAAGAAGAAGAAGAAGAAGAAGAAGAAGAATTCCTAAATAAAACATAGACCATAGAACTATAGTACTATAGTTATTAACTCGATAAACAAATAAGTTAATATACACAACATTATCAAACAATGCATTAAAAAAAACATTATCATACAATGCATTAAAGATATACAATGGAGGATTTTCCTAAAAACAACAACAAAAAAAACAACAATATATAGACTTGTATAAAATTAACCCTCTCAGTCATCATTTATGACCCACTAGAAGTGTGTGGTGGAGTCTGTATCTGCAGACAGCCTGCCCCCTGCCTGTATTTTCTTACTTTCTCATTATTTTGCAGGGCTCGGGAGGCTTTATCAATCAAAAGCATTGGTATTATTTGACAAGCTGGAAATGCGACTATGCATTCAGTCAATTCACAAACAGCAATCCGGCATATTCTACCTTTAACATTCAAACCTCACTGAGCCACTCTACAAGCTCTGCAGTCAGACTTCTTTCAAACTCATAGATCTTTATTTCAGATTCAATGTGGAAATCACAACTTTGCCACATATTTTAAATATGTTGCCTGATTTTTCTGGGATATGTGAAAAAAAAAATGATGCAAAGGTCATGTAGAATATTTCCATTTATAATAAAAAAAAACCCATTAAAGTCTTGAGTTTGAATAATTCTTGTGTAAACATTATACAGCCTCAGTGTAGAGCTGGAACAAGCTGATACAGAAAAGGTGTGTGAGCCTGTCAGACAGTGTGCAATAAGATGTTTTTTTGTTTGTTATTGAAATGGTTTCATATCAATAAAAGTGTCCTTGTGTGTCTTTTTTACCTTTTGTGTCTTTGACCAACATCTTTTTGCAAACATCACAGGTTGTCATCCATGTAAAAGCCAGCGAGAAACAGACATAAAAATGGTGTTATACAGCCCTTTGTTTTCAATTTCTCAAAAAGAAAGTGCACAGTCAACTCATGAATGTGATTTTTTGAAGTATCTTTTGTACATTTTTATTTAACAGGGGACCGTACAGAGATGACAGGAAATGAAAGGAGAGCGGGGGGATGATGCAACAAAGGTACCCACGCAGCATCAAACCGCAGACTTTGCATCAGAGTGAATGGTATGCATCTTAACCACTATAAACAAGTTTAATGTTTACTCATACAGTTAAAGTGGACAGATTAGTGGAGATGCTGCAGAGCAACTTAAATCTTAAGCTACACAGGCTCATATGTGGCCCCAGAGGTGTTGTACTTAAACTGTCTAGGTACACATTTGCCTTTTTACTTTTTATCTAATTACACTCATTTTATATTCACATACCAACACTTAAGGGCACAAAGCAGTGCTTTCCACTGGCAGCCATCCTGCTGCAGGTCCTGCTGGAGATTTATAAAGCGAAGCTAAATCCAAATCCCATCAGGGTGCAGGGAAGCTCTTAAAGCATCAAATTTCTCTCCCTTATTTCCTCTGCTGGTAGGATTAAGGTTTCATGCTGGTGTCAAGTTACAAGCTACTTCTGATGCTGCTTGAAAAGTCCAATCGTTCCTATCTGAATGATCAGCTTCAACAGACTTTATATAGATGCTTTCCTGTGCTTCTCATTACCCAGTTATTGATTGATAATCCCTATACATCAATGCCCTGTACATTGCCCTTTTGGTGACATGGGGAGACTTAATATAGGATTTAATTAAACTATTTCACAAATTAAAGACATGTATTCTGCATCAATTTGCATTGTATTGTAAACCTCCAAATGTGTCAAATATCCAATAAGTCAATTGATCTGTGGCCTTCATCTCATTCATCCATCTATCCATTGTTTGTCCGCATAATTTATCAAAAAGCTTCGGTAATGATTTCTCTCTGTTTGGAGCAACAAAATGAATCATTTTCAAATTGAACCACTGGGAAGCTGTCAGCCAATTACAAGCAGAGCTGAATTCAGTGAGATAACCCAGTCAGCAATAATGATTCAGCAAACAATAAACTCGGCCCACTTCAAGGGAAAATAATGACAGTTTGTTACTTGTATTGTTTTGACTCTGATTAAGTCATTGATTATCAGATCCTTTAATGGTGGACGTATACAAAGATGGCCAGTATTTAAATGAAATATATTTAAAATACATATGTAATTACTTTTTCACTTCAGTCATTTTTGTCAGTTTGTGCATAAGTTCATATATTCATGTTGTTCTCAAAAGGAATGCTGCATAACACAAATATCAGAGCAGGACAATTATACAGACAAAAACAGAAAAACAACAGCAAAAGACGAGGAATCATCACCCTCCATATCATAACTACAATAAGAATGAGGAGTAACTAAACATATGGACTTCATCATTTGAGGATCACTTGGATCACGAAGTTACAAAATCTTTTCATAATAACAGCAAAGTCTTTTCTCAATAAAATATCAGGGCTAATTATTTTTTAATATTTTGTCTTTCATATTTTGCTGGGAAGAAAAACATTGGATGCAATTTACAACAAAATGCTTTAATAGCTTGCATTTGTGTATTTGAAACAGAATAGTGAATATGTCATTTTATTCTTAAAAAAAGCACATTTTTATCCCCAGGTTTAAACTGTAGGAAAAATAAAAACTAATCACAGTCCCATGGCTTTATTCTACTTGGCATGGCTGCGTCACATTTGGCTAAATGTAAGTGAATCATGTGACCGGTCCTGTGCAACAGGCATATCGGACCTTAAGTACATGTTTCACATTAAACACATGGAACACAGTGCGGTCAGGTTTAGGCACCAAAAGTACTCGGTTAGGTTTAGGAAAAGATCATGGTTTGGGTTAAAATAAGTGTGTTACGTTTTGTGATGCCACTTAGGAAACATTTTGCACATGCAAAAGTGAATACAGCAGTCCACATAGCAAGTTGGAGGCATAAATGGTACATTAAATAGGTTGAAATCTGATTTAATATGCAATCTAAAGGTGAAGTGAATTGTTTCCCCTCGTCCCCTCCTCCCCAGACTCCGCCATTCTAAGTTCATCAGTTGTTTATAACTGTCACTCATCTCTTGATGTAAAATTTAGCTCATTATCCTGAAAACAGAAGCCTGCTCTGAAAATACACACTCTGGAGTTGGACTTCAGTGACTGCCTGTCTCACTGCCTTCTAGGCCCCATTAACATATTGCTCAATTTAACTGTTACAAAAATCTACTCCTTCTAAAAGATTATTAATGATTTGTTACAACTCAATAATAGACACTTAGTCATTTGAACTTTTATTAATGTGAAAATGTGGGGTGGCACAGTGGTGCAGTGGTTAGCACTGTCGCCTCACAGCAAGAAGGTTCTGAGTTTGAATCCCCCAGCCGGCTCAAGGGACTGGGGAGTTTGTGTCTGGTGCAGGACCTTTCTGTCCTCCCCGTGTCCGCATGGGTTCTCTCCGAGTACTCCAGCTTCCACAAAAACATGCAGCATAACAGGTGAGTTGATAACTCTAAATTACCTGTAGGTGTGAATATGAGTGGTTGTTTGCCTCTCTATTTCAGCCCTGCAATGAACTGGTGACTTGTCCAGGGTGTACCCCGCCTCTCACCCAGCTGGGATAGGCTCCAGCCCCCCAAAGACAACCTCAAACCACCCAGCATGCACCACAATATTTGGGGGTTCGGGTCAGACCCTCACTGAGGCTCCCTAAAATGTGATGATGTAAGTTTGTATAGAATGTATTTTATTTAAATACATTTGATGAGTTTGTATTTTACTTTTTGACGTATTTGTGCTCATCTCTGGACCTGCTGATGTGTCATTATAGGAGGCTGCAGTCAAACTGTATCAGCAATAATTCAACAGAAATGAGACAAACACTGAAGCCACTGAATGTTGAGACAACATTAATAATATATACCTTATGTAGGTTAACTCTCAAAGGCAGTAAACTAGTTTAGTCCATCATAAGGATGCACATCCTGGTTAAGACTGCAAAGTGTGTTCATGTTGAGGTTGTAAGAGGTCCTGTGGGTGTGGAGAGGGAGGGACTGAGGAATGTGGATGACTATCTGCCCCTTCCTCTCCTACTGAGGAAGAATTATTGATGACCTGAGCTTGCCAGCTGACCTGTCTGGTCAGTCAGTGCGGCCAGTAACATTGTTGGGTGAGATTGTACGAGCAGCTCAGCTGGATTGGCAACTGTCTGGCCAGAATACATGAAAGCACACAGTGAAGCTTTTTCACAGGCCCGGTGATGATGTGGTTTGGCTCAGAGTTTGTGGCTCCTCTGGGAATAATGAAATGCTTGCATGCTGAAATATGAGAAACCACACAAACATCACAGCTGCTTTCACTCTCTTTAGTATTAAAAGAGAAACTCTGTGTCTTATTTCAGTGCGCTGTCTTTATCAAGATGATACTAGCACTGTGTGTGTTTGAAAGCCAGGTCAGGGTGCAACTTTACATTCAGTTCAATCTGAAAATGTATAATTACCTGAAAATATAGACGTAAATATCCCAGTTACATGTAATTTTAGTTTTACCACCAATCTCCTTAAAATCCATTGATGCTATCCATTGACAATTGGAATCTGTTATCAGTTTTACTTACAAAGCATTTTGCAATTTATGTAAAATATTAAACAAAATATGTATTTTTAAAAAATCCTACTGTCAAAGTTGCATATGTCCTTTTTACAGAGAACAGTGAAACAGTGACATAATAATTAATTAAGTAATTAGCTGATAATAAATTTCATATCATATATTTCAATAGAATTTGGAAATTGTGCGAGCTTTTGGTATTATTTTACTGTAGACAAGACATAGCTCAATAGATTTTAAATCTTATAAGCTGTAGGCTTTAGGCAGTAATTATGTAACTAACTACTGTGTGCATAGCATGTGTGCTATGTTCTATCAGGTGAATAAATACATGTTCATTATTATTATTAATAAAAATAAAAGACAGTATCATTTTAAACACATCTGTCAGTAACTCTCTCTGAAGCAGCATAAAATAAAAAAGCATCAGAGGGAAAGAATGGAGAGAAAAAACGAACATAAATGATAAAAACCTACTTATATAAAGAAAAGAAAAAATATTAAAATGATTAATAGTAAATTGAATAGATAATAGTCAGTTAATTGAAGGCACTCCTCTTATTCATTTTTTTAAAAGACTGAAAGATGACTTCTAATTAAATAAAATAAAATAAACCTATTTAAAATATTATTCAAATAAATAAACACTAAATAAATAAATAAATTCACCAAACTACAGCAGAAGTATCAGTATGTAATGTAATGACTGTGGCGCCCCCTTGCGTCACGATTATGCAGTTACCAATCGGCCTACAACAAATTACGTCATCAGCGCGACGGAAGTAGTTTTTCTAAAAAATTCTGGCTGATTCATTGTAGCCAGTTGGTTTGATTCAACTGAACACAGAAACGCAGACTTTTCTGAACATCCGACAACTTTGACAACAGGTAAGCAGACTGACAGCTTTAGCACAACCGGCAGTTGTAATAATATGTGGTGAGATTTAATCACTGTTTAAATTTTTTCTGCTTTTTCTTGTGCTGGTTGACAGAGGCCAAGCATGAGTAAGCTAACAGCACGCTAACGCTTTCAGTGACGCTAACTGCTAATTCGTGAACAGCGATTTAATGTTACTTAATGTTACTTAATGCTAAATTTGCCAGCTGTTATCGCAGTTAGTAGAGAAACTGATCATTTGAACCAAAGCTCAATGCCCGGTTATCCAGTTTTTTGTGCTGCGTTTACGTGACTACGGCTAAGTTAGCTAAAGCTAGCTGACTGAAGCTAACTAGCGATTTAGTTGCTGATTTCAGTTTTTATTCAGGATTCAATTAATCATAAAGTCATACATTTAAATACAATGTTCAGGAATTGATATGATTCCCTATTTACTGACGTTAATTTAGGCGATAATGTCAGCACACACTTAGTCAGCAGAAAATATAAAAGACGATGTAGTGGAAGACATTTAACCAAAAGCTGAGCTCATGTAAAACAAATTAAGTTACATATTATTAATAATATTTCCCCGCGTCTGTGCTAACTGGTTGGGAAAAGGCGTGTTCCAGGTAAACACACCTGTCAAGTTTCCTGTTAGAAATCCATGCAAATCATAGCACAGAGATTTCATACTCTAGTTCCATTTGAAGAAAACAAAAGACTAACTTGTGTATTTTGAAATCTTTAGTCTTTTATTTGTTATTATAGAAAGGGTCTATACAAAATAAATTAAACGTATCCTTCCTAAAACTGGAATGATTGATTTATTAGTTGTCAATTAGTTAATCAGTTGCCAACTATTTGGATAATTTGATTTGATTTTTTTTTTTTTAAAGGTGAAATAAGTCAAATTTTATATTTTCTGGTTTCCTTAGTCTTCTATTACAGAGTGAACCGAATATCTTTGGGTTGTGGGCAAAATAAGATATTTGCAGACATCATATTAAGCTTTGGGAAATACATTTTACATTTTAAATACTGAACAGCCAATTGGTTTTTTATAAATTAATCAACAATAATAATTATTTTTAGCCCAAATCTCTGATATATGATAATTCAATTTGCTGGTCAGCTGTATTGTATGAAGGCAAGCTAATGTCTTTGTTGTGTCTTTTGTATGTCTGACAGATCCCAATATGGACCGGCTGCTGAGGCTTGGAGGTGGAATGCCAGGGCTTGGCCAGGTAACACAAAGTCTGAACTGACCATAGATGAATAAAAATGACATTTAAACTTACATGGCTGCAAGCTTATGCTTTTTAAATCTTATTTGATAAGTGTTTAAAAATTGTAAATTGTTATAAAACAAAAACTTGAATTTCAACTTCAGTGTCAGGGGTGAGACCACAGAAACTTTGCTTGAGTCCAAGTGCAGTCTCATATTTTGACTCACAAATCTCATGTCAAGCTAAGATGTTGCATACCACAGGAATAAGGGATACAAAATCATGACCATTTACACATCACATGCATTAAAATTCTAAATGATAGTTGCATTGTAATGATTAATCTGAGAAACTGCCGTATTTGAAGGAGCTGAACAAATAAATAATCTCTGCTTTGACTCCTCAGGGCCCTCCAACAGATGCACCTGCTGTGGACACAGCTGAGCAGGTGTACATCTCCTCTCTGGCCCTGCTCAAGGTAATCACATCATCTCCTGCACTGTCAAAGTGGCTATATTCATTTTTGTATTTAAAATAACACTCCTGTGACTTTCACCTCATATGTTCGCTCTTCATTAGATGTTGAAGCACGGGCGTGCTGGTGTACCAATGGAGGTCATGGGACTGATGCTGGGAGAATTTGTTGATGACTACACTGTGCGAGTGATTGATGTATTTGCCATGCCCCAGTCAGGAACAGTATGTACTTTATCTAATAACAGCAATATACAATACATCATTGTGGACCTGCTATAGAAAATACTTGGTCTGAAAACTCCCTTTAACATAACACATAAAGCTGAATTATTCTTGTTCTGATGTGTAGTTGGGTAGTAAAGTTGAATATATGCTGACAATTTTACAAAAAACTGTGTGATGTTAATTGTGACTTTGCCTCTTCATCACTAAATGATCATTTTCCACCTAACAGGGTGTGAGTGTTGAAGCAGTGGACCCCGTCTTCCAGGCCAAGATGTTGGACATGTTGAAGCAGACTGGCAGGTAAAAAGTTGACATACAGTAAACAGTATTGAGCGACTTGCTTGCTGTTTGTTTTTGAACCAAACTTATAAAAAAGTTTCTCTACCCAGAGACCAAAATTAGCACCAGCCAAATGCTGGTAAATATGCAAGTGGCTGGTAGATTTGCTTCACTCACCAGCCAAAAAAACAATGGTACCCTACTGATTGGTTGGTAAACTTTAAACATTGATTAGCCAGTTGGCAGGTAGACAGAAAGTTAATTTGGCACCCTGACATTAAGTATTTTCATGTGAACTTGTGGGTAATGTCTGGGCTAGCTAGTTTTATTAAATCTTGCTTTGAAGGCAAAACAGGCAAATTTCTTGGCTAAATTTAAAGGGGTTCTAAACATGTTTCTTTCCTCCACCCATTTTTTCCACCAGACCAGAGATGGTGGTTGGATGGTACCACAGTCACCCTGGTTTTGGCTGTTGGTTGTCTGGTGTGGACATCAACACACAGCAGAGCTTCGAGGCCCTGTCAGAGCGCGCTGTCGCAGTGGTGGTTGATCCCATTCAGAGCGTCAAAGGAAAGGTAAAGAAGTGACTGCTGCAGAAGATTCTTGCAGCTCCGCAGCTATGATTTATTTGTCTTCTAAAATATCTGCTATTAATTGTGAAGTGAGTTAGAAATAACCTCATAGTCAGTAAACCGTGCTTGTCTTCTACAGGTTGTTATTGATGCCTTCAGATTGATCAACGCCAACATGATGGTGTTGGGTCATGAACCAAGACAGACGACATCCAACCTGGGCCATCTGAACAAGCCCTCAATCCAGGTAAGACACTGGATTTGGCAAAATCATCTTCAATGTGAATTTCTATTAAAATGCCTCAAGGTGGTTTGGAGATGTTCAAGTGGTGTTTTCCCCAACTCTGAGCCACACAGGCACGATACTTGTGTCCCCTTGATAAATTGCAAAGACAATCAGCAGATGACCTAATTTGACTCAGTTTCTTAGCCATTAGCAGTCAGATAAACATTGCATCAGAAATCATCTTGTTACAATTAGAGAAAACACTTAATATTAGACCACTTTAATGTGACTTAATTCTCTGTTACTGCCAAACAGGATTGAATCAAAACAAGAAAAGTGGAATAGTAACCCTAATTTGGGGGATTTTTTTTTTTCAGCACATAGAAATTGTGCATGTTATTACTTCAAATACTTAACTTTTTCTTGTGTTGTCAGGCTCTGATTCATGGACTGAACAGACATTACTACTCCATCACCATCAACTACAGGAAAAATGAGCTGGAGCAAAAGGTTTGAGAATACACTCATCACAGAATGATTTATTTATTTGGGTGTTTTTTAATAGGACATAAGAAACATAACTGTTATTACCCTTCAGATGCTTTTGAACCTGCATAAGAAGAGCTGGATGGAGGGCCTGACCCTGCAGGACTACAGTGAGCACTGCAAGCTCAATGAGACCATCGTCAAGGAAATGCTGGAGCTGGCTAAGAACTACAACAAGGTACACCTTCTAGACTTCGTAAAGTAATCTTTTCAAACTCCTTGGAAAGCATTTTATTCAACACTCAAGATAGCTGAAATGGCCTTAAAATGCACAGGAGAGAACAAATTTTCTAGTGCATGATGGATGAAGAAGAGTCTTTACTGGTGACTTACACAGTCATACACACTGAAATTCAATCTCTGCATTTAACCCATCCTAAAGAGCAGAGTGCAGCCTTGTGCAGCGTCCAGGAACCAACTCCAGTTCTAAATCAGTGTGTTGGTCAAGGGTACTGACAGGAGAACAGACCTAATGTTCATGTTTTTTGAAAGTCACACAAACACGGGGGAAAACATGCAAACTTAACACAGAAAGGCGACAGTGCTAACCACTGAGCCACCGTGCTGCTTTCTGATTGAGTAATGTTGATGTATATTTTAGTAATCATCATGTAACGAAGCATCAAGTATTCCTGCACTGCGCTATCATTTAATTCAACTGTTGACTCTGGTGCATTCTTCAGAGGATCAGAGAATTATCTGCTGAGCAGCTGTTGAAGATTCCACCCTTGAGTTTTCGATACTTGTGGAGACCTGTCTTAGTAATGCCGGTGTTTAACTTGTGCACACGCGCTGGCTATATTTCCCCTCTACAGGATTCTTATGGTCTCGAAAGGCCTAAAACTGTTATACAGCATGTCTGCAGGGCAAAACCTGCAAAAGGCGTTGCATGCATAAACATTTGCCTGCAGAGCGTGGTCCCGTTTTGTGCTCCCCCTCAGTATTAAGAAACATTGTCGTGTTTCCACCTCAGGCTGTTGAAGAAGAGGACAAAATGACCCCGGAGCAGCTGGCAATCAAGAATGTTGGAAAACAGGTAACAATTAAATTTCAAACTTCGGCTACAATGCACGCAAAATGATATATTTTTTTTTGCAATATGACGAGGTGCTACATCAAGGTTGGTGTTTGTGCTTGGTGTTGATTAGAAGTCTAAGTGAAAATCAAAGTTCATAGCTATTACAAAAACCTATTTCCGAAAATGTCTCCTTTTGCTATTTCTCAAGACTGTGGGCGTAGCAGATCAGCTTTGATTGACAGCTCCCTCAGGAGTCCCGTCACAGAAGAAAAGTAGCTAATTTACTGCTGTGGACCGCTGTAAATGGGGCAGCAGCAGCACGTATTTTAGCCATCTAAACAAAGGACCAGCTAAAAGAAGCAATATCTGTTTAATCTATATTTAGAACATGTTTGCCACTTTTCTTTGTCGACTTTTACAACGGGGAACTAAAGCTGCCGTCTGTGCTCTCTTTGCAGTCACCACACTACATGGACCTTGCAGGACAGGGGAGTTGTAGGATTACTGCTGCCTTGATCTGTTAGTTTGCGTTATTGTGAGACTTCAGTGTTGTAACACGTTTGTTCGGGTCCGAACTAACTCTGGATTGAGGCAGCGGTATACCAGCGACTCCCATGTCCTGCGGGGGAAAATGAAAATGTTATTCAACTGAGTTTTGTGGCTGTGAAGAGAGCACAGATAACTTTAGTTCGCCATCAGTAAAGACCGTCTAACAGCAAAGTAAAGCAGGGAAAATGTTCTAAATCTAGCATATGTTTAAACCGATATTGATTTCAGCCAGGTTACATCACTGTTTGTGTTAAAGGAGAGATATAACGGCTTCAGCTCCCTGTTGTTGAGTTGGTTCAGACTCAGAGAGCAGC
This sequence comes from Lutjanus argentimaculatus, assembly GCA_034769285.1. Lineage (NCBI taxonomy): Eukaryota > Metazoa > Chordata > Actinopteri > Lutjaniformes > Lutjanidae > Lutjanus > Lutjanus argentimaculatus. The sequence goes on from JAWZSL010000002.1 coordinate 32,262,259, forward strand.
TGCAGCAGCAGAGAAGTTTGGTTGCACCCACATAGCAATGGACCAAGATGTTTTATGATTGGTTTGTTGAATTATTTGCTTAATTTTCATAATAAATCTCTGAGCACAAACACGCCCAATTCAAACCTAATACAGGAAAGTGAACAAAAACCTTGATGCGTGTTTCAAATTTGGATTAAATCTGATTTCTAATACTTTTTCTATGCTTACTGTAATGGGATTAGAAGACTATTGTGGATTTGGGTTTCCAGAGGTTTTAATAACTGTCACCAGTCGGATTCTGGGATATCAAATTAAATTATTTATGGAATGCAGACCAGAAGAGCCTCAGTTTACATATTACCAAGCAAAGTTACAGTGAGTGACAGTGAGTTTTTCTATAGGTTTCTTCAGATTAGATTTTATTTTTGAGGTTATATTTTGTGGTTACGGCAGTGGAAAGGCTACTGCTTTTGTCCACAGAGGCCTCCAAAATCAACACAATATAATATAAGCTCCTTGTAGCTGCTTTAATGAAAGTGAATTTACATTGGGTTAGAGACAGATTGTGCCGACATGTCAGTACAAACAGAGAATTTATAAAAACAGAGATCAGGTTACTTTGTTATTAAATTATCTTGAAGTTTGTTGACACCAGAGACTTGCCAGAACAGAAACTGTATTTGTTTGAAGCATCTCATTGTTGATGTTACATGTCCCTTTTCTTTTCTAATGTTCTTTCCTTCTTGCAGGATCCCAAGAGGCACTTGGAGGAGCATGTAGACGTTTTAATGACATCCAACATTGTTCAGTGCTTAGCTGCCATGTTGGATACCGTAGTGTTCCAGTGACGGCCCTGTGTGTATAACTGTTAATATTGCGACCCTTGTTTTCTTTTATATAAAATAAATGTATGTATGAAATGAAGTCTTGTGTCTGGTTTGAGTTGGACAACATGGGAGGTACTTTATTTTACCATCCAAGCAGCAAGTTGCATAATTCTAGAAGTGCACATAACTTTGTTTCTGTTTGAATCAAAGTATTAAGTGATTTTTAATTTAATATCAGTACTTTGTAAAAATCTTTCCATAAAAACAAACCCACTATTTGCTATTTGCACAGTTGTTGGATGGTGGGAAATATTAAGAGTGTGACACATCAAAGGTCCAGATAAATTGATGCCTTTTTTTTCCCCACCTGCACTCTGGAAATCTGTCTCTGATTGGCTAGTCCTCCTGTGGTTAGGGTGGTTATAGAGGATATTTTGCACTGACATGCATACAGGGGTGTCTTGAGATTTTGGCTTGCTCTTTGGTGTGCCTGGAAAAAGTTTGAAAACCACTGTTCAGACAAATGCATCATGAACATGTATCAGATTTATTGCACAATTTTATCTAGTATTTTTTTTTTTGTTTATCTGGACAGTTCTTAAGGGTAAAGCAACCTCATTTTATTGGTTTTACTTAGCCATGAACAATTAATCATAATATTATTGAAACCACAATATGGCCAAGTGCGATATCCAAATTGCAGGAGCTGCTTACCAGTAATATTCTCCAGTACAGACCTCAGCAAAAATCACCATGATTTTTTTTTTTCTATTGAAAATGCAATAGAAAACATGGCCATTTCCCCTAGAATCATGACTCATCACTATCACAATATTTGTAAAAATAAAAGCAACATGATTATTTATTTATTGCATATCATTCAGCCGCAGTTTTACTTCTGACAGAATTAAAATATGTTGGACACTGAGTCTAAAGGTGAAACAGGAAGCTGCGTCACCTGAGCCTCTGTGACTTAGTGTAACACCCGTCCTAACCACTGGGTGGTGCCAGAGCTGCAAGTTAAATGGATGAAAACAAGAAGTCGTGATCCAGATGGTGTATGTCAAATCATTGTCACTTGTTAAATTCTCAAACAGGCTTGGTTTGTTTGTGATGAAGGTGATGTCACTTCTGATTCTGTACAACTTTTCAGCTCAGTTATTGTTCCAGAGTCAAACAGATTTGACTGTTTTGTGGTGTTTGATGAAAGGCAATCAGGGGCAATCTACTCTGATTCCACTGCTAAAATATGAGACAACACACTTAATATCCTCTCTACTATGTCCACTGTAAACTCTTACTGCTTCATGTTGAGATCACTGTTTGCTGACATACTGTGTGTGCTTATTTTTCCACTGTTTTTGTCTGCTTATAAAAAAAGATTCCTTCCCCTTTATTTGTCACAGACATTTGCTTGTAGTCAGTTATAAGGAAGAGGATGACGAGTTTTGAGAACCTTTTGCCCTGTTAGGGGGAAAAAAAGGCTGATCAGCAAGAGTGAATTCCTTTTTTCAATGTAGGTTTACGTCTGTAATGTACAGTACAAGTGAGTAATCATCAGTTACGACATGAAAGACCTTTATTTCTACATGTTTCCACTGAATTGCACAGACTGCAGCTTTTCAAGAAATTTTTGAGAAAGGAACAACAAGCAGGATGGCAAAGACATTAACCTGACACATAAAATATATAATCCTTACATCTGGGATTTGTTCTGAAGAGAAGATGCTGCACAAACAGGAAAGTTTACAAACCACCTGAATGAAGACAATCAACAACGGGCTTATCCAGCTGAGCGTTTTCTTGTGAGAGGAGTCATGTTCTCATAGTGGGAGCTGGGCCGAACAGCCAATATCCCTCTTAGTTTATTACAGTTTGAAGGGAAAAAGTCTCCATAATGGGTTCACAGGATCTCAGCCAGAGATGCAGCTCGTGTTGCAGTAATTCAGCAGAGAACGTGGAGCATATGGTCTTTGTCCACCCTGTCCGGTATACACTAACTGGACAGAGAGTTATGACATATGTGGCCCCCTGCCATTAAATCAGTTTTCAGGTTACATCACTTTTGTGCCTGACTGGAATCTTCACAACCCACGCAGGATCAAATTGGCTTTCTCCTCAGAGCACGCTCCGAAAGAACTGAAAATTTAGGACTGTGAAATGAAACACCTCTCCGAAGGCCATTCGGGAATGACAAAGTGGGCCCCACCATAGACCATACGGTAAATTCATGACCTAAAAGTTGAGAAAAAGTTCAGTATTTCTCTCTGAGATGTGGTGGAGTAGAGGTAGAAAATGGAATGAAAAGAAAATATTAAGAGTAAAAGTACTTATAAACAAAAGTACTTTGTTACAGTCCACCACTGCATATTAGATTTATATTAGTGCTGACTGGGTTATATAGATTTATCAACATTATAATCTAATGAAGTGCTGACTTCGAAATCAATAAAAATGTTGCTTTTAGGATTGAATTTTCATATGGACTATTAAGATGCTTTCAAAAGTACTTTTTAAGAAAATACAGTAGAAAAAAAACTTGTAAACATGTAAAAAAGATCAGTGTAAGGCTCATATTAATGATTAATAATGACTCTCTCTAGGTCCTTCTCCTCCAAATTAGCACTGGCTCTTGAACTGGTGTCGTTAAAGATACGTGGAACCTTGGTTCTATCTAGCGAACCAGCCTGTGTTTCCAACACTTTTGAGTGGAACCATCGTAACCACGGATCATCACCAACAGATGCACCATGCACCCACATCCATTTTTTTTTTTAACAAACATTTTAAGTTATCAATAGCACAGTGTGATAGTTGAATGTCCTATATTCAAAATTTTACAGTATCAAAAATACAAAATATCAAAAAACTTGTACTAAGGGCAAGCGATTCAGCAGAAAGTCTCATTTCCAGGTCATCAAGTACTTGAGTACTCAATCAACAATTTTACTGACCTGTGATTGGTGAAAGTCTCCCATCATGGGCTAGATTCTCTAAAGCCTGCATCAAGAGGAGGAGGAGAAGCCTAGTTTTCTCTCAGACCACTTGAGCTGCCTGATGATGCCAAAAATAAACAGCCTACCCCACCTTTAAGTATCAATTATACAAATATTCATTAAGCAGCATCCAGTGACATTATTGGATTATTATTACTGATGCATTTCTGTGTGAGCAGCATTTTTTATGTTGAATTGGAGCTAATTTTGACCACTTTCTGCTGTGTAATTTAATCTATACTAATTCGTCATATATTATTAGAACTTTTAGGGGGCATTTTTGCTTTTTTTTTTAAGATAGGACACCTGAAGACTTGAAAGGAAAGCAGAGGGAGAAAAGTATACGGGGTGCACACTCCAATAACTGAGCTAAATCTGCTGGAGTAAAAGATATTTCCCTCTGGAGTATAAAGGAAGAGGTGCATAAAGAAGTAAATGGTGTTTTTAAGATGAAAAAAAAGGAAGAAAAAAAGTTCAGTTACCCAGCTGAAATTTCTTCGATTACATTCACTCCTTCTCTTTCTCCCTCATTGAGAAACCAGTTATCTTTCTCCAGAATCACTTGTAGTAGCTTTAAACGACTGGACACGAGATGTCTCGTCCTCCAGTGAAAGGTCCAGGCTCAGTGTTTGTGTCAGTTGCATTTTGGATCATGACTGGCTTCAAAACCAGCAGTGATGTCACAAAATCATGCCTGTATCTAGACGCCTTAAACTTTAAGAACCTGTGTGTAGGATTTAGTGGCATCCAGCAGTGCTAACACATCATCTCACTCTCCCCTCCCAAGCCAGTGTTTGGTTTGCCCGTTCTGGGCTACTGTAAAAACATGGCAGCGCAACATGTCAACCTCAATGGAAGATGACCTGCTCTGTCTGTAGATATAAATGGCTCCCTCTAAGGTAACAAAAGTACAGTGATTCTTGTTTTCAGGTGATTAATCAGTCCCTCCAGGTAGTTGGACTACTGCAATCGCAACAATTAACGCAAATTCAACCAATCCCTGTAAATTCTGCATGATCTCGCAATTCTGTCCAATCACTGCAATTTTTCTGTAAATCTCGCCAATCAATGTAGCTTCCCACAAGTTCCACCAATCATAGCAGTCTCCCACACTAACATTATACATTCGGTCCCAATCAACCAACCCAATGTTTCAACATCTCAAACATCTCAACATGCATCACACTTCTTTAAAAAAGCTGCTATGAAATCAAGCATTTTAGGCTGCAACAATCCCCCAAAAGGCCTGCGCATTCCTGGAGGGACTGGATTACACTAATGAAAACATACTTGTGAATATTGCATTTCTGCCATATTCTGCCCATAGATCCCCTTAAATCTTATATATACTGGACCCTTAAGGTTTAAGGCTGGCAGGGAGAAACTTTTCCTTTTTCGCTGATGAATGTGAAAACGGCTCTCCTGTGTTAAACTCTGCATGTACATCTTTCTGCACAGTGATGCTCAAACCTCCAAGTGAAGTAGGAACAAGCAAAACACATCTTTGAATGGAGGGGCGCAATAAACAACCACACTTGATACTTTCCATCAATGTGTGAAGCCAAAAGAGTTGATGTGTGAAATATATGTGAAGCTATAGATGTTGGGCTTACTGTACAAGTCTGTACAAGTACTTCCAGTGAAGGTAGATGAAAAGGCATCTTAAAAAATATACAGTAATCTACAAAAACAGGAAGCTCTGAAGGGCAAAGTCATGTAAAGCTTGTCTGTTTGTGTAGGCCTACTCATTTCACCTCCATTGTGTGTTTAAAGTGCTGAATCATCATACAGTTTTCATTCTAGCCCGCTGAAATCATGGAGACGTTTTCAGACAAGGTCTATCCTGTTTAAAATGCCAGGCGATGTCTCACTGAGATTACAGACTCGAATGAAACCAGCGTGCTGCCGTCCCGCATAGAAGCCATGCGAGACAGCAACAACAACACAATGTTATCTTTCTGGAGCCGTGATAAGGGGCTTCCACTCAGAAAAACTTCACTGTAGCACACAAGTCTGATCCTGCTTTTTTGTCTCTCTCTGAAAGCAGGGTAAGATAAGCCTCAACCATGCTTTATTCTCCTCAGATGAGTCTCGGGGTTTGGTTGTGAGTGCATATTACTGTAAATAGCCAGCTGATCCTTTGGGGTTTGACTGGAGACTCACTAATGCTCAGTCTTGAGCAGGCATCTTTCTTCCACCTGTACAAATCTGCCAGTCTCTTCTCCTTCTAATTGGATGGAGGCTCAAAGGAGAACCAACTTCAACATGTGATGCTCCTTCATCGCTCTCATTTTCAGACGAATGTTTTGCTCCCCGCTCTCCTCTCATGGTGAACCACTTCCAAGCAGATGAGTTAAAGGGGGACGCTGTAAACAAGGCAGGGGCTTTAATAAACGCTGGTGCTGTTTGGTGTGGTCTTAGGAGGACGGATCACTCCCATGAGGCCACGGCCAAGTACACAACACACTGCCCCGCCTCAGTGGACCGGCGCCAGAGGATGACAGAGTTAAGGCCTTTTAAGTGCCTACTCTCACAGATGAACAGTTAAGAGAGTTATAAAATGTGAACAATCACGGCATGAAAGATGCAGATAAGCAAATTTGTTGTGAAGCGCTGAGAATTCTTCATTGCTGAGTCAGAGTGTAATGAGGCAAAGAGATGCAGTAAATGAACTGTTTGAGAACCTTCTGTCTATGAGTTTCACAGTTATTCTTGACTGTGGAAAGCAGTTGTTGACCAAAAACGGTCCATTTATTTGCTATTTTGGAGCTGGCGATCATATCATAAGATCCTCACCAGCAGATTGTGCTTTAGTCATGCTGGGGGCCATGGCTCTTGGGATGTTGGTTGGTTGGCCATTCCACTGTTTTGGTTTGGACTGAAATATCTTGATAACAATTAAATGGATTTCCATAACATTTTGTACAAACATTAAAGGGAAAATGTACCGTTTGCATGTGCATGTCCGGTCAATTAAAGCAATAAATTCCTCAGTGTGTATTGACCAAGAAAGCTGAGTTTTCCTGCTCACAGAGCCATGCTGGCTGTGCCCTCATATTACCAGGATGCATTGCAGATGAGCCTCTGACACCCACACCCATGTTGCCAGGTCCCACCAGCCTAGCCTGTAGTTGTTACTTTGTTGGCCAAAACATAGTGCTAGGTGACAAAAATACCCATCTAGCAAATCCCCTGGCTACCCAGAGGCAGAGACCAGAAATTCAAGCTGGAATAGCCGGAAGAACAACAGATTTTACAGCATGAGAACTCAGCTTTTTTGGTCAATATAGCACACACTGATGACTTTATTGTTTCAATCAAAAAATGTTACATTAACACTGACTGGACATCATACACATTGACATCAGCACATAAAAAGTGGAGAATTTTCCCTTTCATGTTCCCAGGGGGATGAATCTTGACTTTAGTAGTCCCCTAACTTTTCGTCTGGTGCTACCATGAGGTTGTGGTTATGAATGAAACCAACTGTTACATGGATTGCTATCAAATTTGTTACAAGCATTCTGCAAATTGTAACTACTGTGGTGATCCTCAAACATCAGGTACAGTTTAACTGTGTTTATATTGGTTTATATTCAAATACAGTACCTGCAGAACTAATGAAATTCCCATCAGCCCCAGATGTACTTTTTGAGTTTGTGGCAAAGAGCAAGCTAAGATGGTGAACATGGTTAATGTTGTACCTGCTTAACATCAGCATTTTCACATCATCACTGTATGCATGCTAGCATTCCAACATTACCATTTAGCTCAAAGCATCTGAAACACAGCTTCGCAGAGCTACTATCATGACTTTTAGTCTTGTTAAACCAGTATGGATGAGACATACTAAAAGGTGCAATATGTAAGAATTGTAGATTAAAACATTACAAAAATTGCTAAAATTCTCAACAGAATGTGATGAAATAATGATGTTGTGTCAAAGACATCTGTGTGTTGTGTTGCAGACATATCAACTGAGGTTAGCATGCTAGTATGCGTTAGTGTAGCATCCAGTCTGCCTTTAGGTAAAGTGGTTTTCTTGCTGGGTTTATCTCCTGGCACCCCAGGGCTGACCCTGCTGTAACCCCTGCTGTAACCCCTGCTCTAACCCCCGCTCAGACCTCTGCAGGTGGGCGATGACTGATGTTTGACCTCCCTCTTGCTCCTCTGCTGCTTCACACCACTCGTGTCCTCACCTGAATCCACTGTTTCTTCATCGTACCCGGAGTCAGAGTCCTGGTCAGAGCTGCTGTAAATCACCGTGGTACTGTATTCCCTGTCATCAAACTAACCTCAGTCAGTGTGGAGGCTGTGGCGTGCACCGGGAGTCTGGTCTGCTGAGCCTGGTTTTGTTGCCCTTTTGCCTGGCTCCGGTTTGGCACCGCTTCCCTTCACCATTGCTTGCTGGGTGCCCCCCACCCTCAGGCCCGTAAACGTTCCTCCTCCCTGCAGTCTGAAGCTCCTGTGCTTGCAACGTGAAACCCAATGCAGAGTCAGCTGATAGGACTGTTGACAGCAGCTAGTCACTGCAGCAGTTAGTGTTTATTCTAATGAAATGCTGTCTCCTATTTGTTTGGAGTACGAATTTGACAGATGGCCAATTCTTACATATTGCACCTTTAAAATGCTCAGAAAAACATGGGAATTTGAACATCTACATTTACACAACAAACGTTAAAATCTGTCTGGTAAAGAATATCATTTGATACCATCAAAAGCTCCAGAACAGCTAATAAACCTTAGGTGAGACTGTTTTGTCTTACTGCAGAGGTGCATACTGGACTGCATATGTGAGAAAGTGTGAGCATTTCTGCTTGATCATTGTTGCACATGTATGTGAATTTTTACATGTGTTAACAATGTTATGCGCACATCTGGAGGAGCATCGCTTTAGGGCGATAAACACTCACTCCTCAACTGAGGAGTCTTCACACAGTCTCCGTGGAGCACTTACTGCAGCCCAACTGTATTCCACCTTTCCTCACTGCCCATTAAATGTGACTGCAAGCATAGTTAATGTGGACCATTTGGGCATTTTAGTGTAATGCAATCTGCCAGACAGCTGTGTTATATCAGCTCAGAGTCTGACTCCCTTCTTGTGTACGTTGCCCCATCAGTCAGAGTGCCCTTAACCTGCAAAGATCTTCACTCTCCTGACACATCTGTTCAGCCAAGACATAAACAGATCTGCACTCTCTGCTTAGTTCGGCTCAGGACTGCAGGGCGGCTCATACCTGCAGTGTTTTCTGGCAAACAGTAACATAAACAACATGTGAAAAATGGTGCCTGCTACTGTTAGAGGGGCATGACATCTGGCATATGTGGAATGTGGACTGTATTTGTATTTAACTCTAAATAAAACTCAGAACCAGACAGAAGACTTAGATCATAGTTTGAACAATCAGTAGTCGTCTGCAGAGCGAGCCAGCCACGTACAACAAAACCCAAATGAATGACAGAAAAAATGATGGGCAGAGATGGCAAAGTAGTCATGCTGCCCGTTTCCACCCCAGGAATACTCTTGATATGACTGTTTCTTAAAAAGTTTGAATGAAAGCAAGTGGATTTACTGGAGCTCTGTTACCTGGCGAAGTATTTTATAGGGTAAGTTAGACAGCAAATGAGGAACAAAATGTGAAGGAAACAGTGGGTGTGGTTGTATTAAAAGGTTAAAAACACATCATCGAAAAACAAAAAAATAATTTGAAAAGTGTGCATCTAGGTGCAAAACACTTGCAGGAGCTGAGAAGTTATGGGAGCCTCTGATCTGTATTTAGTTAAACAGTCTAACAATGGACCATTTCCTCAACCGGCGGGTTTAAATGCCACAGTGCAGTGCAGTGTGTGTGTGTATGTGTCGGCCTCCCTTGTGGCCTTATGAGACAGAGTGACCTAATCTGACCTCCACCCACAGAAATGATTCATATGTATTCTGTTCTCTGGACTAAAAAAAACTGTCTATGTCACAATTTTATTGATTTAACGTTTTGGTGCTAGAGCTTCACCAGGCAAACAGTTTGTGTCAAGGAGAGGCCATCTTAAATGGGGAGTGGTTGTTTGTCTGCAGCCAGTAACATTCCCAACGTGCAATAAAAAGACATAAATAACATTTAACTATCAAACACACAGCAATATCCAAAACAGCCCTGGAAAAATAAAGCACTACAATTGTAAATGTATCCCAAAATGTTTACATTAGGTGGGTAAATACTTAGAGGTTAAGGTGCATTATCAAAAAGTATATAAATAGCAGATTACATCAAATACTCTTTATTTAAAATGGGTTTTCACTGACAAACTGTTTGCTTCATGAAGGTGTACTACTGAAATACATGTTATATTGCAAGTTAGACTGTGTGGGAGTTCTTTTGCAACCTTTTGGTCCACTTGTCCCCCTCTGCCGCACCTGTCTCATCAAATAGGTGTGCAGAGTGTTCTTTTGTTCTCATGCTTCAACCAGTAAATTGAGGCCAGCATGTGTTATTGGTGTCCTCGATTTGTTTTCTCTGCAGTTGCATTCAGTGTGAGATTCTTTATTTTCAATTGGAAATAGATCCAATCCATATTTTTTCTGCCAAATAAATTTGAGGCATACATACGGAGTTAAACTTCTAGATCAAAAATGAAAATTCGAATGGAAACATCAGCAAACATTAGTCAGCTTAGACAATTTCATTTGTCTCTGTTGGGGACTGGTTAGGGAGCCATGTAACCACTACACAACTAATGAAAGCAGACACAGGCTGGGGGAGGGAAGGAGTTGAGAAGGATAGAGATGAAAGAGCACTGAAGCAGCAGACATCCATTTCAGAAGAAAAAGGTTCTGTCCTGCGCATGGAATAGCGTCATTTACTGTGTCACGTAGTTTGGAGACCAGAGAGATTTGTCGTCGATTCATCCTGGTGAAAGATCTCGTGTGACCCCCTGCGGAAACTACGACGACTTCATAATTCTAGATTATGAGACAGAAAGTTGTGCAGTGTACAATGTTCTGATGACATTGAAAGTCACGTAGTGTGTGTCTGCTGGCATAACTTGTTTGTTCTGGAGCTTTTGACCTCATGACACAGTCTTTGTGGTCTTCACACCTTGAGTTGGGAGTGTTTTTTTTTCCACTGGTGTTTCCAAGCTCAAGAATGAACTGTCGACCTCAAAATCACTAGCAGATTTTGTTGTTGTCCGAATTCAGATATTGAAAGACATCTTAATCAGTTTGGGACTGATAGCAGCTACCTGTCCTGTGTTTTAATTTTTGATGGTGGAGACATCCTTTTGTTTACACTAGAATCATGGTCATGTCTTTAAAGTTTGGGTAAACTGGGGTCAGACGTGTACTTGTCATGGTTAAGGGTGGGGTGTGAACCTTAAACTGGAGTTAGAAATAATAAAACTCATTGAAGCAGCCTTCAAAGTTTGTAGTTTTAGCACAAATGCAACAAATATATGGGCAGTTGTTTTTGGATGATATTTAGTAACCATGCGAGAAACTTTGCAGCCTCTCCATTGGGTTGACAGTTGGGGCACGGTCACACATGCACGAATGAAGGGGAGTAACCATTGCCTGGCATCTTTGCTCTTGGTTGAATCTGTGACTTCACTGGTCAAAGTTCACCCAAGCTGAATTCCATGCAAAGCGAAGAGGAAATATTTGAGTCTATTTATTGGTCTTCTGGTAGGCCTACACGCTTAATATTCAGTGAGACAGAGAACTAACTGCAAGTTGCCATATCAGCTCTATGATTTTTGGAAAAGCAAAATGTCCTGAATAATGAAATTCTCAGAAAGCCATTTCAAATGCAGGCTCTCCTTGAGTCTTGATGCATTCAGAGGAACTGGTAGGTAAAAGCAAAAGAAAGATTTAGATTCCAGAAACCACTGAACATTTGAACACTGAATGTACACCTTTTGTGACCTCCAGGCTGCATGTGCATGCTGTTGTTTGCAGACTCGCTTACCTTTAAGGATTGATGACGTATTTTAAAGTGATCTGAACTGAATCATGCTGTACAGATGTTAGTTTTAATGCAGCAGCATGGATGGAGAACTCTTTGTCCTTTGTGCTGTCAAACTGCGGTAAACTGCTGATTCCTGGCAAAAGGAAACACTGACTAAGACTCCATTTGTTTTCAGGCATGTGCAAAGGAGCTTGGGTTCTGCAGCAAAGCCCGCTGGCTAAAATTCAAAGCTTTAGCCACACAGGGAGTCTACCGACCTATCATTTCTTATAATTATGTGAAGTCGTTTCTCTCCATGCTGTTTGCCCTCTTGGTCTATGTTATGCAATGAAGCCATATGCTTCCAATCCACAGGAGAGAGTCGAGAGCAAATAAGCACAAGAATTCGCCAGAACCACTTATCTTCCAAAGCACAGATAAACATATCAGGGAATAGCTCACCCCCCTTAGACTGTTTGTTTAAAGGTGCCTCTTGAGATATCGGATAGATAAATGATGGAAGGGAAGGAGACGGTAGTGAAGAAGTATGCAAAGGCCATCCGGGACGTCCAGAACATGTAATTTAAGTGATGATTCACTCCTTAATGTTTTTATCATGAAGCAAGATTTTTTGGAAAACAGAGAAGACTTAAATGGTTCACCACCAAAATCAAAAATGCATATTTTTCCTCTGGTCTGTAGTGTTTTTTTATCCAGCCTGTGCACACCAGAAAAGCATGCGTGTTGGTAGATAGTGCAAGCACCTTATTCTGACAGATATGTCCATTTATTAATAGGTGTATGTAGGTAAATATGACAGGAAGAATAGAGAGAGTGAGAAAGTCTCCATCTAGAGCAGGTGGGTTGGATGGATGGCTCAAACATGCACAGGATTTTCACACAAGAGACTGGGGTTTGAGTCCTGTGTGGTACAAAAAGTAAAAGTAGAGTTATTTAAAGTTTGGAGTAACTTAACATGTTATTATAGACGTGATGTCTGTTGTGTCACTTCCGTCGTGCGAGTTATGTCACTTCCTTCCTTTGATGTACGTAACATAGTTATTTTAACCCAAACCATGATCTTTGTCTAAACCTGACCAAACCTAACCCTAACTAACCATTTTACAATGTAAACAGGTCATGTGAGCTATGTCATGTGACCTATGTAACGTCGTTAAGGCCTGGTAAGCCTGTTGCTGCCGGTACTCTATGTCATAATATATATCGTTTTGGGAGTAATTGATAATTGACATTTTCAACTTATGGATGGTTCAAACAAGCACACGATTTTCATCCAGGAGACCAGGATTCAAGTCCTGTGTTGAACACAAAGTATACATAGAGTAATATAAAGTTTGGAGTAAAATTTCGTTATGGACCTGACATCCGTTGCATGACTTCCTTCATGTAATGTAGTTATTTTAACTCAAACAATGGTCTTTTCCTAAACCTAACCAAGTAGTTTTTGTGCCTAAAACTAACCAAATTGTGACAATTTTAGAACATAAACCACATGTATAATGTCATGTGACTTACGTAACAGTTCAGGTCCAGTGTGTGTAATGTCATGGATGGATACGCAACATAGTTATTTTAACCAAACCACAATCTTAACCTAAACCTGATCAAGTAGTTTTTGTTCATGAACCTAACTGCGGCTGTTTTACAGTGTACACCACGTGCATAATGTTACATGACTTAATGTTATGTAGTTCAGGTCTGGTAAGCCTGTCGCTGCTGGTACTCACCACTGGAAATATATGTAGTTTTGTGAGTAATGGACAATCAACCTATTCCAGAGGTCAGCAAACTTTACTATCAAAAGAGGCATTTTTGGCCAAAAAATAAATAAAATTGGTCTGGAGCCCTGACTATTTTCTATTTTTCCTTGTAGAATTTTCTGGTTTTGGATTTGGCATCCATAGCTAGCCGAGGGAGACTTAAGACTAGTCACTGACAAAATTTAGAGGAAAAGGCACACACATTTTAGTATAAGATATACATTTTTACTATTAGAAATTTTAAGGATCACTTCAGGCCTCCAACATTAAGTGAAAATTCAAAATAAAAAAAAACCAAAAACATTATTCATTTGTATTTAATTTTTTGTCACAGCCACAGAGAGCTACTGGAGAGGGGCAAAAGAACCACAGGTGGCTCCAAAGTCACAGGTTGCAGACCCCTGACCTATTCTGTCATTTAGGTGTGAGGATGTGTTGATTATCCATCTAGGCTGTTTTGGTTTAAGTTGCCAAGTTTTAGATATATCATCTGTGGAGATGTCTGCCTTCTCTCCACCATAATGGAACTAGATAACACTTGGCTTGTGGAGGTCTAAGTGGCATAAAACAATTAAAAACCTCAACAGCGATGTCTCTTTCCATAAATCACAACCCGGTTATTCAAGATAACCCACAGACATTGTTGTGAGCAGTTTCATGTAGGAACTACTTTCTATCAAGTAGAATGAAAGTAATTCCAGTAAATTTTAATGCAGAAAGAAAGTAGTTCCAGTAGATTGTACTGTAGAAATAAAGTAGTTCCTACATGAAACTGCTCACAACAAGGTCTGTGGGTTATCTTCTGTAACCAGGTCATAATTTCTGGAAAGAGACGTGCTGTTAACTCACAGCAAAACAGTTCAGATGGATTTTAGCCCTTAAGGACAGAGGAAAAATATGTATTCTTGAATTTGGGGTGAACAACCCTTCTAAAGAGAATAAATGAGCTCACGGTGTCTCGCCAGAGAGATGTTTTGCTCATTTGTGCTTTTGTGTGTGTGTGTGTGTGTGTGTGTGTGTGTGTGGTGTGGTGTGTGTCCTCGTGTGGGTTTACTCGATTGTTGTGCCCCCGGAGCCTCTTCTTCTGTGGTTGTGGCACAGTAATGACAGTAACACCGTGCCATGGTGTTGTGATGTTACTCGTTGCCCGGGACTACATTTCCACTCTGCTTCTCTGTAATGTTACTCAGTGGTCTCGGAATGATGATGTCACTGTCCACAGAGTTTCCACCACAGCAGAGGGCCTGCGGAGATGAAGCGAGTGGGTGGGTGAGGGCGTGTGTGTGTGTGTGTTTGTGACGTGCATTCAGACCGGCTGCGTTTGCACAGGGAAGAGGGTCGTGTTGGACGGAACCACAAAAGAGTGGTGCTGTTTTCATTGGTCTGGTCTTCAGGGACTCACCGTCTGGGTCTGTGTTATTTAAGTCAATAAGGAACTCTAACACACTCCTGCACATGCACATACACTCACACTAGACGTTGGGCAGCTTTCCATTTCATAGTATATTTACTCTTCCTCCTTTAATTTATGGTTACATAAGACGTTTGTCTACTCAGAATGGATGTAATGAGATAGGAACAGCAGATTAAACATGGGAAATGGAAAGAATTATGAATGCATGAATTACTGCATATTATTCCATTACTGAGCTGCAATTATTCACAATTTAACTGAACTTTGGGGAAGCCTAAACTTTTTGTAAAACTATTGGTGGGAAGTGCAGCCATTCTGGTTTGTCTCCACCTCTTTCCTGTAATGCAGACAGTTGGACAAGAGCACCAAGTGGGTCTGAAATGTCAGTACAGGTTTTATTCAAATAGTATTTCTGCCAAATAATGACATTTTGAAGTCTGAGTCACTACCTAAATAACTTTGATAATGACAAATGTAAGATCTCTATGCAATTATGAGGGGAAAATTCTCTGCTGAAAGAGAGAAAACATAGTAGGCTAGAAAAAGCTAAACAACTCTGAAATAAACATTAATTAGACACATTCTTATGTTCTTACTGCTGTGGATGAAACACCAAACAGATGTCCTGAAATCAACTCATATATGATGTCAGAATTTGTTCATGGGAAAATAAAAAGTTATTTACAAGTTCTTGATTTTTCAAAGAGACCATTAAAAAGGACCAGTGCGTGACATTAAAGCTGTTTATGTAGTGTGTGTTTTGGGGCTGTCCCAGATGAAAGATAACCAGCATGAAAGATAACTGGCAGTATCTTTGGTCATGGTTCCAAAACAGTGGTCCTATGTCACATTGTGAGACGGCCGTTGTCACGATTTTGTGGCCAAAGATTGCCTGGGACAAAATTCTGACAGTGTAAGAAATTTAGGCTAACCTTCTCACCATGTGACTGCTGCTACGTCCTACCTCAGATAACCAGACATAAAGGGAACCCACAAACGTACGTTTATGTGTGCTTTTTTGGCATTCTTAGCATAACACACAAACATCAAACCACGTGGATGCACTTTTAGTGAGACAGGATGACTGTAACACACAAATACAGCTGCATGACTGCTCACTAGTGGGCCTGGCCTCTTAGCTGACTGGATACTACCTGTGTGATGAGAAGTCCCCGGTTTGACTCCCAGTTTGGCTTGGATGTTACATTATAAACAACTTTCCACATTTGCCTCCCTCGCCTCTTCTTTGGGCTTCTTTCCATACACATCAATATCACTATAGCCACACCTCGATTCTTGCTCAGCTTCATTGTTTACTACTGTAGCGGCGCAGATAGATGAGGCACACTGATGACGTTTTCTTGTATGCTGACTTGCATTGTAGCTTACGATTCAATAGGTGTGATCACTTGCCTGGAACAAACGAAACGCTGGCTCTGGATACAGCCTTTTTGCATTTTTCATGAGTTTTGCGGAAAACGTAGTTTCTCCTACACACTTGGGAGAGGTAGGTAAGGTGAGTGGTTGCAGTCCACAACCTCACTGCTAGATGGCACTGAATCCCTCAGACTGGTCTTGACTGGTTGCCAACTTCAAACAATTTGCTGTGGAAACATCTTGAGTATGAGGCATGTATGCATGTGGAGACAACCTTGTATTACATAAATTTGAAGAAAGGGTTGCATTGCTCAGTTAACCTTCTTCTGGATGTTAAATCAAGGAAGATTTTAGGGCAAAATAAACATAGTATTTGTCCGTGAATCAATCAGCATACCTGTAATACAGCATTGGCCTGGAATAAATGGCCCCAAAGAATATCTGGTCGAAAAAATCATTTGTTGCTTGCTTTCTAATGAAGTCATACAGGCTGTAATGCTCCAAGATACGTTAAGCCAATACAACGTTATCTTAAAGCCCCACTCAGGTGTATTACGGCCGCTTGAGCAGTGCATGTGTGTGGCGTATGTTCTCAACAAAAACACACCGTGAAAATGATCTGTTGACAGTCATATCAGCAACATGACACCTCTCACTTCAGTTTCAATGACTATATGTGTAGATTTAAAGTACTTTTTAGTGTGCACTCTCTTTTTCTTTCTCTTTTCTTTTTCATTCTCTCTCTCGATCGCTGAACAAGGAGGAAAAATCGCACCGCTTTCTGGTTACGGCACTTTTCTTCTCTTCAAAACTCAACGTAGAAAGATAGGACTGGTAGTAGCAGCCCCTCAACAGAAAGGCTGCCTGTGTGGTCACTGCAGATGTGTGAGTCGCTGCGGTTCAGTGAGGTAGCCGTCATGCACAGGTACAAGCAGGCTGTGTGACCTGAGTGTTGTGAACATCATGTCCTGACAATGTTGGTTAGTCCCACTTGCAACCAAGTATTTTTTGACAAATAATTTAGTGCTTAAAGTTGCTAAATCTGGATGATGATGTATGATTAGTAGAAGCTACAGGTCATATGCCATCCTCCAAGTCAGAGGTGCACCGCCTCCTGGTCTCTACATCAACCCAAGAAACATCATTGTGAGGTAGTTAATCAACTCAAGTACAGCCCCATAGGGTCATCAGCATGGCTGTAGATTGGCAGTCTCTTTTGTTCTAACGCGTTTAAACCACATATTTTTCTGATTTGTAATCACTGTCTTTGAGCTTGTCGTCCAACGCTGTTTTTAGTTTGAAATTTGCTTCCAGTAAAACCTGGAAAAAAGGCCAATTCCTGTCTTCAACCTTTATTGGAAATGTGTTTAGCTCACTGCATAGCTGCAGCTCTGCTCATAATGAGGACAGATTATTGTCTAAAATTAGAGAGGCACAACAAGCAAAGGATTTACCTAGAGGAAGTAAAATTAGAAAGCCAAAACAAATTTGTAAAAACCCCCAAAAGATAAGTCTTTTAAGAGGATGACCACATATGGCTATGTGATAGTGTGCATTTGTGCACACAACTGTATTCTCAAAGGTTTTACTTCCTATTTTCAAACATTTTCACAGAATTTTCTCAGTTATTAGCTGATGTGACCTCTCCTCAGTGACCTCACAATGAAACCTCCAGACTTCCCCTTTGGTTCTGAGACAGTCACCACTGACCGAAGTATCTCCACAACAAACACAAACTTTCAAAATGCCTCTCCATGTCATTCTCACACTTCCAACAGCAGATGTTATATTTAGTTTGTACTGTATATGATTCAAATACTTCTGTGTCTGGAGGTCTTTTAACCCTTTTCTGGAATGTTTAGTTCAACTATAGTTCAAGCTGATATACAGGATATCTACACAAATATCAGGAGTGACGTTTATTTTCCATAAAGGTAGGCATTGAAAAGTGGTTAATCACTGATATGTCACCTCCTCTACCTGTATGTGCACTTCACACCTCCTGTTACTTCACAGTCTCCAGTGAGTCAGATGAACAGAAGACCCCATAAGCCTCCATAATGTGTGAACATGTGAAGATGTTCCAACATTTCACTTTTGAATAAGTGACTCGCTGTGGTCTGTCTGATGTCATCTGCTGGATGCCTTCAGGGTACGATGAGCTGTATAATTATAGGAGGTTAGAAATGGAGAGAGACTTCAAACGCATAAACAGGCACATGTATGAACATACACACACTGATGATATCATGGTTGTTTTTATGGGAACTTCTATCATCATCTGTTTAATGGTCTTTGAAGCTGCAGGATGAGACAGGTTGCCCCGAGTTGACCGTTTGTGTTCTGTCTGAGAAATAATGACAGTCAGTCCTGGATGTAGATGTGAGGCAGGAGCCGATGTTTTTAAGAAGGTCTGAATGAATTTTGGTACAAACATCCTATTTTAAAGGTCCATTGTGTGGCATTTGGTGACAGTTAAAGCTCCAGTAGGCAACACTGTTTTGGTATAATTGAGAAATGATTTCATAAAAACCTTTCAGCATATTGTAAATCAGGTGTTCTGAAAGAGAACTAGATTTCTGCACCTTCAGAGAATCTGGCCCGTGACGGTAGACTTAAACCAATAACAGGTCTTATAGGACCTGGGGGACTCCTCCTACTAGTGCAGCTGCGCATGCATGTTCCTTAGGTGAGTCAATGGTGTAAACTACTGCAGGAAAAGTTGCTATAAAACAGGATTATAATAAAGAGAAAAGAGCCTAATGAGCAACATGCTCAACCCAGAAGTTTATCAGCTCACTTACTTTTGACTTCACCTTCAGTTGTATTCATTCACGTGTATCGTGGAGCTTTGCTGAGAGGACGGGACAGAGCTGAGACGCAGAGCCGACAAACAGCTGCTCAGAGCTGGGGAGCTCTGCAACAGAGGGTCTGCAGCAGACTGGCACTTCTGGAAGAAAAAAACATGGAGTCGCTGTGGTGCCAGCTACTTTACTGGTAGGAGAGGAGCTCAGAGCGTATGTTTCAAACTTCTGGGATCAAAAAGAGGATTTATCCTCTTCTAGCTTCAACCTTCGGCAGCAACAACGAAGAAATCATGGAGCCGCGGACCAGCCACAGGAGACCTCAGCGTTTGTTTTGGAAACTTTTGAGATGAAAAAGTGGATTTATTTTTACTCCTGTCTCTCAGCCCCTCTGCAACAGCAGTTCACGAAACAATTACGAACATGCTGACTGGCCAGATGAGAGCTCAGAGATTATTTTTTAAACTTTTGGGATTAAAAAATTGATTTATCTTCATGTTTGCTGCTCGTCTGGTGGGAGGGGCTCAGGACACAGTAAACGAAACCTAACTCAGATGAGACTCAAAAATCAACCATTTTCAGGCTCTACCCACCTACTGTAGCTTTAACTTGCAGACTGCAAACACCTCATGTCACTCTCTCCTTCCAAGTCTGTAGGAGAATCCACGCTGGCTGTGAAACTCATGCAAAACGCAGAAGGCCATATATTGAGCTAGTGTTTAGTTTGTCTGTTTTGAGATACTTTAGAACCATGGCAGAACAAGATGGCAGCTTCCATGGGAGAGGACTCGCTCCCTCTGTAGATATAAGCGGCACATTAGGTAATGAAAATGCAGATGATTATACACTAATGAAACTTTTTTATGAATATTATATTCTTGCCATATTCCACCACAATGTTAGCAGAAAAAAATCTGCCTTGTTATTGTTTCATATGGGTGTCTCCCTGATCCTAAAAATCATGGTCAGCTGGCCTAGAAGTGGTTTTGCGAGTAACTGATGCATAGGATCGAGACTGGGGTCCAAAGTACCCAGATTGTAAGGGGGAACAGAAAGGAGCACCAAAATCCGAAGGAGGAACAGGCCTGTTAGGATGAAGAAGTTGAACCTGACCCCCAACTGAATGGGAGCCTGGAAGTGCACGGTCCAGCCCTTGGGAAGTACCCCTCCCACGATTCCCAGAATGGTCTTCTAAATTAGTTTTGCGGCCGTTCCGTGTAAACCACACACTCAAGGGGATGGCCACCTCTTCTCCTGTAGCACGCAATAGTTCAATCTCCCTCAGGAGTGAAAGTCATGATGGTAGGCATTTTTTATGCAGAGTATTTTAATGAATTTATTTATTCTCTATAATATGATATATGATGTAAGATGAAATCCTATCATGAAAAAATGAAAATAGTATTTAAACTGAAATTATTTTTGGTAACCTGAAAAATTAAAAAAATAATTAAATCCAATCCAGCATGCCTATATCAGTGATGTTGCAACTGTGTGCGACTAAAACAATGAAAAATATAATGTAGCCTTGCAGACTGTGAGAGAGATGTTGCCTCTTTGATGGTCAGAGCAAGAATGAGGCAGAGCTCCTACTACACTATATTTGTAGCTGCGCTTAACCCCTTATATACCAACGACTGCTGTGATGTAGAATTTCGTGTTCCGTAAATGTGACATTGTATTTAACCAATGGTATTTGTTCATAATGCCTTGTATAACCATTAATCTTTTGGTTTAGAATTTCCTGTCCATTACATTTGACTTTGTTTTTTTTCCATTTGTGCTGTCAACTTATTTTTAACCCCTTGTATGCCAATGGTTTTTGTGTTTCAAATTTTGTGACCATAAAATGTAATTTAGTTTTTAACCAATAGTACTGAGAGCTTTTGGCAGTGAGTTTTATGCTATAAAATTTCATGTCCATTAAACTTGACTATATTTTTAACCCTAGTGGTATGAATTTGTTTTTAACCCCTTATATGCCCATCGGTTTTTAATTTAAAATTACAATGATAACATTATTGATGATTGCATGTAGTTTTTAAGGAAATTAATAGAATTGGGTTTAATCTGTAGAAACAGATTTATTTGTCTAATTGTGTATCCATGTTTGTGTGTATAAAGTTTTTAACATCCCCTGCATTTGGCTTTTATTTTTTATCCAGAACACACTGGACCTTTGCATTCTAAATCTTCTATTTTATTTTACGTCATCCAATTTGATCTCAGTTGAGGAAATCCTAAATAATCCAGCATCACAGATTTTATGTCTGTTACCTAGCAACCAACTCACACAGCTTTGTAACTGTTTAAAAACCATTAAAATGAACATACTAAAACGCGAAGCAAAAATTATGTGCACTTGACTTAAAGACAAATGAGTGAGACAGTTATCCAAAGATGTCTTTCTTGGTGTGTGTTGTTGCATTTTCTAAAAGTGCTAACTTTGGAGATACTTAAAATTTAACGATTTTGTCTTAAATGTATGTTTATCTGTACCACAATTTATATTGATTAGTGCCCATTTATGTTCCCTTGTATGCATGTATACTAATATAGTGATGTTGATTTAAATGATTATTGTAGGAAGCAAAAAAAGTGGTACCAGGTTATGGTTAAGAAACACCCTTTAACCACCATTTGGGCCTCTTGGAACTTTTTATATGTTACAGCTGAGACTTTTATGGGTAATAAACATTATCCTAATCATCCTTCGAGGCTCACCCCTTTTTTCTCACAAAATGCTTGTACTGAAAAAGGCATTTTTGGTGGGATCATACTTGGGTGATTTTCAAATCTTTCCATTCATACAGTTTGTTTAAGACTTTTTTTTCTCTCATTCAAAACACTGGGAGTTTGTTTATGTTGCAAAATGTGTGAGTTTGACCTACACTTTTGACTGAAAGGCAATAAAAGTTAGCTAACTAGTTAGCTACTATCACAGGTGAAAAAAATTAAATTAGGACAGCTTAATAGTTATCCTGAAGATAGGGAGCAGGAAGTTTCCTATCATATCTTCTCTCAGGTTAAGACAGTGACTTGGTTGCCATGGTTACCAAACCTTTACGATAGGCTCTGAAAGTTAGGAGGTTTCTGCAATACGGCCTAAGGTCCGTGATATTTGCAGCTTTACTCTCGTCTTGCTTGTTACTTTTTCTTGTAAGCGCTGCACAGATGAGAAGTTTCAGTTACTGGCACAACTGAGTAATGAAGTAGTACCCCAAACTATTCTGGCTTTATTACAGGATAATTCTGTTTCCAAGAGTGTGAGGGTGTTTTTAAATAGGCTTGTAACTCTACTTGCAGCTAAGAACTATAACCGTGTGCCTACTTTGCAATTTAACAGGGAAAGCTTTGGGAAACTCCTTTCAGTTCATTCTTAATGTTTTCTCCATGCAGACAAGTCTTCTGCTGGGAAATAATGTAATGAGCTCTGTCAGTGTGCTCGTCCACAGACTGTGAGTCATTCTGTCACAGCTTGGTTATGATTTTTTTTGTGCTGCATTGCCATATATGTGCGTCACAGCCAACCTGGAGTATTGCCAGAGCCATAGCCAAATGAACCCTGGAGTTTATTATTACAACATGTTTGCTTCATTCAGCTGTCGGTCTGAGAGGTCAAAGACGGACTCCATTCAACTGTTAACAGTCACATTCAAGTAGCAAAGACGCTTTAGCCTTGAAGTGTTGTGGTTATACTGTTTGGCTCTCTGTGGCACAGTCAGTAAAACATTCTGGCATTTCCCTCAGAAAACAGCGCTGTGGCAAATGGTCTGAGGAGAGCTGCAGTCAGTCTCACGTGGAGCCAAATGGAGAGAAGCATTCAGACTGAGACCAAAAAAGGTAGTGGAGAGGAAAGAGGAGTGCGGGGGATGGTGACATGGGGGAAAAAAATGAAAGGATAATACGAGACAAGGTGGAATGATATCCTCACCCACATGAAATTATTCTTTGATGAGATGCAGCTGTGATATAACTGCCTCCACTTTCCCTGAATGCTATTTGGATCATTGTGTCATAGCATAAAGGCCAAACCATTTCAGAGGTTTTATTTGTTTTAACTAATTAACTACAAATCACAATTATTCTACAGTTGTGCTATAATTTTCCCAAATCCTACGATTAATTTTTAGTTTATTGTTCTAGCATCCAGGTAGCCAATGAATTCAGTAATGTAATGTTTCAGTAATGAAAAATGTATGTTTATAGAGACTCTCAGTCAGGGTAATGTGGCATCAATGTGTGAACAACCCATAAAGCTTTAAGTGTGTGGGAACTGCTCTTCTCCTCAGTACAGTAAATCCAGTTTTCTTTGACGTGTCTCCAGATGTAATATGAAAATCAACTAGCAGAGACTTGTAAGATGCCTGAGATCATCAAGTCAGCATTATTTTATATCACAATTACATGGTAATGCAGTCGTATCGGGTAGCGTTAAAACTATTTTGTTGGTGCAGTCCAGTGTGTAAGATTTACAGGGATTTATGAGCAGAATGTGGCTGAAATGGAATATAATATTCAAAACTATGTTTTCACTAGTGTATTAGTATATTATCATATTTAAATAAAAATTGTGGTTGTGTTACCTTAGAATGAGCTACAGAGGACATGGGTCCTCTTCCATGGTCGTCGTGTTGCACCGCCATGTTTCTGTGGCCCAGAATAGACAAACCAAACACTGGCTCTAGACAGGGCCTTTTGCGTTTTGTGGCCACCATAGGTTCTCCTAGAATTTTGGAAGGGAGAGAGTGACACGAGGTGTTCACAATCTGCAAGCTCAATGCTAGTTGCCACTAAATCCTACACACATTTTGCATTATTTGGTTTAATGGGAGCATGTAAATGATAAATAAAAGAGGTCCAAGCATTGAGCCTTGGGGAACTCCACACATCATTTCTCCACTTGGAAGCATTGATGAGCAAATAAGACAAAGTAGTTCCTGAAAAATGGTCTCGAACCACTTCTGGGTTGTGTCCAAGTTTAATACAGTTTTACAGTCTGTTCAGCAGTGCTGTATAGACTGTTTCATTTTTAGCTGTAACATTTACAGTTGTAATTAAACATGATAGTTTGACCTGTCTGATGCTCCAGCTGTGCTAATGTTGTGTAGTGCTGCTTCACTGATGTTTTGTTTTATGTACTGTATGTGACGCAGAGTTACGTCACTGTTCTTTCTCTTAATATCCAGCCCAGTATAAGAAGTACTGTATGTTCATATTAGACTGTCCTGTACCTCGGTTGTATGTCCAGTTTCAAAGTTCAGCGCCTTGACAGAAAAAAAGTGTACCCTTTATGTAACCAGGCAAGGGGCTGTGGTGGCTGGGTGTGTAGTGCAGAAGACTGGAGTTTGTGTTCTGTCATAGACTTGTATTAACAGTTACCCTTTAATTAACTGTAACCAGAAGCTTTCCCTGTTAATCGTACTGTTGCTGCCATGCAACAATACAAACTTTTCAAGAAAGAATTTTAAAAATGTTGGAAATTAATTAAAATTAAAATTTTAAACTGAACAAATCCATTGTTTTTTTCAGAATTGTGTAATATCAACGTTCTTGTCTAGCATTAGGTTTGTAATGTTAGTACTTGTCAGTCTCTGCAGGAGAGGCCATACTTTATAGTTTCAACATCATCACCACCCTACCAATGCTGAGAAATGCTATTATATCCCTCCTGTTAGCCACCGGTAGAATCATTGTCTGGGTGTGAACTGTGACCCAAGCTTCACTCAGCAGCTACAGTAAGACTGCTCATCCACAGAGGCTCTGCCTCTTCCTCCACCATCATCTCCTCTGAATCAAGCCTCCCTGCTGTGCTTCTATTGGCACAGTGAATCATTTCTAGTAGTTGTGTCAAAACAGAATCCTAGCACAAGTGTGTCTGCAAAGTCGAAGACAGGGGGGACCGGATACCACTTCAATTCATGTTTCATTTACAAGATCCTTAGGTGATCACTAGAGGTGAGCCCAAGTCATTGTTTTGCAAGTCACAAGTAAGTCTCAAGTCCCAAGTCAAGACATGCAAGTCTTAAGTCCTCTGAGTTTTGAGTCCTAAACAAGTCATAATGTGCTCTTCATCAAATGTTACGCCATTTTAACAACAAAGCCTCGACTTACTGTTCTTTGTGCAACTTCAAATGTCAAACAAAGTTGGAAGTTGTTGCATCTCCATGTGTAATCTTTAGGGCTTCCCTCGCAAAAGATTTTCCTAGTGGACTAGTCTTTAGTCAAAGCCAATAGTTGAATAGTTCTCACATGTGCATAATGTTAATTCAGTTATTCAGATATATTTGTTTGGGCCATGAGGTGAGCCGCCAGCTAAATGCTAACAGAAAAAGCGCTAATGATTTATTTGTTGTTGTTGACTTGTCAACATGATGGATGATTTGTACGTACAAATTAACTTGCTAAGTTACAATCTAAAGAGTCTGAAACCTGTCATAATGTGCTCTTCACCAAATGTAAATCCATTTTGGCAACAGAGCCTCAACTTACCAACCTTTGTGCAACTTTAAATGTAAAATAAAGTTGTAAATTGTTGTGTCTCCATCTGTCATGCGTCTCCAACAGTTATTTTTGACCTGTGGCTTTTTGCATACTGCCATTTGTCTTTTGTTGACCACTGCATAATTTTTGGCTGCAAACAAAATTATATTTGGTATAATTTTGTCCAAGAGGAATGTAACGTTAGTTCTTCATGGTTCTCTCCTGCAACTTGATTGGATGCAGTCAGATTGGTTCAAACAAAGTGGATCTGGGGAATAAAATGTGGACTTGCTAAGAATGAATATGTTAAGTTAGTCGATCCAGGAAATGAACTGATTTGTGGCACACTTTAACCCAAGCTCAAAGATTTGAAAGTATGTTATTTAAGGCATCAAGTATTTTCAAGTTAAAGGGTCAAGTCCAAGTGAAGTCACAAGTCACTGGTGTTAAAGGGACAGTTAACAGCTATATAAAAATAACATATGTGGAAAAAAATCATTCCGGGGTGAACTGTCACTTTAAAGTCCAAAGTCTAGTTGCAAAGCTTTTTTTTTTAATATATTGTCAAGTCCAGTAAAGTAATTGAATTTGTGACTCTAATCTGACTCAAGTCCACACCTGCGGTGATCACATACTGAGAGCAAACACCGGCGTACTTTGCAGACTGTGTTTGCTGAGGTGTCTGTATTTCTGTGCATGTGTATATTTGTGGAGGTGTCTGACTGTGTGTGTGTTGAGGGGAGTGCGGTGGTCTGTACACGAGTGCTTCTGCATGCTGGCTTCTGTCGGTACAGTGCAGACCGGTTCAGGAACGAGCTGCACTGCAGTTCCTACGCCTGCATCTCAGGTGACAGGGGTTGTGTCCTCTCTGCTGATCATTAATTCTCACCAAGCCCTATCATTTAATGTTAATAGTGGAGCTTGTCTTGCAATGTGTTTCCAAAAACAGGCTGACCTCACCTGGGAAGAGGCAGGTGGGCGTCCCCCTCTGTACAGCCCCAGGTGAGCTGGCATGTCCATGTCGTCTAGACGGGAATGAGTGAGTAATGGTGATGCTTACAGCAAGGTACACAGTTAATGACATTTCCTCTCACCGGTTTGGAAAGTGTGTCTGCATCATAAGGGCTTAGTTGCTGAAAATATTTAGGGGTGAATCGCATGTTTGTAAATGTGTGTGTGTTTGTGGTGCACAAAGTGGGTGAGTTTCAACAAAGGATTTCTGCTTTGGCAGGAAGATAGTTTCGTCTTTAGGCCTTAAAAGTACACATTGGCAGACAAAGAGGGGGGAGTGCCGTCAATGAGAAAAACACACGGCAGAGAGAAGGCCAAACTCCGAATTTCATTTTTTCACTTGCTAGGGTCTCGTAAACCTACATTCTGCTTCCCTGAGGCGTCGACACAGTGAAAGTCTACTTTATGTCAGTGATGTCAAGAAGTTTTAAGAGGCAGGCAGGAGAGCTGGAATATACCCTGCTCTCAGAGTTTAGAGGGTTACTTTTAAAACAAATTTGAACTGAATGCATGTCCTGCAATGTAATTATTAACATTCCATTAGATTAGTCAAGTTAAGTAACTTATTCTAAATGCTTTGGATTACTTTTGGAATACTTTGGATCTCCATATGCAGTTAACACTTGCCTTTTGGAATGACCCCGATGAAGAGATCCCTTTATTCTTGTCACACATGGTCACATAGAGCAACTTATGCGCACCACACACGTCCATGGGTGATAAATAGTATAAAGATCAGGTAAAAATCCAATTATGTCCTTAATGTTAGACCCTCTTTAGCATGAGTGCATACTAGCATAAGAAAAAAAGGTGTTTCTTTAAATTAGACCTGGAGTCTTTTGATGTAGAAAGCAGGTTGATGGTAAGCAGAGCTTGCACTGTGCTGTATTGTTGCAACATTTTGACCATATGTCTTGGTAAAATCTTTATATGTTTGTTTGTGTCCTGGCTGTGCATCTTCTGTTGTGTGGCAGGTGCAGTGAGCACTCAAATTGTTGCACATTTCTTCTAATCTGTTTATAGAAAATGCGTGTCTCATATGAATTTTAGAGCAAATAAAATGAAAATAAAGTAATCCCTTTGAATAATCTATTTTCCAAAAGACAGGAACTGTATCCAGAATACCTCTAATTTAGACTGTAACAGAATACAGTTACTTTGTGTTATTTTGTATTTTACCATTATTAATTGACATTCAAAAAAGTGCAGGGTTGTGTCTGGTAACACTGCTGGGTTGATCGTGCCGGGTCATAATCCTGAGTTGTTTAGGGTCACAAGCTATAGCAATTTTTTTTTTTTACTGGATCCTA
Source organism: Lutjanus argentimaculatus (assembly GCA_034769285.1). Classification (NCBI taxonomy): domain Eukaryota; kingdom Metazoa; phylum Chordata; class Actinopteri; order Lutjaniformes; family Lutjanidae; genus Lutjanus; species Lutjanus argentimaculatus. The sequence continues at coordinate 32,290,181 of JAWZSL010000002.1, forward strand.
GCTAGCTAACTAACAATTGCTTGTGAGCTGATAACCAGGCTATCTGTTGCCTTTTAAATTTTGCTGTTTAGACTTTGGTGGTCTTCTGACTTTATTGTCCTGCTTTATTGCAGGACCGTTCTCTCCGCAGAGGTAAAGCATTTCATGGTAAACGCGGCAGCAGCACGGTCAGTCCGTGTATGCTGGTCATCAGATGTCAGTTTGCGCAAATAGAATACTTCCCTAGTAACCAAGTAACACCACTAGCCAATCATAGACTCAAAACTGACTGTTGCTTGCGGAGGCTTGCGTTGTTTAATATTTTGACCGAAGCGCGGAGCTCTGTGCGGATCCTGCGCACCTCTAACACCAGACACACTGCAGTAACCAAAAATTACATGTGAGTCTGCAGCTGACACTTATGGAAACTCTAATTTGTGGAGAATATGTTTAGTTTTACAGTGTTTTTTTTAACAACAACAAAAATGTGTAGTTTAACTTGTTTTGTCAAACAGTTGAATTAAATGTTTTTTATTACATGTTGTTAAATTCACAGTCATCTCTCAAACCAACCCAGCACGTGTTCTGTCTCATAGATGCCCAGTGGTTGGGTTAAATTTGAGTTATTTTATAAACCAGCAGTTTTTAGTGCGTACTTGTACTCTGTTACTCCCTGACCCTGTCTTATCTGACCTGTTGTATGCTGTGTGCATGTCAGTTTACCATAATCTGGAGACAACAACCTTTTGTCTAATAAAACACATAGTGAAACAGAACATAATGAACATAATGCTCACTCATTAAGGCTGAATGTTTTGGGGGAAAATACCACAAGTAAAACAGTGAGGACAAGGATCCAACTTGGCTCAGCATTTTGGGCACAAATAGCTTTTATTGCAGAATGGAATAAAAGTTTTTTTTCCCATCAACAACAACAGCATCTTTGTGTTTTCCTGTATATGTTTTGTCTGACTGTTGGCTGACATATTTGGATCCAGACTGGTCTGTTTCACCTCTCCAGTGAAGGTCCTGCCCACTCAAAGCCCCTCTTTGTCTCCTTCCTCCTGGAGCTTTTGAGGACAACCTGCTCAGTCAGAGATGACGCGGCAGACAGGTTGTTGCGAAGGTCGGCTGAGCACAAACGCACGTCGCAGACACACACCAACAGTGTTATGAGTAACACGATTGACCAGGGTCAGGGCAGAGTGATTCTCTGCCTCGCTGCATTTGGAGCTTACCGTAAGTCCTTTGGAATTGTGCCCTGTCTGTGTGAATATCATCACCTTCCCACTGACGGCCTAATCAGGAATTCATTAACGTGATGAATTGTGGCCTCTCAATCAGTCTTAGTTGGTGTGACAACAGGAAAAGGCTCAGACGTTTTCACATGGATCCCAAATTCTGTGCACGTCTGCGAAGCTCAGTTTGCAACACTAACAAAGTGACTATTTTTTCATTTCGGCGGGTAAACAAGATGCAGACTTGTTTCCACTATTTTTCCCATTGGCCTTATTAAAATCACAGGAGCAGTCTGGGAAATTAATCCTACAGGAAAAGCACAGCTCGTCCTTTTCACATTGAATGAACTCACTACAGTGGACTGTGTGTGAGGGCACAGGTTAAAGAAACACACAGCGTACGCTTCCATCCAGACCACATTGCCTTTTCATCTCTCTCCATCTTCTTCTCTCGCACAAACACAGAGGATGAAAACACACGTGTTACCCTGTTAAGGTCATGCTTATTTACACCTGGTGTCATGGTGTGAAGACACAGACGAAGTTTCGACGTCACTGATTGAAGGAGAAGTGTCACGGAAGACTGCTGTCCTGGAAATGGCAGCGGAACTAATGTCGGGTTTGACTGGTGGAGGTATAAACTGTGAACAAACTGAGGACACACAGCTGTCTGCAGTGGTGGAGGGCGTAGGTCAGCGTTCACAAAGCTTTGCAGTGGGAGTGCCGTTCTTGGATCAGAGGTGGAAGAGGTTGGGGACTTCCTCATATTCCACTAGTCAACAAAATGTCTTTTAAAGTTAAGATTGCACATCCAAAGCACAACATGATCGCTTGTGTCTGAAAGTTGTTACTTAAAGGGATGAACCCACAGAGAAATATCCGAGTTCCCCTTTTTGGATCATTTTAGCGTCTTTTTGTTTTGTGACGCTGCAAGCATTTTCAGTCGGGTCGTTAGGGGTGGTGCAAACCTCTGATAATCAATAGGAAAATATTAGTGCGCACGAATTTCTTGATGAGCTGTAAAGGTCCTTTTGCACTCTAAAGATTGCAGGAGAAGTATGTGCTGCTGAGATTGCTGCTTGATTACAAAGAACGGCAGAAATGCTAATGTAACACACGAAAACAGCTGCAAGACCGCTCACTAGTGGGCCTGGCCCAAATACTCCAGCTGCGTGTGGTGCGAGAGATCCCCAGTTTGATTCCCAGACTAGATGACCCTTGGCTCTTCGTGGTGGGCTGTAATCAAGCTTGGACGTTGCCTTGGTGGCAGCGGTTGGATCTCTCCAGTGCCACGAAATCCCCTCAGTTGAGCCTCGCTCCTGGCGTGCGTGGATGTGCTTCTAGTATGGCGGGACGACTGTAACACACGAATACAGCTGCATGGCTGTTCACGAGCGTGCCTGGCCCTTTAGCTGACCAGACACTGTGCTATGATTCCCTGTGGTTTGATTCCCAGTGTAGACGACCCTTGGCTCTTCAGGGTGGGCTCTAACAAAGCTCAGACATTACACAAACTTTGTTCCCAGGACATGATGTCGGTCCATAAAAATTGTTTTAACAGGCAGAACTACTTCCTCTGTTAAATTTCTGGCAGATTAGAGGCTTCACAGTGGGCGGAACCACTTTGCACATGTCAAAAAGGTGATACTCAGATTAAATGCTTTGTGGCATGTAAAAGAACATCTTATTGGATAACCTTGTCAGGTTATCGGGTTGAAGAAACATTACCTATGTAACCCTAGCTGATTTTACGTTCTGCAACTTTACCAAAACAGAGCTAAAAGGACCACTGGACTGTTGCTTTTTATCTGCTGGTTGTGTAAATAGGCAACTGTTTGCCAACAAATGTGCCATATTAACTTAATCAGGTGATAATATTAGAGTTGTCTTCATGTTTTGTTTCCATGTAGCCAAAATGTTCATATGCAGCACAAATCCTAGTTTCAGTGCCTGGACTCTACCTGCCTTTGGCGGTTTGTAAAAAGATAACTTCTACTTCTTGTTTAATCAGTTTGTACAGTCAATTGCACAACAGCTCTTTCCCATTTGTGTTTTCATAGAATTCATATTGATTGAATGCTAAGGCCACCACTCAGATAGCATTAGCATCAGATGTCTCTCTGCCACTTAGTAGGTATCACAAAATTAAGGTTTGACCTAAGACTTTAAAACAAAGTTCTCAATTTTTGGCTTGGTAAAATCTCAAATCAGTGCAAAGTAAATAAGTCAGTGTCAAGCAGGCTCTGCACTCCTTGAGTTATTTGGCCTATGCCTTGACAGGACTAAGTCACTATGCTGAAAACACTAGTAACACAGCTTTGGGAATAAAAATGTGCAAATGACGTGTAATTTTACTTGCATCTTGACTTGCACTTTCCTTATGAAGAGTTGTGACCTAAACAGATCTGCAAATCACTGTAAATTAAAGAGAGGATCTAAGAGTTGAATGATAAAGTATTTTTTTCTGGTCCCTCTGCTCCTCTTCCTGTCTCTTGACACTGAGGTTACCTCATCTCGAGGGTGTGTGAGTGTCATGTGTGACTCAACATGTAATTCAGGCGATGAAGCGCCACCATCATCAGTACCCTTCACTTGTCAAGTCAAACCCCCGCTGTCACTCTCCCAACTGTCCCACCCAATCTGGTTTCCACGGTAACTCTTTATTGTAGCACTGTGTTGTGGAATCTTGGGAAATGCTTCGCCAGAGTGTTCGTCTCCGCACGGGCCGCCTGCTCCCAGCGACCTCTGGCATTTGTTGTCAGCAGACCGACAGATGCTCTTCACATCCTGTGCAGAAAATTCAGACTGATTCAGACCTGAGTGGTGACGAGGAGCAGCGAGAATGCTGACAAGCTCAAATTATGTTGCTCAACTGTTGTCTAGTCACCCCAGACCTGTTTGTAGTGTGAACTTCTGCATAAGTGCACGTTTTCAATGTCATGTTTTCAGGCATTCAGGTGCACAGTGCATTCATCTGTACATCTTTTAACTGAAAATCTGCAAATCCTACCACTTTTACTACTCCAGGCAAGAAGCTGGAGGCAAACAGCAGCCAGGAAAACACCCAGACATGGGTGTGACAGACAGACAGTCATGGTCCCACTGCTGCTCATCTCACCCTCCACCCTTCTTGTACATAAACCAGCCACTTTACCCTCCAACTTTCTACCTTACTTCTAAACCCTCTCAACTTTCTTTCCACTTTTCTATCTCTTCAGACACCCCCCTCCAAATCCTCAACTTCTTCCCCCAATTATTCTCAGGAAAAGATTAAATCGAAAGCAACTGGACTTGTTTAAAAGTCTTATTGAAGACCTGGACGAATGAGAACATTCACAGACATCCCCCAATTATTCCATCCAGCTGTGGCCATCTGGCTCTCCCTCTTAAAACTGCCCGTCCACAGTTTGGTGAAACCAGGGTGGAGAACCAAACCTTAAAAACAAGCACTCCCAAGGCTCTGCATGTGTTATAGCTTGGCATGCATTACAAAAGCGTTAGGAAATCCACACAGAACAGCTGTTTTTACCAGTTTTTTTTTATCTCTCTTAGTCACTGGAACACAATCACACGACTCACTGGCTAAATACTGGCAGCACACAAACTACACAGGTTTTATTCATGATAATGAGAATCTCTGAGGACTGTGACAGTGTAAAGTTCTTATTCTGTTTAGTTAAAGGAATAGTTCAGTGCTGGTGAGGCGCTGGTGAACGCTGGGATGAAGCAATTATGTGGTGAGAAAAAAATACTGTGCATTATGGTTGACATCATGATTGACGTTACCTATGTAGCTAACTTTTTTGCTGTGTAAACAGTGGGTTGACTGCACAGCTAACAACAAACTTAACAATGTGCACAGGGTGATAAAAGTGTCCAGTTGATCTGCTCCCACAAGTGGACTTATCTCTTTATGATAGTTTCCGTCTGTAACATATAGACAGACGCAAACAGAAAAAGCTTCTCCTCCATTTTCTTGATTACCAGGGTGAAATGTGAATATGATTGCTTGCCTGGAAAAAAAAAATGTCAGTGATGACACCAGCACTTTTCTGAAAAGTTCAGAGATGATCACCTATGTTGTAGAAGCAATCATATCTGCAAAAAAGTTGGAGTGCTCTGAAAAAAGATACTGTGTGCATCGCCTTTTGTCTGGGCCACCGCATGCTGCTGCATACGCACACTCCTAATTGGAACAAATGAAATAAGATGCTGTTGCTCAAAAAAGAAACGCTAACAAGCCTGTTGAAAGACATGAGTTTACCAGACCTCTGTAGCCTGCTCTTTATCTGTGCATGAAGCTAGTGGCTCAAGACTACATTAGCTGCTACTAGCATAACACAACTGAATCGCTGACCTAACTGCTGGCTGTCAAGTTGCATGAATTATGGGTGTAATGAAGGCACCAAGTTATGACAGAAACGAATGTATGGAATAACAAAATACATAAATGTTACATAAATGAAGTATTAAATCAGTGGAGTGCTCTTTTAGGCTTTGTTCAGACTGCAGGCAAATCAGGTTTGTTTCTCAAATCAGTGCTTTAAGACAGACTGTCTGCACTTTTATTTGCAAGTGAAGAGACTGGATTTGTGTGTGATATGGCATTGGAGCATGAGAAATGGTGCTCCATCAAAATTGCGCTTCAAATAATTTCCTTGTCAGTTGGTGAAAAACTCCTCTATTGCACTGGACACACTCAGCCAGCGGTCCTCCTTACCACTCTGGAAATAGCAGCATGGATTCTGCTCAGCCCCTCCGATGCACTTCCATCACTCTGACTCTGATTTGACGTTTTTGTTGTGTGTCGTGTTGCAAGTGGTGCAAAAGTCACTTTGAAATCTGATTGGAGCGACCAGAGTTTCTGCACTGAGTTGAGTAGAAGAAGAGTAGAAATATGATTCGAAAGGCATTTCAAACCACCTCCAAATGTGGCTTTGAGTCAAAGTTGCAAAAATCAGATTTCATGTGTTTTTTGTTTTTTTTTTGTTTTTTTTTGCTGTCAAGACTTTCTAAAATAAATCTGGATACAATCTGGACATGCCAAAAATGGATTTGGGCTGGTAATCTGAACAAAGCCTTCATTATTGAGCTTTAAAAGTGTTGGGAGGTGGATTTTGTCAGTTTTTTTTATAGGCCAGGCTTTGACAGCCAGGCTCGCAGTTTCCTCCTGTTTCCAGTCTTTATACACCAAGTTAACCAGCTGTTGACTGTAGCTTCATATTTACTATACAAACATAATAGTGGTAAGTTGGCAAGAAAGCAAACTGTAAGTGCATTTCTTAACAACCACTGACTTTTAAAATTACAAATGCTTTACATCACAATTTATCATTTAATGCAAACCAGTTTTTAGGGATTTCCATTCAATTACAGTATAGTACAGTACAGTATAGTGTGAAAATAAACTTGCAGAAGCTGTTCAATCTGTGCCAGTGAAGATAATTTTACTTTAATTATTGTCAAAGATGCATTATTGTTGCTTGTAGTCTGCAACTTATTTCCCATGCTAACAGAATGCAACTTTGACAGCAATAAATACAGATGCTGTGTTAAGTATAACTGATTGACTAACTCGAGCAATTTTGAATGTTGTTTTGAAATAAATGGAAAAAATCAAGACAACCTGAAAAAGTAGTAAAAACAAATCCAAAACGCTGCATCATAAAAATGCTCTACAGTAATGTCCGTTCCAGTTCTCAAGGATTATCAGATCAGGTTTTTACTTCACTAAATCACTCAAACTGAGCATAAACAAAGAAATCACTGTGACAAAAGCCAGAGAGGAGATAAATCTTTGTTAAAATATGGATGTTACGTATGGAAAACAGAGACGGAGAGAGGACGAGATGAGGTTGTTCGCTTTGATATAAGCCAGGCAGCCTTCCAGAGGCTTCGACAGAGACAGCTCATAAATCTGATAGTGAGACCTAACAGCCCAGGAAATAAAGTCATGGCCCAATCAAGTGGGAACTGAACGTCTCTTTTGTTCACAAATATTTATACGTTCTTTTACACCAGTTACTCCCCTTTACTGCATAAGTGCATATTTAAAAGTGTTGTATAACATCAGTGAATATGGAAGTTGCACTCTTTAAGGGTTCTGCAGCTCGAAACTGTCCCGTGTTGTGATCCTCCACAGTTTGGCGCTGTTTCACAAGCGGAAAGTATGTGGAGTCTTTTTCCACACGGGACAGATCTGTGAGTCAGTTGCACTCACTTTAAAAACAAGGACAGTGTTTTTGCTGTTTTCCTCCTCTGTTTCCGCAAAAACCATCTGTTTCATCCTTCAGCCCTCGGTTACGTCTCACTCTATGAGCCGACAGGAATTATTACATCGCATGCTCACACACAGTAGCTGCTCTCCAGACCAGAAACATGAGTAAGTTTAGTGAAACCAGTGGGTCCTGCACCAGGACGCGACCAGTGTAGCGTGCTGTGGTCACTACTGTTATGTTTCCACCTTTTGCACTTTGTTTTTGAAAACATTTTGTTTCTTGGCAGAGAAGATCAACTTGCCACAAATTAACCACACAGACCTTTGCTCGGTACATAACTATGACCAACACCAACAACCACGTTATATGTAGACAGCTAAGCCACAGATCCCAAGGTTTAAAAAATACAAAATGTTGGGCTTGAAGGTCCAGTGTGTAAGAGTTAGGGGGACCTGTTGGCAGAATATCGCAAAGATGAAATATAATTTTCATGAATATGTTTTCATAGGTGTATAATCACCTGAAAATGAGGATTATTGTGTTTTCATTAATTTTATACGTATAGAGGGCGTGGGACCTCTTCCATGGAGGCTGCCATGTTGTACAGAATGGACAGATCAAACACTGTCTCTAGATGATGCCTTAAGTATTTTTAGCAAGTTTCATGTCCACCATGTCTCCCACACATTTGGAAGGGGAGGGTGAGACGAGGTGTATTCAGTTGGTTGCAGTCTACAAGCTCACACCTAGATGGCACTAAATCCTACACACTAGTCCTTTTAATTACAGGTTAAAAGATTTAAAATGTTGTACTACACATCTGAAATTATCCATTAAATGCAAAGGTGCAGCCATGTGTTAATATTTTGTTAAGTTAAAGTGTTATGAAGCTTCAAATATGAAGTTCAAACAAATTTCCCTTTATAGAATCAGCGTTTAAAATTCATTATCTAATTTGAGGTCACTTAGTCAGAGATTTAGGGGGGGTCTCACAATAGGGACCTGGGCAGGGATCCGAGCACACTGGACCCCAAAGTCCAGTTCGTTTCGTAAGTGTGAACACTGAATACCTTGCTGGGGCATGGTTTGTTGATCCGTGCCTGAGTCCGTTTGAAAAGGTGGTCTGGAGCACCGTTTGTGCGTGTTCGGGCGCGGTCCGCACCGGATGTGAAAGCAACTGGACCAAAATACGGAAGTGGACTGCCATATGTGTGCAGAGGTCATTGCCATTACAATAACACAACATCTATCACTGGTCAGGTAGCTAGTTCACACTTTTTCAAAAACATTGTGGAAATCAAAGAAGAATATTCTCATCAATAACTGCTCTGTTTCTCACTTTATGTATGAATGCAAGTGACAGTCAGTGCGAGCATGCAGCAAAGGCATCTGTCAGCACCGCCCGTCTCCTCCAGAACAGATGTTTGTGGGCAGCATGGGCCCATCTCATCATACTCTGGCATGGTACGAAGCAATCGTACCTAGTGTGAAAATGAAGAGTAGAAGTAGAAGAATATGGGGAATTTTACTAGTTATAGGTGCCAGAATCATTTGATGATGGAGGAATAGTTATTGTTGTATGTGTCGTGTAAAATCATTTTAAATTTGATTGATTCTCTCTTCAAAAGCTGAAATATTATTGACGATACTTTAGTTACTCCTAATGTAACTTATGAGAAGTATCTTTTTCCATAATGTTTTTGCCTGGAGAGGTCATGCAGACTAAATGTGAATTATGGATGTAAGAGAAAGCACTTAGTCTTTTTTTCTGTCATGCACTCTTGGCTACACCAGACAGATGACAAATGAAGAAAGCAAAAACACTGTGATGGATGTCGAGCAGGTGTAGGGGAAAGAGGGAGACTGTGTATGTATGTATGTGTAGTGGGAGGTGAACTGGATTGAGGTAAAACTGGCTGAGATGTTTATGTAATACTGATTATAGTAGGCACATATTTTGCACAACACCTTAAATACATTTAAAAGTATATTAACCTTCAATGTGGCATCCAAAACTGACTAATGACTAATTTTTAAAAGAGGAAATTATGGAAAAAAACAGCTGTTAAGCGATGACTCAACAGGCAGTCTGAAGAAAAATGATGATTGTGTTTGATTTCTCAGCATGGACAGAAATACATAATGGTGAACTCCTGTCTGGACAGTCTGGAGTTACTCTCTTCCTCATTCATCAACAAGCTGCTGTGTTCAGCCTCTGGAAGTTTTTGCTCATTTAGGATGCAGCAGAGTACACATAATGCAATTTCTAGAGCCAGCCACTCAGCGGACATCAGCCCCTGTGAGCTCCCAAATGCAGTGTTGGACTCAGGCTGTCTGAGGGGCAGGGGTGAAAAAAAATAAAAAGTTCACCAACTGTGTGTGGTAGGGTACCAGCTTTCCAAAAGTTGAGATGCATTTGTCTTGTTTTGTGCACTGGAAGAGCACCCTAGAGTTCCCTTTGTCATGTTTTATCCACTGGAAAGGCACCCTAAAAGGCATTTCATCATGTTTTGCCATTTGGAAAAGCACCCTAGAGGGCACTTTATTATGTTTTGTCCACTGGAAATGAGCCCTAAATGACACTTGATCATCACTGGAAAAGCACCCTAGAGGGCACTTTATCGCATAGTCTTGGATGTCGGACCACTCTAGAGGGCACTTCATCATGTTTTGTCCACTGGAAAGGCAAAGAAACAAAGAACAAAGAAACATTCATTACTAAACAACACAGCACTATTTACCCTCTTACGTCAGGTGTTTCTGTCCCGCCTGAATCAAACATGTGGGTATGCTACCTACTGTTGTGTGACTGCAAATAACCAACACAGCATTTAATGATTGCAAAACTGATGGAACACAGCAGATAAAAATTGGCCACTGCCATCAGTGAAAGCCATCTTATTTGGTGATTCCAGTCAACAAGATAAATATTGGCCCGTATGGACATTTGCACATTTTGGAATAAACCTGAAAATTAATCTCAAAGATTCCCAGAATAGCCTTGATAGCACAGCACTGTTCTTTGGATTTAGTGTGTAGTATGTAATGGGAGTTTCTAGTGTGCTGTTGTGTACTTTGTGGTGGTTTATTAATATGATACTTTTTTAGGTTTATGATTTGTTTCCTCTGGCATCTACATCACTCTAAGGAAGCCCATTTCCACAGTAAAAGAAAAATTTCCCATAGTTAGTCATAAGTATGTAGATAAAAATTATGAGATTAAAAAGCCATACTTACACATAAAAAGTCAGATTATGAGTTAAAAGTCAGAATTATAAGTTAAAAATCATAATAATGAGCGAAAAAGTCAAAATTATTAGATAAAAAGTCAGAAAATTTTAAGATAAATAGAAGAAATTATGAGATAAAAATCAGAATTATAAGATAAATAGAAGAAATTATGAGATAAAAGTCAGAATTATGAGACCAAAAAAGTTGAATAATGAGATAAATGTTATAATTTTGAGCCAAAAACTCAGAATTATGCTCAGTCATCTTCATAACTTTCTGTTTTTATTGTCCTTCTTGTGGCTTCTTTCCGTTCCTTGAAAGTGAAGTGTCGGGTGTCAGCGTTGCCCACACTCGGGCGGGTCATCCCAGCTCCGGTTAAAGCCCTCCCCTCAAACAGCCTGCAGCGGTGTGTCCCGGTATAAAACCAGTGCGCTCCCCTCTCCTCAGTCTGGTGCACCAGCTCCGAGGCGGCAGCAGGGAGCTGAGAACAAGGGACACAAACTAGATCTCTCCAAGTTAAACTCCTCTTTAAACATTGCTGCATTAACTAGCTTTATTTTTCTACTTTAGCTTGAAATCTTTATTTTTCCTCAAAATGACGGGTGGCCCGCTGACAGGGTTACTGGTTGCGCTGTGCGTCAGCAGCGCAGTCCATGGCTTGTCAACGAAGACCAAAAGACAGACTGGTCAATATCAGGTGTATCCTGATCTCCGTGACGCAGCGGCCGTTTCTCCAGGTTGGTACAAGTATTTTCTTTTCTTTTTTTGAGTATTGAATTTAATTCACTTTAATGTGTAAAAAAAATTGCATTAGAAAGTGATTTCTAGTGCGTCTTGTGCCAATAAATGCAACGATTTTACAGTATTTTTTCATACCTAATTATTTTATTTTTCTTTAATTTGCTCTTAATATTTCTTTTGAGAATGAGCCAAAATCAGCCAAAAAAAAAATCTTAACGGACATTTTACGGTCAAGAATGTTTTATCATTTTTATGTAACGACATTCTTATTATATGATTTCTAGTCGGCTGTGAGGAAAACGGTCGATCATACAGACCGAACGACCAGTGGGAGAAACCCTACCGTGGTAGTACACTGGTGTGCACCTGCAATGGAGCAGCAGGCATCAAATGTAAAACTAAGCCTGAAGGTCAGTGGTAGACCCACCGGTTGAATAAAGAAATGACCCAACAGGCCATTTCTTCTCACGTTTCACATCTGGAAACATGTGAAAACTGACTTTGGTTTGGGATAGTAGCTTCTCAACTACCCAGTATCACTTGTTTCAGAACTTTTGACTAAAACACCAGACCTGAGTTTCTTAAAAAAAAAAAAAAAAAAAAAAAAAGAAAGAAGAAAAACTTGGGAACAGATTGAGATATCCGCTTGTGCGTCTTGACGCAGAAATACAAATACCCACAGCAGCATGTTAACCTTTGAGTGTTTCCTCTGTTTCTCTCTCAGTGGAGGAGACCTGCTATGATAAGTACAATGACCGGACATACCGGGTCGGTGAAACCTACGAGAGACCAAAGGACGGGATGATATGGGACTGTACCTGTATCGGTTCTGGTCGCGGCAAGATCAGCTGTACCATCGCAAGTAAGTAACCAGAATACTGAACTGCCTGCCGTTCCGAAGTCAAGAGTGAGCATGGTGAAATGGATCGTATAAATATAGTGATTTTCAATTGAAATGACAGTGGTTTGCATGATTGTTTTTAGTTGTCTTTCCTGCTTCTTTCATGCTTTGCAAACACATACTGTTGCATGGCATCGGGATGTTTTGATTAAATGTTTTACTTAAATTGTAATGATTCAAAGGGCCTGTGTGTAAGATTTAGGAAAGCTATTGTCATAATATGTCAGAAATGGAATATAATACTCCAAAGTATTTTTTCATGAGTGTATAATCAAATGAAAATAGGAACTGTTGTGTTATTGTTACCTTAGAATAAGATAAATAGTATTATGCAACATTGTGTTTATTAAATCAACAAGCTACTTCCAAGTTAATGCGTGTTTACATTGTTAAGATCATAATTTTATTACAGTAGTCTGTTGTTAAGCACAGAGAAATGTATTCTAAAAAGTTTTAACTGGGCTGCTTAAGCAGAGGGAATTTACAAGAATCAGACAAATGAAAAAAAAAGTTAAATGCAACATTATGTTCATTAAAGTAACATATCTAGTCTAGGTAGGTCTCAAAAGTGCATTGTTTTAACTGTATTTTTGTCCCTACTGATGTTACGTGTCCAATTGTGAAAATTGTTGTTTAAGCAGAAAAAGAAAAATTAAAAAATGCATTTTTTTGACATGTTTAAATGCCAGACATAAGAAACATTTTGCCCCTTGGCACTTGACTTTTTTCAAATCTGGCCGTTTTAAATAAGTAATTGAATAGTCCTGCCTTACATGCGGTAGTCAGCTGGTTGCAATCTACCCCCTCCCCAGTAGATGCCACTACACCCTACACACAGGTCCTTAAATATAAAATTTGAATGATGTAAATGTGTCATTGTGCACATTAGGGACAACTTTTTCAACCCAGTGTAACTTCTACATTTTGTTCTTCACAGATCGGTGCCATGAAGGCGGGAGGTCTTACAAAATCGGGGACACTTGGCAGAGGCCTCATGACACTGCTGACTACATGCTGGAGTGTGTGTGTCTCGGAAACGGCAAAGGAGAGTGGACCTGCAAACCAGTGGGTGAGTACTTCCCAGAAAAGGGAACAAGTCATTGTTTAGCAAGTCACAAGTAAGTCTTTGCACTCAAATCTCAAGTGCACAACCCAGTCCCGGCAGATGGCTGCGCACCATAGAATCTGGATCCGCTTGAGGTTTCTGCCTGTTAAAAGGAAGTTTTTCCTGGCCACTGTTGCTCCAGTGCTTGCTCATGGTGGAACCACTGGGTCTCTGTAAATAATATTATCAAGAGTACTGCCGAGACCTGCTCTACATGAAAAGTGTCCCAAGTTCCAAACTTGGATACCTGGGTCCTAAACAAGTCACGATGCACTTTACACCAAATGTAATGCCATTGTAACAACAGACCCTCCGCCTCACGTACTTTGTGCAACTTCAAATGTCGAGTTGTTGCGACTCCATCTGTAATTTTCGACCTGCACATTTTGCATACTTCAGTTTGTTGACCACACAAATTAAATATCATTGTATCATTTTCCAGATGGAGCTCAATAATATAACATGAGGTCTTCATGGTTCTCTTTTGCCACTTGATTGGAATCACTGGTGTTAAAGTCCAAGTCGAGTTGCGAGTCATTTTTGATTTTGTAAAGTTGAGTCTAAAGTCATCAAATATGTGGCTTGAGTCCACAGGTGGTACTTTTAACTAATAAGTTTAATGCAGGATGTCAGTGTTTTCCATATGAACCCTGGAATGCAGATAAATGTGAAATGTCACAATTTAGACATGCAAGCTTGTATATTCAGGTGCCACCGCACACACATATCCACACACAAACTTACAGACAAGGTAATTTCTCAGAAGCATGACTGTGTTTGATTCCACTGTAAATATTTAACAGCAGTCCAGACAAATAAGGTCAGTGTGTGAGAGAGCACGCCTCTCCTCTTTGCCCATCTTACGCCACAGATTTGAATTTTCACTCGGTTTATTTCTCCTGGGCTGATCTGGATGATGAGATTTGTAACAAAATGCAATAAATTAAGGCTCCCCTGTGTTTTCTGTGCAGCTGAGCGTTGCTACGACAACAATGCTGCATCATCTTATGTCGTTGGGGAGACCTGGGAGAAACCGTACCAAGGCTGGATGATGCTGGACTGCACCTGTCTGGGAGAGGGAAACGGACGCATCACATGCACCTCAAGGAGTAAGAACAATTTTAACACACACAAACGCACACTTTTACATGCTTGAGTTGCAGCTGTTGACCGCTTTTGTTCTCCAACCAGACCGTTGCAACGACCAGGATACCAGGAGGTCTTACCGCATCGGAGACACATGGACAAAGAAGGACTCGAGCGGACACTTCGTGCAGTGCCAGTGCTTAGGAAACGGCCGTGGAGAATGGAAGTGTGAGAGACACAAGACTGGCAGAAGTAAGACTCAAAATCTAAACTTGCTCGAGTTCAGTTTAACTAAAAACGTCAAAAGCCTGACATTCTTTGTCTTTTCATTCTGTTTGGTGGTTTATAGCCACGAATGCTGTCGTGCTAACCCCCACCCAAACTCGGCACCAGATCGAGCAGCCCATCGAGGGGACGTGCCGCACAGACTCTGGAGTTATCTACTACGTCGGAGAGCGCTGGTTCAGAAGCCAGGGCAGCAAGCAGATGCTCTGTACCTGTCTGGGCAACGGAGTCAGCTGTCAGGAGTGGGGTGAGTACAGGAGGGAGGGAATAAAAATGGGGGTCCCAGTGATTTTCAGTTTTGATTTCACTTGGATAAACTCAGTGACTCTGTTACAGGGTTCACCCTTTCTCCCTTTTTTGAGACAAAAGCCGCAAAAGCTGGAGAGCATGCCTGGTGTGCATGGCATGCATGGCATACATTGCGTGCATGGTATACGCAGTTTGTGCCTGGCCCTTTAAAGTACCCTGCAATTAAGTGGAAAAAAAAATCACTTTTTGCATACAAACTTGATAATGAAATAAAATCATGAATTTCCCATAAATATATCAGTGGGTCACATTACATGGAGCTATTAAAAATGCAATTTTTTTCTATTCAAATAATTATGTTTAGTTTAATTTTCATCCAGAGTTTTTAGTGACAAACTGGCTGCCCACCTGTAAATAACATCTCTGTAAGCCAGATAATACAGAGAGGAAAACTCCTTCAACAATTCTTTGTCATGTAAATAGGAAAGGAATGAAAACAAGATTTATTTGTATAAAAAAAACTATTTTCATTCTCAGTTTTGGAAACAGCCTGTCAGTATGAACTCATAAAGTTTTTCATCAATCCAAATACCAGGATATTTATAGCATTTCACTCTCTTTATTTTAGTATTATTAACAGAACGGATTTCAATAGCATCATACTCAGTATTTCTTGCATTTGAAAACAACATCTAATTTTTAGGACCAGTTTTAAGTTTTGAAGATGTTTATGGAGAAGGTTAAATGACAGCTGTACATTTAGAGCACACAGGTGAAGAGAACAATGTCATCTGTGTAAAGATGGAAATTGGAATTTGTTATGTTTCTAATTTCTTCACCTGAAACTAGTTTGAGAGTCTCTGTTTCGTGTCAACAAATAATCATCATTATTAGAAGCACATGGCTTTGTTTCTGCTATAATTGCCATTTTCTCACTCTTCCCTCCCCTGTCGGTGCAGAGGCCAAGAACCAGGTATATGGCGGCAACTCTAACGGCCAGCCGTGTGCGTTCCCATTCGTCTTCATGGGAAAGACCTACTACTCCTGCACCTCAGACGGACGCACAGACGGGCAGCTCTGGTGCTCCACAACTTCAGACTATGAGAGAGAACAGCAGTACTCTTTCTGCACTGAGAAGAATGGTGAGACTCAGCAACAGGGATGTATTGGACTGATGTTGGACTTTTATTGAATAACAGCTTTTGCCAGTCAGTGTCATCCACCACCAATTTATTTATCATAATATCTTACTTTTAAAAAATCTGTAAAAATCTGCTATTCAATTTCATTTTAACATCAATTCATTAATTTACCTTACCACTTACTTACTAATTTTAGATGTTTATGAACTTTACATTTAAGTCACAATGTGTCAGAATTCCCCTTCTGGGATATGCAGATGGTCTGTGAAATTTGTGGCGTGAAAATGGTGATATTCAAACAGACAGAATATTGGTGCAAAGAATAGCAGACATGACATGGTAATGTAATGAGATAAGAGATACACAGTCACTGTTCTGTCTCCCTCTCTATTCCAGCCATTGTGACAACTCGAGGTGGAAACTCCAACGGCGGCCTGTGCCACTTCCCCTTCCTCTACGGTGGCCGCAACTACACCGACTGCACCTCTGATGGACGCCGTGATGGCATGAGATGGTGTGGTACCACCCATGACTACGACACAGACCAGCGTTTTGGATTCTGCCCCATGGCTGGTGAGTGTGTTTGTTTGTCGCTTTGTTGTACCATAGTTATTTGAAACTTGTTCAAAGTAGAATATACAGGATTGTTTGTAAATGCACCATTCAAAGTTGGCCCATTCTCCCTGACTTAGTGGATGATTTTCTGATTGTTATACATTGTAAAGCACAAATAAACGCGCCCACACCGCTCACACAATGCCAGAATTTGTGTGAATAAGACTAGAGTGAACGTGAGTCTGCTCTGCTTGTGTGTGCGCATGTGTGTGAAACTCTTTCTGCAGCTCCCACAGACAGAGAGCAGAAGGGAAAGATGAAGAATGTAACTACATTTTCATAGTTGTATGGCCAAAGTCAGAAATGTACAAACGCTAAACTAACATGCTTTATGTATATTTTTTTCATAGGGGCTGTAATTATACTAATTGCTTTGGTCTGTATCTCATCTTGTTGGCAGATGTTAATGACTGGCTGCGTGGGTCACTTGTAGACAATTGGGAAACCTAAATAACTGGTGTTTAAAGAGAGAAGGTTTATAGTCATGGGAGAGTAATGACAAACAGGACTGTTACATAACAGCATTTCATTGCATACATAATGGTAACACCGGGATAACTGGACCAAAGAGAATTCCCTCTCCAAACACACACACATGCTGCATGGGAATGCACAGATGCATCAAAAACACATGATGCAAGCGCACAAAACACAGCGCTGTTTGTTTTTAATTTCTTTCTTCCTGTCTTTCTCTCTGTAGCCCATGAGGAGCTGTGTACCACCAACGATGGAGTGATGCACCGTGTAGGCGACAAGTGGGACAAACGCCATGATGTCATGGGCCACATGATGGAGTGCACATGCCTGGGCAATGGCCGCGGGGAGTGGAGCTGTGTTGCTCACTCCCAGCTGCGAGGTCAGAGAACAAAAACAAAACTGTTGGAGTCTTTTAGAAGTTGTCTCGTAAAGTGTCAATGGAGTGCAGAAGTTGTTTGTTGATGACTTCACTCCTTTATGTGTCCAGATCAGTGTATCGTTGATGGCTTGTACTATGAAGTAAACCAAGAATTCTCCAAGCGCCACGACGAGGGCTACATGATGAACTGCACCTGCTACGGACAGGGACGTGGACGCTGGAAGTGTGACGCTATCGGTGCGTTCATGTCTCGTTAGCTCAGCTGTTGTGGAATTAAAATGTTAATGCACTTTTCAGCTGAGAATGAACAACTCCACCCTGCGCTGTCACATCCAACCATCAATTTGTTTTCCTCTGCGTTCTACAACAGATCAGTGTCAGGAGCCACAAACCAGGGCATTCTACCAGATTGGAGAGACATGGGACAAAACCATCCATGGCATCCACTACCGCTGTTATTGCTATGGCAATGGGATCGGCGAGATGAGATGTGAGCCTCAGCAGACCTACCAAGGTAAGAAAAACAATCCTCCCAACATCATCCGCTCAAAGCGTTGACTGTATATAAAGATGGACGATGTGACGGCTTCCCAAAAGTGAAGCCAAACATCTCAATCGCCCCCTGGTGGCTGGCTGCAGTATCGGTCATAAGGGTACACCTCCATCTTAGCAGTTGAAACATGGCCAAATCAAAAAGTACATGTGCCATTTTTAAATTTCAGATAATTTTTATTGAGTTTTAAGTAAAATGGGAAAAAAGTAGAAAAGTAAAAATTGAAAAGCAACAGAAAAAAAGGTAGCAAAGAGGCACCTTTGTATACCTACATGTCTTCTATACTTTACACATGAATTACTTGTATTTGTAATGGCAAATGGAAAAGTAGCTGGTGCAATCAACAGCAAAGAGCAAAGAGAGGATGGGGGGGAAAGGTAGAGATGAAGAAGACTACTAATTTAAGATGTTTGCATCAAATTTGTTTGTATAAAAGTCTAGAAAGGTATGCCATTTTTTTTCAAAGAGCCCTGAACTAAACATCTGATTTTTTCTAGTTTGAAAAATAACACTATCTTACAAACCAGCGCAAGTGAGATGGAGAGGTGGGAGATTTCCAGCAAAAAAGAATAAGCCTGCAGCCTAGTAATGAGAGTTGAGTTGAGAGGGCCATTAGATCTGACTGATGTCTGGATACCCCGCTGCTGCTAGGGGCAACCCCAAATGTTGCAGTAACAGGAAGGGGCCTAATGGCATCTGATTCAATTTGGGTCTGAACCAGGATACATCCGGGCCAGTTTGGTTTGAACAGTCTATGATTTAAAGCTGCAGTCCACTGCATTGCATTTCAAGAATAATGTTGAGAATATAAAATCGAGAATTCGAGTTTCACGGCCACCATGGATTCCTTTTACACGTTAGGAAGGGGAGGGTGCAGCAATGCATTTGCAATCTGCAAGCTCACTGCTAGATGCCACTAAATCCTACGCACTGGTCCTTTAATTTTCAACTTTTTTTTACTTCTCCAAATGCAAAATAATAATTACTCTTCTGTACAGCTCTCAGTCCTTTCCTCCAGCTTCTCCACTGAGTCTGACAGCTGTTACAGCTTAATTTGTGTTTGCTGTACTTATTAAACTCCCCTATTTTGTTGACCTCCTTCCTCTCACCTACTCCCATCCTCCCATCACACATCACTGAAATGAAAACTTCACTCTCCAGGTTAGTGGAGGGCAGCGGGGGTTTGGGTTTTTTTCTCGGCTTTGAAGTCTGGCAAATGGAGACGTGTCGGCCAATCACATCACCCACGTCCTCCTTGTGGTCTTTGTAGTTGGAGAGGACTTTCCTCCCCCGCCTGGTGTTGTTGTACCGACCTGCTGAGGAGAAAGGGATGCCGGGCTGGACAGAAGGTCGGGGGGTAGCCTTATATACACTTTCTGCCTCCAATATCCCCCTGAGTTTGGGTAAAAGTTGCTTAATGTGGTACTTTGTACTGCAGCACATTGTGTGTCCTGAATCAGACATTGACCTAAAACGTTGCAGTTGGAACATTTATCTCACCTCGATTAGAGGCAGAGGAGTGTATTCTTGTGTATGTGTGGAGCAGGGAGTTTGAGGCCATATGTGTGTGTAGTCTTGGGGGTACAGAGGCTAAACAAACTTTGATGAATATAATACGCCGGTGTTATGTCACACTGTAAGATGTCAGTGCGTGTTTGAGCTGGTTTAGCACCGTCTGGTGGTTTGGTTTGGCCCCAAAAAGATCAATCTGTCTGACAGAGCCTCACCAAAAAGTAGCCAACTTTCGCCCACACTCTGTCCAGGTAACACTGTTATATTATATGTCTCTGACAATGTGTGAGTCTTTGTTCATGTCTCGTCTAGATTCTCGTCAAGTCCTCCACTAAATCCTTTCTCTGACTCCTCAGACGGCCACAGACCAGTCCAGGTGATCATCACAGAGGCAGGAAAGCAGCCAGACTCCCACCCCATCCAGTGGAACCCGCCTTCATCTGTCCAGATCACCCAGTACATCCTCAAATGGAGAATCGTGAGTAGCTCTTTTGGTTTGTAATGGAGGTTAGAAATCACCTCTGTAAATGCAATGAGCTGCCCTTTTTTCTAAAAAGGAGGTCAAATGCTTGTGGTAATGTCGACTGGAGTTTGAGAGATTAAAAAGTCGTAATGTTGAGAATAAAGTCGAGATTATAAAGTAGAAATGTTGAGTATAATTTTCTCTATTGAGGAGTATTATGGCCAGACAAGAGGGAAAAAATGAGAGGAGGAAAGATATTTTTTTAAATTCGCATTTTTTGAAGAAAGTCGAAATGTCGAGAACAAAGATGAAATGTTGAGTTTATAAAACCAAAATGTTGAGAATTAAGTTGAAATATCGAGATTATAAAGTCAAAATATCTAGATTATAAAGTTGCAATATCAAGTTTATAAAGTCGAAATGTCGAGAATATAAAGTTGGCATGTCAAGACAAGTTGAATGTCAGAATAAAGTTGAAATGTCAGGAATAAAGTTGAAATGTCAAAAATATAACGTGGAAATGTTGAGAATATAAAGTCAAAATGTCAAGAATAAAGTTGAAATGTCGTGAATGAAGCTGAAATGATGAGAATATAAAATTGAAATGTTGAGAATGTCAGGTCAAACTGACAAATTAAGCTGAAATATTGAGAATAAAGTCAAAATGAGGAGAATATAAAGTTGAAATGTTCAGTATAAAGATGAATGGAGACTTGTGAGTTGCTCTTTTGGTCTGTAATACAGGTTAGAAATCGCCTTTGTAAATGCTCTAATTTTTTCACTCAAAATGATGTTTTAAATGTGCTGACTGGTGAGCAAACAGTCTGAGTGAGGTCAAGTGCTTTTGGTAATGTTGACTGGAGTTTGAGCGCGGACAAACAAGAGGGTACATGAACTCCCCTCTACAGTCTGCACACACAAACACGCAGTTTTTTAGCAGACACCAAAGAAAATATCCCCCTCCCTGCGATTTTTTTCTCACACGTCTTTTTCTCTTTGAAGATCTCAAACGCTGACAAGCTGGTTAAAATGTTTGTGAAACTCAGTTGAAGTGAAAAAAGATTTCCTCTGAAGGGGTTTGTATATTTTGGACTGAAAAGTCACTCAGAGCTCTCATCTGGCCCTCCTGCTGAGAGGGTTTGTAGTTTTCCGACAGACTGCAAATCCAGTCTAAACACTCCTAAATCAGGATGTGGCAGTTAATGGGACTGAGCCAGCGTCCAGGCCAAAATATACAGTACTGGCAGTTTACCATTTAAACTTTAAAATTTTCTGAATTAATAATCATTCCAGTAATTTTGACATATTTTTATTCAATTTGATCACATCTGTGCTGTCAAAAAATGTAATTGCTTATGATTGCTATCAAGAATTTAGAAATAAGATTAATCCAGTGGAGAAAACAATCTAACTGCAAGGTCCATTTAGTAGCTTTTCTGGAGCTTTTTGTTCACATAATGGTATTCATCAGCAAATGGAGTTTTCCTATTTGTGATGCAATGTAGATCTTCAAATTCCCATTTTTTCTGAACACTTTAAAGGAATAGTTTGGATTATTTAATATGGGGTTTTATGAGGTACTTATCGATAGTCACGGGGCACATTGTACTGCTGTGGAACAAAAGGTATTTTAGCCACTTAAAAAAGGCCGACCTAAAAAAATCAACATCAGTTTAAGTGTATGATGGTATGTGTAGAATATTTTCATGTCTTTACTTTGCTGTCAGGTAGCCTTTTCTGATGGGAAAACTCAAATATTGCTCTCTCCACAGCAACCAAACTGCAGAGGCGAAGTGAGTAATTTTACCTGGCAGGACACAGGAGTTGCTGGTCTACAGCTGCCTCAATCTGTTAGTTTGTTTGTATTATTCTGTGACTTCGGTGAATCCGAACACTGAAGTCACACAATTACAAAACAACAAACTAACAGATCAAGTCAGCGGTAGACCAGCAACTCCTGTGTCCTGCCAGATAAAATGACTGATTTTACCAATGAAGTTTGGTTGGTTTCAAGAGAGCAGTATTTGGCTGATATCATGGCAGTTAATCAATGCAAAAAGTGTCTGATGGCAAGGTAGAGCGAAATACCTTTTGCTGTCCACAGCAGTAGATTTCTAAGTTTCTGTGCCGATACTCCTCTCTGCTTCTCTGAACTGGGGGCATGCTGACTGGCATCTACTGTAGCTAATACACTGACTTATCAATAAGTACCTCATACAACCCCATATTAAACAATCCAAACTCTCCCTTGGAAGCATTTTTGTCAATGTTCACTTAAAATCTGAGGTTCAGAGGTCACACTTGAGCTTCATATCACATCAGCAGATGAATAATTTAATCAATATCTGCTTTCATGTTTTTAAAACTTGACTTTAAATTCATTAACTTTCTGTCTTTTTATACCTTATGATAGAAAAACAGAGGAGCACCCTGGAGGGAAGTCACCATCCCCGGCCACCTCAACTCCTACACCATCAGCGGGCTGCGTCCAGGTGTCACCTACGAGGGTCAGCTGATCAGCATCCTGCGCTATGGACGCCGCGAGGTCACACGCTTCGATTTCACCACCACCCATGGTTCTTGTGAGTATACTTGAGCCCTAACATTCTCTCATCTCCACAAATCTGAAGAAATATTAACCTAAAACATTAAATCCCTTTATCTCTCAAGTGGAAACATCTGAGGGAGAGACGACCCAGCCCGCTCCAGTGGTGGACACATCTGAGTCGGTGACAGAAATCACCTCAAACAGCTTCGTTGTGTCCTGGACGTCAGCCTCTTCAACCATCTCTGGCTTCAGGGTGGAGTATGAGCTCAGTGAGGAAGGAGCCAAGCCGAAAGTCCTCGGTAAGATCCTTTCTCTGCCACTAAAACCTCCTTAAAGGGAAAATTAACCACTTTTTATGTGGATGTCCATCAATCTTGATGGTAATTATAGTCAACTGAAGTAATAAATTCCTCAGTGCTGCTATATTGACCGAAAAAGCTGAGTTCTCCTGCTCGCAGCGCTGTGCTAGCAGCACCCGCATATATCAGGATGCATTGTGCACAAGCTTCTGAGGTTAGCATGAGGTGACAAAAATACTTATCTAGCATGACCCCTGGCAACCCAAAGAAGGAGACTAGAAATCCAAGCTGATATAGCCTGTTGTCCTTCCTTAACACCAGTGACATCACTGTTATCACTAGATGCAGGAAGATTTTGCAGCAGGAGAAATCAACACACCGTCACACCACAATTCTTTCAGGAGTTGGTAATATGAATAAAAACCTCTGTTATTGTATGGGAAACTTGATATTGAGGTATCGATAAATAGACAAGTCTGTCAGCTAATCAAGCCAGTTAAAAAGCTTGCAAGAAAAGGCACTTCATCGCACTGATGCAAAAATCTTTTTAAATTCAGTGTTGCCATTGGGCGGCCATTCTCATAGAGTGCAGTAGGGATGACGCATTTTTGTGGGCCAGCCCAGAAGTTAGCATCGTGCTGGCTCCCTTGACAAAAAAAAAAACAAAAAACGGATTTTTCCATTGGCTTTTGGATTATTGCAGAAAATAAGCTCTGTGGCAAATAAAAAATACTTACCAGGGGTGTCACAATTTCAATATTGATATTCGAATGAAACAAGCTTTCAGTTTCACTAATCAAATCGAAAGGCAGAATCCCAGTATTTTTTTTTTTATCTCCACCCCTGCCTACTTGTGGCATCTGGTGTGTCTGAAGAAAAAAACTACACTTCAAAGATGACACAGCGGAGTTTAACATCTGTTATATCACACTAGATTCCATATATATCTTTTTAAAGAAAAAAATGGAAATCTAAATGACAGTTGTCAGGACGTAAAACCAATGATCTGTTGATCTTTATAAATCAAAAGCCGATCGTCCTACAATGGCACAACTTGAAAAATTGCAACCTTAAACTCAAAAGCCATATCAAATTGTAGATTTGGAGATTCATGACACCCAAATCCGTACAAATTTTATTCAGCAAGATAATTTTCACACCGTAACTGCAATCGCCAGAAGTAAACAGCTAATGTTAGGCTATAAACAAAACTATACTAATGTCATCCCCACTTAGGGATTAGCGTTCCATGTGATGACATTTAATGTACCCGACAACCTCTATAGTCTCATTTAGCCATTTGTTAGTGACCGGCTTGTTTAAGACGCTTACTAACAGATTTTATATTGTAGAACAAAAGGTAAAAAAAATCTCTTGAGCTTGTGTTATTGTGTTAATAGTTATTTCATCTAATCAAATCCAATTCAAAAACACAATGACTTCTAGACAAGGGAACCGGAGGGGCAGCATGCTAACTCATTTCATTCTACTGATGGAGAATGCAGCTTTGCCCAAAATAGTCTCGGTTACTGAGAAATATTAAAGACATAGCTACCACCTTGCCTACAGTATGCAAAAACAATAAAACAAGACAAAAAACTGTGAATTTAATTAAGCTCATAACAGGTATGTGTTTTAACTGACTTTTTGTCTGCTTCTCCAGATGTTCCTCGCACAGCCACCTCTGTCACCATCTCTGACCTCCTGCCAGGACGCAGATACAATGTCAACGTCTACGAGCTTCCTACCGACGGACAGCCAAACCTCATTCTCACTACCTCCCAGACTACAGGTGGGAGAATCCCCCTCCTCATCATCTTTGTTACAACAAGATATGCAAAATTATACAAATTTTGTACAGTTTCACTCAAAATATTGTGTGAATGACTCCTATTCTTTTCCTTTTCCCAGCCCCTGACACCCCTGCTCAGCACACAGTCGATCAGGTGGGAGAATCCTCCATCCGAATCAGCTGGACCAGGCCTCAGGCTCCTATTACTGGTAATAAACTTGCTTATATCTGATTGAATTTAGCAGATTGACATTGAGATCCATGTTATTCTGGCTGTGTGTAACTGTGTATCTGCATTTGACAGGTTACCGTGTGGTGTACACGCCATCAGTGGAAGGCAGCAGCACAGAACTGACCCTGCCCGAGTCAGAGACTTCAGTGAATCTGGTCGACCTTCGCCCCGGCCTTCTTTACAACATCAGCATCTATGCTGTAGAGGAGGACCAGGAGAGTGAGCCTGTTTTTGTACAAGTCAACACCGCTGGATCTCCTCTACCAGGTACACATTTTTACACAGATAACCATATATTCCAGTCAGAAAAAAAAAGCTGAAATTAATGAAAATTGCTTCATAAATTATGTACTGTTGTTTTTGTTTTTTAAAAAAAAAATCACATTACATTATTCTGTGCTTTGCATAGTAAATTATTCTTTGTCCTCTAGCTATCAGTGAAAGCTGAGCAGATTAAATTTATACACAACTGAAGATTCCTTATAGGGTCAGGGAGATTTATGAAGGGTTTTCCAGTGTTTGGGAAAGACTGAGCTTGTCAAAACATTGCTTTGTCGAGGTATGCTTTCACAGCTATGGCTACACCATTGTGATATGTTCTCAGAGGCTTCTTATCTCCATCTGTCTATTGTGGCCCTTTAGTGAACTCTTTTTAATTTGTAATGCTTATAAAGGCAAGCATGAATGTGCAGCCCACACCCACACAGAGGCACACACGCTTCATAAATCCCCAGTATATCTTAAACTGTATTTCCATTCCCGACTCTTTCCCCCTTTTGCCTGGCATGGTAAAATTTACTGTTTTATTATGCTTGAGAAACAAAACCAGATGCTGCAGAGAATGGCTTTGAGCTGTTATAACCCATGTCTCATCAGGCATTACATTTTCTGCTTTATTTGAGCCATTATTGTAAATATCTCAGCCTGGAAATAGTTCAAGCCTGATTTTTAAGTCACAGATTTTTGCAAAGCTTCCAATTTCCCTCTCTATTAAACAGAAATTTAAATCTGGACTAGTGTTTTACTAGTCTAAAAGTAAGACAACACTGAAAATTGAATGAAAATTATGTCATATAGGTTCGCCAAGTGTAGCCAACATTAGAAGTGCTAGCACCAGCACCTGCTCTTCTTGCAGGTTAACATCCACATGCCTGTGCTGAATGTGGTTACACGTCTGTCCATAGTGGTGGGTGGCTGCATAACATCTTAGACACAACAGTTAACTGATGTTGTACATTAATAAAATATTAACAATTAATTTAACCAGCTGGTATTTCTGGTGCTGATTAGAAAGGGTTGCAACCTTTAATCAAAGAGTTGACCAATCCCACATACCCCTAACTTTCCAGTTAAGTTAAAGGCGCCCTGTGGAGTTTTTTGTGCACAAAGTTATGTTTACATTCAGCGTTTCTCCCCAAAACACATTATTCTTGAGACCTAGCAAACATGTAAAATGCACATTGTTCCTCCAAACAAAACTAGGGCCAACTTAGGGATGGGACAGTATGTACTTTTTCTGACCGTGATGAAAAAGCATCATATTCCCGCAGGATGCCCAAGTAATTACTGAGAGTGATGGTACTGCAAGTGGAGCAGAAACTTAAACTTAGCAGTAAGCTGTCAATCTGGCAGTAAATGTACAGTACAGGTTACAGTGTGTCAGTTAATAAACGTTGCAGCTTCTCAAGACCAACAAAAGTCTTGTCTCTTTCCCAGCTGCTCGAAAAGTGAAGGCAGTTAGTCCTTAAGTAAGCTGAGCTGGAAAGGCTAACATCAAGCTAATGCTAACACTAGCGTTGTCAGCTCCAGTATGATCATATCCCTTTCAGAAGCTTTGTAATCCAGACTTGAACTGCAGTGTCTTTTCATAATGATAAATCAAACACAGGATGTCTTCTGTAGTTATTTATCCATTTTTCTATTTCGAAAACAGTTGTAGTTGTTGTTGTTAGCATGTTGTTAGCCGCACACTGGCAATCTCATGATACCTTGGGTTGAGTGTCAGAGACTGTGGTCCTGACTTGTTGTATGAGTAGCTTTGATCTCGAATGCATAATAATAGAAAGCATAACAGAATTACATGAGGCTGACCCCTCAAAATAAAAATTGCGGTGATGCTGGTAATGAGCTCAACCCCACGGCAGGCACCACATTTCAATCAATCTACCACTTCCTGTTCACAGAGGAGGTCCCAGCACCCACAGACCTGCAGTTCTATGAGGTCTCAGATGTGAAAATCACCATCACCTGGACCGGTCCACCCAGCGAGGTGACTGGTTACAGGGTGACCTTCTCCCCCGTTGGTCGCGACGGCACTGAGATTAGGCCCTTGCCGCTGCCAGTTTCACCCAATGCATATGCTGAGATCACCCACCTGCAGCCAGGCACACTGTACCGCTTCTACATCTATGCCGTCAACGGTGGAGTGGAGAGTGAGCCGCTTGTGGGAGAAAAGTCTACCAGTGAGTATCAGCATGAACAAAAGAGCCTGATTTAGACACAGAGGGATTACAACAAAATGTAAAACATTATATTTTCTAACCCCTCCAGAACCTGACTTTCCCACCGATGTGCGTTTCACTGACATCGGCCCTGACAGTGCACTGGTCATCTGGGAGGCTCCCCGCGCCATCGTCACTGGTTACCGTCTCTACCTGAGCATCGAGGGCTCCAACCCCATTGAGAAGAGGATCCCCGGCAGGGTCACCCAGTTCCCTCTGAGGAATTTACGTCCAGACACCCAGTACACCGCCACCCTCCACTCTGAGCTGGACAACGAGCTCAGCGAGGGCACCACTTCATATTTTAGGACCAGTCAGTATTAATAGAAACAGAAAATCAGCAGAGAGTGAAGTACATCATTGCAATGAATTTAATATAATTTTTCCAAATTCCTTCCTCATCCCAGCTCCTCAGATGGGAAATGCTCCTCGTTACAACACTGAGGTCACTGATACCTCCATCATCATCACCTGGATACCTGTCCGCAGGTTCAGCTACAAGGTAGACACCTGCATCATCACCTGTTTATAATCATAACAAAATTAAATCTGCTATAGTCAGTATTTTTATACAAAGTACTATAGGTCAACTCACTCTGTGAAATGTGAGTAACACTGTTGGCTTTTTAGCATCTCTTATCTCATTGTTTGGGTTTCATGGCCCACAACTTTAATGTTTTGATTCAGTCTAATTAATTATGATAAACACAATGTTTAAACTCACAACTAGCTGGTGAACACAGTGAGGCATTTAGTAGCTGATATTTTATAATAGATACTCCCTTCCTCTTGGCAAAACAGAGAGAGTAAGAGCCTTATCTTGCAATGGGTGCAAAGTGCCACACCACACAGCTGTCATTGTGATCAACGCATTTGTCATTTTCACCCCCCAACACCCATGATGTGTAAGTAGAAGATGTACTTGCGTCCATCTATGCAGCCATGGGCACATTGGTCTTAAAATGAGGTGTGGATTGCATTGCTATGTTGATGCAGCAGAAAGTGATAACATCCACTGACCAACAAAAACCTGGTCTAACAATGGCACAGTATTCAGATAGTAAGATGCACCTATGAAGGCCGATTTACAACACACGTGGATTCTGCTTCCAGGGCACTGCAGTTAATAAATGCAGTTATAATTAGAGACTCAGTCATTATGTACTCACCTCGTGCCGAGTGAGGGTCGGGTTTATTTTGTTAGTCCAAAAAACACTGCTGGAGTTTCACAGCAAAACGTTGCAGAATCTCTCAAACAATATAAGTGAAAGGTGACCAGTTTTCAAACATAAAAAACAACTGGAAAAAAACATAAAATGCCTCCATACTGCTTGTCTGGCATAATCCAAGTCTCCTAAAGTCCTGAAATGCTGTTTGCTCACCACCACACCACACACATCTAGTTCAGATGGTGTGCTTGTGCACATGAACATGGCTCCAAGCTAAGGTTCTACAGTGAAGATTCAGGCTAAAAACATAGTGTAAGTAACATTTTTTAGTCAAATTGGCATGTTGGGGCCTTAGGCGACTTGCATTACACCAGACTAGCAATGTCTTTGCTGTGGTATATTTTTAAGTGTATTTTCTAGGTTTCTTATGTCTGCGTGTCTCCCTCCTTCTCCCCAGCTGTCTGTGCTCCCCAGCCAGGAAGGCGAGTCTCCCCGAGAAGATACATCTGACACTGGACGTGTTTACGTCTCCGGGCTGATACCTGGAACTGAGTACACCTACAGCGTTCAGCCCATCTTCAACGGACGCAACCATGGAAACCCCATCACCCGCACCGCTGTCACTTGTGAGTATCCGGTTTACATTAACTGACAAAAAGATAGTCATGATGATCACTGCTCAACAAAAATCACTGTAAAATAAGTTATAGAACTGATCACCAGGTTGATTAAATACTGCTGTGGGCTTGCATAGACCTGTTCTGACCATTTGGCAAGCGTTTGCATAAGAAGTTACTGCTGTTTTTCATGCTTGTGTCATGGTTTGCTTTGCTCTCCCTGCAGCCCTGTCTCCTCCCACTGACCTCAGAGTGGAGTCCAGCCCGGACACAGGAGATCTCACTGTCCACTGGGTCGCCTCCAAAACACCAGGTAAATATTGACTGTGCTCCCCACGCACTGTCAGCACATTGGATCATGGCAAGTCTAGACCTTGGCCTTCGAATGGTATTTTTTTTCACAAACGTCTCTTCCCGGTATTTCCTCTTCATTTCTCACAGTGACTCATGGTTGCAAAAAAGTCATTATGTTCTATCTCCTCCATATTTGTCTTGTCCGCCCCCAACCCTGCGTCTGCAGGCATCACAGGCTACAGAGTGACGAGCACACCGCTCAGCGGCCAGCGAGGAGACTCCCTTGAAGAGTTTGTCCGAGCTGATCAAACCTCAGTTTTGCTGGAGAGCCTGAATCCCGGAGCCGAGTACAACATCAGCGTCTTCACCACCAAGGGTCATGTGGAAAGTGTGCCTGTGTCCACTATTGTCACACCAGGTAGGAGCCATCAGGAAGACATTCACACGTTAACAGGCACCAGACACACAACTCCATTCACAGAAAAGACCAGTGTGTCTCTGTGGGGAAGAGAGAGGAAAGAAAGAAAGAGAAAAAGACGTGAATTTGCTAGTAAATGCAACGCAAATTGGAGTCAACTCCAGTATTTCACCTCCTACCCTTCCCACTCTTATACTGTATTCGTCTTCATGCTGGAAAATTGCTGTGGTCTCAAAAGTTAAGAAAAGATGGGATACCTCAAAAAACTGTCTTTTCTTAAAGCTGCATGAATATATTCTTGCCACTAGGGGGCAGAATGACTTCAAAACAACCTCACAGATGCAACATTATCATCCCATTGGATGCCCACCTGAAGAATTAAACTCAATACTCACTTTCCTTTTAGCTCCGTTTTGGTCTCCACCAACACCACCACAAACATCCAGTAATGTTGAAAGAACTACTCAGACTGTTTACTTAAGAAAAAGTATCAGGGTCACAACTTTGTTACTAGTAAAACTCACAGATTAAAGCCTTACTTTACGGTAGAATCAGAAGGATTTGCATGTTATGCCTTAAAGTAAATGTACCTAAATATTATCAGCAATAAAACATATAAAAGTAAAAGTACTCAATATATGCAAAAATTGGCTCTGTCAGTTCTACATTTTTGTGTATTATACTATTCAATTATAGTTTGTTTTTTTTTTAATTATGAAAATAATCGGAAGATTAATTGATAATGAAAACAATGGCTAGTTGCAGTCCTGTTTTATATACAGCCAAATGTCTTAATTTACTGTACAACAGTGCATTGTATTTTATACGATCATTGTAGGTATTTAAAATACTTATCTGCAAAGTGACTAACTGCTGTGATGTAAATGTCTTGAAATAATACAATATAGAGAACCAAAGTATAAAGTATAATCGATAAATGTTTGACTTTTTGATAGATGTTTGCTGCCATTCTGCTACAAAAAACAAGCAAATGTAAATATGTAAAATTTAAAGCCAAAACATGAGCTAAACGAGGCTAAAAGGCTGCACGGAGCAGCAGAGTTGAGGGCAAATTCTTGGTGGGTTTGTTACTGTGAGCAACCCCTTTATAAAAACAAAAATATTATTTATTAATATTATTTAATGCAGCTTTAATTATCATAACCTACTACTAACATCATTATTGGCTAACCTACCATGCATGGAGATGGTGTTTATTAATTGGGATGGTGATGGGATTTTTTTTTTTTTTTTTTTTTTTTGAAAGCATGCCCAGAACTGTAGTATTGATCACTAAAGTAAATCCTGAATGTATTTTGACTTAAGTAATTTGTAATTATCTCTTTCCAGCATGCCCACTGTTACACTCTGGGTTTCTGACTGCATTATTGGGAATGAATTGAATGTTTTTAATATAACCAATGTAATTATTATGGGTCTTCAATCTTTCTCTGTCTAATTTTTGCTTGCGCTTTGCAACTGACCTAACCCTTTCAGACATCCCCAAACCACGTCACATTGGCTTTGTCGACATTACTGACACCACCATTGGCCTGCGCTGGATCCCTATGAACTATACTACCACTACTGCTTACCGGATAACGGTAGCAGCGTCAGGCGAGAGCTTGCCAGTTTTTCAAGATATGGTGGATGCCTCTACTGGTTATTACACGATTCGCGGTTTGGAGCCGGGCGTGGACTATGACATCATTATCTACACTGTTACAGAAGAGGGGGAAAGCGAGCCGACCACATACACAAAGCAAACACAAGCTGGTGATTTAACTCTTTGACTCCATTAGTGGGAAGGGCGTGGGTTTTGATGAACGCAGATTAACAGCAATTTTATTAACTCACATGATAAACTCAAAAGCTACAGTAAATTTAAGAAATGTATCAAGTTGATGACATGTTCTTAAATCTACTTTTTTATTAAGTTAACCTCTTTGTTTTTCCTGCGTTAGCTTTAACTTTTTAACCCCTCGTTATTCCAGTCATTCCAGCTCCCACCAATCTGCAGTTTGGAGGGGTGGGTCCTGACCACATCAGGGTCACATGGACAGTCCCACATGTCGCCACACCAAGCGACATCTCTCGGTTTGTCATCCGTTACCACCCTGTAGCCACAGATGACGATATCAAGGAGGTTAACGTTGGTGGAGCGACCAACACCTTCCTGCTGCAGAGTAAGACGACATAAAGATTGTGTCTGTTTTTACGTCTGACAGACTGCTGGCTTTATAATGATTTTTTAAATCTTTGCGTTGCCCCATGTCAAGCTACTCTAACTGTGATTTTCATATAGACCTGCTGCCCAACACGGACTACCGTATCAGTATTGTCTGTGTGTACGGTGAACAAGAAAGTCAACCAGCCACAGGGACTCAGAGGACAAGTAAGTATGACAGTAGTTTCCAAAATGGCTGCCTTATGGAAGACCAGAGGGTGCTGCAGGGCTTGCTCAGTGATTTTTACCCATCAGTTTTTAATGTTTCATCACATAAAAACAAGGCAATATTTACATTAACTTTTTCAAACATATCAAAAAAGAAGACGTTTGTTTTTGTCATACAACTCTGTGTTTAATAATGATAATAAATGTCCTTGAGTCCTTAACTATGCTATAATGCCACAGTTAAGATTAGTGACCGAACAAAATTTAAAAACATTTATTTACAATTACCATACTAAATTTTTGTTTCTTAAACAACATTAATCTCTAAATGGTGGATGTCATGAAAAAATCTCCATGAAGTGGTGCCATAGTTTTAAAAGATTTGGGAGCTAGTAGATTATGACAGCAGTACAAAAAGGTTTGTAATTGCGATTATCATTGCATGTAACTTAAATTTCAACACTTTCCCCCAGCTCTCGATTCCCCTACTGGTTTGGACTTCTCTGACATTCGCACCAACTCTTTCACCATTCACTGGGTCGCTCCAACTTCCGCCATCACCGGCTACCGCATCCGCTATCTGAAGACGAGCGGCGGACGGGCCAAGGATGAGAGGCTGCCACCAACCAGGAACCACTTCACTCTGACTGGACTGACACCAGAGACTGAGTATCTGATACACGTGTATGCTGTCAACAACAATCAGGAGAGTCAGCCTCTGACTGGAACACAGGCCACCAGTGAGTTTCTATACTGGTTTCCACTATCACCTGTCTCTTTCTTCTCTCATTGACATTCCTCAGCTGAATCTTGACCATGTTTGAATCCTCTCCAGTCTCTGATGCTCCCACTGACCTGGAGGTCACATCGTCCACCCCCACCAGCATCACCATTCGCTGGGACGCCCCCTCTGTCACAGTGAAGAACTACAGGATCACCTATGGAAGCACAAGTATGTACATGTGTATTTTTCACTGACCCTTCCTAAGTATGTTCCTCAGTACGTAGCTCAATAGTGAGATTCTGGAAGTGAATATGGGATTTATATAAGTAGTAGATTCTGAAATGATGGAACAAGCTCTTGTAGAAGTACTACACTACCCACAATGCAACCATATTCTGAGTTTATCACCTAGTCCTTCTTCACTCTTATTCTAGGTGGCGAGTCTCCTCAAGAGTTCACCATCCCGGGCTCTCAGACCACCGCCACCATCACGGGGCTGAAGCCTGGCACTGACTACACCATCACGGTCTTCGCTGTAACCGGAAGAGGGGACAGCCCAGCCTCCAACACCCCCGTCTACATCAGGCACAGAACTGGTACGAAAAATAGTTTGTGGGAAAAAAAAAAAACAAATGTTGAGAGGTTAAACTAAATGTAAAACTCATCATGTCTCATCTTTCCTGTAGATACCGAGGCCCCCACTAACATGAGACTGACTGACATTAGTGACAACGCCCTCACAGTGCGCTGGTCTCCTGCTCAAGGACCAGTCAGAGGCTACAGAATCACCAGCGTGCCAAAGAATGGCCTGGGACCCTCCTACTCTGAGGTGGTGGCCCCTGGTAAGACAAAATAAGCTGTTCAGAACCAGTCAGTCATCTCTATTTTATATAATTTTATATTTTTCCAATTCAGTGTCCTGTTCTCATTGGCTCCTTCTCTTCT
The DNA here is from genome assembly GCA_034769285.1 of Lutjanus argentimaculatus. NCBI lineage: Eukaryota > Metazoa > Chordata > Actinopteri > Lutjaniformes > Lutjanidae > Lutjanus > Lutjanus argentimaculatus. The sequence goes on from JAWZSL010000002.1 coordinate 32,324,289, forward strand.
CCTCTGTTACAGATCAGACACAGATGACGTTCACAGGTCTGATGCCCACTGTTGAGTACGTCGTGAGTGTCTATGCTCTGGGCAATGATGGACAGCCCTCTGCCCCCGTGGTGGAGAACGCGATCACTGGTTAGTTTGACTCAATTCACTGAAAACTGATCCACGAAAGGCTTTAACTAGGGACTGTTTTGACTTTTCTTAGGTGATGTGAGTTACTCTCTTTCTGTGTCATTCAGTGCATTTACATGCTCTGAAATGTTTGGGTTTAATTTCTTTCCAATTTCTTAAAGCAACAGTTCACCCCAAAATCCAAAATACCTGTATATCCATCTAGATTGTTTTGGTGTGAGTTGCCAAGTTTTGGCCATAGTGATGTCTGCTTCGCCTTGAATATGATGGGACTAGATGGCTCTCACCTTGTGGTGCTCAAAGCACCAAAAAATACATTTAAAAAACTCAAACGATTGATAAGGAGCTACTTTCTTGCTGCAGTAGAGGGAAAGTAGTTTAGTCTGTGGATTATCTTGAGTACCCGGGTCATGATTTGTGGGACGTGACACTGGTGTTGATTTTTACGAGTGCCATCTAGTTCCATTTCACTCAAGAAAAGGCAGACATCGCTATGGTTGATATTTCCACATCTCCACAACTCAGACCAAAACTATCTAGATGGAGAAATAGCACTACTGGCCAGAGGAACGGTCCATTTAATATCATGTTAATGAGAAAGCTGGTTTCCATTATCCAGCTAAATTTCTCCCGGAGGAAGTCACATTAACGTATAACCTGGTTTCTAATTGGCTTTTTACATGTGCATGACAAAGACCTCAAACAGTTTAAAGTACTGCTGTGACAGCAGAGTGGTGCAATGAAAAGAGAGATCATTAAATGTAGAACAACATGCCAAAAAGTTTTTGTCATACACACAGTATTTAATGCAACATAAATGCATTCTGATGATTGATTCGCCTCTCAAACATTCATCTTGGTTTTGTTTGTGGAAAAAAGCCATTTTATCATGATACAATGAACCCAGTTTGCTAACCTGCCACCAATAAAGGTGATATAAAGTATATATATATATATATACATATATATATATATGAGGCATTTAAAGGTTTCAGTGTTTCAATATGTTGAAATAAACAAGTTGGAGTGCAATTAAATTCTTAGTTTTCAATGTTTCTCATTTACAAATGAAAACTACACTAGGAATAAGTTTAATTGTGCTAAAAACAGTATAAAAGTTTGTGCGAAAAGATGACTGAGTTAGACAAGGTTTGTTAAATAGTATAAAAGTCTGTGCAAAATGACAAATATGACATGCAAAGCAATACTTGTGTTTACTAGACAAGTTCAAGGAGAACAGGATGGTTAAACAAAACTGGCCTGTAACTGGCTTGTAACTGGCAAATCTCTGACCAAGAGTCCTGTCACTCAAGCCAGTTTTCATGTTTCAGTATTGCTACCAGAATAACTCACAACAATTGAGACAAATTCAGTCTGAAGTGTTGCATATTCTTTCATTAAAACAACTGCTTGGTGCTGAATTTAATCCTCTGTCTTCCTCCTTTCTTGCAGCTATGGACCGTCCCAAAGATCTGACCTTCTCTGACATCGACTCCACCTCCATGCGCATCACTTGGGACAGTCCAGATGGCACGGTGACATCATACCGCATCATGTATTCCAGCCCAGAGGAGGCCGAGAGGGAGCTGCGCCCTGCGCTCAGAGGTGACCAGGACACTGTGGTGCTGAGAAACCTTCGCCCCGGGACAGAGTACACCGTTAAAGTCATCGCCTTCCATGATCGCACACCCAGCACACCGCTGGTGGGAACCCAGGCCACAGGTAGAAATACAAAGAAAACATCAACACATGCATGACTTAATTTATACATTCCATGACCCGACCACTAAATCTGTTTTTGCTGTCCCAGTTATCCCTGCTCCGACCAACCTGGATGTCTCAGAGGTCGGCCCCTCCACCTTCACCGTGTCATGGCGAGCCCCTAACGCACGTCTGACAGGCTACCGCGTGGTCGTAGCTCCCAAGAACATCAACGCCCCCACCAAAGAGATGAATGTGGCCCCGGACACCACACGCGTCGTCGTCCCAGGGCTCATGGTAAACAGAGTTCTTGTCTCAGTATTTACAAGGATGCATAGTCAGTCAGTGATTAAACATCAACTGTGTCTGTACTGCAGGTGGCAACAACATACCAGATACACGTGTACGCTCTGAAGAACTCTGTCACCAGCAGGCCGCTGCAGGGAGAGGCAACCACAATGGAAGGTAACGGATGCACCAGACATGGACACATTTCTAGTCGTCGTCAACTATTATCCAATGCTCTGTTTAAGGGCTTATTATGTAACATTTTCCTATTATCAAGTAATAGTGAAAAAGTACAGGCTCTGAAATGTACTAAATGTAGTATAAAAGTGAAAACTTGCCTTCAGAAAGACATTTCTACAGACTGTTTCTGTTTAAAGTTACCTGAACCTCACCTTTATTCCATGGTTGAGTCTCCCTCTCAGTCTGTTTCATCTTGTTACACCTTTTACCAAATGATTTTTCCATTGTTTTTGATCTTGTTATGACTTGTGCACCCTTTTTCCATCTTTTTGTCTTTTATGTTGTTTCGGTCCTGTTACAACTTTTGTTATGTCTTTTACTATATTTTTTTGTCTTGATAGTTGGTACTTTTCATCTTTAAGTTGGTTTCATCTTATATCTTTACATTGTTTTTCGTCTTGTTATGTCTTTTAAGTTGTTTTATGTCTTGATATGTCATTATTGTCATTTTTTGTCTTATGTCTTTTACTTTGTTTTTCATCTTGTTATGTCTTTTTAGACTTGTTTTTTGTAGTTTTTCATCTTGTTATGACATCTACGCTCTTTTTCATCTTGTTACATCTTTGATGTCTTGTTTTATCATTTTTGTCATTTAGGTCTTTTTAAGTTTCTAAGTTTATGTCTTTTACTCTTTTACGTTGTTTTCATCTTGTTATGTTTTTTGGTCTTGTTACGTTTATTACATTTTTTTTTTTTTTGTCTTGTTATGTCTTACGTAACTTTTAGTCTTGTTGCGTTGTTTTGGTCTTGTTACATTTATTATGTAATTTTTTGTCTTGTTACATCTTTTACGTTGTTTTCCATCTTTTTACGCTGTTTTGGTCTTGTTATGTCTTTTTTATGACATTTACCAACTCTAAACATTGGCATGTACCATCCTGGGAATGAAACTCAACAGTCATCTATCTTTCTGGCACATTTACAAACAGAAACAAATCCTACTGATTCTACTTTTAACGTCCATTTTCTTTCCTCCTCGATGCAGATGTAAGTCCTCCTCGCCGTGTGCGTATCTCTGATGTGAAGGATACCTCCTTCACACTGACCTGGCGCTCCAAGGTGGAAACCATCACTGGTTACCTCATCGAAGCCGCGCCCGTCAGTGGCGGACACCCCACCATCAGCAGGACCATCCCAGCAGGAACAACCATATACACTCTGACAGGTACAACACGCCTTCCTGCTAAAAATGGTTTACAGATGTAGGTTTTTGAAGTGTGACTTTGGCGTTTCAGTCTTGCTTCACAGTGTTTTGTTTTTGTTTGTTTTTTTAAGGTCTGCACCCAGGTACCACGTACTCTGTCAGCCTGTATACCCTGAATGGCAACACAAAGAGCGCCCCCTTCAGTCTCATGATTCAAACAGGTACTACACAACTCTTTGTTTGATCCTCTGTTTCACTGTGAATACATTGCAGGCTCATAATGTTAAATTAAATGACCAGTGTGTAAGAATTACGGGGGTTTATTGGCAGCATATGGCATAAATGGAACAGAACATTCATAAGTATGTTTTCATTGGTTTATCTGCAAGCTCACTGCTGTGGATGCCACTAAATCCTACACACTTTCTTCACAGCTGAACCAGTGGTCCAGGCCCCCACCAACCTCCAGTTCACATCTGTTACCCCCACCTCCATCTCCTTCACCTGGCAGCCACCTGCCACACACATCACAGGATACTACATCACCTACGAGGAGGCAGGAGGAGGACCACGAGAGCTCATCCCACGACCCCACGTCGGCCAAAACTACGCCACAATCACCAGTATGTGCTTGTGATCGGCCCATTTTCACTTAAAACAATATTGCCACTGATGACGTTGTAATAGGGCATATTTCTCACAAAAGCCTAGTTTTGTGGAATTTTGGGGGGTGGGGCTTGCAGAGATGAACATTTCTAATTGGTCGAGTACTTGCAGCATTTTATTTTTACCAGTATTTTTAAAAATCTGAAGCCACCTTTTGTTTTGTTCATTGTGCTTCAACACATCGACATTTCCAGAGAGGAAAGCAAATGGACTGCTGTATAGTCATGTGCAAAAACAGCAACTGCTTTTTCATACACCATTGGACAAATTTGGACAAACGTGGCTTAAAATAACTTCTAATTCCACTTAATAATAATTATTTCCACTCCTCAGGCCTGAGACCAGCCACAGAGTACACCATCAGAATCATTGCCATCCAGAACACACAGAGGAGCACGCCTCTGGTGGGAAGAATCAGGACTCGTGAGTATTTTGAGACTTTTGCTGTATACAGTGACAGATGTGGTGGTGAAGGTGATGATGTAATAATTCAAATGAGTTATGGGTAAACATCCTCTCAAATGTAAAGGTTTGAATGCCAGCTTTAATCTGCTCAGCTGAGCCAAATTATTTGCTGTTACAGCTCAGTGGCTGTGAGATAAACTGTGCAGTGAACCAGGGGCCACAGAAATGTCCTATCTTAACTCTAAAATACAAAGAGTCTAAAGATAAGATATTTCCCAATTTAGTATTACAGAAGCAAATCCTAAGTAAATATAAGTCCTATCTTATATTACTTAATCCTACCTTATCTCAGGTCAGGAAATTCTAAATATTCAATTCACTTATCAGTTTTTTAGGTCTGTTATATAGCGACTTGGCACTACATTTCTCATCTTGCTGAGCTAAATAACTTTGTGACTGTTTCTCTCAATTAAAGCAATAAAAGAGCAGCCATATGAAAACCAGTTACCTAACACTTTTGTTAGTTACTGTTAGCAAACACTACCGTTGGTTACTGTTAGCAGAAAATACCGTTAGTTGCCGTTAGCAAAAACTACTGTTAGACACTGTAAGCAAACACTAGTGTTAGCTAGCCAGCTAGCCATTAGCTAGTTAGTAAGTTAGTTTCTACTACAAGTGGAAACGTGAAAATTAGAACAGCTTAATGCTTATCCTGTTATTTTAAGATTTAGGGAAGTTGAGATGTTTGTGTAATACACATTTCGTATCTTAAAGTTGGGATGGAAACATTAACTTAGGAACTGTTCATCTGTAATAGCTTTATTTTCCTAAATCAGGTCCTAACCCTAATTACCATAGTTATCAAACAGTAAAGACAGAATTTGCAAATTTCTGTAATACGGCCCCTGGCTCCTAAAAGAATAATTCCTCTTTTATTTTGAATGCCTCCAGAAATGCCATTCAAAATATCCTGTGTGTTCGTAATAATGCATTAAGACACACTTTGCCATGAAGTAGTACACCAGCAGTGCTGCTCATACATCGCCTCCTGCTGGCTGAGATGTGTTGCTGCAGCTCTGCTTCACCTCCCCCTTGTCTAACCTGCTTGCTTCCCTACCCCATCTCTCCCGCCCAGAGCCAGACTCCTTGCTTACCCTGCCTCTGCCCAGCCGCCCTGGAGGTTCTGGTGATTTGCTTGATGTGCCTGAGACTGACTTGGACAACAGAGTACAGGTAGTAGGCAACAGTGGCCAGGATGGGCGTGGTGATCAGAGCCAGCATGTGGAGTACACAGAGTACAACAACAATGGAGACACCACCAACAGATATAATGGGAACCGTGGCAGCCCACAGTCTCCCTATGGGCAAGTTCGTGAGCCCCTGGTCTTTTTGCCCCTTCCTGATGCAGAGGGCCGCAGGCTGCCCATCCTGAAGTTGAACGTGCCTGCCGGCTCCACGTTTGGTAACGACACTGGAGTGCCTCAGGAGGCCCAAACTCAGACCACCATCTCCTGGAAGCCTTACAGGCAGAGCAACGCCTACATGGTGTCCTGCTATCCTCTCACACACTTAAATGAGAAGATGTTCCAGGTAAGAGATGAGGGCCACAGTGTCCAGCCCAGCCCATCGAGCTGTCTGAACGTTATTCATCAATCATACTAGATGAAATCTCTCTTTCCACGTGGACCAACCTTTTCTCTCTTGGCCTGTCCAGGTCCGCCTGCCAGGCACAGCCACCACCGCCACCCTGATAGGACTCACCCCCGGAGCGAACTATAACGTGATCGTGGAGGCTCTGCTGGGGGCACTCAAACACAAGATTCTGGAGCAGGTCGTCACTGCTGGAAACACAAGTAAGAATCCTGCAGGAATGGACCCTTCCTAAGTCCCGCCCCTTTTGGAACCTCAGTCTACTTTCCTGTACTAAGATATGCTACATGCTAGGCTTGTTTATATTGAAAAGAAATCCAAATTTTGAAGATGGTTAAAAAGTGTTGCTGGGGGACCTGTAAAACACATGGTCACATCTTAAGCTAGCTAGTATTAGCAAAACACAATATAACTAGCTAGCTAATTGAGGCTATATCAATCGTAGCTAGTTACTTAGCTAGTGTTTTGCTCTGCAACTAGTTATCTACATCAGTCGTTAGCTAGTAACAATTTTCTGAAATATGTAAGTGAGGCAATAAATATATATAAAAAAGTAAATATAAATATACGAATGGGTCAAAAGAGTTAAATAGGTTTTTACTTTTAAATGATTACTTTATTTGTATTTTGGGAAACTCTTATTTTATAATTCCATATTTATTTATTTCAGGGTACTTTTATTCCTAATTCTACATTATTTCAGAATTTATTTCATAGCCACATTCATTTATTTATGTATTTATTTAAAATGCCATTCCATAGCCAGTGCTAGCTGCACTTAATAAAATTGACAATGGACAAATTTGATGGAGGATTTTTCTGTTGAATTACTGTCTATTGTCAGTGTCTGCTCATCAGCTCACCCTAAATTAAGCTTAGTAATAAGTAATTATTTAATCAGCTGCAGTGTTTTCATGCAAGTGTGAAAAGGATGCCTTGAGAAGCTTGATGTATAGGATGCACCATTAACCACACTTTTTTGTTTTTTACATTTTGGGATATGATACTAATGAGAAATATCATTATTAATAAACTAATTAAAAACCATCATAGCCCTAGGGGTTCATTCAAAAGTTTGGTGACAGTTACTCTGGTTACTCAAGTCCTCAAGTAACAGGTGTCTTAAACATGTTTTCTCCATTTTTCCCCGTTCTTCTTCCTTCAGTCCCAGAAGGAGTCCCCAGCAGTAAGGACGCATGTTATGATGCCTTCACTGCAACCTACCATGAAGTTGGAGGTGAATGGGAGCGGATGTCTGAGACCGGCTTCAAGCTGTGGTGCAGGTGTCTGGGCCTGGGCAGTGGACACTTCAGATGTGATTCGTCCAGTAAGTTTTTTTTTTTTAACAGAATACATACGCACATTTGGAATTTGAGTAATTTCATTTGGTTCTCTAATTCTAATTCTGTCCATCATCAGAGTGGTGCCATGACAACGGCAACAATTACCGCATTGGAGAGAAGTGGGACCGCCGTGCAGAAAACGGTCATTTGATGAGCTGCACTTGCTTGGGAAATGGCAAAGGAGAGTTCAAGTGTGAACCACGTAAGTACGACGTCACGGAAATGTTTTCTGACAATCTCAAAAAGGTGTGAGGGAGTTACGTGTGAATTTTAACGTGTGTTTGCCCACACAGATGATTCAGTGTGCTACGACGACGGCAAAACCTACCAGGTGGGAAACCAGTGGCAGAAGGAGTACCTGGGTGCTATCTGCACCTGCACATGCTACGGAGGACAGCAGGTACGACACAGACCAGCCTCCCTGACAGTATGACACATACATGAGCTTGTGGTCATTCTGTGAGTTAAATGAAACATGTTTAAATGTACTCTTGTGTATGTTTGGTCTCATCAGGGCTGGAGATGTGAGAACTGCCGCAGACCAGGTGCTGATGTTGATGCCAGCCTGCTGCAGCCCATTAGATATGGAGACAACACGCTACGCAAACTGGTGAGCACAATCAATATGATTTCAGTGGTAACACTTCATTTGAAATGGTGACATTTTTTGACATGTCCCAAAGAAACTGTTAAGGTTTATGTTTTAACTTTACATTACACTGTCACATGTAGTTGGTTTTACACTGGGCGTCATAAAACGATTGTAACTGTGTCATAAATGTCATATGGCCAGTTTGACATAATTCACAGTCACACATAGTCAGATAGTGGTTAGCTAGGTTACTTGCTGCTAACGTAGGCTGACCACCATTTATGAAGACTCCTTCATGTTCACAACAGGTGTCATAACAGTATTATGCTCACCCATTCAAATAGAGTGTTACCAATGTCAATACATATTTTTTGATTACGATGTGACACAGGGTTTCTCAGCATCTTTTGACCCTTGACACAATTTTTGGTCCCAAAATTGTCAAGTTGTCAAACAAAATTTGAGTATATTGTATATTGTCCTTGTATTTTCAACAGCATTAACTGGCTTATACAGAAATTAATCTTCAGACCTATTTATTTTTGTCTATTTGCATTAAATATGCAAATCAAATGACGTCACTTGGAAAACTAAGCGGTGTAACCAACAAGGTCATAACGCATTACATATAATCTGGATTACGTAGTCAGATTATAAAAAAATAACTAATCAACTCACATTTGAAAAAAGTGTTACTAGATTAGTTAAATTGCCAAGGATTACTTGATTACTTACATTTTGATTGTGTCTTTAAAATACGCCAATTTTAAAATAGTTTTTTTTTTTCATGTCATCCAGTGTTCTATTAACTCATGAAAATTGCAGCTGGTATTCGGGATTTCAACTGCTGCACTTTGTGGCAGACCTGACATGAAATGCATTTTATTTGCATTGAAAATGTTTTGAGATGTTTAGAGCGAAAAAAAAAAGAACATTTGTGGAATTTTCAGTGTTTGATTTTGAAGTAATCCAAAAGTATTCAGATTCATTTTTTTGCAATCCAATGCATCATGTTGCTAATTAAAGAAACCGCCATGTAATTTGTAGTAACCGACTACATTTCAAAGCAATCTGACCCAAAGCTTGGGGATTGTTTGGACCTGGTCATGTTATCTCACCTCTTCAAATCTTCCTGCAGAACATCCACTGCCCCATCGAGTGCCTCCGACCCGACCTGCTGGCAGACGCACACGTTCCTCAGAATCCCCGGGAGTAAAAGGATCGGTCATCTGGCGTCTGCTTTGCTCCCTCACCGTCCAATCGCTGCACTGTCTCACCCTGTAGAAGCAATGCTGTCTGCGACTGAACTAACTGCCTTATCACTTTCTGACGCACGTTTAGCTACAAGATGTTAAACTGCCCTGCTGCCTGATCAAAGTGATCCTCTTCTTAAAGCCAAAAGTCTTTTCACTGTTGACTGTCAGGTCTTTAAACTCCTGCCATTACTGTTTTCTTTTTGTGCAACATTTCCCTCCGCATATTTGTGTGGAAGTTATTTAGGACTTGTTACCAGTCAAATCTCTATACTTTTGTCAAATTGGCATTAGTTTTCCATTAAAATATACAGAAACGTTTCCTAATCAAAGAGCAGAAACTGTCAGAAAGTAAGCACTGTGTTAAAGAATGTAGTCAACGTAGTCATTAACAAATGTTTGTCCATGAAAATGTGCTTTTCTCTTCTGTAGCCCTTCTTCTCTTACCGAGGGGTCGCACTGTGTGTGATTGACACGTTCTGAACTCTATTGTCTTTTTACTAATTTATCCCTGTAATCTCAACGTGTGAATGTGTGAACTGGGATGTGAGAATTTGAACTGTTCTATTTTTGTACTTTGTTGTCCGTGCCAAAGTTGTTTCTACCTTTGACAAAAAGAAGTCCCTTATTTTAATAAAGCTGGAGAGATCCTGAAACCCAACCACAATGTCACGCTTATTCATTTTTGTAAAGAGGCTTAAAGGTCCAGTGTGTACAATTCATGGGGATTTATTGTTAGAAACCAAACTAAAATGATTAATTGATTAATCGTGAAAATAATCCAAAGATGAATAAATAATGAAATAGTCATTAGTTGTCCTAATGTCAGCATTCTGACATGATCACAATGAAAACCTGATGTTTAGCAGGTATAATGTTCAGGATATCTCATTTCCTAAATAGTTAAGGGCTCGAATTAAAGAGAAAAATTCTGGGGATCCCCAAAGCCAGTAGTCTTCAGCATCTGGGGATCATAGGATGTCTACAAGATTTCACATCAGTCCATCAAAAAGTTGTTGGAATATTTCAGCCTGGACTAAAGTGGTGGACCAACGAACAACACTGTCATCCCGAGAGCCACGTTGCTACAAGTAACATGGTTAAAAAAAAACGCAAACACAATGCTCATGAACTGTCATTAACAGTTTATTTCACACTGAATCGTGACTGACCCAGAACGATCATTGACATTTACTGTAATTCGATCTAATGCTAGCACCACAAGTCAAGTGGAATGCAATTAATTTGTTACAAAACCGTGCATTTGTTTGAGATCTACACTTCAGCAGTAATGTGTTAGGAATGTTTAGAGTATCAGCAGCATTAGAAAAAAAAACTTGGACCTTATAATGCTAAACTGAGTGGAGTTTTAAAGAGCACCTGGAAAAATGTGGAGATGCTCAGTGGTGGAAGAGTCGCAGGTTGGTGTGCACCAGAGTGATGCCCTGCTCGTTACAGGCGTTAATCACAACCTCATCGGCAGCAGAGCCGGCTGGAGCTGCGATGTACGCAACACCGCTCTGCAGACAGACACAGAGAGGAGAAACGTTAGTAAGAGAGCTCGTCAGCACGCTGCTGTTTTCAGTGTTAATAGAGTTTAACTAGAAGTGACATTTCTGTGGATGTCAGCAGGTGCCTGCAGGCCATTCTCATGCAGTTACTTTACAAAGTGAACCCATGCTTTTGTGAAAGGTGTGTCATATTTACCCGTTTGGCACGATCTATGTTATCTCTGAAGGGGAAGAAGGCATCAGAGCTGACAGCAACAGCCTGCAGGGAGCTGATCCAGTTCTTCTTTTCAGTCTCAGACAGAAGCTCGGGCACCTCCTCATACATCGACTTCCAAACTGCCAAGTCTGGGCCCTGTCGACACAAAATACACACACAATATATTCATTTAGCTCAGTGACCAGACACTGACATGAACGACTACTTGGATTATCCACTTAACAAAAAACTGTCTGAGTCAGTTTACAAAATAAACCAGGGTGATCTGGTGAACTGCTGTGCATCAGTATGCTGGGAACAACAGAAGTACCTCTTACCTCTCCAATGGTGTTGCTCACATACTGGTCGATGGCGTTGGCCATCTCCGCTCGCTTCACACCACTGCGAAACTTCATGCTCAGGACACGAGGGTGGTGTCTGAGCCACCAGTTATCAGCTTTGTCGCCCGCCAGCCGTGTGCAGTGGATACGAGACTGCTGACCCGCACCAATACCAATAACCTGTCAAACACAGGGAGGGGAACACAGAGATAAAAAACCGACAGTTTGGCTGAACCAGATTCATTTCTCCTCCTTTGACCTGCCTGTTCTTACCTGTCCGTCTTTAGCATAGCAGACAGAGTTGGACTGAGTGTACTTGACAGCGATTGTGGCCACAATGAGGTCACGTACAGCTTCTTCTGACAGCTTGTGGACACACAAACAATCAAACGTAAATACTTCAGACAAGTTTAGGCCCATAATTAAAGAATTATTTTAAAAGGGCAAAGCCCAACATACAATATAAAAGTAAACACTCACAGAGCCCTGGGAAACAACGTTGCTGAAGAACTCCTTATCGATCAGCCCTCCGTTCCTCTTTTGTTTGAGATAGAGACCAAACAACACTCTGACCTCAGTCTCATCAGGCTCATAGTCTGGATCCATCTGGAACAAAGACACACATTGTTAATCAAACCGAATATTTCACTTAACCCTGCTTCTAATCATCCTTCCTTAAATACAAAAAGAATGACTGATGGTGTTGCAGTTTTTTTTATATTAAAAGCGGTCTGGTATTAGAATTTCTCAAACTTTGGTACTTGTTACGGATCAGCGTTGGTGTGTTCACACTTTAAGTGTGTGTGTCTGAATATATGATATAATATGATGTTGCCTGTCACATTATATTAAGCACGAGTTGTTTGGGGGTTTTCGTTTTGGTGCTTTTGTTTAACAAAATGTTTAACAACTAAACAGCTACTAGCACTACAAGCTACATGTCACTTCTCAACTACGGTGGCTCTGTAGAGTCAGACAGAACGACCAATAACTGACAATAACTGACTCCCACTGTAAATTTAGAGAGTATAACAGTGCTCATCATGAACATAATGACCCTGAATTTAAAAAAAAAAGTGTCTGCATTGCTGGAGTAATGTTTTAGAGTAAATGACCTGTTGGTAAAATCATCAAATCATCATCATTTTTGTAGTGTTGGAGCTCTTCATGGAATAATACACGGGCATTGTGCAGAGCAGCTTTATAATTCATCATATATTAACATTTGACCAAGTAAATATGACCATTGATCAGCAATTTGCCCTCATGTATATGAAATTAAAATGAAATGGTTCAGATTATTTCATTGTAAATGTATTTTATGCTGTGTGGATCTTATAGTTTTGCAGCAGTATACTGTATGTCCAGGGTTAATGTCTGTTGTTGATGTTCTGTTTCTGATCTTTTAGGTATCAAACTGATATTGTTTCATTATCAAGTACTGTTTTGGCATCAGTTATCGTGGTACTGAACTGTGTGTCCAAGTCAAAATGGTATTGTGACAACACTAATAACTAATAACAAAATCTTTCACCTGAAGGACACAGTAGTTGCCGTTCTTCTTTTTTGAGAGGATCTTGAGTGCCTCCTCATCATAACCAGGAGCAATGATACCATCTGACACCTGAGAGCAGTAAAATTGAATTATTGTTAAGCAAAACAATGTTGCAGGAAGAGAAACCCCTGACTTTTTCCATTTGTATTTGTTCTCTGACACAGTTTTACCTCTCTTGATATAATCTTGGCGGTGGGAACATCACACACATCTGACAAAGCAATGAAGTCTCCAAAAGAAGACATCCTGTCTGAACCTGGGGGTGGACAAGGAGTTAATTCTATGTAAAAAGATAACATACTCCAGGTTTCTACTTTATAATTCATAGTTCCTGACCTCTTGCCCTGGCATAGGCCGTGGCCAGCGGGGTGAGATCCTTCAGCATGTCGTGCACCATGCACACTTTGGCTTCCTCCTCGGTCAGAGGAACTCCGACTGCAGCTCCTTCAGAAGAAAGGTGAAAATTTTCATGCATAGGCACTTAAGTGCACATTTATACTGTAAGAGTGTCTGCATGTCTCTTCTGGTCTCACCTGCAGGGCTGACATGTTTGAAGGAGGTGGCAGCAGCCATGCCGAGGGCTCTCTTCAACTCTCTGACCAGCTGCCAGGCGTTCAGAGCGTCGCACAGGTTGATAAAGCCGGGAGAGCCGTTAACCACTGACAGGAGGAAGTGGCAAGAAAAGAAAGGAAAATTATGCTCGAGGATAAATTATTTGTAATTTTCTACATTTCTACAGAAATTAGTCACGTCTTTCAGAAAAAGCCTGAATTATCTCCCTCTCCTCTGGTCAAAGGAAGTATCTTCTATCTCACACAGGATTTAATTTCTTTTTTTTTTTTTTAACCTGCTCTCTATAATGATCATTGTAGGGTGACAGAAATACTGACAAGGCACTACTGCCAAAACCTCTGCAGTATTATTTATCTTATAGATGTTGCTGACATAGTATTTTCTTCTAGAGGTCCACTGGTAGTGGATCTTTAAAGGCCGATACAGTAACAATAGTCTGGAGCAGGGAAAAGCCGATTGATCAGTAGATCCATACCCCACATGCAAACAAAACAAAAAAAAAACAGTCAGAAATGAAGAATCTTTGACTTTATTAGAAGCTGGACAACTGCTGAATTGAACATCTACATCAAAGCAATGAATCCCTGAATAAATAAATAAATCTGGAACTAATCAAACTAACAGTAAAGAAAATTAGCTCTTTTTTTTTTGAGCTACTGTTTTCCCTCGATGTAAAATAGTGATGTTTATCTCTGCATGACTTGTGGTGGCTGCGCAGACAGTGGCTACCATCGGATGTATTTTCTATTATTTCACATTTGCACGTCTATTTTCTTCTATTGCACTCATTCTTAGTTGGTCTGGGCAAAATCATTACTTAAAACACACTCATTTGCTTTCTTATGAGAGGATCATACCACTCTCACATTTGTCCATTAAATATGTCTGTTAATGACTGGAAACAGGAAAACAAGCCTGTCTCTGCTAAGGTAATAATGTCCACCCACCAGCACTTGTAAAGTTCACCAGTTAACATGCTGTATACAGTTTGTTTAGTTCTTCAAAAAACCAAAGTGTAAAAACTAGAAATCACTGTTTTACTGGAGGTAATGTGCTGGAGTGTTAATGTGCTTTATTTAGGAAGTGTCAGTGCAGGAGATCACCGCTTGGCCAAAAAAAAGTCTGCCATGTATCTGTCTGCAAAATGGCAAACTGATTTTTACACTTCAGTTTTTGTACAAATTCAACAAACTATAAATGTTTTAAGTTAGCATAGAAGTGCTGATTGATTTTGTTACCTTTACAGATCCAGGCTGGCAGTTTTACTCTGTTTCCAGTCTTTGTGCAAAGCTCAGCTCAGCAGCTGCGAGCCGTAGCCTCATATTTGACTGACAGATGTGACAGTGGTATCAATCTTCTCGTATAACTCTCTGCCATTAAACTAACAAGTGTATTTACCAAAATGTCAAACCACTGAACAATACTAACACTGACACATTTGGGTCAGGTGAGACAGCTGTGATGTGATGTGGGTCTACCTTTGAGGGGGAGGGCAGGACGCAGGGTGTAGAGCTGGGCGGGTGCTTGGTGAGGGTTCATGCCGTAGCGCAGAGGCAGCTGGGAGACACCACGGCTGTACTGTCCACGGAAGTAATCTGATATGGCCTCATCATACTGTGCCGTGTGTGTGAAGGCCTGAGGAGCAAAGAACATGAAACACTCTGATGAGTAAAAACATCATCGTCATAATGCAGCCGTCCTCATCCACAAGGCCAGATCGCCATCTAGTGGGCACCAGAGGCAAAGGTTAGAATAAAATTTAAAATGATGTTTGTGGTTATTGACAAAGCTCATGTTTTTTTTTTTAATATCTAAATGTGCTCAAGAATTAAAATAAATGTAAAATTTCAATGACCAGTTATGTTTAAATATCAAAGACATCACATTGGACTTTGAGAAACTGGGATGGACATTTTTCACCATTGACATTTTATAGAAGTTGCAGCTCTACATAAAACATGACAATTAACTCTAGTTTTTGCTGCTATTTGATTACCTTTAATAAAACAATCTGTACAGGGGCAATAAAAATGTGACTCTGGGCAAGTAGATTTCTGATCCAGTTGCCCAACCAGGCAAGAGAAAAATAAAATATTAACACTTGTTGAACCCTGAGATACAAACCTGTTTTGCCGCTGTTAGCTAGCTAACGTTCCCTCGGATTCTGTGACACAAAATGGATCGATTTAAAAACGGAAAAAGTGATATGGGAGACAAACCTGCAACAGTAATGGCTCAAAAGTGTGTGGTGAGGAAATACGACTGCTAACACATGTAATTTAGATTAATACTGGCAGATAAAAGCGAGAAATTGTTGAAATCCTATCCCAGCCCATTTTTTTCTCCTTTCTTGTCATGTTTTTTTTTCTTATTTATTTGGTCCTCAGATTTTTTTTTAATAATCACAACTGAGCTTTATCTTACAAAAGGTTGAGAAGCCCTGCTCTAATGTGTCCAAAAGCCAGAGTCATAACCTCAATGCATTCACAACTCATCACTCAACAACTAAGAATTTAATACAAGGCTGTAGCTATGCGATGACGACTATATCTGCATTATTTATGTAGCAAAACAAAGCAACACATTCTGAGCTTAAACAGATCTATTTAAATCAACAGTTCAGTCTGACTGCAAGAGGAAACTTCACAGGTCATCAAATGTTAAACTCTGTGACCTAAAAACATGTCAACACTTGTGTTTGTCTTGCACTGACCCTCAGCTCCAAGCAAAGTCCAGTTTGTTTGTTTTTTTATCACAGCAAAAACAGACCAACTGAGGACAGCAGCAGGCTTAAATCAGCACTGAGAAAGACACACTTTGGTGACGACAAAGGAGAGCTACCTAAACTGAGTGATATGATCAGCACCTTTAGCCTCAGAAACCTTCTGGCCTTTTGTTATATTTCGTAAGAATCTAGAAGCATGTGGTAACTATTTTGCAACCGTCATTTTAAGACGGAGGCCTGCTCATTCATCCAAAAAAGCCACAGGCATGATTCACCACTTATTCCAAACTGAGTCTCTGCTCACGACTGAGAACAAGTCTGAACAGTGAAAGTGGGGCAAAATTAACAGATGCTTGAGGTACATGTGATCAGAAGAACATGTGATCCAGGAAGGCTGATAGAAACATAATTTGATTCTGACGGAGTAAATCAGGGAATTATCTGTCTCGTCAAACTTGTTATTGTTGCTGTATTTAAACACAGACATCAACAGGTTCGATAAAGTTACTTTTTATGTACATTTGGTAAGATGCAATGTTGTCAAAAAATATTGACTTATTTGAAATGAATTCATTAGTATTTTTCCGCAGTATTAATACCCCAGTACAAGTTGTGCCTTCTTGCTCTCTCTTCTCTCTGACATAAAGTTGACACAATTAACTTACTTAAAGTCTAAGATTAGTTAATTTATTTATGTTTAAAAGTCTGATCTAATAAGAAAAAAAATGTTTATATAAGGGTTATGTTTTTGCCATGTTAAAGCTTTGTTAAATTTATCTCTTAATAAAAATCTAAAAAAAATTTCTGTCAGGTCTTTCCCATAGTGTCAAAAACGAAAACAAAAACAAAAAAACAAACAAACAAGATTTTTCAATTGTATCAAAGTTAGAAACTCCAGTATCATCACAATACTGGTCTTAAAAATGTCAGAAAATTGTGAAAAATGCTGAAAATAATTTTTCAACACCACAGAGAACAAAAATTCTCATTTGAAACCAGGAACTAGTGGATTTTTGATTCAAAAATACTAAAATGTTTTTCAATATTGTTTTAGATGAATTTTCTGATGATCAGCTGATCCTTTCATCTCTAATGTAGTCTAATGTGCGTTCTAGTTCTGAATTCAAAACCATTTTTCTTTTAAGCTGCAACCAAAAAAAAAGCCTATAATTTGAGGTCAAACAGAGTAATAAAAGGCCTGAAATTATACAAACTATAATATTGTAACACATTTCAAAGACAAATAATGTATTTTTAAGAGGCATTTTAAGACTTTGATATGTTTTGAGCTCCTGAAATTAATTATTTTTACTGTCTTAAAAAGACCCAAACACATCCAAAAGTTTAGCCTTAAAGAAGAGGAAAAATTGTCAAAAGTTACTGCACACTTTCTGGAACTCATTCATGTGTAAGAATAACACTCTGTTTTTGAGTAAGAATCACAAAAGTCATCCTAAATGCGTCTTGTACAATTCAGCTCATATACTTGCAAGTTAAAATTGTGGGGAGAAGGTAAAAAAAAAAAAAAGTCCTATTACTTTGAGAGCCAGGGTCCTGCGTGTTTCCAGGGTTGTATCTTTGTCTCCTGAACTCTCCATCTCCTTGGCAACCAGTGAATAGTCAGCAGGATCACACACAATGGTGACTCGAGCGTGATTTTTGGCTGCAGCCCTCAACAGAGTTACGCCACCTGGGAAGAAAGACAAGATACCCCACTTTCCTTTAATGCACAAGCTAATAATTATAGAATCTTTAATATTTGTGAGGTTAAAAAATAAACTTTATAATGCAATGTGACATTAATGATCACAAGCAGTATTTTACACTGTTATTAATCAAATTTATATTAATAATCTGAAGCCTCTGCACAGCTCACCGATATCTATCTGCTCCACAGCATCTTCCACAGTAACACTCGGGTTAGAGACGGTCTTCACAAATGGGTAGAGGTTGCACACCACCACTCTTAAAAAGAACAAAGAATAAATGTCAGACTTTTCATAAAGATCATCACCTGTTTGAAGAAACAATCTACACATACATATCATGGACTACAAGATGACCATTTATCATTTGTACCACATGATACCAGTGTTCAAAAAGTGCTGCGAACTTTTAGGCCCAACATTCAAACAGTTACACATTTTTAGAGCAACAGTGCGGCTGTAGAAAAATGTCCTAGTGACTTAGGTAGGACTTGCCCTTTCACTGTGGTCATGCTCACGGCCTCGCCGAACGACCCAACCGAGAGACTATAAATAAATTAAATTACAAAAAACTGGCTTGCATCAAATCACCTGGGCTATTACAAAGATTAGTAACAACACGTGAGGCAGCGTGCCTCATGTGCTCAAAGTTACGCGGTTAAATCCACTCACAGTTCATTTCTGAAAGTTGTGTGATAACATTCACTCCTTTGTAGAGTTTTGTTAAAGAAACTACTCCGTTTACCTCC
Organism: Lutjanus argentimaculatus; assembly: GCA_034769285.1. Classification (NCBI taxonomy): domain Eukaryota; kingdom Metazoa; phylum Chordata; class Actinopteri; order Lutjaniformes; family Lutjanidae; genus Lutjanus; species Lutjanus argentimaculatus. The sequence goes on from JAWZSL010000002.1 coordinate 32,343,056, forward strand.
ACTGAAGTCATGACAGTCTGCCAGAATGATTCAAATTCATCACAGTCTGCTTTCACCTACTTTGAGCCTTTTAGGTGCAGGACTTTTAGGACTGCAGGGTTCTCTGTCCCACAATCTGTCTGCTCAGTAAACAATTATTTTCATCAATTATATTTACAATCACAATTTTTTATTGGCCTGAGCAATAAAACATTAGCAATATGTATCTGCAACAGACACTTCATCAATAGCAAAAAGAAAACTGTTCAATATACAGTAATGTTAAATTTTTTTTAAATTAGATGCATTTAATGCAAACCGCCATGAAGGAACATAAAGATGCCCTGACTCATAAATGACCTATCACATCTCTTCATAATGGAGCAGGGTACAAGTGACTTTAACAGCCAGTCATTTAACACGTGTGTTGTTCAGTTAAATTAAAACGCAACACAACAAAAGAAACAGCACAGTGTGAAAAAATTAGTGCAGACTTGCCACTACGGCAGCGTTTTTTGTTTTTAAGTCTGTTAAGTGTATTACCTGTGTGCCTTGATAAATAAAGTGGTTAAATTGAACTGCCTTTCTTCTGATCTATATTAAAAGCAGGCTGTTAATTATCAATAATTATCTATATCAACTGAAAAGAACCATTATATCTTGAAAATATTTTCAGCAATGTCGCCCAGCCCTATGTTTTTGTCTAAAATATCTCCAAAGACTGAAATGCCCATCACACCGTTGTCTTCTAATGCTTTTTTTGTCCAAAACTCAAAAGATATTCAAATTGTAGTTTTATAACAGAGAAAAGCAGCAAATATTCACATTTGAGAGGCTGAAGGTAGCAAATGTATGTTTTTTTTCCTTTTATGAATAACTATACATGATTTTTTTTGTTGCTTAAAGCTACAACGAGGTTTAAACCGATTATGAAACAGTCAGTCTTTAATACTGACGCCTCTATATGACCAACATAAGCAAACAAGATCTTCTGCAAGAAGCTCGCCTATTTCTATACAGTCATTCCTAATGCCTGCCATCAGGTTGGATTCTCCTTGACATCAGATGAAACAATTTACGGCATGCAGAAAGGAAGAGTCTGTGTTCACTTTGTCCCAGGTGAAGTTACGTTACCCAATTACAAAGAAGCAGGAGATTTTTCTCTGGATAATTATATTTTTGACGTTATATGTTGTGGTTATAGGAGAGGAAACGCTACTGGTTTGTCCACAGGGGCCTCTAAAATCAACACAATAAGGAGGTTCTTGAGTTTAACTTGGACTAATGATTGATCGATTAATCATTTCAGCACAACAAATTACCTGGCCTCAAATAACTTTTAATATCGCATCATTATAACAGACTTTGCACCTGCTTTTTTGGCATTTTACCCACATTTTCAACATGTTGTCTTCATCTTTATAGTACGTAGTTTGTAAATTATTCTTATATTGCTGCTGTTTAAGTAACCCCCTGAACTACTTGCTCTCGGCGTGATACCCTGTAAAAATAAAAGCTGCCTTACAGTGAGAGCTTAACATTTATTCTTCCATCTTGATCAATGATCCATTCCGCCTCCGTCTCTTTATCACATCCACACAAAGAGAGGGACGCTCCCCTTTAGTCTGGGAGTCGAGACACACTGTGAAATCTCTAATCTAATCACATTCCTCTAGTCCTAAACAAATGAGAGTCACAAGACAAGTTTATGGCAGGAGCAGCTGTTTTCCAATTAACCAGCTCCTAAATGAACTGCATGTGCCTCCTAATAGCACAACACAAGTCTACACTCTAACTATTACAGCCCATGAGCTGCACGACAGCCAAAAGGTCATGCATGCTCTTTGATTCAACTATGCTTTGTAGTAATTATTTCTAACTGTATTGCAGGGACCAAAATTATCACCAGCAACTACAGTTGTCAAAAGTATGGAAGTACTGATACTTTTGTGATACCACATGTTTAAAACGATACAAAATCTGTTAATTTTAGCATCGAAAAGTACTTTAGATTTTTATAATACTGATGCGAGTGCTCATTCAAGACCTCAGATAGTTCAGTCGTCATTGTCCTGCCTGACATTGGTTTGCAAAACACAGACAGTGTTCAGTGACTTTTTCTGTACCAGCATTGTGTGCAGGTTGTTAATTTTAAAAAAAATCTGAAAAATCTTATTTTGTGTGCCTTGTACTTTTTTCTTGCTGTTGTTGTGTTTTAAAGAAGTACTGAACATTGCTTTTCTATTCAAGTACTGTGTCAAACTTTAGAATTCTGGTATCTGGACAACCAGGGTTCAACATTTATGTTTTTTTAACCTGCTCAGTCAGGCAAGCAGGGTCAGAAATCTACTTTACTGAAGTCAATTTTTACTTGCCCCTGTACAAATTGTCTTATATATTAATGGTTGCCAAATAACAACAAAGACTTAAGTTAACTGTTATGTTTAATCTAGGGCTGAAAGACAATAAAATGTAAGAAAATATAAATAGCGAAAATGACCATCTCAAAGTCCAAAACACCAAGATATTTTGTATGTAAAATTACTTGAACAGTTGATCAATTATCAAAATATTTGAAGTGCATAATATTTTTTACAACTTGCCTGGTCGGGCAAGTGATTTGCCAGATTTACTTGCCTGACATGGGATTTTACTTGCTGGTCATTAATCAGTTTGAGTACTTTTCTTTAATATTCTCAAACGTGAATAGTTTCTAGTTTATTTAGTTCTTCTGATGGTAAACTGCTTACCTTTGAGTTTTGGACATAAGAAATTTGAGAACATCGTTAATGAGAAAATAATTGACAGATTAATTGCTGATGAAAGTAACTGTTAGTTGCAGCTCCACTCTACAGCAGAAAGACATGGTAATCTACTGAGTGACTGGTAAAGTTTGTAGACTCACTGTCCATTTGGATGGGGACAAAAAAAAGTTAACTTTGGATGCTGCTGTACTGATCATAAATATAAATATCAAACATTTTTTTGTTAGACATTTTATTAACGTTTGTGTGTTTAAATGTTTTATATTTTTTCAGGTAGTCTGTCATGTTTCTCTCACCTGACCAGGCTGTAGCCCAGCTTCTCCATGTCTGCTGAGTCGGTGGGGGTTTTCCTGGCCAGGATGCCTCCATGGACGGCAGGATGGAGGGTCTTCACTCTGCCTCCCAGCATCTCCGGGTGTCCAGTCAGCTCAGACACGTCCCTGACACACAGCAGAGCAGAGACACTCACAGATTAGAGGAGGACATCTACAAGCTGATAGAAACAAAAAAAAAACTTTACTGTAAAGACATTTTTCAGGACGCACCTGACAGCCAGTCCAGCATCACGCAGGGCTTTGGCTGTCCCACCTGAGGCCACCAGAGACAGACCCGCATCCACCAGCCTTTTGGCGAAGTCCACCAGTCCGGTTTTGTCCGACACGCTCAAAAGTGCTGCGAGGACACGTGAAGAGGAGACTTAACAAACATGTCCACTGATTATCATCGACACTGCGGGCCACGCTGGCTAATGTTAGCCAGAGCTAACTTAGCGACAAAACTTTATATGCGAAGCATTAATTAAATCTGAATAAAACTCTCACCGAGCTCTGAGGAGGACATGTTCACAGTCACAGTGTGAGTCTGTGGAGAGATACACCGGCTCTCTGCTCGCTCTTCACTCAGGTAGAAAAGTCACTGTAGAGTATGTTGGTGCAACTGAGACTACAAACCTTTCATTGCTTCATCATGTGCTTCAAAACTGGAAAGACCCGCCCTGCTGAGGCCGGCCCGCCCCTGACGCACAAACGCACCCTGGAGAGCCGCACTGCGCAAGAAACGCGCATTTTCCTCCTCATGGTCGAGCTGTAAATAACAAAGTGAAGAGGTCAGCGTGGATACTGTGATAGAGTCAGTAATATCAGGACTGAAGAGTATTTCTTCAATGAAAGAAGAGCAAAAAGAACCACAATGAAGACAAAATTTTTAAACATACAAGAACTTGTGAAGGAAACGCATAAACATAATCGAAATTGTTTATTTACTATTACTACTGTTACTACTACTACTACTAATAAATAATAACTTTATTTATATAGCACTCTTAACACTGAGTTTCCAAAGTGCTTTGACAGACAAAGTAAAACAATACAAAACAGTATTAGTTAAAATTCAAAATGGAAATCTAAAAAGTTTTTTTTTTTTTTTTTTTTTTTTGCAGCTATACTTATTTTTGGTCCATCAACAAACAAAGTTTTTGGTCATTTATGTTTTGAGGAAGCTTCATAAACAGTTGAAGTTACATGTGGACAGTATCACCAGCTTCTGCAGCATTACTGAAAAGTATCAGTATCTCCATGAAAAAACTGGGTCAAGGTCAATCAAAGTGTCTTCTCTCATTTTGCCACAAGAGGGCAGACATGGACCTTGTTGGTATACATGACAAACATGTTTTATCATTTAGATCCATATTGTTTCTTCACATGAATCTGTATTACATGCAAATCAATGACACATAGGCTGACTGAAACAAACAAACAACAAACAAAACTTTTTTTTGGGGGGGGGGGGGGTCTACATTGCATTACAATGCATTATAAACATACTTGTAATGTATTAAGCTGTGCTTATAGAAATTTCAAATTACAGTCAATCATCATAACACATTGAAATACATTTTATAATGACTTACAAGGTCAAGTATCATAATACTTTATAATTGTTGGTCATTCACTGGCTTTTTGGCCAGGGTCATACAGCAGTGTACAGTCATTCTCATTGTTGTAATACATTATAACCATTTTATAATACATTATAATCATGGTATAATGCATTATAATGTGCTCATGATAAAGTACACCTATATTTTAGGGGGAAACATTACGTTAGTGAAGTGTATACAGAATGTTAATCAATCAGCTGTTCATCATTAAAACATGTCAAATTGGAGTACTCTGTTAAAGGGACAGTACACCCCAGAATCAAAAATACATATTTTACCTCTGGCCTGTAGTGCTATTTATCCATCTAGATTTTTTTTTTGCTGTGAATTGCTGAGTTTTGGAGATGTCAGCCATAGAGATACCTGCCTTCACTAAAATATAATGTAATCGGCCTGTGGTGCTCAAAGCACCAGAAAAAATACATTCGAAAAATTAAACATCAGTATCTCTTTCTAGAAATCGGTAAATTATGGTCACAGTAGATTACCAAACAGAGCCCTGCAAGGAACATCCAGGAATGTTGTGGGAATGTTCTGTTTCAGCTGGGTCTTTATATGAAGATCCAGTTGATTTAGCCCACATTAAAACAACAGTGTTGGTGTTTTCTTTTGTTCGATACAAATTCTTGTTGCTGATCAGCAGAATTGAAGGTTACACTGATGCCATGAAGGGCCACAAACATCACTATATATGCACTGTAATTGGTAAAACACCTGTAACATACATTTCCTGCAACAATAAATGATGCTCATGAATACATTCCCCCCCTCTCGGCCACGCCTTTTCAATAAACTTTATTGGCAAAAAACTGTGGCTTTTCCATGCTTTCGAACAGCGTTTTAAGTCGGACAGATGTGAATTTATTGGGCCCCGTCAGTCACTCCCTGACTCACCCATTAGTTAAGTGACAGGACAGGGGCCCGCCCGGGGAAACCTGCACCAATACGTGTGATTACGTTAAAAGATCGCACAATCTGTTCATATTTACGTAATGAGGCTGACATTTTGCTGATTGATTAAACTACAGGGTGTAAATATTTTAAGGGTTCTCTGATTTATAATCCAACAAAGCGAAAAAGAGGCCGATTTATTTGTCTAACTATGAAAATGGGAGTTTCTGGTAACTGCTCTGTGTTCGAGGGCCGGGCTGACATCTCAGAGGTGACTTGAGTGATTCAATAGACAGTGAAAGTTTTTATAGAAAGACACAGCCTCTCTGGGCATTATTGGTTAAAAAAAGACAGAGGTAGGAAGGCCGTCAGCACTTTTGTCGGCCTGGCTTGTTGAGAAAACTGACAGCATTATCAGCAGTAACTGTAATTTACGCGGGGAATTTTTAATCAACATGACTGGTGTATTCAGATTAAATTAGAAGAGAAACAGAATCAATGACCTCCATATATTGCTCCACTGCCTTATCAATTAGCTGTGATTTTTGTACTGTGTCAGAGGGGCCTGTGTCATAAAACAGGCCAAATGGCATTAGTCATGCAGCTGACAAGTCACACAACTAAATGAGCTCCTATTGATTCGCATGATTTTTCATCAGCCAAATTAAAAGCTGCAGTTTGATAGAGGTTCACTCTGCAGGCTTGTTATGTATTCTGTTCTCCCCTATTAAATCAAGTCTGAAAAGTTCAATGAAAACTCCCCTCAAGTCCTTTAAGTTAACACTTGAACAGTCAAAGTGGTCATTTTGACCGTTTTCAATTTATCTGACTTTTCCTTTAAGTGTCTGTATTTTCATTAAACATGTTTTTTTATATATACAATTACACAAAAAAGGCAAAGAAAATTTTTACTATTTCAGCTTATGGGGGGTCATATCCACCACACAGAAACTGCCACTTTTTGCACAGTTGGAGATGCACTCTTGGTTGCTTAGCAACTATCATTTTCTCTGTCAGTAAAACTTCACAAGTGGTCACGATTCCAATTAAAATACAAAGAATTAATTAATTAGACTCAATTAAAAATAAAGTAGGGGAGCCCAGGGACGGTTGAAACGTTTTTTGTCTCAGCACCTATAACTCACTGAATTTTTGTGTTAAAGCTCTCAAATTTTGAAACAAAGCACCCTCACTTATTACAAGTATCTCCAATGTTTTTGGTTTCATTTTTGCTCTCATTTCCAGCCTTTTCCCGTATTTTCTGTGATGCAAATTTGTAATTATTAATGTTAAAATAACATGTTACAACGTAATCTTGTGAAATACATTTAACTGTTTCTCGCTCTGAGTAATTCTAGATCAATCTAAAATTTGAATCAGATCATTGATGGTTGTTATCCTACAGAAAAATGCTGCTGTGAATATATGCAGCCATTATGGTTTACTACACATGATGGCATGCATACTGATAAATAAATTCTATGTCAAAGGTCAAAATTAGGGTCATTCTAGTAGTTGCAGAATTCTGGCACATCTAGTGCTAAAGACATACTATGACATGTACTCATAGGAAAATAATCCCTCTCAATCATCATTTATGACCCACTAGAGGTGTGTGCTGGTGTCTGTACCTGCAGAGATGCTGCTCTCTGCCTGTATTTTCTTCTTTTCTCATATTATGCTGTTTTCAGGATGTTTCTGGGCTTCAACCTTTGGGCAGCAGTGTGTGTAGCCCAGGCAATACAGTGCACAGGCTGTGAGGTTGACTTTGTTCTCACCAACGCTATTCCTTCACTTCATTCACTCTTTACCGCTCTTGAACAGTGCTGCTGTCTCTCTCTTCTCTCTCTCATTCGTTGAGACGGGGAGGAGGGACCAACTTTGAATGTCGTGTTTACAAACAGCAACTGGCAAAACCTGAATATTCTACCTTTAAACATGTAACTGGTGGTGTTCATGTGGTGAGTTGAACAGGTTAGTTGATTCCCCTCCCCAGCACCACCACCACCATACTTACCCCACCGAATAGGGTCACAAGGTTTGTCAGTTAACTAGAAATTGTCTGTGGCAGCAAAAAAAAAAAAAAAAAAAGATGTTGCAAAATCAGAAAGGTCACAAATTTTAATATAGCCCACACTAAAAAAATCAAAGCTATCAAACATTTGTGACCTTATCTAAATAAATATTATGGTGGCACCTAGTTTGGCAACAGTTATCAAAATAAAACATGCAATAAAGTGTGATAAAAACATTTGCGGTGTCGCTGAACAGCTGTTCAGGTCACAGAATATGTTTGGTCAAGTCCTTCGAATTAAACGACAAAATAAGTATGCACATTGGTGATTTGGGGCCACACAAATGTAACTGTCTTAATTTAAGATCTTTGCTTTGTATTAAACTGCTCATGAACTGTATAATATTGATTACATGGGAGAAGATAAAACAGAAAGGCATCAGGCCTACTTCTGCTGGAGAGACCCAGTTCATTTCTCTTTCATAGATATTTGATGACATAGTGAATGATTTAATAGATTATTGCTGATATTTCTTAAGAAACACTTCTGAAAAAAAACAAAAACAAAACATAACCTTGAGAATCTTATCAGTTTCTTATTGTTTTTGAGCTGAATACATGATTCAGCTTCTTTTCTGTGTGACAAAAACTCCCGTCAGGGTTTAAAGACGTGACTTCCAGTTATTGCTCAGCCCTGCTTTGTTCTTTTTTCACAAGAGGGGGTCGATGTCTGTCCAGCCAGTTAGGAATGCATTTAATCACTATATAAACATGTGACTGTGGTCTGAGAAGGGGCTAAATGACACCATACTGCGTGTCCTCCAATCTGCTCTTTAATCACAACCCTTACATGGCTGCCCAATAAAACCGCCCCGCCGCACTAACACACACTCATCATGCCGTTGCTCTTGGAAATTAAAATGGGCCTGTGTGACATCACCATCAGGCTTTTGATTGCTTTACTTCCTCTTCATTAACTTAATTATTTGGCTATCAGTAAACCCCACCGAGTAATTAATATCTGAGAGCCTTTGTAATAAATTAAAACTGTGAACTGAGAATTACCTTTTGCTGTGCTTTGCTAGCAGACGCATGTGATGTGATGAGATGTGAACACAATTTTTTTTCCTTCTCTATTATGTTATTGTTTATAAAAGCACGGACCATTTTCCTGTTTATTACAACCCACAAGATCGTCTTAATGTGATTCTGATGCCAGTGTCAGTCTGTCCAACACTTTGGTCCAGACTGAAATATCTCAACAACCACTGGATGGATTGCCATGAAATTTAGTTCAGACACTCATGTTCCTCAGAGGATGAACCCTAATAACTTTGATGATCCTGTGAGTTTTCCTTCACCGCCACCACCAGTTGACATTTGTTGTTCTGAGTGAAATTTCTCTACAACTACTTGATGGACTGTCATGAAATCACGTACACACATTCATGCTGTCCTTCAGGGTGAATTGTAATCACATTGGTGACCCGTTGACTTTTCATTTAGCTCCATCAGAAAATACTGTCTTCTTCTGTGGTGTATGATCAAATTCCTACTTTGTCTTTAGTGCTAACAAACATTAGCATGCTAAAATGCTAACTTAAGAAGGTGAACATGGTGAATGTTATACCATGGATGTATTATAGAGAACTGGATACAGTGTTGGAGGTGGGCCTCCTTTCATTTCTATGAGAGCTGTTTTTTGGCACATGAAGCCAACTTTGGTGTCAGAGCTTCCACATATGCTTCCACATTTTGCTGCCCACAGAGCACAGTAGAGATTCCCCTCAGACAAGTGGCTAACTTCTGGTTTAGCCTCCATTTACTTGAATGGAATAAAACGGTTTAATCATGTGACTCTTCTACTTTTCAGACTCAGACTTTTCATATGTTATTGGACCAATGGATCTAATTCTCATAGTGAAATGAGTTAGTTCGCAAAGATGGTGATGCTATCGAAAAATCTGCTACTTTACAGCTGCATCTTTCTCAATGTAAATCTATGGGAGGAAAGTCTTTTTGGGTTGTACAGTATATTTATACGTGACTATGCGTTGTTCGTTTCTGGTCTGGACTTCCTGGGGGGTTGCATTATACCTGCTAGACATCAGCATTTGCATTTAGTTCAAAGCACTGCTGTGTGTGGACTCCTAAGATGATGTTATACTTTTAAATGTGTGTAAATTTCATTACCAGAACGAGTATGCATAGGCTCTGTGTGGACCTACCCCCAATTTGGTCTTGATAATACTTGCAAACGGACGTGCACACAGACAGCTGCAGACACCATGGGACACCTTTATGTACTACATTCTGGAGTCCGCTTGGAGGACATGTTCCACACAAAAAAAGTAGCCTTTTTTTTTTTTTTTTTTTTTTTTTTTTTTGCCTTTATCAGCAGGGGACAGGACAGCTGATGACAACACAGCAAAAGAGGCTGGAATCACTGCCAGAGGTGGGAAGCAACTATGTACCTTAAGTAGATTTTTCAGGTATCTGTACTTTACTTGAGTATTTACTTTTATGACAGCTTTTTACTTTTACTCCCTACAATATAACACAAATGATCTATACTTTCCACTCCTCATATTTTCAGAACAGACTCGGCACTTTAGTTTTCAGCATTTGAAGGAAATTATTGATTATCTTTATGTAGCATTATTGCACACCGCCCTCTGACCATCAAGACTGATTTCAACCTAAATGGATGGGACAATAACATGTAGAGAAGACAGTTCCTTGGTGTTTCCATCAGTGCATATCAGTACGACAGATGCAACAAGATGAAAATGACATAAAAGAAGCAACAAGACATAAAAAGAGGAAAACGAGTTAAAGACATAACAGGACAAAAATTGTGCAACCAGACGTAAACAATGTAAAAAGACCGAACAACATAAATGACACAAAAGATGCGACAAGACAAAAACAACGTAAAAGATGTAAAAACAAAAACGGTGTAACAAGATGAAAATGACAGAGGGACACTTCACTGCAAAGAAAAGGTGAGGTTCAGTTAGCTTTGCACAGAAACAGCTGGTAGAGATGTCCTTCAGACGTGACTTTTTACTCTGAGTACATTTCTGAGCCTGTACTTTTTCACTTTCATTTGAGTAAAGAAGTACTTCTACTCTTACCAGACTATTTTTTTACACAAGTATCTGTACTCCTGCTTGTGTAAAGAATGCATGCAACAGTAGGCCTACATAGCTACTTAAGGGCAGCTTCAGTGCGTACCAAAATTAAAAAGACACAGTATTTGATCTGGAACACTGTTTGTTCTTTTCTTCTTCATCTTAAATTATAGGAACATTTTACAAAGAGCACAACAACCTGACTAAAAAAAGAGGGTCAGTCTGACTTTGAGGGGAGTTGACATTAATCTATTGTTTCATCACTGGCTGTACTTTGTAAACACTATTTTCATTCATTATTTTTTTTAACATTTGATGGGTTATTACTAATTAGAAACACTGATTAAAAAATTATTCATTTCCAGCTCTTTTTAATTTCTTTTTTGGTGTCATTTTTTATTTCACAGTTACACCACAGTTTCAGATAAATACATGTATGAATTATCTTTGCAATCATTCGAATAAATTAAGCTCATTTACATGTAAGTGACAAAAACACATCCATAAACATCAAAAACAAAAAAACATCATTACACACATAAAATGCACAAAAGTAAATGTAATACAAGGGGGTGCTCTGCACAGTTTTTTGCCTCAGTCTCAACAGCACACAGCTAGTTTGACTTTTTTTTTTTTGTCTTCATGATGCAGTGGAGGCTGCACCGCCTGTACATTCTCACGCTGTCTGAACGCACCACACATTACTCGTCTTACTTCGCATCCTTCATTTATGGGTGGAGCTCCACCTGTCAGTGGATGGAGCAAAGACAAGGTGACCAGAAGGTGATGAAAACAGCTAAATTTTAAGGAGGAAATGAGCACCTTTTTTTCAGCATGCTACAAAATGTACGATTTTATTCACAGATAGTTTAAACAGTATATTTGTGTCTTAGTCCTGCGTGTGTGAATAATGAATGATTCCAACAAAGGTCCTGATTGGAGCACATCAACATTCACAGAGCTGACGAGACAAAGATCTTTATGTTTGGAAAGTGTCTTTTCTAGTGACCACACGTCCCAGTGTGACGTCTCAGTAACGTCTCCTCACAGTCCTGCCCCGATCTTCCTGTCACCTCCCCCCACTTGCACCCCTTCCAGCTCATCGTCAGAGAAAGGGCTGTGGGGATTGTAGCCAACGTCGGTGCCACGCTGCAAGAAGTCCGTGGATCGTGGCATCCCAACGCGTTACCCATAGCAACAGGGAAACCATGCTGGGCTTCCTCCTCTTCTTCCTCCTCCTCCTCCTCTTCCTCCTCTTCCTCTTCTTCTCCATCCTCCAAATCGAGATCTATCCCTCTGTCGTCTGGATTCACAGCTCGTCTGCTCTCGTCAGATTTGTCGGTGGTCGTTTTTCCTCCGCCGCGTAGACGCTGGGCCTCAGACTGGGCCGAAGCGGTGGCCTGCTCCTTCGCCTTCCGGCTGCGTTTCCACTTCATCCTCCGATTTTGGAACCAGATCTTGACCTGCCAAGAGATGATGGTGCAAAGAAAAAGTGTTCAAGAGAGGGTCACGTTCAGGAAATATAGTCCCTCAATAAAAAAAATCTGAATACCACACCGGACTGTGACGATATATACCGTGATATTACATGGTTAATTATTTTATTTTCTTCTTCTGTAACCACTTATCCGTGAAGGTCGCGGGGGGGCTGGAGCCTATCCCAGCTGACATTGGTTGAGAGGCGGGGTACACCCTGGACAAGTCGCCAGTTCATTACAGGGCTGACTCATAGAGACGACAACCACTCACTCTCACATTCACACCTATGGGCAATTTAGAGTTAAAAATTAACCTATTATGCTGCATGTCTTTGGACTGTGGGAGGAAGTCGAACTCAGGACCTTGTTGCTGTGCATCAGCAACGCTAACCACTGCGCCACCGTTTATTTTCTCATTTTTTTAAATTATTTTTTAGCTTAAAAAAAGACTGCTATTGACTGCTGCATGGTTTTATTTTGCAGTTGAACATAATTCAAACATCATTGCCAAAGACAATTCATGCCAGATTTTTGCATATGCTTAGGTCGTGTCTGGCTATACCTTTATTTTATGTTCTTACACAGCTTTGTTAAATACTTGATTCTGATTGGTCAATTACAGCATTCTATGGTGAGATTGTTTCTGTATAGCAGACACTATGGACACAGTTCTGATCATCTGGAGGAGCAATAAAATCATTTTTATATTGACAAAATAATTTTTTAATTGCAATTTTGTATCAAACTGCTTAACACATTAGATTTATTATTTAATAAAGGACATTTTTTCAAGTTGTCATTTCTCGTTGTTGTTTAATATTGCAAAAAATATCATGGTCTTTTTATTGTGGTATTATTGTACTATGAGTTTTTGGCTGTTAAATCCCTGTTAAATGCATATTTTTTTGTTTATCTATCATTTGCAGCTCCAGAGGAGAAGTTATTCTAAAAAACTGTCCTGTATGTTTTGATTTTTAAATTAGTTTTCTCTCTATTATCCCAATCCTGGAGGAGTGATCCCTCCTCGATCGCTCTCTTTGTGGTTTCTACCTCTTTTTGGTAGGTTTGCGGAAGCTGTTCTATTTATAAAACTCTCTGAGATTATATAAATAAACTTAACTTGCCTTTAACAATGCTGAAAAGTGCTGCAACAATTTGTCAATTAATTGATTAGTCGATTGACTGAAAATTAGTGGCCAACTATTTGATTAATTTTAGTCATTTTTCAAGCAAAAATGTCAAACATTTGCCCGTTCCAGGTTTTTAAATACGAGGATTTGCTGTTTTTCTTTGTCATTTCTGATAGTAAATGAAAGTCTTTGGGTTTTGACTGCTGGTTAGACAAAAGAAGCAATTTAAAAATGTTCACTTTGGGAAAATGTGATGAGCATTTTTCACAACATTTGACATTTTATAGACTAAATGGTTAATCTGGGAAATAATAGGCAGATTAATCAATAAATAATCAGCCCTTATGCTGAATAACAAAATCTGTAAACCTAATATTTTGTTTCTCTTTGACATGAAAGAGCAAATAACTAATTTTCTTGAGACAAATCTGATTAAAGTGCTGAACCTCCAACACATCTCAAAAATTATTTGTAATTCGTTTAAAAGCTTTGTTCTTCCTCCTTCACCTGTTTGGGTTTGTAAACAATAAAAGCCTTAAACACTGTAAAAAACACTGTACAAATGAAAAAATATGAATCCTCTGTTTTGCAGTGTGAGGTTGAGGAAACTTGAAATATATCAATATAAGACCAAATATAATGTACTCAAGATTCATCAACATTAGCAGAGTTATGATGGAAAATACAATAAAAACAGAAAAACAGTGTAAATGTTACAGTTCAGATGGATAAAAGCTGAAATGCGCAAAAGTCCCCGTTCAGTTCTTTGGGAGATAAAGTCACCAGTTTAGACGCAGAAACGTTCACAGATGGTAGAATATCACCACAATAATGAAGTGGAGTCACACAGTCATGTGTATCTTGTGCATGTGTTCCTCGACAGGATTTGTTTTCCCTTTAATTCAAATAAAACTTTGACTCCTCTTTGTCGAATCTGCACATTTTTAGCATTCGGTCACAATTTGTTGAGAAACAAATGAATCAATCAGCAGTTTCTCATAATGAAGCTATATTAATTTTAATGCAATGGCTGTTACACCACTAATGGACGGTTAGTTTTATGGCTTAGACAGCCCATGTGTTGTTGAAAGATGCCGTTTGTTGATTTATAGAATTAAATCTTTCTCATGATTATATTAGAAATGTTATTAATGATTTTATAATTACATTTATATTTAATTCAGATTTTTTATCAATCATTTTTTTGTCCTGTTTGTCTGTAACTTGAATTTGTTGCTGCTGCTTTCCTGGCTAGATAAAAAATAAAGAATACAACTAAATAACTTAAAAGTTCTGTTACCTACACGACGCTGTAAAAATTGTACAGAAATTTAGAAGAATCAGCTAATCTTTTCTCATTATTTTAACATAAATACAACAAGTGACGATAACAATAACACATTTTATTTATTCAAGTTAATTAAATTTAAAATTTCTATTTATTTTCAGAACATTTCAGAACTTATAAACATGAGCTCTTCTAACGTGAAGTCTTGTGAATTGAAATGATGAGTTGGATGAATGTTCTGTACACAGTTCGATCAACTCATTAAATTAATTTTACTTCCCAGCTTTCAAATTCAGCCAAACTTACATTTTTAAGGGAGCTTCGGCACTGACTTTTTAAAGTTAAAACGAACAGTTTATTTTAAGTGGAATTATTCAGAAATGTGCCTTGTAGCTACTGAAAGATACACCTGTTAAAATGTGGAATAAGTGTGCTGTGGCTGGCCTGTTTGTCTTCACTCTGAGACTGACTGAACAGGAATATTTTGTCTTGTGTTAAGTAAACTTTGTTTTGGAGTTATCTTGGCTGTGTGTTCTTGTTCTTATTTCTGTGAATTTTAACTGTAAATGACCCTGCAGGCTCATGAAGTGGACTGCTCTCTCTTACCTGTGTTTCAGTCAGCATGAGTGAGGTGGCCACTTCGAAGCGTTTCGGTCTGGACAGATACTTGTTGAGTTTAAACTGGTTCTCCAGCTCCAGGAGCTGCTGACTGGTGAAGGCGGTGCGGGGCCTCCGGCACTTCCCCAACAGACCAGACTGAGGGCCCGCTGGAGGAGAAAGACCACAGTTATCAGTCTTTGACTTCATGTTGGCTATATTTGATTTGGACTTTTATTTGTTCACATTTAAAAGATACAACTTAATAAAAAACATAAAATGTGATGAGGTGCAAAGAAAAACAAAAAAACAGATGGGCTTTAATCCACTGTAAAGTAGAAAAAAAATCAATTTATTCATTTATTTTATGACAGTTTATTTATTTTATAATATATTTTCTCCACTTAAGTTACTGTTTTCATTCAAAGCCCCTACAACAAGTTAGGTTTGTTATTAGTAATGTGTCATACATGTTGTTAAGTTGATGTAATATTACGTCTATGTTTGTAATTAATCTTTTCTTTGTGTTTTTTTTCCTTTCTTCAGAATTTATTTTTCACCAGTTGATGATTAATAAACAAATCCTTACATCTTATTTCCTTTTTGATATGAACCAACAGATCCTCATCCTCAGGTTTTTTAGTGGAGTTTTTTATGTTTAACACACGTTTTATTTTGATAATTAGCTCTTATTTTGAAAAAAAGTCCAGCCTTCAGAGAGGATTCAAGTCTTATATTAGTTTGAAATATTTGTCCAGTAACTGCCACTGTCGTCTTATTTATATAATACCAAGGACATAGGAAGTTCAATGTAATTTTGTGGGTGGGAACAGGCACACATATGGCCGCACTCTCTGGCCATCATTAACTATAATAGCTTTACTCCAGTTTATTGTTGACGGGGGGACACGGCAGCAGCGGGCGCAGGGGCCATAAAAACACAGGCATGCCATTAACTTAATGAAAATTCAATGAAGGCTTTTGGGATTTTATTGATGAACTACAGAACGTTTTAGGTGTTTGTTTATAGTTTCTTCATCACACAAAGACAATTTTCATCGGGTTGGCGTTTATAGAGGAATAAATGGGCCAAAATTAAAATATGACACACAGAGATAAAGCAGTAAAACGAAGTCAGCCAGTGTACTGAACGGGACGATGTGTGGCTGTTATATTATCTTAAAATATGTGAAGATCTCTAAAATTATCTTTAATAAAATATTGTACAAAGCATGGCTTGGAAAACTTACCTTCAAAAACAGGTAAATTATAATTATTCTGGCTATTTATTTAAGCTTGAATAAAGAAACTGTTTCTGTGTCTAATATTAGGCCTAGATATAATCTAAATTATATTCATTTTTTAAATTTAAAAACTGTGAAACAGACAAATCGTCTGTAGGCTCAGCAGAGGTGCTGATGTGATATAATTTAAGTAAATATTAAATCAGTGATATTATTTGAATTATTATTTGATTGTTCTGAAAATTAAAACAATAAAACAAACAGTAAATACGAAAAAAACAAAGACCAAACTAATAACATAATAATTCATGAGGCATATTGTACTCTTTTAGACTAAATAATCGCATATAATAGGCTAATAGCTTACTACTACTACTAATGCTAAAAATGATTGGGTGGGAGCTTCCTGGACACAAAATAAGTTTGTTTGAGGTTCGCTTTGCACGTGTACACAAAAATCACAAAAAAGGGAAAAAAAAAAAAAACAACAAAGAAAAAAACGCCAAGGATTTCTCTTTTAAAACAATTAAAATACCTTTATTGTCATGGCATGGTCGTGTTAGGCCTCAAAAAAATTCCGACGCGTTTCAGCGTCAAAATGATGACCATGCCATGACAATAAAGACATTTAAATTGTTTTAAAAGAAATTGCATTGGCATTTTTTTGTAATTTTTGTCATAAAAATCAAATCTAAACAGTTTAGTCAAAACAGTTAGTCAGTCAGACAACAATCAGTGTTTGTGTTAAATGAGTTTATGACTCCTCAGCGGTGCTTCAGAAGTCAAACCGCCTCATCAAATCCTCTCCTGTAAAAACTGATAACGGGTCATAATTGACAGGTGTTAATTGGCCGTTTGTCTTTGAAGAATTTCTCTGAGTTCGTTTTAGGCTTTAGATTTGAGTTTTAAACTTTGTAGATTTTGTCCCCATAAAATAATCAGATCCGATCAATACTCACAGCTGTAATCCGGCAGTCGCGGCATCATGATCCCCGCGCGGATCCAGTGCTCCAGGGGCAGAGATCCCGCCATGGCAGCCGCCTTCAGGTGCTCCGGGTAGGTCTGTGTCAGCTGGGTGAAGCCGGTGTAGGCGAACGCGGGGTGCTGACCACCCAGCGCCGATAACGGGTACATGGGCGCAGGATACATGCCGGGGATCGAAGCGAGTCCTGGGTGCGGGAGGTTTAGGATACCCGGTTTGGGGATTATTCCTGTCTGAAGTTGTACGGCCCGCGGAGACGGGGTGTCCGCACGCCGGCAGGAGACCGGGCTACCTGCGGGGCTCTCGCTGCTCAGACCCGGGGACAGGTCTCGGCTGCCCCGGTTGGTCTCATCTGCGAGCAGGGCGTCAATTCTGAAGTTTCTCGACTTCTCCATGCTGGCTTCACACAGGAGGACAGAAGAAAACACCTGAGCCGTGCGTCAGGGCGCAGACAGCGGAGCCTCTTCCAGTCACAAACTCATATGTTCTCCTTATCTTTTCTGGAAAAGTTGTATGCTATTAAAAAAAATAAGCATCAATACATTTTCAGCTTGTATTTTAACCACTTTGAAAAAAAAACTATTCAAAAACTCTAAATGACTAATTTTTGCATGTGCATCCCTCCATCACATGTCATTCTGCAACATCGCATCCGCCCTGGTGTTTCGCACCAACTTCACAAACAACAGAGGTGTGCGCGTCTCTCCATCAGCCGTCCTTCTCCACCCCTGCAAGGCCGGTGCGAGCCGGGATTGGCTGGATGCTGAGCTGCTCTGACGGGCCTCTAATCAGCTAATTACTCGCTCGTTTCTCCCCCCAGAAAGCATTCAGAGTGAGGTAATGTCCAACCCTTGTCCCGCCTGCAAACACCTTCAACTGCATCAAAGCGCGGAGGTACATTAGAAGATTAGCCAATTGTATTTTCAGTATCTATCTTACTGCCAGCTCCTCGTACTCACCGCAGATTGCAGCTACCTTTAACCATAAACAAAGAATTATATCCGCCGCTTTGATTGTCCGAATTTAATCATCAAACATCCTCCACACCTTCGCACCAAATATAAGTCTGTTTTTCAGCAGTTTTAAGGTTACTGGTACCTCTGATTTGGGTGATGTTAAAAAAAATGTCCACTCCAGTATTTAAATCATTCATATTAATGGCTTGCTTCATTCCCATACTAAGGCCATACCAATGCCATTAAAGTTTACGACCGAGAACTGCACACAAACCGTATAAAAGTGTAATGACTTGGCAGAAAAGGCTATAAGTTAATTGGCTCTCTGCTTAAGGTGAACTAATGCCAGTTTAAGACGCGACAAAGCGGAGGTGCATCAGCACAAGTCCAGGCTGACTTCGTCTTTTCAGCTGACCATGTAACCCACCCCAGCTTATTTCACTGACTACTAATAATAGGCTGTAATAAAGTCTAAAGATCTTGTCTAATTGTGCTGCAAACACTGTTGCTAAATTAAGACAATGCTTCTCGAACTATTTTATCTTGAGAATTCGTATTTTGATGCAAACAAATAGGATCAAAGCTGACGCTCAACATTTATGATTAAACTTCAAAAGATGATAGAGAACTTTTCTGGAAGTGCAAAGTTTCGGTCATAGATTTAAACGAAACGTCGTTTTAAGAAATAAATCTTCAATACGCCTATGCTGTTAATTATAAAAAGTAGATTTAACCAGTAATATTTCAGTACATTTTATCATTTATTTATTATTCATCTTTTTCATAGATTTCTTCCTCTGATCCTGGTGGGGAAATAAGAGTCATTGTTTTATATATGTATTATTTATTTATTTTTTGGCTCAAAATTCTATGTGCTGCTGAGTATAATAAATATTGTAATCCTGGAGGCCTGTACCCATCATGTGTTGTAGGATGTAAAATGAATTGGTTAATAAAAAGTAGAAGACGTATTTGCAATTGATTGATATAAAACCAACTAGCAACAATTCTGATAATATTTCATTTATTTTTCTAAGGAAAAACTTGCCTAAATTTGCTAGTTCCAGCTTCTAAAATATGAATATTTACTGTTTTTTATTTTCTTAATTTATTTAGGCTATTTTATTTAGGCCTATTTATTTTTTGTCTTCTATCATAGTAAAGGGAATATCTTTGAGGCTTCTGCTGTTGTTGGTTGGACAAAATAAATCCTTGAGCTGTAGGAACTTATGATGGGCACTTTCACCAAATATTTAATCTAGAAAATCAGATTTGTAATAAAAGTAACCGTTAACCTTGAGTAGGTTGCAGGGGGTCCCCAGCAAAAGGACGTTTAGAATATTTCAACTTTATCACCTTTTTTAAAGTTAAGGTCAAGGTCTAATGTGCCTGCATTGTGGGGGTTCTTACTTTAAAAAGTTAGGGGACAATACTCACTGTGATTATTAAATCTTCCCTCTGGACATGAACGTGTGATACAGAGTCTTGAACACGTTAATTGAAGGAGTTTCATCAGTTTTCAAGAGGCTCCATCGGTTCTTCATGTGCAGACAAACACCTTCAATAACAAACAGTACAGATGTGTTTGATCCAGATGTCACAGTTTTACAGTCTCTAATCCAAACCGCAGCTTCAGACTCCACCCAAAAAGCTCTAAACTGTGGATCACAGGAAATTGAAACCCATTCTGCAGGTATGAATAAAACTGAATCTTTTCACTCATGATATGTAATTGGCTGGTGTGTGCGTGTGTGTGCGTGCGCGTGTGTGTAGTTGACCTCCAGAAAATTGAAGCGGTCCTGCAGGTCCGCCCACCTCTCTCTCTCTTTCTCCTCCAACAGTGTGCCTCAGCGTCTCTCACCCTTTGCTCTCTATCAGGCAGATTACCGCCTGCCTCCGGCGCTGATACAGAGGTAATTTGCTGCAGGGAAATCAGCGCCGTTTTCTGCCTGTTTCTCGCAACCTCTTCGCCTGCAAAGCCTCGTTTCCTTGCTTTTATGATTTGAAAGTAATTTAAATAGGCAGGTCGCGGGTAAATCCGTCACAGGGCCTGTTGACAGAGGCGCTCAAATTAAATTGAATCCTCAAACTGAGCTTCTGTTTCCACTGTTGTCCGAGCAGTACTTTGCACACTGTCCTACTCCTTGGAAAGATCAGATTGGGCATGTACGCCATGATAATCCAATATCAGTAAATTTTATATAAAAACAGCAAAATGCCTACAGATGCTGTTATGTTATGTAAGGTTATTTGGGTCTGACATCTAACAAAACGTAATGAATTTTTCTGATTGCAGAATAGTGTCCAGATTTAAACAATTAAAAGTGATAAAGCAAGCAAACAAGCCAAGTATGCAGGTACAACCCTAATTCCAAAAAAAGCTGAGATGTGTAAGACATAAATAAAAACAAAATGCAATGCAAATACCTTTTTTGATTCACATTCAACTGAATACAGTGCAAAGACAAGACATTTAACATTCAAACTGATAAACTTGATTGTTTTTTGTAAATAAACACTCTGATATCTGCAACATGTTGCAAAAAAGTTGGGACAGAGGCAACATAAGACTAAGTGATAGTATCATGATTGGGTATGACAGGGGCAGCCTCGAAAGGCTCAGTGGTTCCCAAGCATGGATAGGGTGAGGTTCACCATGCTACTCACCATGCAAAGCGAAAGCCAAGACCATCCAGATTGTTACCAGTGCAAAGTTCAAAAGAAAGCATCTGGGATGGTATGGGAGTGTGCTAGCGCCCACGTCCTGGCTAGCTGTCTCATCTGTGAAGGTCCCATTAATGCAGAAAGATACATACAGGTTTTGGAACCACATATGCTGCCATCCAGACGATGTCTTTTTCAGAGACGTTCCTGCTCATTTCAGCAAGACAATGTCAAGTCACATTCTGCATGTGTTACAACACTTTGGCTTCATGGTAAAAGAGTGCAGGTAGTCGATACTGAACTGAAAATGCAACTCAAGGACAGTCGAAGAAAATGACAAATTGTAGATACATAACTCAGGTTTTAAAGATATTTGTAGTTTGACATTACAAAGACATATAAGTTTGGCATTTTTAGCCATACCAGCAGTGTGGTGGTGTTGGTTGGTATTCCAGTGTTTAGGTGTTTTACCACTTGGTATTTTTTTTTAACCACTTTGTAATATATTTCAACAATTATTGGACGTATGGACATCAGTTTTCACTTTTCACCTAGCACCATCATCAGGTCAAAATGTCATTCATTTGATTTATGATCAAATCCTTGCAAAACTAACAACATTTGAGCCCAAGTTTTACTTTGTGTTAAGTACCATATAGCAAATGTTGGACCAAGATGGTGATTGGCAAACACTATACCTACTAACCATGAGCACCTTAGCATTGACAGTGTGATCATGTTAGCATGATGATGTTATCATTTAGCTAAAATCATTGATGTGCCTGACAACAGCCTCAGAGCTGCTTGCATGGCCAGACTCTTGGTCTTGTTTTCCTTTTGCTTCATACTTACGAATAGGAGCAATAGTAATGTGATCCATATTGATCTATTGGGGTAAAACCTTTCAGAGGTCAGGGTCAGCCACAGTGCATCACAATGGGACTAGCAGGATTTACTGTGTTGCTGATGGACACTTCAGCAGCATAGATGCTGCTCACAACTGAGTCAAACACAAGAACCACAGCTACAAGACGTAGATCATCAGATTAATTATCTGATTGTATTGATCTTGGTGGACGGCCTCTTAAACAGAATACGATCTGATCAGCCTAAACTCTCATTTTCCCTCCTATCCTTTTCTTCATGTCCTCACATGTGCACATGCCCTCTTGAACCCTTTGCAGAGCTCTCAAGATGCAGCGCACACCCTTCACACCGTGAGAGGACAATTGGTTCAAAGAGGCCGCCGGGCCCTTGACGTTGCACTACAAAGCCAGAGTTTATCGACGAGTTATGCGTCAGTAAACTTAGCGGCCAACAGGAGTTTACTGAAACATTAAAGAGCTTATCAGCAATTACAGGCATATTTTTCAATCATTACCACGGCTCTGAGACAGCTTGCTCTGTCCTAAAGCTAATCCAGGTGCTCTCTGTGTGCTGGCTTAGTCAGCACATTATGACTCCTGCAGGGTCACTGATCCTCGCTGATTTATTTAACCCACTGATAAGCCCCCTCACGCTGCTGATAGATGAGAATGTTCAGGAGCTGAAATAAAGCAAATAAAGAGCTTCTACAGATTGTTAGTCTGATAACGTGGAGGATGAAAACAGGTCAACACCAACAGACGGTGAAAGATACAGATTCTTTGATTCACTGTCACTGAACTTGTTGATAATCCCAATTCAACTTTCTTTTCTGTGTTTGTTCGTGTGTTCACATTCCTGTATCTGCACTCTTAAGGGTTCCAAGGTTTTCTTCCTGAAGGGCCGAGGGTCAACCCAGAACCATTTCCTTCTGAAGAACGGGTTAGTCAAGGGTTCTTTGTAAGACTAATTGTACCATTAAGAACACTTTTCATCCAGAGAATCATGTTGAAACCTTTGAAGAACTTTTTCTTTTTAAGGGTTCATCCAGGGTTTTTTGTACAATAATATAAAACGGTTCTCGGCAGAACCCTCTGGACCTGCTGGATGGGTTCTGGATAAAAACCTTGGAACATAAAAAGGTTTTAAATTGTGATTTCAGCTGTGGAAATCTAATTTTAACTACCTCAGAGCAGACAAAGTCTTGGGGACCCCCTGTGATCTCTGGTGCCCCCCCCTTGGGGGAGCCCAGAACCCAGATTGGGAACCAATGTTCTAGATAAAACCCTTGGAATATAAAAAGGTTCTCAGTAGAACCCCTGGGTAGATTTGAGATTAAACACTGGGACTACAAAAAAAGTTAAAACCCCCTGAATGTGTTCTTGATAAAACCCATTGAATATAAAGAGGTTCTTGGTAGAACCCCATTGATGGGTTATTGTTGGCAACCTTAGAAGGTGGAAAGGTTCTGGATAGAACCTCCAAAAGGGGTTGTGGCTAGAGCCATTGCACCATGGATGGCTTCTATGTGGAACCTCTCATAGGGGGGTTCTGGGTGGACCCTTTCACAGATGATTCTAAATATAACCATATATGTTGGGTTCTAGGTAGAACTCTGACAGAGTTCAGAGTGGAAAGTTTATAAAAGGTTCTACCAGGAACCAACAAGGGTTATCGTCTGGGGACAAGCTGAAGAACGCTTTATGTTTCTAATTAGCGCCTTTATTTCTAAGAGTGTTCTCTTCATTCAGGCTTGTTGTTGACTGGCACCAGATTTCCCAGCAGACCTGGAGCTCGACGTCCGGACCGCGGCTGTGATAAATGATTCGGAGCACAATAGACTTTCTGTGAAGTGAAAATCTGCTCTCCATACCTCTGGTAATTAGACTAATTCCCACAATGTTAAAGGCAGACGATAAATCAGCTCGCTTTCCGCCAGACCTTGAGACCAAAATTAATGTTGTCTCATTAAGGAGATAAAGGTAATTTATTAGAGTTTTACTTCTACTTCTCAGCCTCTGTACCCTGTCCCCATCATTTATTAACCAATATTGAGCTTTGCCATATGACACCTAACCCACTGGATGTGAATCTCCTTTTGTCTGTCGAGCCTGGAATTCATGTATTTCGTGCAATTTTCTTTTTGTAAAATCTTGGCATAATGCATGGATGGCCCCCAGTTGCAATAAGGGGTGGTTTTCCTTTTCTTCCCAATCTGCCAACTGTACAATGCATGAACTCAGAATTGTTGTTGTTGTGTCAGAAATGCTGACACTGGCCTAAAGCTGGCCAAAGTGCTGCTAACTGGAACCACAGGCGGCGATCATGTGGGTGCTCAAGCACCCACTGAGAAGGTTGAGCACTCAAGGGGAATATGGCCAGTGTGTATGTAAATACATAGCAGAGATGGGGACTGAATTCTGTGACTTGGACTCCAGTGGGACTTAAGTCACCACACACAGAGACTTGAGACTTGACTTTCATACTCAAAAGACTTGCGACTCAACTTGGACTCAAGATTTGGGACTTGTGAGCAGTCTTTTGGTGCTTTAACATTAAGGAAATTATGAGCTGATTGTCATTCACTCCTTTATTATCATGCATAACCTTATGGATCTGCTGCATGCAGCCACGGATGAATGAAAAGCTGCAGCAACGACACTTGGCAAACACACCTGCAGCAGCAACATCTGCAGGCATACAGGAGGCTGGTTCTACCACATCAAACTTTATCAGGCACATGAAAATGCACCTGGACAGGTGAGTCAGTTTGTTAGTTAAAGTGAAACTGCTATGGACAGTTAGCAAACATGTTTAGCTCAGCATCAGATACTGTATCTAATGTCAGTCTGCTTGATTGATTAGATTTATGTTTGCTGAATATTTTGCAAAGATGAGCCAGTGTTTGTTTGTCACACTTGTTCACACAGAGTGTGGCTTTGCCATGACTATAAAAAAATGTAATCTTCTCCAGCTTTGCACAGAGAAATGACGATGGCCTCTCTTCTTCTTCTGGCTGCTCTTTCATTAGCTTTCGTCTGTGGATGTTTTCTGTTTCTCTGTACCGAGTGCTTTGTGACTGATATCAGGTGATTTGGTTGTGCTCTCTCCCTCCTGCCTGTCAGCACGTGGAAAGCCATATTTTTTCCCTACTCTGCTCTTTGCTGCAGTGCATAATCTCTGTCTCGACTTTCTCACACCAGTAGGCTTTATTTGTCTTCAGCCTTCATCCCCTCATGGACAATGTTTAAAATCTACTGTGACCATATGGATTTTTTCTTACTGTGGTGACAAAGCAGCATATTCCAGCGTGATGGCGGTTTACCACAGCTGCCTTAATAATTAAGTTTTGTTGGGCTTTATTGAAGCATACTGTCATTAGCATTGCATAACTCCTTTAAGGAACAGGGCAGTTACGTAAGTGTTTGAGGTGTACAAGTGAGGGAGAGCAAGCCGCAGGCGAGTGACGATGCTGCTGAGAGCGGAGCAGAAACTTAAGCGTAACACTAAGTTGTCAATCTGGCAGTAAATGTACAGTGCAAGTTACAGCGTGTCACTTAATAAACATTGCAGCTTCTCAAGACCAAGAAAAGTCTTGTCTTGTTGTTTTGCAACTGCTGAAACAGTGTTAGCTAACGCTAACACTAACATTTTGCCATTACAACTCAGGCTCTTGCACAATCATATCCCTTTCGGAAGCTTTAAATCCAGCCTTGCAGCACTGCGTCTTCTTGGAGACATGCTGAAATAAATCAGTGATGATAAATCCAACACCGAATGTCTTCTGTAGTTATTTATCCATTTTTGTGTGTTGAAAATGGTTGTTGTTGTTAGCATGTTGTTAGCTGCCCACAGGCAAAACGCATGATGCTATGGCTAGGCATAACTTCATAGTGCATTGGAATAACCTGTTTAAAATGATCATATACCAAACAACTAATCAATACTGATACTGTGTGCTAATATATAGAAGAGTGATGATAATACATGCTTTGAAATGTGTATGCATGTGTTCTAACTAGACCACATGACACGCAGCAGATGATAGAGCGTGTATTACAACCATTAGAGACTTGAGACTTGCAAAGAAATTACTTGTGAGCATCTCTGATACCAAGTTAACTGTGTGATAGCTGTGCTGGGTACCCTTCCTGGCTTTAGGTGAGGTAACACTTTGTCAGTAATGCTCTTAATCGAAGTATATAAAGATATCTAAATAAATGCACAGTGCCGCTAGAAAAAGTGTCATTAATCTAATGACAGATTAACTGATCTGAATAGCTTTACATCTTTCAGATATGATCTTAGCTAATCAATAGCAGCTTAATAAAGTCGACACATTTGATAAACCACAATAGAGGCAGAACAAATAAAACGGCACGGGTTCAGAGTCTGTTTAACATCTAAAGAGAAGAATTCCAACCTTGAGACTCTCCAATCTCTTTCCCAGCTCACCTGTTTATTTTTTCCATACGGGAAACAAAAGCTTCCTTTCAACATTATCCAGTCCAGTGTGAGTTTTATGACCATTTAATGGGTCCTTCCATCTAACAGCCCTGTGTTTTACTATCACCCATACAAGGGCCCCATTGTGCACAGACATGGGAAGATTGGAGATAAACACACCTTATCAGCCACAACAACACATCATTACTTTCACCCTGCTATCTGACTGTGTCTCTCCACCATGCATTATCTGCCCACTTATGAGGACATTCAGAGCCATCAAGTGCTTTGAAGATCTCCGCCAGTTGGCTGTTTGTTCTGTTTCTCCATTTCTGCAGATCATCTCAGTTTCAACTGTAAAGAGTGTTATAAAGTCTTATGAATACATGGCCTTTCAGTCCACTGTGCGCCATACTTTGCTGTCTAAAATGACATTTAAATCTGCATCTAATTGCTACTTTGTGGATGAGGCTTATTGCTCATGATAGCGTGTCTTCTGCCATGTTTTCCGCTGTGAGGAAATCGCCCACTGCCATTAGCACACAGGTAATGTCTTCTTATTGCCCAATTTACCCATTAACCCGAACCAAAGGTTACTGAGGGCAGAAGGACAGGAAAGCAGTGAAAGAGAGCAGGAGCAAGACACATTATTAAGAAATTTTAAGTTGGTCCAGTGAGCAGAAAGTCCTCTCTTCATTTTTGATTATTTTGCATTGCCAGGATTTGACTTGACTGAATAATACTGCTATTAATTAATACCATGATATGACAATTAATGATGTCATGATTAACTGTGATATTTAAAAAAATGCAATATTGATATCATTTTAATAATAGACACGATAACTCATATTTTGAGTGTAATTCATTTGCAAAAAAGATACAAAATGAAGTTTTCCAATATATATTGTGATAATATTGATAATATTGATATTTTCAATACTTTATTGTATGAAACATGGTGCATTTGAAGGATATATGCAGATTCGGATGAACTTACTAATGCACATGCTCAAGTGTGGCTTGTTTCAGGTCTGTAACCACTGTTCCTACAGTTGCAAGTTTACATACATTAGTCAACCATAACTGACCACATGATCAAATGTTAAGACTGACTTAAGAATAGTTGAGAATATTATGCTGCAGATGGGACCTGACTTGGGATTAGTAGAGTAAGTAGATAGCTTTTACTTTACTGTCCCAGAGATGAAATTGGTCTTGGACACAGTGCTACAGTCGTTGGTTCACATAAGAACATCACCGAGACATAAAAAGCGCTCAGCACAATACTAGGCTGTCATATCACACAAAAGCAACATAAAGAGACATTTGATTTTACATTTGACATCAACCACACGACAGCTTAAGAAGAAAACTGTGAGAATTAAGAAGAATTCAAATGCAAAAGCACAAGTGCTAAAGTGCTTGCTTTTTTTGGTTCCCAGACTGGGCTGTTCTGACTTAGGACTTGAGTGCAAAGACTTGAGATTTTATAGAGGCTTGGTCCCACCTAAATCAGCCCAGATCTACATGTTAAACATGTATGTTTTAGAATACATTCTCAAGTTATGAGGGTTAGCATGCTAATGTTTAAAGATTTAGTACCACACTCACAGAGCTGCTAAGGTGGCTGCAGACTCTTAGTCTTGTTTAAATATCAGTTTGAACACAAACAGTGCAGAAGAGATAAGTTGCTGCCATAATCAAGATATTTTTCTTGAGGTTAATCATATGCACAACGACTCAGACACTACACATGCACACAAAGATTGAAATCAAGTTCCAGTTCACCAAATTAAATCTTAAGATTTGTCTGTTACTGTTCACAGAGTTGCTGTGAGCCGCGCGTGCCTGCCCATGCAGATTAGAAAACAAATTCAATCAGGCTAATCTTTTAAGCAAATGAATCTCCTTGTGGTAATGCTAGTATAGTGCCACCTCCCATCAGGTAATTTCTGTTAGACGCAGTCAATATTCCAAAAATTTAAATGAATTGATCAGTCACTTGACTTTGTCAATAGACTAATGGAGTGCTGTTAAGATTTGTCAATCTATGAAGTTATGGCAGAGGTAAATCACAGCATTGTGGTGTATTTTAATGGCTCTCAATTGATCAAAACGTCATCAGAGGTGTGACAAAGTGTGGTCAGTCGGGCTCCCCCAGCAACAAGCTCTGATGAAGTGACGAAACAGTCAAAATACCCTCGCAGGGTAGCAACAGACAGATCACTATTCATTTAGCTTCATCTTAGCATAAACATTTTTATAAATGACAAGACAAGAAATATATCTAAAATTGGATTTGTGTTAATTAGAGTTTGCCCTTTTTGACTTTAAATAACTTCACATAGAGTCCAGTCCTGCAAGTTTTTTCATTCAAAACAAACACTTCTGTGGCTAATTTTAACCTTCTGAAGCTTTGACTCACATCACAGCACAATGAACTCTTTGAGGGAAGAATTGAAAGTTTTGAAGTGGTTTAAATGCAGTCGTCTCTGCCTCATTCACTCGTCTTTTCTTCACTCCTTGTTCATTATATTTATTCTATTTATGGCTACAAGGGTAGAGAGGTCAGGGAACTCATACCTCTCTGTCAGTGTGCTAATTGGTTTGAATAAGCTGCCCCTCCTCCCAATAAACTATGTGTGCTCAATCTTTAAAGGTAGCCTAAATCATTTTGGTCAGCTTGTCACAAATAACTAGAGGACAAATTCTCCATCCTGAATACAAAATGTGTTTTGCAGCTGTCAAAGAGTCAAACTTTGAGTCTAATGCTTATTTTGTAACATACAGAGAAACGAAAGTTCTGCATGCATTGTTATATTTTTAAAAATTACAATATTCATTTGTAGACATAAAGATGGTTATCATAAATAAACAAAATCTCAACAAGTTTCCATACAGGTATTTTATAAAGATATATCAGAAAGAACTGGGTGAACCTGATAAACATATTTATTTGTGTTACCCCTTTTGTAGCGGCAGTTTGAACTTCCCCTTTGTTGATGTAACTTATGCTTGAATGAACAGTAAAATTACTAAATTCTGATCAGTTTCCTTAAGAAACAGGGTTGAAATCAGAGGTTCTGCTACCAATTTTACTTTTACCTCCCTGGCAGAAGTTTTTCTGTGATAGCTGGAGGAGCCTCCCCCTCACTCCTCTTTTCTCCTGTTCTTCTTCTTTGGGGTCACTCACAGGTCAATTTAAGGTCTAGTTTTTTTCTGTTTTAAAAAGTTTCCATGGAGTCAAAATCTATGTTGTGTCAAGTGTTTTTTTGTCATGTATGTATGGTACTCCATGTCACCTATGGGCCAGTATCTGACCCATAGATATTTTCGGATATTTCGATCATATTTCAGATTGTCTTTTCCTGGAAAACTATCAAAAACGGTTGATGAATCATCCTGCACACGGGGTCCATTCTAAGTTTTCGTCTAATTAAACGCTGTTGAAGTTGTTAGGGAATGGAACTTAGATTAATTTTTAGTAGAGTAATAGAAAGTAATATGAGGTCTTGTATTTTGGTCATGGTTTTTTTTCATCTGTCACCGAATATCGAATTATTGTGTCAAGTTTGCATTGTATGGGATCAAATGATTTAGATTACGCTGAAGATTATGTTGATTTCGAACAGCTTTGCCTTTGTAATGATGGGAAGCTAAATTGTAGGCAATTGTTGCCAGATCAGTTGAAACATTTAAATCAGGAAAATAACTTTTCATTGTTGCACCTTAACATTAGGAGTCTAAACAAGCATCATGATGGCCTTGTTTCCCTTTTAACAAATACAGGCCAGAGCTTTAATGTCATCGGCTGTAGTGAAACTTGGCTAAATGAAGGATCCTATATGGATACTCTTAATCTTGATGGATATAAATTATACAATAAAAATAGATCTGGTAGATCTGGAGGAGGTGTCTGTTTATATGCAGCCTCTGAACTATCAGTTAGCATTTGTGATGAATTTATTATCGCTGATGATCACTCTGATTCTCTATTTATAGAGATAGATGTAAAAAATAGTAAAAATATTATAGTTGGAATAATTTACAGGCCACCAGACTCTGATATTGACATTTTTAAAATTAATTTAGAAAAACTCTTATATGGTATAAATAAAACAAATAAAACATGTTTCATTCTTGGGGACTTTAACATTGACCTCATTAAGAATGATAATATGACAAATTACTTTATTAATATCTTACATTCCTTTTCATTTTTTCCTACAATCAATACTTTCACTAGAGTTACAAAGTCTAGTAGGACAATAATTGACAATATATTCACAAATTCTCACAAAGCTCGTATAGATTCAGGTATAATATTCTCCGATCTAACAGATCATTATCCTATTGTTTTATTTACTGATCTAATTAAGAAAGTTGAGGATTCCCCCTTTAAAACTAAAGTGAAGGTGTTAAATGAAAAATCTTTACAAAAATTATGTGCAAACCTTCGAACTAAAACTTGGGATTCTGTCTATAATTGTAAGGATCCGAATACTGCATATAATGTATTAATTAATGAAATTACAGATTCTATGGATCGTACTATACCGGAAAGACTAGTAAAGCAAAATGCTATTAGACAGAAATCTTGGCTCACAAAGGGTATTTTAACATCTATCAATAAAAAGAATAAATTATACAAACGATTTGTTAAACACCCTAGTGATGCAAATAAAGAAACATATACAAAGTATAGAAATAAGCTCACACATGTAATACGCATGAGTAAGCGAAGGTACTATACTGAATGCATTACAGTCTATCGGGGTGACCAAAAGAAATCCTGGCAGGTCTTAAATGAAATCCTCTGTCGTAAACATAAAAATACTACTCTCCCTGACACCAAAATCAAGGAAAACTCAAAAAATGCTGGAAATACCACTGGAAATGCCACCAACAATGATGACCTCGCCAATAAATTTAATGATCATTTTGTTTCCATTGGAAAAAACCTCTCTCAAAAGATTAATCAACCACACAATGTCACATTTAGACAATACCTTAAAGGAAATTATCCGAACTCTCTCTTCCTTAGGCCAACTGATAGAGATGAAGTGTTGAAAATCGTTATGAAAATGAAGAGCTCACACACAGCTGGTGTAGATAACATTTGTAGTAAAATTCTTAAAGCTATCATAAGTGAAATTCTGGAACCACTGATATACTCTACTAATCTCTCCTTACTCTCTGGAGTTGTGCCTGATATGTCAAAAATCGCAAAAATCATACCAGTATTTAAGTCAGGGGATAAAAATTACTTACATAATTATAGACCCATATCTATTCTATCTGTCTTCTCCAAGGTACTGGAGAGAGTTGTCAATAATAGACTGAGCGATTTTCTTGAAAAATTTAAAATCCTATCTCCGGAACAGTATGGCTTTAGGAAAGAGAGCTCCACCTCTATGGCAATTTTGAATCTTTTGGAAAAAATTTATGATTGTATTGATAAAGGCGAGTTAGGCATAGGAGTTTTCCTTGATTTGTCAAAGGCTTTTGACACAATTGATTTTGAAATTCTTTTAAATAAGCTTCAACATTATGGTGTTAGAGGTACTGCTCTCAGTTGGTTTTGTAGCTACATGCTTGGGAGGAAACAATATGTTTCTATATTAAATCATAAATCTGAATGGAGAACAGTAGAATATGGTATCCCCCAGGGATCTATACTTGGACCACTCCTCTTTATTTTATATATTAATGATTTTATACACTGTTCTAACATTTTACACAAAGTTCTGTTCGCAGATGATACTAATTTATTTTTATCACACAAGAACATACATGAGCTGCAAAAGAATCTCAATGAAGAATTGATCAATGTTGATACATGGTTAAAATGCAATAAATTGTCACTAAATATAAATAAGACAAATTTTATAATTTTCCGCTCTAACAGAAATCGTAGCAACCTTGAACTTATCGACATTAAAATAAACGACAGCCCTATTGAGAGAGTGAAGTCCACTAGATTCCTGGGAGTGTATGTGGATGAGTTTGTCAACTTCAGGGGCCATATTGATGTATTAACTAAGACATTGTCCAAATATGTTGGATTATTTTTTAAGTTGAGGCACTTCTTACCTGGTGAAGCACTTGTTATATTATATCGGTCATTATTTGAGCCTCATCTAAATTATTGCAATATCATTTGGAGCAATACATTTCCCAGCCACCTAGGGAAACTGATAATTCTCCAGAAGAAAATTATTCGAGCTATGTCTTGGGCTAAATTCGATGCTCCTTCTGACCCGCTCTTTTATTGTTATGGCCTTCTGAAAATTACTGAACTTAATACTTTTCATAATGCTTGTGCTATGTTTTGTGTTGTTAATAAGCTTAACCAAAGACTTTGTGATCTGATCCCAATCTCCCTTCCTCCGCATTCATATCAGACTAGGAAGAAGGATTTTATCAAGGGAAAAAAACGGAAACTGAAATGTACCAGCCTTAGTATTGCTTGTAAAGGTCCACAGGTTTGGAACAATCTCGATAAAGACTTGCAAATGTCCCCATCCATATTTGTTTTTAAAAATAGACTTAGGAGGCATCTGCTATTAAAATACTCTCAGTTATGATTTTGATATGGTAATTTCTTTTCTTACATTGTAGCTTAATTTTTCTTGGACTGACGGTGACGTGACCACTTGGACCTTGTTAGGTGTAGGGCTTAGGTTAGGTTAGCCTTAGGTTGGGGTATTCTCTTGTATGAGTGTATATAATTGAGAGTGTTATTGTGTACATGTATGTGTATTTATGTGAATATGTATTCATCTGTTTTGTCTTGATATGTATTCATCTGTTTTGTCTTGATGGGGGGGTAGATCATGTTAAATTGTACTTGTATTTAATCTGAGCTGGGCCCCTCTTAATAAGCTTTTCAAGCTTCCTAGGGTGTCCCATTTCACATAAGCTAATGAGAATGTTATTCATGGTTTTAACTGATGTGAATGTGAATGTGTGAATAAAGATAAAGATAAAGAAGATAAAGATAAAGATTTCTGTTATGATGCTGCTGGAGCAAAGAGGAATACATTCATGCTCTGAGTGTTTCTGGGGAACAGGCCTCACTGTACAAAAGCTCAACTTTATAACTTAATTCACTGATTTGGGTGAAACCGGATCATATTTTATGGGGGAAATATTTTCTGGTTTCCCCTCTGATGTCCTCTGGCTGCTCATCTTCAACTCTCGGTTATTAGTTAGTTGCCTGATTTAGCTTTGTTACTAAATTAGCTAACTCTTAGTTGCAGTTGGCTGAATTACAGATAATTTTATCCCCTATGAGTGTGTCCTCTAGAATGCCTTTCTTGTCATTGCAAATTGTACAATGAAATTTAGTGTGCATCTCCTAAAAAGGTTTGTCTAAATTTATATGTCAATGCTTTTAATAATTTTACTGTTTTAGTATTCATTTTAAAATTCTAAAGCACTCTTGTTTATAATCTTAAGTTCACATTGTTCTGTCACATGTCTCAAAATGATTCTGGGGGGAAAAAAAACTCTACACCTCCCATATTTACATAGCTAAATCTCATGTTTATTGACATTTGGTTTTGTTCAAATATCCTTCTGAGATTAGCACTGTGTGTGATATTCTGTTTGCCCTCGGTGCACTGACGTGTCAAGCTATAGGAAATGTTCCAGATGTGCCAAGCTGGGACTGGCTCCGAGTGAGCTAACTGAGGAATTAGCAATTCCATAATTGGCCGTTCTGTCAGAGGTTGTGACAGGCTGAGATGATGAAGCGGTCACTGAGTGATTTGTCTCCTGCTCCGTCTCGCATCGTGCCCAACACAAAACTTCAGTCACTAATTATAACATCTACTGTGTCACATCCAAGAGCACAAGGCAGCGGCTTGTAGTTAAAAGGAGGCGTTGTGACTTTTATCCATCGAGGTAAAGGAGGAGGTCAGGTGTTGTTCTTACAGAGAAACGAGGTCAAGAAGAAGAAGCTGAAGATCGAGGTGGATGGAAGGGTCAGTCATAGATGATATATATGTAGATGCTGTATTGGGCTTTGGATCATATGCCAATGCCAACACCAACGTCATATCAGTCTGGTCAAAACTGGCTTGTAAACAATTATAAATAAACAGGGGAGCTGTGGGTTTTCTGGATAAAAAGCACTAAAACACTTTTTTTCAATCGATTTCAATGAGGAACATGACAAAGATGGTATTTGACAACCTGGGACGAGAATGGGGTGTTATTAATAATTTTATAGCAAAAACTTATAGACACATTTGTACCAGTGAACCTCAGAGTCAACAGGTGTTTTACCTGTCCTGAGAAAGTCCCCTGTAATATAACAGGCACTGAACGTTTATCACATACCAGTAACTAACTTCTGGAAAGGTTGGACTACCACCCAAGCTGGTTGAGTTTATCATTGTACAGTTGCCTTTTAGATATTTATTGCGGGTTATGGGATTAAGAAAACAGAAACATGGATGTGAAAAATACAAGACCCTTGTTCATCTTCATTGTCTCCAACTACTTCGATTAAATATTACTACGTCTGTCTTAAGTCTTAAATATTACTGTGGTTATACCGACTTATGTTTTCCAAACTCGCTGAATCTGTCTTTAATGTCCTTCATTGTCCTCTCTGTTTTCTTGCAGCGTCTCCCTCTCCCGCGCTCCCGTCTGTTCCCCCTCCCTGAGGCTGAGCGCCCGCTCCGACAATGCAGCATTATGGAAATAAATTGTTCCATTAGGTGCATTGTGTTCTGTCATCAGGCCAACCACATCGGGTTATTAATGGACACGGCCTGCGCTTTGATTAAGACTGAAGATTTATGAAAAAAACACGCACTGGTGGCGTTATCACCCAACATACTCTCCTTCACTGAGGCGCGTTCGCTCTCACAGGATGTGACCTCATGAATGTCACCGACCTGGAAGACACCTGGGCTACAAGTTGACAAATAAAGGATAATTTTCTAATTACTTTTTTGGAGACGCTGATATTCACTGGCATGCAGTAAACACACAACTCTTGCATAAGGTCATTTATATTAGATGCATTCAAGAATTCATTTATGAACTTTACTCGATTTATCTTTAGTCCTATTTGCACAGGAATATTATAACCTGGACCTCAAGTCATTTGTGTTGAGATGGCAACTTGAACATGTTTACCTCAGTTCAAATGCTAATTTACAGCTGACATTAAAAATGTTACATAACTTTTATTTAGAGCTGTGTAGCAAAGTAATTATGAGAAGAAAACATCTAAGACTGCGTAATGTAGCTCAGAACATGGATTGGTGGCAATAATCTGATATCAGATGAGTGAATTATGTCAATATTGGCCTCTGATACTGATATCAGATCAGGTTGGTCTGATCTCTATTAAAATAGTTTTACTAATTTTAAATTCCAGATGAAATTGTGGCTAAAATCAACCCATCATGCTAATGAGTTGTGTATTGTCCCTGTCAAATAAACAAATAAAATAAAAATAAAAATAAATGTAGACCTCCCCTACTTTGAAAGCACAGCACATACTGAAAACATGGGGGGATACTTCCTAAATCACATCAGGTTCCTAGGAAATATTTGTCCTGTGCGAATATGGCTTTTGTCTCTGTTATATTACTGTGAATGTGTTATATAAAAGAAAGACTGCCATCTTGATAAAAAAAAAAAGTCCAAAGGGCCGCCCACACCAAGAATTCTAATTGTAACAGTAATAGTAAAAATTTAATTTTAAAAATCATTCTTATTCAAATAACTGAGTCCAGACTGCAACTTTATAGTTCTGGAGTTATAATGATTTTTAAACGATATTTTTTATAGTTGCAGTTATATTTCTTGTTGTGGACCGCCCTTAAGAGTCTACAGCCATGCAGCTCAGAGAGACTGCAATTACAGTATATGCACAGCTTTGAGCTAAATGCTCACATCAGCATGCTATCACAGTGGCAATGCTAACATGATGATGTTACGCAGGTGTAACGTTTTCCATGTTCACAATCTCAGTTTAGCCTGTTAGCATGCCAACATTAGCTACTTAGCACAGTGAAGATAAAGAAGGGAATGTAATTAGTTTTGCAGTTATTTGGTCATAAACTGAATTCCAGGACAATAACAATTCTGGCCTGATGTTTACAGATGTTCATTCTCTGGGGACCATGAATCTCTGCACCAAATTTCATGGCAATCCATCCAATAGTTGTTGATAAATTTCAGTGTGGAGGTGAAGGGACTGACCGACACTGTCATACGTAGATCAACAAAAGGATGCCATCTTCCAGTAATACTATCTCTAAGAATAAGATGAGGAAGAGAGTGTGTTTATGAGAGCTTGCAGTTGGACACAGAGCCAGATACGTCCTTAAATCTGACATGATGCTAGCTACAAATTCATAAGCAGCTTTTCAGAGTCCTGGTGCCAGATGCTTCTGACCAATCCAACATTTAACAAGCGATCGTTTGGGCCAACTCGCGAATAAATCCTCTGCAAGACCTGACGTCGATGTTACAGTGCCTTTGTCTGAACAGTGCATCGGCTACATGCTGTTTCCAGATCTGTATCTCCACCCATTTTCTTGGTATCATGCAGGCCTGAGTCATTCCCTCTCAACAACACAGGTGTGCGTGTGTGTGTAAGTGTGACTGATCCCATTTATCAGGCCAGTTAACCCTTGGCAGCAAGTAGTAATACGGAGCAGGAGACCAGAGGGGGATGCAGGCACTTGCTCTAATTAAATCCCCCCCCCTCCACCTACACAGACTACCTCCCCTCTGCTGGGAGGAGAGACACTGACCTTCCAACCCAGACCTCCCCCCCTGCTGCCTGCATCTCCCACCTCAGCTCTGCAAACTGTTTTCTGTTCTAATGGGAGTTTGCACCACAATCTAAGTCAATGTCACTTACTTAGGCTAAAAAACATTGTTGAACTGTTCAGACCATAAATTACTGATTCAAATTAAATTAAATTACTAATTTGTCACATCACACTAATGAAAGACAGTGCTCAGTGTTATGCATGAAGAGAAATTATGTTTACACAACATTAAAGTCATCCTAGAGAGGATTATTAAGGCCAGGCATATGGAAAAATATGAGAAGAGGATGATTATTTTTCATTTTGGATTGTAGAATAAAGTCAAACTAAATCAAAGGGGATCTTTTCTTAAAGTTTGCATGTTGAGAACAAAGTCGAACTAAATCAGAATAGGAGTTTTTTTTAATTTTGCATTTTGAAAATAATGTCAAATGTTGTTAAATGTCAAATATTGAGAATAAAGTCAAACTAAATCTGATGAGGGAGTTGTTTTTTTTTCATATTACATTTCTTGAATAAAGTCGAAATGTTATTAAGTCAAACTAAATCAGAAAAGGAACGATTTTTTCATTTTGCATTTTGAGAATAAGGTTGAAATATTGAGAATAAAGTCAAAAATGTTGAGAATAAAGTTGAAATTTCAAGGTTAAAGTCGAACCTTTGAGAATATATCAAACTACTAACATTAATACTTATGATTGCCTCTATAAAATACCTTGTGGAGATGAATTAGCAAAGTTGTACTTTAGAATCACCTCCTCTCATTTTTCTCCTGTGTGCCTGGCTCTAATATTCTTCCATGCCAGGCCTTTTTCCCCAATATTATAATCTTTTTTATATATATATATATATAATAATTATATTTGGGCCGTTTATGCCTATTTATTGATAGTACAGCTGAAGAGTGGACAGGAAGGGGGGTGAAGAGAGGGGGGATGACATGCAGCAGGGGGCCAAGGGCGGGAGTCGAACCAGCAGCCACTGCAGAGGACTGACAGCCTCCATACATGGGGCGGATGCTTACTAACTGAGCTAAACAACTGCCCCCAATATTATAATCTTTACGATAGTCTGAAAACTCTGCTGTCTAATGGTGCCTACAGACTGTGAGATTTCAGAAAGTCGTTTAAGTTTATTGCAGCCACACGGTAACATGGATCTAATAACATCAAGTGTGTTGTATGTAGACTGTACGCCACTCACATACTGAAACATAAGCTACTGTACAATGCAAGCAAATATACAAGAATACGTCATCAGCATGCATCATCCATCTGCGAAATTTTAGGCGTGAACAATGAAGCATATGTGTATGGAAAAAAATCAAATCAGAGGAGGAGAATGTGGACCCGGTCATGGAGAGGGAAAAGAGGGTAACTTCGCCATGCCAATCATTCTTTTTATTTTATAATCATGGCTTATGGGGGAAATACTTTTTGGGTTGCAGGGGAATTTTTTCCTGCAATAACGCGAGTGGCCACCGGGCGAAACTGGAAGCAAGGCTGAGCGGCGACGTCATATCCTGTGTTTAATACATCCATAGGATTATACCACACACATTAACATAAAAACATCAGCATGTTGTAGGCCTTGTCATGGACATGTTAGCATCCGACATTAGCATTCTGCAGCCTCACAGGGCTGCTAGCATGCCTGAACACTCTAGTCTTCTTTATGTATGAATGTTAAGATTATGACGCCTCACAGTCAGGGTTGGGGATAACGTGCTATGAAGTAATGCATTAAGAGTACTCAGATTACTTTTTTGTTGTAACAAGCAGCATAATGTGTTAGTTTTGCATTTCACTTAGTTTGTTAGACATATCTTCAATAGGCAGTCTGTTACTATTACAAGTTTACCACATTTTCAGTTTTGCAGTCTGCCTCTGCTCAGTTCGCTCAGTGATCTGACAAGAAACTTTTCTCAGTAGTTACTTTTTAATAGGAGTAATCTTGTAATGCTACGAGTTACTTTCGAAGGGACCATTCCCCGACACTACTCACAGTTCATGTCCATAAATCATCACACATAAATCTCATCAGAAGACAGTGATGTTATGATCTGCTTCTCTCTTTCACTCACAAACTGTGGCCACAAAGCAGCAAATGGCTCTACTTAAATTCAAAGGAAACAATCAGGAACATTGTGGTCAACTGTGTAATACACTTCACACATTGATCGATTTGAGTTTTTTGTTGTTATAACTATATTTGCTTTCCCAGGCCCGTTGGGCTAATCAACATATGATGATGATGCTGTTCCCCTTTCAGCTATTATGTATGCCTTCGCTGTGCTGTTGACCTTTTCTAATCCGGCCTGTTTTCAGTATGAGTGACATATGATCTTAATGCTGACTCAAAATAAATGTGTCCTTCCTTCACTTGTGAAGTAATGACGGTGAATAAAGTGGCATTAATGTGTTTGCGCTGGTATGAAGGCTCACAGCTGGCTTTTGTGTGGCACACTGGGTTCAAAGGAGGGTTAAAGCAGGGTAATCTGTCCTGGTGACAGCATCAAAGCGGCTGGCATCATTAATACAGTTCCGGGCTGAGGCGTAGTCGCAGCGGCTCCATCCACTGTTTGTGAAGGTTACACATGAACTTGCATGTCCTCATGCAGGTAAAGAAATCCTTATTCGTGTGTGCACAGAAATGTGCACAAATTAGAAGAAGGAAGCCTTTACTGTTTCACATATATTCAAAACTAATGGTGGTGTTTCAAATCTGAGCCCATTCTGAGTTTTGTTATATTTTTATAGCAAAGCTGCTATTTTGAGAACACAAAGTACAACCCCATGAATAAAAACAGAATGCAATGATTTACAAAAACTTTTTGACCTATTTTCAGTTGAATGCAGTACAAAGACAAGATATTTAATGGTCAAAACTGATTAACTTTACTCTTTTCTTTTAACAACACTCAGTAGGCGTTTGGGAACTGAGGACACTGATTCTTGAAGTTTTGAAAGCAAAATCTTTCTCATTCTTGCGTGAAATACGATTTCAGGTGGTCAGTCCTTATTTTGACTGAAACTGCGATTGCGATATACAATATGATTAGTGGGAATTATCATTTTTACATTACAATTTTCATTTTAACTGAAAAAAAAAAAAAACAAAACGAAAATGATGGAAAATGCAATGATGTGACATTTGGGCAGGACATCACTGCAGCAGAACAGTATTCATTATAATGCTGTTTTCTCCCATTTTCCTTTTTCAAAAAAAACTGTGATTTTGTTCTGTGATTTGGATATTGTTCTTAGCCATACTGTGATTCTGATAATATTGCGATAAACTGTGCAGCCTGTATTTTTACATTCTTATTCATTCATCCATTTTTATTTTGTAATCTCTTTGTTCATTTTCCTTCCCCTTTAATTACTTATATATTTAGTGTTTCGGCATTTACTGAGAATGTTGAGTTGCTGTAAATCTTTGAGGAACAGAAATGAACAAAAGCCAATAACTTGAAACATGGTCTTGGAAAAAAACAACAACAACAACTAATAATTAATTTGTTCAATACACTAGTGCAACGCAACCACAACAGCAGTCGTCTCTTGCCCTCAAACACCCTTTAAACCTCTCATACTATGCTTTAATTATCACAATTGTTTCGACCTACAAAGCAGCTGCATTAGCTCGTGCCAGTAAGGGACATCAAGTGCAAAGATAAGAACACTTTTGGAGTGCCAGCAGCAGGTATTATGTTTAACCTCTATCAGCTGTTGATCAAACAGCAGCAAGTAGAGTGGCAGAAGGAGTGGTACCAAAAAAAAAAAAAAAAAGACTTATTGGGTAGGACAACATATTAAAAGGCTGGCTTTGTTTAATGAAATGTATTAAATAGGCCTAATTTTGATGTATCATTGGTTTAATTTTCATCTGCTAATGTCTCCCCCCAGCGAATGCACCTAGAACACAACTAGATCTTGAAGGAAATGTGGGAAATTACAAAATAATAATAAATAAATAAAAGTTTCAGGGGGCAATTTAATGGAATAGTTTGGCTTATTTGATGTGGGTTGTATGAGGTGCTTTCGATGGTCAGATTTGTTTAGAATATTTTCACTGCTTTAATTTGCTATCAGACAGCCTTTTCTGACAGGAAGCTCTGCCAAATATTGCTCTCTCCAAAACAGCCAGACCCCATGGGCGAAATCAGAAATTTTACCTCACAGAAGGAGCTGCTGGTCTACCACTGCCTTGATTTGTTAGTTTGTTTGTGTTATTGTGAGATGGTACATTGCAACAGCTTCTGTGCTGGTACTGCTCTCTGCTGCCCCAAACTGGGCATCTACTGTAGGTAATACACTGATAATCGATAAGTAACTCATACAACCCCACACCAATAATTCAAACTATGCCTTTAAGTGAAGGCAAACACTGAAAAAATAACAACACTTGCAACAAATTTAATTGCATTATGCAGCAGTGTAGGAGATCCTTAACAACAACTCAGCTCAAAGCATGAAGATGAGTAATTTTTGTCGGCAATTCCAATTAATTTGACAAAAAAACGTTCCCGATGAACAACCGACAAAAGCGTTTCTTGTAACAGTGAGCACGATGGATTCAGGTCATCTGCTAGATTTGTGTTCTATTTACATAAGCTAAAGAGATACCAGTGTGTGTGTGTGTGTGTCTGCATGCATGCATACAGAGGTTCACGTCAACATCTCATTTATGTAATGGCTCCACATTTATCGCACCCTGACATGACTGACAGGTGGAAATGACATCACTAACATTTAAATCGTTGTCCTTCTCTGTGCAGAGTAATACATCCTAAGTGATGCATATTCCTCCACTGAGCTATTTCTACTCTCATCTACTTCATCTTTACTCCACCTTTGTCAAACACACACACACACAGTGCACACACATGCTTTAATCCCCTTCTGTGTTTCATTTTACTGTCCCCGCAACCTCACAGTGTCACTGCGCTATCCAATTGGCATAATTGAGCCGGGTCAGATGATAAAGAGACCTATAACAATCAATGCAGGTGAAATAAAAAACAGCTCCCAGTTATTACTTTTGTCCTTTTCCGACGTCAATCAATGCCCCTCCCCTACAACACACACACACACCAGTTTAACAGACTGGGACTGCTGCGTTTATTTGAGAAAAAGGTTTAATACATTTTATGTTTAATATCATGTGCAGTATTACTTTTCTATTATGTTTAACATCATAACATGTTCTAATATCATGTGCAATATTACTTTTAATTATTGTGCAATATTATTTTGTATTATGCTTGATGCCTTGTGTAATTATACTTCACTATATTGCAGTCTTTTCACTTCTATGCAATATTATTTTTAATTATCATGTGCAATAATACCTTAACAATCATGTGTAATATTGCCTTCACTTCATGGCATATCTATCATGTGCAATATTACATTCATTATTAACATTAATTAACATTTATATCAAGTGCTATTTATCCCATTCATTATCTGGTGCAATGCAACTTTTTATTACTTCTCAGTGTCACTACCAATAATATTTTTTCTTTTTTAGCCTACTTTTGTAGTTGACTTGTTTTACTTCTATGGTCATTCTTTTTCTTTGCATTTACTCCTTTTATATGTCACTTAATATTAGATGCTCTATTTTTGTTATTCTTATGTTCTGTAATGTTTTTGGAGCAATTGGCACAAGAGCTTCCTTCAGGATTAATAAAGTTCTATCTTTTCTTATCTTGACATATCAGAAGGAGTAAAGAGACATAAGGAGATAAAGGCAGAAGAAGAGGAGGGGAGGAGGTGGTGGTGGTGGTGGTTTAGTTTAGAGTATCAGAGCTGAGATAGATGAGATGTGACAGGCTGCCACTCTTCTCAACACCTTCTCATCAGCATGACACAGCTGTCACAGCCCTATTTCAGGAAAATTAAACGGCCTTACGGTAAACTGGCCTGCCTGTGGGGAGGGGAGGGGCTGGAGGAGGGGGTGTGTGTGTGTGTGTGTGCTTGTGTGAAAATGGATAAGCTTGTAGTATGCAGATGGCCTTTCTGCTTCTCTCCTCCCCCAATCTGCCCCCCTCTTTGAGCACCATCCTCTCCTTTTGACATGGTAATGGCTCCAAATTGATGAAGACACTTCACTCATT
This sequence comes from Lutjanus argentimaculatus, assembly GCA_034769285.1. Lineage (NCBI taxonomy): Eukaryota > Metazoa > Chordata > Actinopteri > Lutjaniformes > Lutjanidae > Lutjanus > Lutjanus argentimaculatus. The sequence continues at coordinate 32,386,359 of JAWZSL010000002.1, forward strand.
CAGTGACAACTCCACTGGCAAGCGACATAAACACTTCCTCCATGCCTCCTCGTCCCATCAATTCATGGTGAAGCCCCTCCCTTCCGCCTGCTTGGCATTGGCTGGGCGGGAGGTTGTTTAATCAGCTAATTTGCTCTCCTCTGGCCACCGTTAATGACCGTGCCACCTCTGGATTATCTTGTCATCCCATCCCCTTAATCAGCGCTGATGAACTCCTCATCAAACTATTAGCCTCCTTCTGCCTTTTGCCTCACGCTTAGCAAAGGTTAGAGGCCTGCAATTAAAACTGATCTGCTGGGTCACGTGTCGCTCTTTAATTGGAAGAACAGTAGCTGTTTCAGTAGCATTCCTACAGTGGCTGAGACACCTAAAATTCAGTGTGCTGAAAAATCAGAAAAAGACAATATACACTTAGCAAACACTGCAAATAAATAAAACACAAGCAGCATCAATTTTCCCCAAAATTCTGCCCATGTGTTGTCAAAGTGATGATGTTTTTTGTACATTTACACTTCCTGATAACGAGCTAGAGTCAAATTCCTTGTGTGCATAAACGTTCTTGGCCAGTGAAGCTCATTGTAATTTATTCGGTTTTCTTAAATTGCAGTGTGTTAAGCTCTGTTCAGAAGGAAAGGCAAACTGTACAACTGAAGCTAATCTGCTATAAATGTGAAATAAACAACAAATAGACAGAAATTATTTCTCTGTTCACCAGATTCTCCTCAGTCTGAACTGCAGGCATGAAAAACGGAGAGATCATCCTTCCTCATCCATCCCTTCATAAAATGTAATTTCAACAATATAATTTGCATTATTTTTGAGTATGCTTTGAGTCCATAACTGCAAACATTAAAAGTAAATAAATGACTCATTAAATAAATTAATGCATTTAAATGCACCAACATAAAATAATTATTTATATGTGACATAAATTGATATTTGTTTTAATTTGCTTACATATTTATTTACCTTGTTTTAACTATTTACTTTCCCATTTAATTAATTTACATTTTTAAAAAGTTATTTATCTATTTCTGCAGTCTCCCTTAATACTGGACCAATTTCAAAAATTTTTGTCCCTATTAGACACTTAGATGCAAAAACAGGAGAAAATAGGGTTCAGATTGAAAAATACTGGTTACCCTTTACTTTACAAATATTGGCAAACATTAAACATTTATTCAGTGAAGTGACGGATCCCACATTTTCTTCAGCTTTGCCAAACTGAATAAAGTTTGGTCTCAAAGTGCAACCTTTAAATATACATTTGAGGTCTCTCTCACATTAAAACAATGACAGACGGTGTAGTTTGAGGATGTTGTGAAGGGGAGTGGGATCATGGGAGCTGTTGTCTTCATCGTTAAACAAGAATTATAGCCAGTGAAAATCTATCTGACATGACTTAGGCAGAAATCATGGTCATGGATGAGGTAATATTAAAGTTTTATTCACATTACATTTAGTCACGATACTGTTAGGAGACAGTTGAGGTATTTCTTTCCAGCTCTGTAAAACTGAGTACAGAGTGAAAAGCAGAGATGAAGGAATCTGTCTCCACGTGATTCAGGTACCCCCTCGACCTGTCCAGTCTGACTTCTGAGCTGAAGATCTTGTCCTAGCTGCCCGTTTAAGCCACCTTTTGCTGCTTCAGCACAACCACGAGGCACTTTCACTTTAGGTAAAAGAGTTGTGACGTCTTTAAAAGAATTCATAACATCCAACCTGTACTGACCTTATACGGCAAATAAAAACTATCGATCCTACCTCCCCAACTCCCACTTTAAAAGACTTATTGTGGAGCTCCATTTCATCTAATCACTTGGCAAAAGAGTCCAGGGTCTAAATAAAGAAAGAATAAATAAAAAAGTCCCCGGGCCAACGTGTTGCTCTCACCTTTGCAGATGAAATTACCCGAAAAGCTGTTACAAATCAATATAATCAATGCAATCAGCTAACTGACACAGGCAATCTCCTGCCAGTAAGTAAAATACCCCCGGTGGAGATCTTTCAATCTCTAGTGCCATAATTGCCCCCAAGGGCGACGTTAGGGTGTAGCATTTTGTACACTTAATTAAATTAGTGAGCTCTGTGGACAGGGTGGGTTGCCGATCTCTCGGAGAACGGATTGGTCTGGCCCTGAGCCAGTAATTAAGGCAATACCTTTCCTGATTACGCCAATCCCCCTTAATGAACTCATTATGCATTTTAACCCAAACACTCCCATGAATTAATGAGCACAAAGAAAGCTCCTGGATGGAAAAGGACGCCTCGATCACGAACACAAGCCGTAACTCATCCACTCAACGGGGCAGACGTAATGTCCATATTTCTCCGTCTTTCAGCCGCAGCCAAGACTAATTTGGACTTGAGTGACAGCAAAAGTTCTGGGTCCGTACACATAAAGCTTTAAAAGAAATAGGACCCCCCGTCTGGCGGGTAGCAACAGGAACTTTACTGGGCGACTTTACAAGGTCTCACTGGAATCATACCCGAATTCTCTGTTTAGAGAACTTTTGTGTGGTCATTTTGCACAGATACGACTACACCCGACACCCACACGGGGTCCAAACATATGTGTAAAATGATTTAAAGGGACCTAGGAACACTGCAGGGTGGGAGCAGCTCTGTGCTGACCCATAATGCTTTGCTAATTAAATAATTCACTAATTGATTCATTGCCAAATCAATAAAGCCTACAGATGGTTTATGGTGTGAGAGCTAAAGTGTGTTTGTGTTTGAGGACTGGGGTTGGGTTACAAATGAAACACACACACACACATACACAGAGGATCCAAACTGCCAGAGCACCCCCCTGACTGAATGATAAGCAAAAGCACATGAAATTGGTGCTAAAATGTAGGCGAGCATCGAGTTGACCTTGAGCTTGTGTTGTATGACATCATTTCAGCCCCTCACAGGCAGATGATGGTGAATATAAAAGGTGGGGGCAGAGTGTGACAGTGTGGCTGTGTGTGCGTGGGTGCGTGTGTGTGCGCATGTTGAACCCATAAACACAGCTCCGTCCTGAACGCAAGTCCCAGGGGAGTCTGGTGTTTGTAGGTGGGCCTGAGGAAGAAATCAGCTGGGATATCATTAATTCAAGTGTAATGCATCCTTATGGTGTTTGTGGATAAAAGGGCATGTGCACTGTAAATATGTGTACACTCTTAGAAATAAGGATTCCAAAAGGGTTTTTCCTGAAGGGCTGAGGTTCTTCCCTGAACCATTTGCCTCTGAAGAACCCTCTTTTGAAGTAAGGGTTCATCAAGTGTTCTTTGTAAGACTAAGAGGTCAATGAGGAACCCTTTCATACAAAGCACCTTTGAAAAAGAGATTGTTGAAATCCTCAAAGAACTATTAAAAGCCTTAGAATACAAAAAGGTTCTCAGTAGAACCCCTTAGGTGGTTTTAGGTAAAGCTTTTGGAATCTAAAAGGGTTCTTGGCAGAAAACCCTTGGTGGGTTCTAGGTAAAACCCTTGGATTATAAAAATGGGTTCTTGTTATCAACCTCAGAGGGTGGAATGGTTCTGGATAGAAGTCCTAGAGAAGTTTATGGGTGGAACCATCAAATCATAGAAGGATCCTCTTCAGAATCTCTCAGGGAAGTTCTGGGTGAAACCTTTCACAGACGGCTCTAGGTTTAATCCTTTATGTTGGGTTTTAGGTACAACTCTGAAAGGGTTCCAAGCAGAACCTTTATAAAAGGTTCTACCAGGAATAAAAAGGGGTATCTTATAGGGACAAGCTGAAGAACCCTTCATGGCTCTAGTTAGCATCTTTTATTTCTAGGAGTGTTATGTATACTTTATGACTAGTCATTTCTGTGTGTGTGTGTGTCTGGTAAGGTCGGCATTACCTTTGAAAGTAATTGGGACAACGGTGAAGTGTGACATCTCACTGACTGAGGGGGACGTCAGAGTTGTAAATTCTGCTGCATGAGCAGTTTGATATTTGTTTCCAAGCATGTGTGCACAAATACACACAGGGAGCAGAGAACAGACACCAGTGCTCAGTACTGCCACATGAATGTGGCGCTTCTTTGCCATTGGAGAAAATTCTTCAAATACTGAGTCAAACTTAAAGCTGTAATATTTAACATTTCTGCATTAAAATGTCTAAAAACTCAAGACGTATGTTCTATATTTCTCAAGCTGTGTGTTAGCATTAACTCGCGTTTCCAATGAAAGCAGAGAAGCACATAATAGAGGCTACTCACGGTGAGGGTGCGTTTCCTGATCGCTGTTAGTTGCTGTAACATTCAGGGAAACACTGAGGAAGGAAGCTGGCAAACATGAGTAAGCGTAATGTGGATAAAACTTTAATATTAGCTAAACATGATTTCTACCTGAGTCAGATAGACTTACATATTGTACATTTAATTTAAAAAATACAGTATTTCTCATTATTATGCACATTTTAATGTGTTTTCAAGGAAAGAGGATCGCCTTTAGTTCAAGTTTTAAAGTTGTGAAACAGTCCGTTTTAACCACGATCTTCTAACAAACCTGCCAAAGTAACATTCTTGCCTAAACCTACCCAAGTAGTTTTTGTGCCTAAACCCAAATTACAACTGAAAACTGAAGATAAGTTTTTTCAAAAAATGAAAACAATAAGTCAACTGACAACAAGACAACTAAAAAAACAACAAGCCAGCTATGTCTAAACAACAGTTTAAAGTGACAGCTTCACACAGAACACTAAATCCAGTCCCCGTGTGAGAGTCCTGTGTTTCATTCATTTATCCACCACAGACCTCCTTGCTAAATTTCTCCCAACTGCAATTATCTACACTCGTCCTCACAGCCAATTAGAGCACAGCAGTAGTAGCCAATCACAGGACAGTAGGACGGGACTAGGTGGAACTGTCTTGGGAAGTTTTGGGAACATTTTACACAGATGACATTCTTAAATGTCGTATTTTGATACAAGAGCCTCCACCCTGCTGCGAATGTTTTACAAAATATGTTTGAACCCGACTGCTTTGTTCTCATTCAGCCTGAAAAGTATTAACGAGGTCGAGCACCTCGTTAATAGTCCAAAAAATACAGATTTTCCTCTGGCCTATAATGCTATTTATCCATCTAGATTCTTTTGGTCTGAGGCGCGGAGATATTGACTGTAGAGATGTCTGCCTTCTCTCAAATAAAATGGGACTAAGTGGCTCTCAGTTCATGGCGCTCAAAGCACCAAAAGAAAAATACATTTGAAAAATTCAACACCAGTGTCTCTTTCCAGAAATAATGACCTGGTTATTCAGAGATAATCCACAGACCTTGTTGTGAGCAGTTTCATGTAGGAACTATTTTCTTTCTGCAGTAGAACCTACTAGGACTACTTTCATTCTACTAGAACAAAAGTAGTTCCCACATAAAACTCTCAACAAGGTTTGTGGATTATCTCGAGTAACCGGGTTTTAATTCACACAGTTTTCTCGACCGACTACTTTTTAATGAAGGATGCCTTTTTATTTCACAATTATATTAAAAAGTGTATACAGAGTGCTACATGTTTCATATTTATTTATCATTTAGAGTGCAGTGAATAAGAGATGAAACAGAATTTGAACAGAATTTTCCATAATCAAATTACACACTCCTTATCAATATCTGTGAACTTTACTAGTACACTTAAAAAATTCCTTAGCTTACCAGCGGTGTGATACCAGTATTAGTTCTCCATTAACAACCACACAAATATTCATGGTCATTTAACAAACTTAAAGCATTAAAAAGATAATATAATTTAAACAGTATGTTAATAACCATTCCAATAATTAATTGCAGTTACCTAACGAGGAATTGTTTCAGTTCTAATATGGTCCAATATCACTGCATTACAGTCACCAAAGCATTCATCTTAACTTAAATGCCCAAAGCATTATCTTATCTAATAACAGATTTAAAGGTACCATTTAGGTCTACTACTTGAGACTGTCAGACCCTTTGAGATGTGGGTGAACCCTGAGAGAACAAAAGTGTGAGACCACATTCTCACATGACAGTACACCCAGAATTTAGCACAAGCAAGGCTGAAATGGAAAATACTGTTTAAAACACAAGACAGAGAAAAGTGCAGTTAAAAAAAAAAAGGTTAAACTGCAATGGCAGATACGACAATGCCTTTGAGTTACAGTTCATAAAAATATTTCTAAGTCATTCCTTAAACTGATTAAAAGTTCGTTTCCTATTTATTAGGCGTATAACAGTAACATCTGACCCCTTCTTGAAGATCTGTCACATCCACGATGGCCTGGCTTTTATTGTTTTCACCGTGTGAGTGTGACGTGTGTCATCATGGCAAAATGTGGTCCTGGAGAAACCTACTACAGAGGGAACCGCCACAGCGGTGGGTTTAATTGCTCTGCCAGGCACTGCCATGCAGCCACAAAACTTTACAGGTGTGTAGTCAGAATCAAAATGAAGACGGTTATATTTCAAATATTGAAATACTGTAAATATTCCAGAGACAAAATTTCGGTCCGCCTAACTATTCACGTCAAGTGCGACATGATTTTGCAAATAAATTATTAAGCTTCTAAAAAAATGGATTTGGTATCGAAAAAAGTGTTTTTTTAGGAGGTGTTATTGAAGCCAATATAATGGTACCAGTATTGGTATTGAACATTTTTGAACGATACCCAGCCCCATTCCCAACTCAGAGCTAAAACTTAACGCCCGTCTTTTCTTGTTCATTTGCAAGCTAGACGAGTACCGACTGAAGAATCAAGTTTACAGCTCTAGTTATCATTCCCTAAGTTAAGATAAGAGGTATGACATAGAATATAGGACACAGCAATGAGTTTAGGAATTGCTTCTGTATTAGGAAGATAAGATTTCTCCCATCGCAAAAATTTCAGGTAAAATAGGACAAGGACCAATTTTTTGTAATGAGGCCCCTGGCCCACATTCGATTTAAGTCGTGGATCAGTGTACCGCAGTTTCAATCACCCGTCTACTCTGAGATATTAGGTAAAATTTCACCTTGTGAGTCTCCTTGTGTGTGTATCAACGTGGCAAAATGTGGTGCTGGGGACAGCTACAGTAGTGGGAACCACCACAGAGGTGGGTTTGAGTACTTTGCCGAGTGCTTATATGTCTGTGGACAGATTTTGTCAACGCAATAGCACCACAATCATACAAGCTGCAGTTGAAACTGAACAGGTGTGTAGTTGAAATCAAAATGAAGAGTGAGTTGGAGGAGTTTTCCGAACCATGAGTACTGAGTACTCACATAAAAAGCAGTAATGACTACTGAGTACTTCTGGGTCAGGACATCAACATGTTGATGAGCATCGTGGCTGGTGTGATCCCATCACAAGCTAGTCTCTAGTTGTTTCTTTTTCTGTAATCAGACACTCTTTGTTTGTTTTACAAAGACTCAATCACACATTATCAACTGTACAGACAGAAACATGGTCAGTCACCCATATCAATATGTGGAGCAGGGGACTGTGATGGTGCAGCACCTCTGTGTGTTCAAATGCAGCATTGCAGGTGAGGAGAACTCTGCCTCTTACTTTTCCCCAGTAAAGACAAACAGTGTGACTGTTGGGAAAGAGAAAAGCTATAGGCAAGGTTGCTATTACAGCACACGTGTAATCACAAGATGTTACACACACAAAAAAACAGGAATCAAGATTAAAAAACAAAGGGAACTGGACCATATTCCGTCATGGTAGGGAATGTAATCTTGATATGTATTAAACTCAGGTAGCTTTCATCAGATGGAAAGTTTGGCAAACCTTTTATGTATGTATGCAAACTACAATTTTAAGACAAAATATTTTTTTAAACAGGAAAAGGCTAGAAATCTGCTTATACACTAAGGCTACAGCCAACAGCTGGTTAGCATAAAGACTGGAAACGGGAGGAAACATCTGGCCTGGTTTTGTCAAAAGGTAACAAAATCCACCTGCCAGCACCTCTGAAGCTTACTAATTAACACATATATCTTTATCCATATGAAAACTAAAGAGTAAAACAATAACTCTTCACATGAACCTCCTTACAACCTCTTGTTGTTTCAACATGTTGGTTTTTGTACAGATTAAGAAAACATGATGTAGTGTGATAATTAGTGAGTTATAGAATTCCTTGTTGGTGGATTTTAGGACGTTCAAACAGTGCCAAGCCAGCCATTTCCCCATTATTACAGTCTTTATGCTAAGCTATGCTGATAGGCTGCTGGTTTCAGCTTCACATTGAACACACAGACATGAGAGTGGTATCTTATCTTCTCATGTAACACTCTGAGGAAGCAAGAAAGCATATTTTTCAAAGAGATGAACCATTTCATTATTAGATGCAAAATTTTACCCTCATGAAAGGACAATATTGCAGCATCAAATTATATTCAAGGCCCTTCAGATTCTTCAGATAATTTGTCTATGCCAAGCTCTCCGAACTGAGTGAAAGTCTGTACCTAAGCTTTTACACTAATGTCAATAAATAAAAGAAATATTTTCAAGCTCAAGATGTTCATTTATGTGTGCAAAGGTCTCACATCCAGTGCACCGTGCAAGATCAGACCATGTTGGTTTGGGTGTTGGGGCTGCGACTCTGCAGGTCCTGTACCTGGTCAAGAACCCAGCTGATGTTTGGTCTCTCCTGGGGGTTGGACACCATTATGGAGCTCAGCAGCATCTGCAGGCCCTGTGAGTAACTGGGCAGAAGGTGAGCAGACACAAGTTAGAACAACTTAAGTTTGATCTGTATTTAGTTAGACAGACCTTAACAGCTAATTTTTAAACTTGAAGGTCCAGTGTGTAAGATTTACTGGGATTTGTTTGCAGAATGTGGCAGAAATTAAATATAATATTCATAATTGTGTACCAGATCTAGAAAAAATGACTTTTTGCTGGTTCCCCTTGCAGCCAATCACCTCAAGCATTCTTTGATTTAGTATGATGTGATTGGCTCACTAACAGCAACAATCCATACAGTCTGGTGTGGTGAAGTCAGCGTGGTTTATTTGATGGAGTTGGCAGCTCAGTGTGCCGATATGCCATCAAAACAGGGAGGAAACTAACTTTTTAAAATGTGAACATCTACCAGCCACTTTCATATTTTACTAGCATTTGGCTGGTAGCTGGTGCTAATTTCCCACCCTGCACCAAAACGTTTGAAAGTATGGCTACACTACAGGCCTGTGCAGTCTGATAAAAATAAATGCAGAAAATGCATAACATTATTTAAGGAATGCAGAAAATGCATAAGGATGATTTCAGGAATGCTTCCATCCACATATGGCAGAGAAAAATGTCATCAAATGTACTTCATTTAGGAGGTACTGGTATTGTATTATTTTTTAAACAATACCCAAGCCTATCTATTAATAAATGCAAGGAAAATTCCAGTAGAGAAAAGTCTTGATCTACAATAGCATTAAATACTTACACGTTTTATTTTACATGTTGAGGGAATTAGTTTTGCAATACCTAGTACTCAATACATCCTTAAAACTAATAACATGCACTTGCTTTGACACTGAGACATATTTTTGGAGCCGAAGGCGGTAACAGAAACTGATACATCAGCAGGAAACTTTCCTCAAGTTACACTGTAGGATGAAGTTACAGTATGAAGACTGACCTGCAGGACTGCGGGATGGCCACTGGATTCTGGACTGCCAGGGCAACACTGTCCCCTTTCTGAAATACCATGTCATACGGCCCCTCCAACATCATCATGCAGTAAAGCACACAGCCGAGTGACTGGAGGAGTGTGGAAAGACATCCAAAGATGAGAAAAAGAAACAGTCAGTGAAGGAATCAGCACTTGATTTCAGGGACTTAGTGATGTCACTTCAAAAAAACAACATATATAAGTCATAAGTGATGATGAAAACAAGGCTTTACCCAGATGTCAGTGCGCTCATCTATGATGCAGTGGCTCTCTACATTGAACAGTTCAGGAGCCCTGTAGGAAATGGTGCACCGCTGGGCAGCCCAGTCCTGTATGGTCATGGCCTCTCTGGTCCCTCTAACCTGAAATAAACTCAGTTTTATTAAAATCATCACAGCGTAAGGATCATTCACTTAAACATTCAATGATACACCTTTAGCAACACAGACAGCTGTGTGTCACCTGTTGTTCTCAAACTGTGGTATAAATACATTTTCTACAGCAGCATTTGACACCATTTCTGTTGCAGTTATGTCAGTGGTGTAAGGAACAAAACAAACAAGCAAACAAAAAAAAAACAAAAAAACAAAACAAAACAATGGAATCCCAAATGTCCAGTATTTCCACTGTGTTTCAAGGGGCACAATCAGTGTTGGATGCTACAAGACAGAAATTGTGATACAATGAACTAATAAGGTGCAGTATGATGTAGAGGATTGTTAGAAGGTTGTATAAGCTCTAACACACTTACTTTAACTCAAAGCATGATCTTTTGCTTAACCAACTTAGGTTGTTTTGTTTCCTAATCTTACCCAAGTAGTTTTTTGTGCCTTTATTTTGAAAGTCTACCAGGACATTGCATACTTATTATTGCTTACTTGACATATGATTATATGAATGTTTGTTGACAATAAAATAATTATTAACTTAAGCTGAATTAAATACAAAATTCCCATTTATTAATAATGGTTAATATAAAGTGTTACTGAGAAATTTTAGACCACATCCAGTAGCATGTGCATCAAATACATTACTCTGCACTAGAGGTGGAAATCTGAACCCTTTGTTTCTAAAACAATGTGAAGTATAGTGAGTATTCACTCATAACATTATCTGCATGAGGACCTGATGAGTTGTCTCTAAATCTTATGTTATCGTATTTGGTGGTTAGACTTCATGTAGCGGACTATTTGTCTTAGCTCGTTTGGATCACTTTCTTTTCATTTTCAGACCCATTTCTTGTAGATCACAGAGATTCTGTCATAAAAATATATATGAATCAACAGATGATACATTCATTACTAAAATCTATAGAGAAATGATTGACATGAATACTCAAAATTACTTTTTAATTTAATTTCTTAATTAATGGAGATGTGACTGACCTCAGGCTTCAATTAAACTAAACTATTAAATTCTTCACATGCCCTGTACTCTTACCTCAATCCTGGCACGGTTCATAGAGCCCAGGTCCATTAGAACTGGCCTGTCGTCCTCATCCAGGAGCACATTTGTAGGTTTCAGGTCTCTGTGAAACGATACCAGACACATAGTGTTCAGACGTCTGCTTACATCAGAGTCATGAGAAATACAGGTGATTCTTGCCAACCAGTGACTTTTACGTTGACAAGGTACAGAACAAAATGCTTCTGAGTGTGTCCTGAAATATCTGTTTCTGCTTTCTGATCATCAAAGTGCAGGGCGTGCACTGTGATCAGAATCTACTCATTACTCTAGACATATCGCCACCTTGGAATTATAAGTTTCTATCTTGCAAAACATGAAAAGAAGTGATGATTTTCAAGCAACAAAACCAGTGTACTCAGAATTTCTACATGTATGAGAAAGTTAAATTTAATGTACTTCATGATGTTTTTATGAGGTTTTGTTTAATGCTATAAACCTGATCAATTCAAATGCAAACAAATTATTTATAAAATTTGAAACATTTCTACACTTTTCAAAGAAGTGCAAGAAGACAGACAGTGCTTCAGTAACATGTTTTATCAAGTTCTATGAAGTTTTTTTGCGTGGCAACTTCAATCTTTTCGTTTTAGAGCTTGCTGATTATTGTTCATTTTCATTGTTAACCAGCCAGTTAATGCTAGCTTCCTAATGTTAGTCTGAGAGCTAATGCTAACATAAAATCAATAAAGGATAGGTCTGGGTTTGACTTTGATTCCAGTCACTGATAAAAACCCAAACCTAACCTTTGCTGATTGCCTCTTAATGTTAGCATTAGCTGCCAGACTAACATTTGGAGATAAGCTTTAGCTGGCTAGCGTGGTAGCTAACAATGAAAATAACTTCTCAGCAAGATCTGAAACCATTTTTAAAAAGACTGAACCTGCTTGCCATTTGTACTGCTCTCAGAAAATGTCAGACAGAACCATATAATTCCCAGGAAACATGCACTAGTGTGTCACTCCAAGCCAGTACGACAGTCTTTTCGCTGGTCCTTTGCACATACATGTTTCGTTGTATGTGTGTGTGTGTGTGTGTGTCTCCAACAGATTACCTGTGTGCATAGCCTTTGTCATGAATAGCCTTGAGTCCAGAGCAGATGCCACGCAAGATTTGCAAAATCTGTTTTTCAGGCATTAAGCTCCCCTTGTCTCGTAGCTTCTCCAAAACAGACCACAGACTGCCTTTCTGTTCACACAAACACACCAATATCATATCAGAATCATGTAATTTCCCTCATGGTTCTAATGGTCATACTAACTGCTGCATACTTACACTAATATAAGGCAGAAGTAACCAGGCTTCAGTCTTGCCTCCACGATCAACAAAGGTGTGTGCAACCAGGCTCAAGATGTTGGGATGACTAAACATCTGATGCATCTCCACCTCTGTCTGAGCCTCCTGCCGCCCTTCCCGGTCATGGCACAGGATCCTCTTAAGGGCGTAGAAGTGCCCATCCTTTACCCCCTCTACCAGATCAACATAACTGAACCCACTGATGAGAGGACACAGAGAGATTACAGTTCCAAATTGAGAGGCAATATTCCATATTTTTATTATCATCAACAAATCACATAAAAAGACCAAATTCAACACAGTGGCTGCAAACTGCTCCTAATACTAGGATGGGTTAAATGCAAAGACTGATTCTCATTGTATGTTGTATTCAGTATAATATGTGACAATATAGTTGACCTTTATCTTTTACTGAGAGGTCAGTATCTGAAAAGAAGCCACAAATATACTGTTTTATTTTAAAAATAATTTCCTACAACAGCTATGAATCACAGTTTTTGCAAACTGTGGCAAAAAAGGAATAAATTGTGCATTTTGGGGGGACTGTTTTTAACTGAGCTTCGGTATGCTAGTTTAAACCAGGGTGTCTAGAAGTATCAGCAAGTTAAATCTGAAACTTTGTACTATTTAATGCCACCGTTTAATTAAATGTAAGAACAATTTTGCAATAGAGCTAAGCAGCGAATGTGAAAATAAAGGCATACTGAGTAAATACACAGTCAGTTAAAAATGCAAAATGGCAATAACTGACTAAGTTAGAGAACATTTGTCAAAATAAGTTTATGGATATTAAATAAACAGGTAGATGCCGTCCTTTCTCATACAGCCTACAGACAGTCTGTTGTCATAACCTTATAAACTTCCTCTTTCAGATTGGACTGATGATTGCCCCACTTTTTACAGCTCAGAGAGACTCTTCAATACTCTTAAAGGCTTTTTAAGTAAAATGTGAATTTAAGACATTTTAAGACTCGTATGGTTTGGTCTTGTAGCTGAATCTGTTTACAAACAAAACAAAATATCACCACACTCAGCTTGAAGGTGGAGTTATGTGGAATTTAAAGACTCACCCTTCATCTAGCTTCTGGACAAAGTAATATTTTTTGTTATCGATGGTGATCGAGCCACGGGAGCATATGCACAGGGTCTGGCCCATCTTGACTGGTAGCATCGTTTAACACCAAGCTTTTAAGGGCCTGGGAGAAACAGGACAAATACAAGTTATATGAGAGAGAGAGACAGGCAAAGAGATAAAGGCAGTGACAAGTGTTACTGCCCGTATCTCTGCATTGTTCAATATTGAACGCAAGCTGCGAGATAAGCTGTGGGCCCGTTGTAAAATAAAGCATATGTCACCATAACAAACTGTAAGACAGTTAACTACCACGTTAGCTTACACATCACCAACAGCTAACGTTAGTTAGCATAGCAACTTCCAAGCTACAGCCAGACAAACCGCGACGTAAACGTCCGTTTTAAACGTTAGCGCCAATCGCTGTGTAACTTTTAACTCGCTACCTACACAAAGGACAAGTATGTAAAACGCATCGATCTATCAATGGTATTAACTACGTTTTTAATCTTACCAGCTAGCTTTCTGTTTACCAAATTAGCTTACTGCCATTTTTCTCTTCCTCCTTCTTCTTCTTCTTCCTTCGGCTTTTAGCGGTTGTTCTCTTGTCAACACATCAGGCGCACTACCGCCACCTTCTGTTTCATCAACTGAGTGCGGACCGCAGATAAAATCCTAACTTTACCCGTTAAGCATTAATCCTATATAAAAAATAATAAATATAATTAAAAATATAAATAATCAGCTGGTGTCATTGACTTCAACCAAAAAAATTCTTTGCCATCCCACTTTGCCAGAAATTGATACTACATTTAGAATCATACTTGATGACAAGAAAACTGAATTTATTTTAGGTATAGTCTTCATTCATAAAGGTAAATATATTAAAGGGATAGTTCATCCAAAAATGAGGATTCTCTTTTTAGTCAAGCACAAGTTTTGATGACATTTTGGGGCTTTGGGAGACTTTTTTTTTTTTTTTTTTGTGAAACTCCAGCAGTGTTTTTTGAACTAACTAAACTCAACCTTCAGTCAGCATGAAGGTGAGAAGATAATGACTGAATTTTCATTTTTTGGTAAACTATGCCTTTAAGACACAAGTCCTATTGGTAGTATTTATAGGAGAACTAGCTGACCATGAACTCATTGGAAGAGACCATTTTATTTTATTTTATTACTTTTTCTGACCTATTTCTGTCGTAATTTTGTTTATATCGTGTGCTCCGTTCTGCACAGTAATGTCTCTGCATATTTCCGAAGGGAACCCTTGATTTACAAAACTCTCGCGAGAGTCTCGTATTTTTCATTCATTGTACTTTTTTTTTTTTTTTTTTTGTCATGTGACAATGCCGTGGATATAATCTGGGTGTGTTTAGGACAGACAACACTTGGTTAGGGTTAAGGAAAGATCATTGTTTGGGGTTACAGTTATTACTCTCGCGAGATCTTTTGCAAGTCTGGAGTTCTCTTCTAGATACGAGCTGCTTTTTCTTCTTCTCTTATATCAATATGAAAAAGTGCACGCGCTTGCTCGGCACACAGCGCCAATAGACGTCCAGCGGCAGGAGCTGGCAAGTTTGAGAGGAGCAGTCATGGCGGATTACAAGCATTACCGAAGGGGTCCCAGCGACGACGGAGGTGACATTTGTGCTGGTTTAACGTCTTAAATTTGGTTGAGAAAAAAAAGCAGAGTTTAGCGTTAGCTTCATTTGTTGCGTTTCCATTAAAACGGACACCATCTAACGTTAGACAGAGCAAACGTTCTTAAAACTTCGCTACATATCATTGGCTAGCTAATGCTAACACAAAGTGAAACAGTTAACAGGTTACATTGTGTTGACGTTTCCCATTTAAGTTAGAAATGGAGCCGACTGTAACTAACTTATTGGCTAAAGTGACTGTTAACGTTAACCTGGTAATAAAGCAAAGACTTGTAGCAGACAGGTCTCTTGTTAGCTTACTAACTGTCCTGTCCAGAAGGGAACCCTACACCCGCTAAAAAACCTCGCGAGAATTATAAGTGTAACTCAAATTACGACCTTAACCTAACCCCAACTATGTTTTGTCCCTAAACATAAGTATATCTGAGCCATAGCGTTGTCACATAAATCGTAATTAGTTTGTACAACGTTCATAATGAAGAAGCAATATCTACAAGTCTCGCGAGGGTTTCTCAAATCTAGGGTTCCCTTTTATACACGACCTTTGCTAACTTGGCGTTAGCCTAGCTAGTGTGCATATAGCTAACATGAGCTATTATGTTAACACACAACACAGGCGCAGGTTAACACGATATGAATGAGTCACAACGTTATTATCATTTGCTCTCAGGTCCCTGCGTACAGTACTGATGATACATTAACTTTAATCCTGATTTGTTGTAATTAATTTTTGAACACAGTCCCCAGATGGACTTTTAAAACTGTAGCTAAGTTAGATGTTAAGAGTGTAACCTGAGTTAGAGATGTATTATAAGATTAGCCACACAGGTAAAGATGATAGCTTTTATTATTCTCCAGTTCCCAGGAAACTGTTGTTCACCTTGGTGAGTTGTCTTGCCTCAAGCAGGGCCGCAGGAGGAGGAAGGCAGAGTGAAAACTAAGCCTGTCTCTTGTAGCACTGTGGGAGGAGAAGGGACAGCAGTCAAACGCACATCCCAGCACCTCACACCTGAAGATGAGGAAGAGCCCTCCGCAGACCCACCAGCACCCCGCAAAGTCTCCAAGATAGGCTTTAGCATGGGCGGTCAGATGGGGAAGAAGTCAAACCCCATATCTATCAAACTTGGAGCAACAGTGAGTGTGTAACAATAGATATTGCTGACCTTGTTTTAAAAAAGTGTCTTCTAGGGGTGCTACTAAAGATTATTGACATTATCCAGCAATCTGATGAGTTAAATTTAATAGAATAGATAGATAGATAGTACTTTATTGATCCCAAACTGGGAAATTATTGTATTACAGCAGGAGTCATCAGACAGACAGAAAAACAGATAAAAAAATAAAATATATGAGAAAAATAGGCATAGGTACACAAAATTAAAAAATATACAAGAGTAATATACAGGAATAGTAATATACATAATATATATTTTCAAATTAATCATATTTTTACAGTAATTGTCACAATTTCCTCGAGCCCAATGTCCTCAGATTGCGTCTTTTGTCCAATCACCAGCTCAGACCCCAAGGACTCTTCATTTGTTAGCATAAATGACAAAGAAAAGCTGCAAATCCCTACATTTTTGGAAGCTGTAACCAGCAAATATTTGAAATCTCTGCTTGAAAATTGACTGAAACGATTAACTGATTATCGAAATATTTGGCAACTAATTTTCTAGCAGTTGACTAAATGATTAATTGGCAGTTGTGCCACAGCGTGGAAGTTAGGGCACATATGATACCACTAGAGGTGTAAATGGTGTAATTCTCATAACACACTGCTCAGAGAGCAGGGTTAAACTATTAATCAATTAAGTCAAATTTCAAGTAAAACTGCTAAACATTTGCTGGTTAGACTTACCCATTGTGAGGTTTTCCAGCTTTCTCGTACATTTTATGAAGAGAGTCGGGATGTGTGATGTGTAGTTTTTTGTGTTTGCCCTAAATCTTGTGTCCTCAACCTGTTCTAGAAACCCAAAGAGCCTTTACCATCACTTACTCCTAAAAAGCCAGGGCTGGCATCTGTTTTTAATGAAGACGATGATGTAAGAGCACACGCACACAATAATATCATGGTTGTACAAATCCATAAATAACAAATATGGAGAGCTGATCTCGACTTTGTCTTACGGTGCAGAGTGAACCTGAGGAGATGCCTCCAGAAGCGAAGATGAGGATGAAGAACATTGGCAGGTATACACCGAGACCTACCTCATGTACTGTAATTGCTTCCTCAGCTTCTACTTTTATCAAAACATTCAGATTTTGGACTTTTTTTTTGTTTTCAAATTAATTTCTACAGCTCACATTTACTTATTTAGCTGACCTAACCATCTATCATGTTCCTATTAGAGTTTGAAGTTTCTATTCTGCGGGGATGAAACCATTGACGATTAGTATCACTGTTTCAAATTTTATTCATCATTGAAACCATGTTTGATTACCTTTCTTTGAAAAAACTCAAAGTAAACGCTAACCAGCATCAACCAAAGTTAGCAACAGTTTCCCATGTGCAGGCAAAGGACATGGTGCCATTTCAAATAACTGAGGTTTCTAATTAAACTTTGTGAAATGATTTCAGTGTGTGTATCAGTACTTTGTTTCCAGCACATTTTAAAGCTACTACAAACAGTTTTTAACTGGTTATGAAACCGTTTCAGCTAACGATAACCTGACCCAAATAAGTTTACGAGACCATCTGCGAGAAGATTGGCTATTTCTAACTTAGTTATTCTTATCAGGTCCAATTCTCCTTGAAATTAGCTGGTTTACATTTTCCCAGCCAAAGTTACAGTGAGTTGTACATTAGCCAGTTAAAAGATGCAGGAGGAGATTTTCATTCATTTTCATTCAGCCTCCAAAACCAACAAAATATGAAAGTTCTTTGTAGTAGCTTTAAAAATACCACGATAACACTGATAAACATGATCATTTTGGTCTCAATAATCAAATTTTTCCTACCTTTTCATCTCTACTAATCTGCTATCTTTTCAGGGAGACACCAACATCTGCCGGACCCAATTCCTTCAACAAGGGCAAGCAGGGCTTCTCTGATCATCAAAAACTTTGGGAGAGGAAGATAAAGGCCCAAGCAGACAAACTGTAAATGACTACCACAGTTTTTGTCACTGGTGGATACTTTTGTATAGTTTAAAGCATGTCAGAGATATCTATGGAGGCTCAAATTATTCCTCACTGTAGCCTTGTGTTATTACAATGTCTCATCTTTGTGAACACAAGATGAAGAATACTTTAAGCCCTCTGTGATTCTCCTTGACTGAACCCACGTTTACGTTCCTAACCACTACCGGCTGATGCTAACTGAGAGGAGAGGTACCAGAGTGTCAAGACTCGGTGATGACAGGTGAAGAGTGGCGAGATGGGACAAACAAAATAGCCAGAATTTTGTTGAAACTGTGTAAAATTAGCTACAGTTGCTTTCTGCTGGCTAATGAGAAATCCTAGCATCTTAGAGCCCTCATGCCCCTTTCGTGACATGCTCGTTCCTGTCTGAAGCTGGTGAGGCGTGGTCCCGAGCAAGCTCTTCAGTGTTGCTTGTCTAACATTTGTGTAAAAATGTACATAGAAGTGTGACGTTTTATTTTTAAAATCCACAATTGGGAGCGTGTGTTTGAGTGTTATGTTAACGTAGGTGTGTGTGTGTGTGTGTGTGTGTGTGTGTTGGGGGCGGGGGGTAGACTAGACGTACCGACATATTGTTTTGTTTCATTTAGTTTCTCAACATCGGTGTACAATCCTTTGTTTTCACCAGCTGTGCCACCACATAGGCAGTCTTGTTTGATTTTCATGTTTAGTTTTAGTTTTGAGCTTTGTGCCAGTATTTCTGGATTTGCTTACTCAATTCTATATTTTTGTCTGCTTCACTGAGTCTGGCAAATGGAGGGACTGATGATGTGTTTTTAGTTGACCAGAATCATACAGCTGTGACGTGGATACCAGGGTGGGGATGGGTATCGTTAAGATTTTATTGATACAGTTATTGATACTAATACTATTTAACGTTACTCTTATTGATACTACTCGCCATAATTTGGTGAAAAAAATAAAGACATGACATGAAAAGATGTGAAGGATTCCACAGTTATATTATTACTACTTTTTACTGAAGATGTATCAAGTTAAATTGTTTCCTGAGTTGTGTTTACCTCATTTTTGTGTGAGCCAACAATTTTGAATGTTTTATCTTGTCGCTCTTTATGTAATGTTACATAACTACCGATAGCAGTATCGTTTGTCCAGGACCTCGTTGATATTTCAGTACTGGCTCTTGATACCCATCCCTGCTGGTCCTGTTAAATGATTCCTGGGTGATTAAAATATAGTTTAGCAATGATTAAACCTCTTCATCCCCGCTTTTACCACAGAAAGCCCACACTTCATTAATACAGCCCCAATCCTTTTGGTTCAGATAAATGCTGTACCTCAGTGACTTTCTGGAAGAGTCCCTCAATTAAAAATATAAATGTTGAATTCCACTGTGGGTTACCTAACTCTTGTGAGGGGGTTCCCCCCAAATGAATCACATGAATATCCACTGCCACGACCTGATTTATCAGCCAGAACTCTCTTGAATACATACTTAAAAGCCAGTTATAATAATAAAATATTTGGATCATATGTGGTGTGTCAAATGTTCATTGCTGACGAGTCTGCTGTAACAATATACACGATGAACCTGTTTCACCCCAAAATCAAAAATAACTATTTTTCCTTCAACATGTAGAGCTCTTTATCCATCTAGTTTTGGTGTGAGTTGCCGAGTTTCGTAGATCGTGGCTGGAGAAAGAAATACCTAGATGGATAAATAGCGCTACAGGTCAGAAGGAAAATATTGATTTGTGTACAAATAGATAAAGCTACTTAAAGGAACTTTCATATTGTGCTGCTTTTGGAGGCCCCTGTGGACAAAAGCGATAGTGTTTCCACCATCATAACCATAAAATACAACACCAATATTTTTTTAATATAAATAAAAATGTCCTTCTGCTTCTGTGTACCTGGCTAACATGATTTTACCTGTGATAATGTCAACACTAGCTCTTCCTGTCTGAATATCACAAGTCCACTCACATTTCAGGAGAATCTGACCCAGTAGCTGTTAACACTTTACAATAAGGGTCCATTAACTAACATTAATGATACAGTAATAAGCATGAAGTAGTGTTATAATTAATACAGTAGTAAATGATTTTACTCATTATTTAAGTTTATAAAGATGTTAATAGCATTGGTTAATACCATAAAGGCATTAACTAATAGTTAATGCTAATAAGCAGTAAGTAATGTTAACAAATGTCACGTTTTGACATTTATTAAAGGTTTATGTGTTAATTAGGGAACTAATAGTTGTGGTCGATAGAAATGTTAATTAACATGTATATTATTAAGTTTACTGCTAAGCCATTTAACTAAGAAGAAAAAGGTTTTTAGAAATGTTAATTTAAGGGTTATAACTGTCCACTTACTTATGTCCCTTTGTCTTCATGTAGATGTTCATTAACTTGCAGCCTAATCTATAATTTATTGTGCACGTTATTTAAGCATTACTTAACCAAAATTAACATGTATTAATGTTCTTTGTGACCCTTTATTGTAAAGTGTTACCGAATAACTATACAGAAATAGTCTGTCTTCCTTCTGGTGGTTTCATTAGCATGTGTAGGTCATATAGTAATAGGTCATATTAGTAATAACTTGAGACTGTTTCATAACCAAATAAAATCCCCTTGTAATAGCTTTAAACTAATATAGAAACAACTATGTAAAAGCTAATTGTTTAATTTTTAATAGCGTCCATTTATTTCTGTACATTTTGTTGTTGATCAGTATACCAGCACAAATCCTTTATCTGTTATTCATTTGTTTTAATGCCTTAAATCAGAGGTCTGAAAACCTCTGATTTAAGGCATTAAATCAGAGGAGGCAGGATGAGGTTTCAAACAGTTTCAGTGGAGGCTCAGTGAACGAAGTGAAAAAATATTGTTACTCATCAAAAGGAAGTCACACAGTAGATTGTGTGAGAGGTGGTTCAAGTTATGCAGTAGTAGTTTACTGTTTTTCTCAGATTGTAAAAAAAAAATCGTGATCCATCAAAAGTGAAAAAATATTACATTAATTTAGGAATGCAGATAATGATTATTTTCATTTTCGATTAATCTGTTGATCGTTTTCTTGATTAACCGATTAGTTTGTTGGTTCATAAAATGTTAGAAAATGTTTCCCAAAGACATCCTCAAATGTCATGTTTTGTACACAACCCAAAGATATTTATTTAACTGTCACAGAGGGCTAAAGAAACAGGAAAATATCCACTTTTGAGAAGCTGAATTTTTTGAGAATTTTGACGTTTTCCTTCAAAAAGGACTCAAAACCTCAAGTTTTTACAATAGCTTTAAAAAGGATATCACGAAAGAACAGATGTGTGTGGGTTTACCAAAGAGATAATTCAGACACTTTCCCAGAGTCAGAAACTTTGGACAGACCTTTTGGTGTAGCCTGAGGTTATGTCAAACAGCACTAGTAGGCTATCTTGGCTGAGTCTCCATGGTCAGGGGTTTTTAAAGTCTGAGGCGGGCCTCCTTCCTAGTTTACTTGCTTACTTTTGCTCAATTCATTGATATCTATGGGATCATGATTATGTTATTTGATCCCCTAAATACTCAACAATTGAGATTAATCGATTATTAATCGACTATTAAATTAATCACCAATTATTTTGATCATCAGTTAATCATCTGAGTCTTTTTTTTTTTTAAGTAAAAATGTCCAAATTCTCTTATTTCAATTTTTCAAATGTTTTAAATATTTCTGTTTTGTTTTTTTTACTCTATGACAGTAAACTGAATATCTTTGGGTTCTGGACAAGAGAAGACATGAGGACATCATCTTGGCCTTTGGGAAACAGTGATCAACATTTTTCTGACATTTTATGGACCAAACAACTAATTGATTAATTGAGAAAATAATTTACATATTAATCAATAATGAAAACAATTGTTAGTTGCAGCCCTAAATTTAAATAATAATTATTATGATTATTATGATTGATGATCATTAGCAGGAACACTGGAAGTCAGTTACAGTTGGGCTGAGAGAACAGCCTATACAAAGATGTCATACTAAATGGAGCACAATATTCATGTTTGTGTTATTAAGTTGAACAACAAGGATAACTTGAATCTATATTTTTTAACAACAATTAATCTCATCTTTCTCATTTATCTTTAGTAAACTGAGGAGGGAGGGGTGATGCCTTTTTCTACGCCTTGTCTGAGAGGAGGCCTAAATCCTCAGACTTTGAAACCCCATTTTAAATGTAGAGTTGATAGGTAATCGATTATTCCACACAGTTTAACTGAAACGGTTTATTTTTGGTACAGATGGAAATTATAGAGCACACACCAGTACCGGACCCTGATCATGGCTCCAAGGCTGACTCACTTTTTCTCCCCGTACATGTGAAAACGTCACTCTATGATTTGACACCCCAACCATCATGGAAATTTCCCTTACACATTTCCTCATTCACACTGGAAACAGTTTCAGTAAGCTGCTTTGTAAAATAAATATGCTGTACAACATATTAGGAAAAACGTTAATGGTAATGCCGTCTAATCGTTGGTCCCTATGTGAGTGAAACCAGCCTCACTCTGTGAGTGTCATCGGGCAGGGCCTTCCTCAAAGATTTCCAGAAGTTTCTGGTGTCTCTGGAGGGTTTCTCTGAGGTCCACTCCAGACTGGGCAGCACCTTCAGGGCCCTCTGGACCAGTGTGGGCAGCGGAGGGTCTGGCTGGACAAGGGATGCTGATGCTCTATTGATCCAAATTAGCAGGAGTTTGAGGGTAGATTTTTGCAGCAGAGCCTAAAGATTTGGACCAAGTAGCAAATTATTAATCAGTTGTGTTTTTTGTCATAAAAATGGTAGTTTAAAGGCAAATTATGCAGGATTTAACCTCAAAACAATGCATAGTCTCATACATAAATAATCCCTCTCAATCACCACCCACAAGTGTGTGGCAGCACCATCTGCAGAGACCATGCTCTGCCCCCACATCTTCTTATTTTCTTATTATAATGCCATGCTCAGGATGCTTTATCAACCCAAATGTTGTTATCTGATGTCCTGGAAATGAGATTCAACCATCAACTTGATTTCGGGCGCATTTGCAAAGACCAAGTGACAAATCTTGACTTGAACTGATAAGATTTTGCTTGTGGTTACAATTATCAGATAGATTTTTACGAACATCTATGCCCTTCCTGGTTTCGGTTTATGTCACTGAAACAAAAGAATGAAACCAATGAGGTTATTTTAAGAAAACTGTATTCAGGGTTTATGTTGCTGAGAACTGAAACCTGGAAGACAATAGTTTATGCAAGTGGGCTTATGTTTAGTCATACTTTGCTAAAAATGACTGGGAAACAGTGACTGGCTGCAGAGTAGAGGAGTGATGAGAAAGACTAAGGTATTGCCAGGAAAGGGTCGGGCTGTTGGCAGTAAAGAGTTCGTAATTTCTACTTCAACATGTAAATCCTCTAATATTGTTTGTGCTGTCAAAAACAGTTAAAAGGTAGCTTCTGCATTTTTCAGCATGGACCCTATTTTCCCATGTTTTTGTGTCTAAACGGCTAATGGGGACAACAATTTTTAGAGGTGGTCCAGTAGGCCACTTGACCTTTCATAAGTCCTGCCCATTTTCGCTCTGTGCTTCAACAACAGTTGAGCAACTTCTGTACCCTGCTGAACCTCGGCCTTCCTCCTTTCATGTTTCTTGTACTTAGATACATAGGTGGAAGTAACTAATTACAAATTCTCAAATTACTGTAAGTAAGTAGTTTTTTGGGGTACTTGTATTTTTATGAGTGGATTTTCAAGCCTGTATGTTTATTCATACTAAAGTATGCCTTACAAGATGTGATGTACTTTTTTAAGCTTTAAAATCATACTTGAGTACTGAGTATAAATTGAATTATTATCCAAACCTTTCGTCTGTTTTTTGGTAGCCAATAAGGTGATTTGATCGCAAACAAGCCAATGAAAACAATGACATACAAACGCAAAACAAAACAAAACGTACATTTGGAGTTAGGATGTCGATTAATCATTAATCAATTAATTGTCATCAAGAATTTAACCAGTAAAAAATGTATTCATGGATATTTAATCAATAGACATGGCAGTAATTGCACCTCATCTGACCTTGTTTTGTCTGTCGAAGCCATTTTTGAATAAGGAAAATCAGACTTGAAATGAGAAAGAAATGACAAAAAAAAGAAAAGAAAAGAAAAGAAAGATAAAAGAAAATGAGCAAATAACGTGTTTTGTATCTTAAAAATTATTAATGATTAATCAGTTGTTAGCGTTTTCAAAAATCAGTTAAGGAAAACGCACAAAATTTGCAACTGTAGTTTGAAGAGGTGACTGTGACATCAAGTGTTAGAAGTAACTAATACTTTTACTACTACTGAGTACTTTTTACAACAAATGTTTCGGGGACTGTTGAAGCAACATATGGTGACATGGTTAGCTAATGTTAGTAAAATGCTAGCTAACTGGCTAGCTAATGATTGCTGTAGATAAGCTAGTTTGCTAGTGTTTTGCTAACATAAGCTATCAGATGTAACTAGCCAACAGTTTATGTAGTTTAAATAGCCAGTTAGCTAGCAATTTGCTATGGAACCCAGCACTAGCTAACCAACTAGCTAACGATTGGTGTACATTAGCTAGCTAGTTAAAATGTTAAAATGTAAATGTTGCCTTGGAGTAACACTGCACCATCACGGATTCCCACCGTGACATTTTTGGTTTTGTGTATTTCGGCACTGATAATATTTTATTAAATTTTACCTTATAAACAGTAAGATGACAACAACACAACAAATGGCTGCAACATACTGTATGTCAGTGGAAAAATGTGACCCACCATCTTGTTTTAAGGAGGGTTATGATAGTTTGCTTTGATAGACTGTTGATGTAAAGTTTGCTGAAATGTGACGACACCATTTAACACAAACATAGACTATTCCAAAATTATGAAAATGTATTTTTCAAAATGTTTTTCAATTTCATAAAATTTAATCTGGTGAGGCAATTAAATATTTTCCATTAATATTGTAATTTTTTTTGTTAAAAATTTAAACAATAACTTTTTTCATTCCTTACCACTATGGTACAGTTTTGCTTCAAAGTAACAGACCCTAAATTTTACCCTAAAAATATTTTTAGAAGATTTCTTAAGAGTATGTAAACTTGGTCTATTTTATGGCAAAAAAAAAAAAACAACAAAAAAAAAAAAAAAAAAAAAACACACAACAAAAAATGTTTTACCTACTGGTATCATAATGCCTGCCATAGAGGGTTATGATTATATGTCATTTTACTTGTCCCCCAGCAACAGCTTTTAACCATCTTCAAAATTTGGGTTTATTTTCAACATAGGTGAGCCTAGTTATGCCAGGCTCGCCTACGTGTAATAAGTATGGGAGACAGGAAAGGAGAAAGCTGACCGAGGTTCCAAGGGCAAGACTTAAGTATTTTAATCGACAGCTGATGGCTGCAGCGTCTCACTTAATCCTGGACTCTTCCTGAACTCATTTGTCATTAAATATAAGCTTAACCTTGTCGTTACATTTCTAGGCAGATTTTCCCACCATTCGCTGACTTCCTGGTTTCAGTTTGTGTCAGTGAAGCAATAAAACGAAACCAGTGAGGTTATTTTAAGAAAACTGCATTCAGGATATATGTTGCTGGGAACTGAACTCCTGACATTCATTTCTTGGAAGCAAGTTATTGTTTAGTCATACTTCACTACATCCTATAGTGACTGGCCAGGAAAGCAGAAGAATGATATTGTCTGGTGGTTGGCTGCATAGTTCAGGGACTAAACATGTTCTTCGATTTCCAAGGAAGTTAAGTAGGCCTAATGGAAGCCATTATCTACAGATCTTAAAGTCTTAAAAAGCATTCACTTTTCTAAAAAAGAATGGCCTTTGAAGATACTAAAAAGTCTTAAATCTAATTTACAAAGACCTTGAATATCTCTGTCTGCCAGGGGCAGTAATGTTGCTCATAAACTGTTTCTTTATGTAATTGTGGACTGTCAGGAGATGTTATATACCTATAAGCTAAAAGTGGGATTGTTGCTTAGGGCTTAAACGTATAATATTTAACATTTCTGCATTAAAATGTTGAAAACCTACTGGACTTATATTATATATCTGATATATTACCATGTTTACATACATTATGTTCAGCTTTCGTCTTATTATGTTCAACCACAGTTGTCTTTTGTTTATTTTTACTTGTCAGTGGCAGCTGGTATGTGATAAAATATTGAGCCATTACTACTTACATTCTGGCACCCAAAAACACAGCAAAATTGCATTTTCACTTAGTTATATCGTCAGACATGATTTGTGTTTGCCTCCAGGGTTTCCTTTGTTTCACCTCCAGCTAACATGGTGACATCGACTCATGAAGGATCTAAATGTGAGGGACCAAAACTAAGGACATTACCTCGCCTGTGAACATGAACATGAAATCACTTATGGTGAGTTTAATCACGTTTGAAAAGTCTCTGGTGAATGTGAGGCATCCACATTTGTTTGCTTTTCTGGCACTTCTGTACTATAAAGCGCCAAGTCTGGTGCTCTCATAAAAACCTGAGTTTCCCAAGAAAGTGGGAAACTCGCAGGATAATTACGGCCTACCTGAACTCCTGATTCCAGTACATAGACAGCGTTGCTGCAGGAGAGGTAATCAGCTGACAGGAGACAGATAAGCATTTGGCTTCTCTGAATTGCGAGGACCACATCATTTGTATACACTGCAATACGAGAAAATACAAGATGAGGTAAGATAAGATAAGATAAGATAAGATAAGTTAAGATAAGTTAAGATAAGATAAGATAAGATAAGATAAGATAAGATAAGATAAGATAAGATAAGATAAGATCAATTTTATTGATCCCACACTGAACAAATTCACACATTACAACAGCTCAAGGATTGAAAATACAGGTAGAAAAGAGTGAGTGATAGAATAGAATACAAGTAGAATAAAAATAGAATAAAATATGAATTTAAAAACTATGGACAGACTATATACACTAAATACACCTTTCACTTACACAGATATATGGAGATACATGGCTATTAGGACAGATGGATATACATGGATAATTGTACAGGATAATTGCTCACATAATACACACATGGTGTGTAGCGTTATACTAAAAGCAAAAAAAATAAATGTTGCCTTGAATAATTGCACAGTGATACAGAGATCTGGAGAATACAAGAAGCAAACTCATAAAATGATTCACAGTATGAGGATATTATCACATGTGAAGAT
The DNA here is from genome assembly GCA_034769285.1 of Lutjanus argentimaculatus. Lineage (NCBI taxonomy): Eukaryota > Metazoa > Chordata > Actinopteri > Lutjaniformes > Lutjanidae > Lutjanus > Lutjanus argentimaculatus. Next base: position 32,413,850 of record JAWZSL010000002.1, read on the forward strand.
TTAACAGTGAACATCTAAATATACAATGTATTTCCTTGGATAATTGCACATTAGAGATGTGAAGAATTAACTGTATGTATACATAAAATAAAATATAAAATAATAAATAGTATATATCGAGACTGGTATGCCTATTGATAATATAGGTATAAAAATGTGCTATTATAAAATTGTTTTAAAATGGATTTTCTTAAGAAAATGTTGGTCTTTTAAATATTTTTTTAAAAATAATCTCTTTGTCAGTTTTTACAAAAACATAATTTAATCAGGTATAAAAAGGTTTTAGCTCCCTGTCTCACTTCCTGGTTTAAAAAAAGTGGGAATACTACTCAAGCACTGGTAATCTTTATATTTTTTCAACAAATTCATTAAAAACATGTGTCTTAATTATAACATGTAAACTCCATAGCCCTTCTCAATCAAACCTAAAAAAATTACGAATTAATTGTGTTTATTTTGATTTGCATATGGAGAACTCTTAGCAACTTTAAAAAATAAAATGGCTGCTCACTACAGTTTGTCAACTCCGTAAGTTGTCTACATTTAATAAAAAATGCAATCACTAGGAGGCTGGCCTATTACAAGGTTTAATAGCCAAGAGTTTGATCTTTTATGAAATATTTTCCCAGTATTATTGAAGAGTAAAAATCAAAAACCCGTCAATAGACACTACTGCAAAGTAGCTGAGAGTATCTGCTCTCCTGACCTCCTCCAGGTAAGCACGTCCCTCTCCAGCAGACAGAGGCGATACCCCCACTGCTTCTCTAACACCTCAGGTAGCAGCACGTCTAGTGGTTGCTGGGTGGCATTTCCCCCCTCAGCGTTCAGCAGGTCCTTGCTGGGTAAACATACTGCCAGCAAAAGTCGTTGTTAATGCACTTTACCAGAGTAGTTACATGAAAATGAAATCCATACACCGACCATGTTGGCTCACCTTCCTCGTCAGTGTCAGGTCCTGATGGAGGGCTCCACACGTAGGACAGAAACACATCAAATTCTTTCTCATCTTATAGGTGGTGGATGAGAAACGACGATTGTGACAACAAAATGTTAAAAAATATAAATCCGGTTTCTTGAACATATATATACCACACACACACACACACACACACACACACACACACACACAACATATATATATATATATATAAAGTTTCAATTATGTAATTAATGTAATGCTTTGTAGAGTTTCAAACTGAAAACTAAAAACTGAAAAAAATTTGAATCTTCACATTGTGGTGACACATCCTGTGAAGAAGAGCAGCCGTTGTGGTCGGAGTATGCATGCAACTAAGTTCGTCTTTTGGTTTGTGTGTGTGTGTGGTGTGTGTGTGTGTGTGTGTGTGTCTGCATTCTGACCTCCATCTTGTTTTCCATGTTGAAAGTGGGATCTGTAGATAATCTGTAGTTCCAGCCATTTCACATGCAAAACGATTCCCAGTACAGCTACCAGCAGCAAAGGCCCAATGGCACAACCAACCAGTGGCAGCCACGTTACTGAAACACAGACAAAAGTACGCTCATTAGGTTGTACTGTGTCTTTAAATCAGCAATAATTGACTTTGGGTCACAGAAACAAACTGTAAACACAAAAGTGACATATTATCACCAAACTTGTTTGCATAAAGTTGTTTATTTACATATCGAGCAAACAAGGAGCGGCATTAGCATTCATTTAGAGTCATGTTTGTGTTCACCTGATGAATATTAGCCCAGTTTACACTGTCTTCACTAGCTAGTTACCGATGGGTAGGTAGTGTACAGAACCAGTAACACTAATGGCACTAATTTATGAGTGTATTGTACACTAGAACGTAATTTCACCTCATCACTCCCAACAGGTAACGTGTTTCCCCTGTGGGACGGGAAAGGAAAAGACACAAATTCATTTGAACTCTATTATTGTGTTGGAGTGAATGGTTAGAAATCCGACGGGATCAGTCGGGAATGAACACACATATTACCTGAACAGGCAGTAATGACTGGATTAAGAAAACAGTCACACACGGGGCTCTACTACCAGCCACATGACACCTTTTACAGTTTCAGTATCCATATCTGTAAAATATGTCACGAACATGAGGAAATCAGGTGCAGGGCAGTGTTTTTTTCCAGTGCACTCTCTTAATCCTTCTCTTTTTCCCCTCTTTTCTCTCTCTGACAGGGGAAAAAAAATCATGCTGCTCCCTGGTTACAACTCTTTTCGTCTCTTCAAAACTGTTCTGCAAACTCAATGTAGAAAGATAAAGCTTGGCAGAAACAGCACCGTGGCAGAAAAGCTGTCCGTGTGGGGGGCACAGGTGTGCGAACCGTAGCAGTTCAGCGAGAAACCGTCACACAGATGTTACATGCGGACAGTGTGGCCCAAGAGGAAATCGCAGGTAAAATGCTGGGAGACTCTAAAAGGCTCTATAAAGTGGAGGTGAGCCGCAGAGTCCCCCGAGAGTCGAGCTTCATCACAAAGAGTGACTCCTTTCACATTAAGCATGGTCATTTGATCCTTTGTAAATATAAAAATATTGATTATTGGAATTTTATACACTGCCCGGCCAAAAAAAAAGTCGCCACCTGGATTTAACTAAGCAAATAGGTACGAGCCTCCTATTGGATAATTACTAATGGGCGATTATCTTTCAGCTGGCAACAAGTTATTTAACCCCAACTGGTGCAATGAGTTGCTTCTCATTTCCTAAACAGCCATGTCGAAAGACACATCCCATGGTCGTGGAAAAGATGTTAGTCTGTTTGAGAAGGGTCAAATCATTGGCATGCATCAAGCAGAGAAAACATCTAAGGAGATTGCAGAAACTACTAAAATTGGGTTAAGAACTGTCCAACGCATTATTAAAAACTGGAAGGTAGTGGGGACCCATCGTCTTCGAGGAAGAAATTTGGCCGGAAAAAAATCCTGAATGATCGTGATCGGCGATCACTTAAACGTTTGGTGGGATCAAATCGAAGAAAAACAACAGTAGAACTCAGGGCCATGTTTAATAGTAAAAGTAAGAGCATTTCCACACGCACAATGCGAAGGGAACTCAAGGGATTGGGACTAAACAGCTGTGTAGCCTTAAGAAAACCACTAATCAGTGAGGCTAACCGAAAAAAAAGGCTTCAATTTGCTAGGGAGCATAAAGATTGGACTCTGGAGCAATGGAAGAAGGTCATGTGGTCTGATGAGTCCAGATTTACCCTGTTCCAGAGTGATGGGCGCATCAGGGTAAGAAGAGAGGCAGATGAAGTGATGCACCCATCATGCCTAGTGCCTACTGTACAAGCCTGTGGGGGCAGTGCTATGATCTGGGGTTGCTGCAGTTGGTCAGGTCTAAGTTCAGCAACAGTATGTGCTCAAAGAATGAGGTCAGCTGACTACCTGAATATACTGAATGACCAGGTTATTCCATCAATGGATTTTTTCTTCCCTGATGGCACGGGCATATTCCAAGATGACAATGCCAGGATTCATCGGGCTCAAATTGTGAAAGACTGGTTCAGGGAGCATGAGACATCATTTTCACACATGGATTGGCCACTACAGAGTCCAGACCTTAACCCCATTGAGAATCTTTGGGATGTGCTGGAGAAGGCTTTGTGCAGCGGTCAGACTCTACCATCATCAATGCAAGATCTTGGTGAAAAATTAATGCAACACTGGATGGAAATAAATCTTGTGACATTGCAGAAGCTTATCGAAACAATGCCACAGCGAATGCGTGCCGTAATCAAAGCTAAAGGCAGTCCAACAAAATATTAGAGCGTATGACCTTTTTTTTGGTGGCGACTTTTTTTTTGGCCAGGCAGTGTATGTTGCCTGCACAAAATTAAACCTCACGTTTCACACTCACCATTCACATCAGTCAACAGACATAAACTGCCTAAACATGTTTGTTTCAGATGCAAGTTGTTGTCATGATTGGTTACATAACCTGTGACCTCAATTGATGGAACTTTTTCAGTTTGAGCAAAGATGTGAAAACGGGTCAAATGCTGCTCTCTTTCCGGCCGCAAAGGTATAAATAGGAGTTCTGAGAGCTTTCAGGTTTGTAGCTCTGAGCACCGAGTATTGCCCACACAGCGACACATGCAGCTGCTCCGGTCACTGGGTCAGGGCAGCGTGCCTCCACCGGCAGCAGAGCCTTTCACCACCCCACCCTCTACTAACCTGGAGGGACTTTCCTTTACCTTTTATACTGTATAATCATTCAAAGCAACATTATGTAACTGCAGAGATGGAAAGTAACTAAGTACAAATACTTTGTTTACTGTACTTTTGAGGTATCTTTACTTTGACATATTTATTTTTCTGACAATTTTTTACTTTTACCAAATATATTTTGACACAAATATCTGTACTTTCTGCTCCTTACATGCAAGGCTCATTTGTTTTAATCCAAGACAAAAACAACTTAAGAGACATAACAAGGCAAAAACAATGCAACAAGACAAACACCTCATAAAAGGTGTAACAAGATGAAAAAGCTGTAAAAGGTGTAACACACAGCACGTGTTTTTCAGGGGAAAAACATTAATTTTAACCGTTTTCTGAGTGTTTTCTTACTTTTAGACTAGTCCACTAGTCTAAATTAAAATTTGAATTTAATCGACAGGGAAATTCGTTGTTTGGAGCATCCTTAGTTGGGAAGGCAACATGCAAAGATACAAAATAAGAACAGTCAATAATTAGAAGAAAGTACAGATATTTGTGTTAAAATCTAAAAAGTTGTCAGAAAAATAAATATTCAAGTAAAGTATGTTGTAATGTTGATATATGATGTAGAAATAATTTAATTACTGTAATGTAACAATGTTATGTCAAAATATAGCATGAATAAATCAAAAGTCACAAAGGTGATATTAGAAACAATCGTACCCTTAATCATATTCTTGAGCTTGATCGTGACGTTGCGGTTTCCGACAGTGTTACTGGCGATGCAGGTATACATGTTGTTCAAGTGCTGTTGAGTCACCTCTTCTATGACGGCTCGTTGTGTGATCGTGAACCCGTCAAGTGTGTTTCCTTCACGCCTGAATCAAGGAGACAATGAAAATTTATCACACAAGTTTGTTTGTTTACGTTTTACAAATTTCTAACTTGCGAATACTGCTGATGTATAATGAGAGACATCGACTAAGTGACTCACTGCGGTGTCTCCAGGGCTAATGGAGTCCTGTTCTCCATGTTGCCACCGTAATGCATGTACCACCTCACCTTTGGTGAAAAATCTTTCTCAAAAGGAACATATATCTCACATGTCAGAGTGTGAGACTGACCTAGAACAGGAACAAAAACAAGGTCATTATAATCACACCTGAGCAACATTTATTAGTTTACTTATGTAAGTAGGTTTGAGCTACAGTCATAGACAATAAAATAAGTGGAAGGAGCTTGTGGGTCTGAAAAGTGAAGGCAATGCGTAAGTGCCTTCAACCTGCATTCTTCCTAATGGCCAGTAGGGGGCGACTCCACTGGTTGAAAAAAGAAATCTGATAATATGAAATCTTCTAAGAGAACAAATCTACTTCTCACTTGACTTATGGCACCAGTAAACATTTTCCCAATGAGTTTATGGTCTCAATCACTAGTTTCAGGTCTTCTTCTATACAGCATGATGCTCGTTTCATAAATTATGGCCCCAGTTAGAGTAAAATAGACAATAAAGCAGTATATGTGGGAACAGGGGCAGAGTCCACAATTATAATAAAATAACCCCTTTCTAACTATGATATGGCACTGACGCCATGTTACTGAAACAAATAGTAATCAAATTGTCTGCTAATTAATAATTAATTGTTTTCAGAAACATATTTTAGTGTGCTCTTTAGCTGTAATACAAGACAGATTGCGACTCGGCAGGCCGTCATTATTTTCTGCTGTTAAAACCAAGCCGCACCCGAGTTGCAGTACGTGACCCACCAGCTCCACGCTCTCATCAGTACCGCTCTGGTTGACGTCACAGTGGCTTTGTCCACTTATTCTTCTGTCTACGGCTCCATGTTGAGCACCATTTAAACCAGTTAACATTAGAAGATGACATGTTTGATAGTTTTAAAAGTTGCCAGAGCCAAATCAATTGTGAATTAATACATACAACAACTGGTCAACACGTGATTCTCAACAAAGAACCAGACTAAATGAACACTAAGATGTTTGATGTATACAACATTTTAAAGCTCATTATAGCGGTAACAATGTTTACCTTGAGTGACACTCACACGTCTGATATGGCTCTGATAAAGCAGTTCAAAACCATCTAAATTCGTCATTAACTCTGGCAGCTGTAGGATAATATCATTGCACATTTGGACGCACTTACCGAGCTCCACTTCCTCTGTCGTGTTGGCATTAGGATACCTGATTCTTGGAGCTTCTGGTGTGTAAAAATCTGTTTAGGCATGGAAAATAAGCTTTGTATTATCTGTATAATCTGTTTACTGCATGTCTGCAAAACAAACACTCTGTATAAATCAGATCTGAGCTCCACTTCAAGAGAATAAGAATCAACACATTTGAATGTGAAAAATAAATAAACAGCTTTATGCCACTGGCAAACTTTATATGGAAGATTTAGGCTGGGTTTTACCAACAAGGGTTAATATTTAAACCCACTTAAATCATGGTCTAACCTATGTTGCTAAACTTTTTAACCAGTTTAAAATGATGAAAGGTTACCTGTAAACCTCTCTTTAAACCTCAGATTGGTTTTTACTATAAACTGAGATTAAATTTAATTGTTTCCAATTTAAACTGTGATCCAGTATTAACTTTAAACTTATACTTGAGTAGTTTTAACTTTTAAAACTAACTTTTGAGATGGATTGAGAAAAATAATCAAGTTCCTCGAAAAAACAGTCAAGCTAAACCCACCCCCCTCTTAATTTGGGTTAGCAAGAATTCCCATATTGATAAAACTCTATTCAATTTTGGTTTACTTCACTAAACATGGATTTACTAATCTGAGATTACTTCTTGATTGTGCAGCAGAGCTCTGCTTAATTTTAAATCTGGAATTAAAATCTTACAGTTTCATTAAAGAGACATTTGTATCCCAAGTGATGTTTATCTGAGAGCTGATACAACACGAGCAAGGATCTAGTCAGGAGAGAACGACGCGAGTAAGCGAAGGGATTTACTCATTTTGAACCTAGTTTTGCTAAACTCTGATTAGAACTGATGTTTGTGGTGCAGCGTGGGAGAGAAATGAGAAATGACATACAGATAGCTAACACCTGCTGTGGAAGAAGCCACATGGTTTTGAGGTTAACAGTCGGATGTGAACTCATTTAGACGACAAGTGTTCAAAATAAATAGATATATAACAGTAAATAGGAGGTGGTGAAGAAAATATATTCTAGGAATGATACCATGGTGTACATTACAATCTCATTTTAGCTTCTGACTGAATGTGAAAAAGAAAGAGAGAAACAAACAAACAAACAAAAAACTCTATGGGGTCGGCATACATGATGTACTGAGTTTCTCTGTAAAGGCTTGTACTTTGTGTCCCTTTTGGAAGCTTAAATAAAATAATATATGACTATAATTAAATTAAATGGTGTTTAACATGCTTCAATGGTGGAACAAACGTCTTCTTCTTACCAGGCCCAGATCAAATACCATTGATACAGTAGGTGATTTGTTCAGTTTTAACAGAGGGGATTGCCCCAACTCTAACCCTATACACTATACAGGAGAGAAGGCGGACATTTCTACGACCTATTTGTCCAAAACTCCACCTAGATGGATGAACAGCTCCACAGGCCAGGAGAATAATATGTATTTTTGATTTTGGGGTGAACTGCCCCTTTAACAAAGTAGCCTACATTTAAATTAACATATTTAGTGCTATTAATCTAAAAGTGCATTCATGCATAACAAAGAAAGGAATATCTGGACAAACAATTAATAAACTAACAATGAACATAACACATCATATTAGGCTAAACAATTTCACCATATTTGTTTTTGTTGTAATCTAAAAGTAAAGGAAAGTAATTAAGTTACATTACTTTAATATTGTGATACTTGGATAAGGTTAGAGAGACTGTACACTGCAACAGGTAATTAGTAGCTGGAATACATTTTTAAAGTAACCCTCCCAATCCTGTTTTTTTTTTTTTTTCATTATAGCATACTCAACCTCCTCTAACAATGGTGACGTTGACAGCCCTCCTGAAGATCCAGTTGACTCCTCGCTCAATTATTTGTCTGTCACAGAAAAACACGTTATTGTCTTCTTCTTTGACTTGGCAGAGATGTAGCTGTCCGTTCTTCTCACAGGAGTGTCTGCGCTCCTCAGACACAGCTCTCTTACCCTGCGAGAAAGCACACCTCGTTAAGTTTTGCTGTGATTTGCGTTCCCGTAGTGAAATGTTTAGCTCTGTTCATGTGTGTTTTTCACCTTGTACCAGATGATATTTGTGTTGTCACTACAGTTCAGATCTGGGCAGTCGACCGTCCCGCCTTCACCCACGGTCAGATATACGCTGCTCTCATAAACACGGCTCTCATTGGGCAGGAAGCATCCCACACTGTTTCTGTCCACCACCTGCAGATGGAAGGACAACTTGCTGCCACTGGACAACAGAGCAGCAGAGACCTGAGCACTTAGTAGAAGTTCAGTCATATGTGTCAAAACCCCTTTAGAATTTGCCTTACAGTCTACCAAAACGGCAAATTGAGTTTGGACAAAATTGCAAGGTCACACAGAATTAATGGGGATTGGTTGGATTTATGTGAATCGCTGTGATCGCAACATTTCAACTTCCTGGAGGTACTGGACAATGCAGCCAACATCAATGGTTAAAAATGAACTAATACTCTGAGTGGATTTTTTTCTGGTCACTCTATTGCTCTTGTACCGTATGATTTCTATTGTTTTTTCTATTCTTATTTTTGCTGCTGCAACACTTCTCCTCTGGGGATCAGTAAAGGTTATTTATTCTTGCTTGTCTTATCTTATCCTGTCTTATCTTACTTTTTACTTTCTTCTGTCTTGTTTGTCTTGTCTTGTCTTATCAGTTTAATCAGAAGTATCAGAAGTAATGTCTACATTAATGATCACCTTGCCTCTTTTCAGCTACTGCAGCAGAAATCTCAGTTCCCAACTCAGTATAGTAGTTTCCTACAGTTGTTACACTTTTTGTTGGCTCTGGAATATCAGACAAAACTCCAAGTGAAAACCCAAAGCTTCAAGAACACTGGATTCATACTTAATCCATAACACTTCTGGGTAAAATACTGGCAGAGATGTCCGAAAATGACAGATATAGCTCCAAATGCATCCCTTACTGAAGACAGACAGCCAAATGTCCCTAAAGAATCCGACCAACATCTCATACCAAGTGAGAGCTTTCTGAAATTTTGCTTTTTAATTTTGCGTGATCTTTAAACTCATAAAGTTTTCTGCTGGAGTTGCAGCAGCAGCATCTGTACGTGAACAGAATATGGAGTACGTCTCGGAGTGACTTTGAAAACACCAAATGACTTGTTTTAACAAATTTCATTTGTTTATAATATGAAGATTTGTAAAATATCACTTCCATGAGGCTGTTCAGTCAGAAACTGACAGATCACAGGTAATAAACTGGCAGCTGTGGCAAAGGTCACGCTGCATGTCGCACGCAAAGTTTATATCATGTTCATTATAATGCTGAATTGTGTTAAAATGCCGTTCCTCTGCTTCAATAATTATTAATACCACCAGATGACTAAAGAGACCAGGTTCTGACCCCACAATTCTCCTTGTTAAATATTTGCCTGAGGGTGAGCTATGAGCAGTATGTTTTGATGGTATAACCCAGGGGTCAACAGCCTGCAGCTCCAGAGCCACATGTGGCCCTTTGACCCCTCTCACGTTGCTTCCTGTGACTTTGACAAAATGTTATATGGAAATGACTAAAGCTCTTTTTTTACATTTGAAATTTCATTTATCATTGTTGTAGGTCTAAAGTGATTCTTACATTCTCCAACTGGAAAATGAGCAACCTATGACTATATAAAAACTTTTTTTTTTGTCACCTAAAGTGTGCATCATATCCTGCATGTATGTGTGTTTTCCACTAAGTTTTGCCTGTGGTTAGTCTTGAGTCTCACTAGGCTCTTCTCTATTTTAGTACCTTTTTCAAAACCAATAAACAGAAAAAAAAGAAGTAGTAATAGGAATAAAGAACATGATTATTTACCATTTAAGGCATGTGTAGTTTCCAGAATGTTTTGCTTCAGCAGGGATCTTCCTCCCACAGTCAAAGGATGGGTGTTCATTTCCTCCTCTGCCGTCATCTGTCCTGGACCACACCACCTCCACGTTCACACTTTTTAAGCATGGCATCATAAAGATTTCCCCTTCCACAACTCTGTAGTGCTTGTGTATAACATCCTGCTGAAGCCCTAGAGACAGTCAGTTAGTTCTGCAGTTGGTACAGAGTCGAATTTCTGTTTCATTTTAACTGTACGGTGTATAAAGGTTGGGGACGTCATAACCTTCAAACACACACACACACATTTAAAAAAAGCATTTTTTCAGACTGGATCATATTGGAATAAAAATTGTTATAATTTAAATACCTTCTTTTTTCATTCGATAGTTTCCCACACAGCATCCGTCTGAGAAAATGGGAAAGATTAAAAAAAACGCGATGTATCCAGTTTGCATCATGTGTCTCTAAATCTATAAACACTGCTTGTTGGTTTCTGTCATGATGCTGCTGAAATCCGCCTCGTTTACAGTTTAATGTTTTCTCTGTTATGTTTACTCGTGTGTAACCACATGTGGAGTTCTTGGTATTCTCTTATCATCGTCATAAGGCGGTGACATGAGGTGCAAAAACCTTTTCACAGGACATATAGTTGTAGTAGGTGGTATCGTATGGTTTCCTGTTTGGTTGTGTTTTCACTGGAACCTGCCATAGAATGTCTTCTTGTTAGTCATTAGTCACTTCCTATGAGATCTGCAGAGGATACTCTTTTTGTAATACTTTACTGTGGTGTGAAAGGAAACACTAACTGCGGCAAAATCTCATAAAGCATAAAAAATACTAAGTAAGACGGCTACAGTGACAATAGGAGACACAAAAGGTAAATAATGCTGTAACAGCAGACCAAGGTTATTATAGTTATCTAAATCTAAATTAAAACTAAAGGTGAATTAAAAAACATTTTTGTTACATTTTAGTGAGATGTCAGACGTAACACTTATTCTGAAAAACTTCTGAAATCTCGCCCCTGATGAACACCTTTCATATTATAATAAAAAAAAACTAAAACCAGCACCGAAACTATTAAAAACTCAACGAAAACTAAATATTATTAACAATAAAAACAATAAAAATAAAACCAATGAAAAATAAGACAATATAAGATAAGATACAATTAAAATATAGATGGAATAAAATATTAAAAAAGGAGCATAAAAATATAAAGTATGAATTTAAAAAACTATACACACAAACTAAAAACAATATATACACCTTTCACTTATACAAATACATGGATATATGTGGATAATTGTACAGGATTATTACATAAACGTCATAGACACATTTAGAATTATACTAATAGAATAGATATAAACAAAATTATTGTATGGAAAAAAGATGATAAATGTAGGTTCAAATTGCACGCTAGAGAGAAAAAAAACTTAATAACTGCAATAGACAGGTTAGGTCTCCTATAGAGCCGCTAACAAGCGTCTGCACGTTAGTAACGACAATTTGTGAAAGCTACAGGTTGCACAGCAACTAGTGGCACCTCATGAGTGTCATGGAAATTACTTTGCCAGTAATGTTAGTGCTGTTCACTAAATTTAGTGACAACTTGGCAGTTTAATGTGGAAGTACGATGAAAAAGCCATCGTGAAAAAAATGCTGTATGACTGACGAGAGAAAAAGGAGGCTTCAGGAAAAATGGATTCGTTAATGCTTTGTTGTTCCTCAGGGGACAGATAAATTGAACTGTCTCATCTGCAAACAGCTGAATTTTATGTTAAACTCCGTTATGAGTCCAATCACAAATTCTACGACGTGTTCTTGGTTTTTCCTGCGCAGCCCTCAATCATATGTTCGTTCCTTAGCATTCAGTCATCAAAACTTTGAGGACCCCTCCAATAGGCAGATTTGTAAGGCATGTTTTTTGACAAAAAAGTAATTCTAAAAAGAACCACAAACACAGTTTTCTAAGAGTAAATTTAGAAACCAAAAGCACGGTGCTCACTGCTTTAACCTGCAAGTAGGTTTAACTGGCACTTGGTGGTTAGGACCCCAATTTTCTGGGTCACACCTGTACTTTCACTGGCCTGGTTTCTAATTCCACCTTATATTCTGGCCTCTGTCTCCCCTCCTCTGTCTCCCCTCCTCTGTCTCCCCTCCTCTGTCTCCCTCTCTGCTGCTTCTGCTGTCGGATGAAGTAAGAATTCTGAACTTTTATGAAACTGATTTTTTAGTCACTACTATGTGTTTATGCCTCCTAAAGAGCAGTGTTTTCGGGTTGTCTGTCCATCCATCTTTCCCATTCTCATGAACACGATATCTCAGGAACACCGTGAGAGAGTTTATTCAAACTGGTTATCATCTATCTGGACATGAGGACGAACTGATTAGAATAACACGCATTCATTGAATGTGAAGTGTGTTTGTGATGCCAAAGGCATCATTACCAACGTTGTGGCAAAATATCCCAGGTCAGTACATGATTCTTTTATTCTGAGAAACAGTTTTCTGTTTTCCAAGTTGTGAGATGGCGAGTTTGGAGATGGCTGGCTTGTAGGTGAGTCAACTGGTAAAATCCCTTGTAAAATAATTTATTACATCAAAAGCAAGAGCATGTTTCATATTGATTCATATGTTTTTAAGGTGACAGTGCACCTCTTCCTCAATGCTGGTCAGAGGCATCTCATCCACTGTGCCCCCACCTGTTTTATTTGCAGATGTTTTATTATACGCCAATTTTTCTTTTGTTCGTCTTCTGATATCTTGATATCTTCTTTTCACTTCATCCACTGTTCACATCGTTTTACCAAGACCATTTACTTTTTCACAACATTAAAATTTAACCACAAAAAACGCCATTTACACCATGTTTTTAGCTGAAATGTCAACTGTAGCCTCCCAGGTAGCATGTAAACATGGCGTTGATGTATCACGAGACTTCGTATATCTCGCGATATTTTCACACGTTCATCCATTAAGAGATATACGACACTTGGATTACACCACACGAGCAGGATGAAGACATTTTGTGTTTGTTTTGTGTTCTTTTTTTTTACATTTTATACATGCAGATTTCCCCTTAAAAGTGATGGTAAGTATGTTTTCTAACTTTATTTAGAGCCAGCTTTTATAAAGGCCCAGGTGAGCTTAAACAGCAAACAACCCTCTCATGTCAGCCAACTGTCTGTTGAAGTTGTCAGGACAGCCTCCAAAACAACATTAAGACTAACAATTTAGCAAACAATTTTCTACTAACACGTCCATCACGCATGAGGCCACATACAGCACTCATTTGGAGTTGCATTTCTGGACACGTGACAAGGTTAAAGGGTGTGCTATATTGACCAAGACAATGATGATGATGATGATGACAATGATGATGATGATGATACAAAATTGCCTCCACTAATGGATCCACTGGATGCATGAAGGACAGACTATTACCGCTTGGATTTCTCGTCTACACCTGTGGCCAATGTAGTCTTTACTAATTCTCAGTGGGTTTTTGTATAAAAGATAACGATTAACACAGGTATAAAATACAATTTATTATATTTAATACGGTACAGTTCAAAAATAAAAATGTGCTGCACATTTCGTGGTACAGTAGAAGCTGTGATCAGGAAATTAATGATGAAGATTAACATGACAGATAGTAATTTGGGAGAGTAAGTGAAAATAAAAGAAATTCAGGTAAAAGTTTGCCACAAAAGACCTATACAGACATAGTGGTATGGCAAGAAATGCATAAAAATGAAGACAGAAAATCCAGTCACACTGTTGAAATATAAAAACAGCTATGAAAACCAACACTGCACTGTAATGGATACACATGTAGGACAACTGTTGATATGACAGTAGTAACGATGTACATAGCTCATGCAATAACAAGAAGAAATTTTACATTTTTATATTACATTCATACTTACATTACATGTTTTTGTAGTTGACATGAAAAAGTTGCTTTTGCCCGCTGTCATACCAGTATTTTCTACTGGAAAAAAAGAAACCTGGGGTGGTTATTGCTCAGTTAGTAGAGCATCTGCCCTGTGTATGGGGGCTGTCAGTCCTCTGCAGTGGCCGCTGGTTCGACTCCTGCCTTCGGCCCTTTGCTGCATGTCATCCCCCCTCTCTTCACCCCATTTCCTGTCTACTCTTTAACTGTCCTATATATAATAAAGGCCAAAAGCCCACAAACATAACTAAAAAAAAAAATAAATAAATAAAGAAACCTGCTGGGTGACCTGAAAAAATGTCTAATTGCAGACAAGCAGCAGGTGATAAAAATAATAAGAATATACAGTACAATGCTGACTGGTAAAGTCAGTGTGTGACTTGTGAACTCAGAGCTTTCAGAAATCTTGCAATTTTCAAAGCTGTGAATACCACAAGAGTGAACTCTTCCTGTGAAAGTGGTAAACATGACCCCATTTGAAAGCAGCTTTAGGCCTGAGTGATTCCACACTCTGCCCATTTCATGTTTATTAGACTTCAAATTAATGCCAAATGTTCACTGAATGAGCAAGAGTCTGTTTATGAGTTGAGAGAAATCATTAATAATCTTTTGGAATGAATAATAGCTATTTAATTGAGGTTTAATTCAGCAATATGTTAATGGAGTCAGGTGGGCAGTTACTGAACTCCAGCTCCACAGTGTGTATTTTAGGATCAGTGGGCTTTTGTTTTCAGCCTAACAGGATTAGCTTAAATTGACAGACAACAGACTGTCAGTGACTAAGCTGATCAATTTACAGTGTAGGACTCATCGTCGCCTTTTATCGTCCAAGTTTAATGTTGCACTTGTAATTTAATACACTGTGTATCGCTCCAAATTGCTATTTGGACAGCTGTACCTATTTTACATTTTCCTCTTTTAATATTTCATCAACTAAAATGTGCATCAGTTGGGTTGGGTTATTGGATGAATATATCGCCTATGTCTTTTTGGGAGATGTTTTGGCCAATATTTGTCATTTTATTTTGCTAATGTAATGGTCTGCAGAATGAGAGCTGCTGCACTGCGACATATTCTCATCCAGCGGCGCATTATGCATCCACTCAGCTGGACCCTGAGTGCTCTGAGCTCTTTTCACAGACATCTGTTGTGGTGAATTAAGGATTTATTTGACTTGTTGGTGATTGTTGGAAGAGTGACGCAGAGTAACAAAGTTTTAGTGAGTTTTGCATGTTTTTCTGTTGAGTTTTAGTGACGAGCTTTATGATAAGTTTACAAGCCAAATAAGTTCATCTTAGTTATGTAACGTAGTGAACTTGCTGCTGGCACACATCTCCCGGCTGGGACAGTTCTTAGAGGGTTGTGAGGACAGACAAGGGGGAAAGAGAGTGGGGGAATAACATGCAGCAAAGGGCTTGCTGATGGCCGCTGCAGAGGACTCAGCCTCAGTACATGGGGGTGCGTGCTATACCAACTGGGCTACCTGGTTGGAAATTTTTACAATCTCCCCTAACTCTATCATGTGGGGAAAAAAGATACGATACAGGCTATAAATTCTCAGTGGGCTAAACAATTTACCATGAGGTATCCTAGACTGGCAGAGATAAAAACTTTCTTTTGGGAGCACTTTGTGGGGCTGGTAGGTAATAGCGTAGCTGCTTCCAGAAAGAGGACGAGGGCGGCATGGAGCTTGTGCCTTTCCAGGTAACACAGTTTCCAGCCTTTGTAAGAAGCTGTAAGGCCTCTGGTAATGGGTCTGATCTTGACTCTTCTGTTGCCTCAGTTTTGATGAAAACCAAGCGAGTCTGCCGCTCCACAAGGGCCTCATGGATGGCACTCAGCACCTCAGATCCTGGACAAGGATCTGGAGACGTGGGGACCAAAACCACCGTCCGGCTCCGCTCGATGCACTCCAACACTGCCTCCGCTACAGCTGCAAACAGTTCAGATTATACATCACTTCAATAAGATTTTTTGGTAGATTTTCTTCAAAGTATATCTTAAATACAGAGATGAGCTATCATGGCCATTAGGGCCTTCTCTGCTGGCCCCATCAAAATCAAAATATATATTTTTTAATAATTGTGACTGAATTCAATTTACTTTTTAAGCTACTACAATATATCCAGAACGAATATGGCTATTTTCTTGTGAGGCAGAGCTGAGATTTCCTACAGTATCTGAATGCTGTCGTTGAAGCCTGAAGCCGCATTTGATTACGACTCTGACTGACCATGTAATCCACCCAACAGATTTTGATGTATAGTGACAGAATGCCCCAAGGGCCCTGCAATGTGTCTGCACCAGCCCCTGGTGTTGTCATTAATGGAGTTTGCACCTGTGATGTACTGGGAGTAAACAAAGCTATGTGCTGATATTTATACCTCCTGCCTATTACAAGTGATGGGTGAGTGTTACTTTTTACTCTGTTTAAGAGAGATAAAGTTATTGTGGTGTTTTAGTTTCTACAGCCTTGTTTACTGTTCTGGTTTTATCTGATTGGTGTTGCTGGAGTTTGGGCAGTAGATGGTGATGTTGTGTTTCAGTGTTGATGACCCATGTTGACAGTGTATGACGCCACTTAATGTCTATTAATAACTCACTCTGAACTACATCTGGCTTAATATTCTGGATGGAATAGCTGTGGTAAAATTTTAGGCATATAGGCCAAATTTACATGTTTCATTTTTGCTATCAAACTGAAGCTGGTGCACTGATAATATTGTGGCTACACTTAATCAGTCGAAACTGCAGTAACTGTGGAAGCATGTTTCCGTGTGGGTTTTAAAGATCGACTGTCTTGATGGTGTTGGTGCAGTAGTGGCTTATTTGGCTGTATCAGCAGGCCTTGACTGAGACTCCACAGTACGCGACCGCTTAAATACGTACCATCCCCTGGCAGGACGTCGCGATCATTAAGACAGAGAGTGTAACCAAATGTCTCTTCCAAAACACTCCTCAGCCAGCTTCTGTCCTCTTCATTTAGTCCTGCATCTGTGTCGCTCTTGTAACACATCAAAAAGGCATCGTAGCTCTTTCCATCTAAACAAACAACAACAGCTGTGTCATTACTGTAACATGTCCGCATTCCAAAAATAAGAATATTAAAAAACGATAAAAACTTGAAGGAGAAATCTGTAATACTGTAATAAATCATAAAATGACCGCGATGCGTCATCACATCAAGGGAGCATGTTAAGTTGAAATACTTGCTTAACTTGAACGCTGCAGCTGCTGTGTCCTTTGAAAATTCAAGTCCAGAATGTAATTAATTAATTAATAATTAATAACTGTTTTGTTTATCTATTTGACATTATTCAGAGTTCAAATTAATGCAGAACTTTTTCAAGATTGAATTAGTGTCTGTTTATGAGCTGTAAGAAATCATTGATAATCTGAGCTGTGAGACAGGCGGGCACTTATGTTGTCATCCAGAGTGTGTATTTTCAAAGTAGTGAGCTTTAACTTTACATTGACAGACAATTGACAGTTATAAACAGCTGATCAGCTTACAGTTGAGTAAATGTCAATGCTTGTTATTGTCAGTTTATGAGGTTGCACACATCCTGCGCACCTGCGGAGCCCCTGCAGCCTGCCTGTCTCGCCCAGTCTGGAGTTCGCTTTAATCATAGATCGTATATTAAACAGGATTACAGCCTATTTAATATACAGTCTATGGCTCCAACTTACTATTTGGACTGCTGTGCTGATTTTTTTTAGGCGCAATGGCTGCATATTGGTCCTTCATTTATACTTTTCAAAATGAGGTTACAAAGTCCTTCACATAGAAGGCTCAGGAACAAACCATTCCAAGAATAGGACAAGTGAAATAAGGCAGTTAAAACATTAAAAAAATGAAGTAAAAAATGTGATTTAAAAGAAGTTACTGATTCAGCAAGCCTCAGATCCTCAGGCTGGGCACTGTATAGCTGAGGGGTCGTGACTGCAAATGCCCCGTCTCCTTTTGTCTTGGGCCATGACTCAGGAACTGTCAGCAGAGCCCTGCCTGAAGGTCTGAGGCTGCGTCCTGGCTCACTGGGGAGCAGCAGTTCAGTGATGTAACTGGGAGCTAAAACATGAAGTGCTTCAAAGGTGATCAGTAAAAATCTTAAAATCAATCCTAAAACTAACTGGCAACCAGTGGAGACAGGCTAAAACAGTATTAATTAAACTCTGAGAAGCTGCATATCAGCCAAAGACATGAAATTGCTTTCTATCTCAACCCTGAATAATGAGATACAATAATCTTACCAATGTGAAGCATGGATGACCTTCTCAAGATCAGGCTAAGAGAGTAA
The DNA here is from genome assembly GCA_034769285.1 of Lutjanus argentimaculatus. Lineage (NCBI taxonomy): Eukaryota > Metazoa > Chordata > Actinopteri > Lutjaniformes > Lutjanidae > Lutjanus > Lutjanus argentimaculatus. The sequence goes on from JAWZSL010000002.1 coordinate 32,432,306, forward strand.
CGACCTAATCTTCGAGTTGTTCTTTAACTGGTGGAAACATGATTGAACAACACTTGTCATTTGTTTGTTCACTATCAAATATAAAACCCAGGTTCCTGCCTGCTGGTTTGATATTTTGAGGACAGGTATTCAAGATGTTTCTGTACAATAGCGATGGACTTTAGGATAGCAAAGAGAATTATTTCTGATTTATTCCAGTTTAGTTGGAGAAGGGTTTAGACATCCAATGCTTGATTTCTGACAGACAACTGGTCTGTCACTTCACTGATTTTTAATGGAACGTATATTTGTGTATCATCTGCCTAACAATGGTACTGGATTTTGTGTTTTGATTTGTCCCAGTGATAACATGTATATGCAGAACAGCGAGGTGCCAAGGATGGAGCCTTGTGGAAACACCACATGCCATAATGTGGGGCCACTGAATAGACTTAATAAAAAAGGATTTAAATAATTTCAGTGTAGCATCCCTGATGCCAACCCACTTTTCAAGGCGATCTAGTAAGATAGCATGATCAACAGTGTCAAAAGTAGAACTCAAGTTGAGAAGGATTAAAACTGAGTAATTACAAGCATCTGCTATAATTAAAGGGTCAATTGGAATTTATCAAAGGCATTATAAGTGTTCATAAAAGAAATCAGCTCCAAGTAATCAGTCTTCTCTTCCCAAAACCAGAGACATAAAATATTTTAAACACTACCCGTAAGTTAAAATAAGACATATACCTGAAGCTCTGCTATGGCAGCCAAGAGTGTCTCGCAGGAAAAGAATTATGTTAATTTTGAACTTCACGTAGATGACTACCATAAAAACCACCACCACCACAAGGCAGACGACACAAAAACCCAGGGAAACGTAAGAAGGGCGAGCTGCAGGGAAATACAGAGAGACAATATATTTATTAAAAGTAATTTAAATATTCATTAATGGTAGTAGAGTAGACTGGCAGACACTGTGTGGATGAAAGCTGGATCAAATATAATGCTGTAATGATAAATCAGCTCATTGACTAGTTGACTGACCAAAAGCAGATCTTAGACTACAGATTTAGAACTGCCACTGTTCTGACTCATTAGGCACACGGTCAAACGAAAGGAAAGACACGCTGTATTGTTTGAGTATTGTAGTATTTATAACTTTTTACAGCTGTGTTCTCAGGAAAAGATTAAATCGAAAGCAACTGGACTTGTTTAAAAGTCTTATTGAAGACGTTTCGCTTCTCATCCAAGAAGCTTCATCAGAACCTGTCTGACTAGTCACAGCATGACTGATGAAGCTTCTTGGATGAGAAGCGAAACGTCTTCAATAAGACTTTTAAACAAGTCCAGTTGCTTTCGATTTAATCTTTTCCTGAGATTACAATGACCTGGACGAATGAGAACATTCACGGACATACACCTGCTATTTTTCATTGCTGTTGCTGGTCAGCACTGTAGCTGCTAGTGCACACCTACTCATTTCATTCTGGAACTAGATCTGGTTGCAGTGCCACTATAAAAGTACAACTATTGACGACAACTGCAAGATGATTGAACAGGTTTGAGTTTTGAGTTACTTAACACACATTGGATGTATCCATGAATCTTACATACGTTTTTGGGCCAAGGTGATGGTGACAAAGCTGGGTTGGCTGTCAGTTTCCAATTTACAGGTGTAATTCTTTAAGAGATCCTCCTCCGACACTTTTTGGAAGACTAGAGATGCCGTCAGCGTTTTCTTTTCACGATTACTTTCCCTGGAAAGTAAAGGAAATAACAGAGAGGAAAGAAAGGCTTTTTTTAATGTGTGCATATAACTGTTTATGTGTAACATTTGCACTTCCAAACTTAGTCGTAAGAGCTGGTATATCAAGTGTTTACCTTGTAGAATTGTAGAAAACTGGTAATGTGTTATCGTCCTTCACAGATAACCAGAACACCTCATTAAATTCTGAATAAACTTCAGCTTTACAATCAATCACCTTTGGCGAGCCTAGGCAAAGCAGAGTTTACACAAGATTTAAAAGTAATAATTTAGAAAGGTAGTAAACACTTACAGTTGCACCCAAAATTATTCAACCCCCATTGCAAATCACATTTATTGGCAAACTTTACAAACTTCCAGCTGTTTTTGATAAACAACTCAAACAAGAACAATTTAAATAGCTCAACACAACTAATACTACATGTGAATTCTCCAAATCCAAGACAAAACGCCACTTTTAATGACTACTGCTGTCTCAAAATTGTTCAGTTGTCTCAAGCACACCTGACATCACTAATCAAGGGCTTCATTAGTGGCATTAGATGTGCTTGAGATAGAACACAAATACCTGGACTGGCTTGGGGTTTGTTCATAGTGACATTTGATTGCATGTTAGAAATATGGTTAAGTCAAGAGAATCGTCCCAAAAGTTTAAAGAGGAGATCATTGCCTTGCACAATCAAGGAAAAGGATACAAAAAGATAGCAAAGGCACTGAATGTTCCTAGAGATACTGTTGGAAGCATAGTTCGCAAGTTCAAAGTTAAAGGAACAGTGGCTACACTACCTGGATGTGGCAGAAAGAGGAAGCTATCAACAGCTGCCACCAGATGTCTGAGGAGGCAGGTGGCCAAAAACCCTCGAGTGACTGCAAAAGACCTGCAGCAAGACTTGGTGGCAGCAGGCACTGAGGTTTCAGTGTCTACAGTAAGGCGCACACTAAATGCTGAAGGTCTCCATGCCCGAACTCCAAGACGTACACCACTACTGACCCAAAAGCACAAGAAAAGTCGCCTTCCAATACACTCGAAACCATAAGCCACAGAGGTTTTGGGCTTCTGTTCTGTGGAGTGATGAAACAAAACTAGAACTTTTTGGGCCTATGGATCAGCGGTATGTCTGGAGGAGGAAAATGAAGCATACACTGAAAAGAAAAACATCCTACCTACAGTGAAGCATGGTGGTGGCTCAGTGATGCTCTGAGGTTGCTTTGCATCTTCTGGCCCTGGAAACCTGCAGCGTTTGGAAGGCAAGATGGATTCAGTCCAGTATCAGCAAATCCTAGGAGAAAATGTCATGCTGTCTGTGAGAAAGCTGAAGCTTGGGACATCACAGGACTTTCCAACAGGACAACGATACCTCAAAGTCCACCAAGGCTTGGCTTCAGAAAAAGTCCTGGAAGATACTAGAGCGGCCATCACAGTCGCCTGACTTGAATCCCATAGAAAATCTTTGGTGGGAATTGAAGAAGGCAGTTGCAGCATGCAAACCCAAGAATATTAGAGAGCTGGAGGCTATTGCCCATGAGCAATGGGCTAAGATTCCACAGGAATGCTGTCAGAACCTGGGGTCTGGCTATGCATCACGTTTGCAGCAGGTCATAGCAGCAAAAGGGTGCTCTACTAAGTACTAAAAATGCTTGTTAAGAAGGGGTTGAATAATTTTGAGACAGCAGTAGTCATTAAAAGTGGCATATTGTGTTGAATTTGGAGAAACCACCTGTAATACTGTTTGTGTTGAGTTATTTAAATGGTTCTTGTTTGAGTTGTTTATTAAAAACAGCTGAAAGTTTGTACAGTTTGCCAATAAACCTGATTTGCAATGGGTGTTGAATAATTTTGAGTGCAACTCTATGTGTATATGCATACTACAAGATTGTAACTCACCCAGATCCACAAGAAATACTTGACCCATGCGTGGTTCAATGATCCTTGGAGGGTCCTTTGACATTGCTGTGCAAAAAAGGAGAAAAACTGCTACATCTTTTTCTGAAAATATGATGTTATAAGAAGTTAAACGAATCTGCAAAGTGTTCTTACTGTTTGGTAGGACATCAACCACCACTGTAAAAGTCATATTATATATTTGACCATGATACAGGTAAGATCTGGTACAGGTGTAGACACCATGGTCATCCTCCTTCACGCTTGAGATGTAACCAGCTTTTGGCAGCAGCTTACCCTCCTACGAGATGTAAAATGAAATTAAGCAAAAACTTCTAAAACTATGGTATGCTTTGGGGAAAAAAAATAAAAACACTGTATATGAAGATTTGTAAACAACTGGGTTAAAACATGCTGTCAGAAGATCACCTGACCACAGGGTTTCTGCAGGTTTCAACAAGGTACATGTAAGATTTTTTTAAATGTTTTTAAGACCATTATAAATACAATTTAAAGCCTATTTCATGTCCACACTGAGGAAAAAAAAGTATGAAGGATATGATTTGCGCTGGAGCCAGACTTTGGTGATGGCAGGCATTTGCTGGTGACTTTTTATGGCAGCTTTATGTTTTTCAAACAAACTGCACAAGATGCAGCTGGATTTAAATTTGTTACTGAACGCTTCAGCCAGGCACTAAATGCACTGATCTCAAACCATATCTCAAGTTGCACTTGCCCAAGTTACAGCTTGATTCCACTGCACATGGCTGCGTCACATTATAGCTGCGTCATGGCCGCCTGGCCTAATCCCAGCCTTTCTATATAGTGCTTGTGACAGCCGGGCCACACTGTGTGCATGGTGGAACCTGTTGCTTTTCATTTTGGTGCCTGAGCAGCCACACAGCCTGTGTGAGCAGCAGACATGCTTCATAGAAATTCAGGTCCAGTCATGATTCCACCAAATGCACTGCAGCACATCCCAGAAGTGTCTCGCCACTCTGTTCTGGTTCAAATAGGTGCCAAGTCTATTTTTGGCAGAAACTGCAGAGCGGGCAGGAAGTCAGACACAGAAACAGCAGAGAATCCAAGAATTTTCAAAATAAAAGACTCATGATCATAAAAACATATAAAAAAGAAACCATTTAACTATGTAGACTACTCACCCATGGTATAAGCACAAAAAACATGGACAAATGACCAGATCAACAAAATCTGAGCAAGTCAATGCAATCAGGTGAACAAAAAGCTCTGCTTCTGAAATGCTGCGGGTGGGGTATTAAGCCGTGTGGAGTAATGCCTTAAAACCTAAGTTTCTCATTTGAGCGGATCTTGCTGAACTTGAATTTAGCCTTATTAGAGGAAACTAACACTGACAGAAAAAAATACTTATTGTTTTAAAAGTGCTCTTTTTTATGATGAAGAGATGCCATGTTCTCCATACCACACCACATCGCAAGCAGTAGCTGGGAGTTTTCTGATGGATTGTGACGGGGCTGCACAGTTTGCATAAGTGGTTATTGGTTCCTTGTTGTTTTTTTTTTGTTTTTATTGGTTTGATCAAGACAAATTTTCCCCAGAACACACCTAAAAGCAAGGAAAATACAACTGTATAAAAAATGTTAACTTAATTAATCAAATTCATTTTTAAGAATTGTCAAAATTATTTAATACCTTGTCAAATATTTTAAGGCCTATAATTCAGATTATTCAATTATAAGACTTTTAAGACCCTGCAGAAACCCTGCTAGAGCCTCTTATTGTATAAACAAAACTCATCCACACTCAAGCATCTCCTGTGTGTAAATACCTTGTGCCATATAATGTCCTTGTGGGTAATATTTGGGGTATTTTTAGCAGGTGTATTTACGTCAGGGCAAGACAAACTGCAGGACTCTTGTGTGTAGCACTCGTCAGGGTAGTTGGTTCCACACTCACTGGTCTGTGATGTGTACACTATCAGCTTGAACCAGAACAGTATGCTGCCATTCCTGTCGTGTCATAGAAGAAAAGGTTAATATGATGACCTTACAGATCAGTCGACAAAATACTAATTTACAGTTTCATACTATTGAAATTAAAAAAGCATTCGAAGACACCTCTGAAACAGGACATCTTTGTCGACCCATCATGATGTATGGCATCCCCTGACATGGCATTGGGCTTATTGCCTGACATTACTAGACTGTTGTGAATAAACCCATCCAGTACTGTAATCTCACAAAGCATTACAGCTCAGCTGTGAAATAAAAGACCTTCACTTCATCCACAAATTCATCCATCACATCCATGAACATTAATGTGTCCCTCTGCATGTTGACAGACAACAAAGCCTACAGAGCATATAGCAGTGGTGTAATATCTGCTGTCTGCTGCTGCTGTTTTAGCTTTATTAAACCCTGTAAAAAACTTTGTGTGAAAGGTAATTTTGTAATGATTGAAAACAAATACACTTTCTAGTCAAATAAACTTGATATTAATTCAGTTGTACTTGAAAAAACATGTTCAGTAAGCTCAAGATGAAGTTGAACCAACAGCCCTTCAGTCTCACTGATGACCATTTCAAACAAATTTGATTTATCTTAGATCTTAGTTTGAAAAATCTGTTCTTTATTTCGCATAAAGAACTTACAGCTTCAGCTGCTCCTGTTGGAGCTTCTTTGTTGCACCATTATGGCACAAAGACAATATATGAAACTGCTCCCAGTGAATTAATCAGACCATAAGAGTGTGGGAGGGAGGGGGAGCAGGGACCGAATTCAAAACTAACCACCATGGTTCAAGGTTTTTTTCATTATTGTGAAAACAAGCAACTGACTTCTCTTAAAGTGTATTAGAGACAAGTTTTCACCATATATTTTTCTTCAAACCATTGAAAAGAAGGTTCTCAGGAGAGTTTTAATTCTCAAGAATGCATGCTGGAAATAACATGCTGATCATGTTTCTTTAGAAACTTAGTTTAAGAGTTGATTAAAGTTTGCACATTACATACGTTCAAAGTCAAAATATTTAAAATCACAACCTCAATTCCAAAAAAGGTGTGATGCTGTGCAAAATGTAAATAAAAACAGAATATAATTATTTGCAAAAACTTTTCAATATACACTATAAATATACACAAATTCTGAATTTGATGCCTGCAACACGTTCCAAAAAGGTTGTGACAGGGACATGTTTACCACTGTGTTCCATTAACTTTCCATTTAACTCTTTCCCCGCCAGCATTTTTTAATAAAGTTGTCAGCCAGCACCAACATTTCTGACAAAATTGACAGATTTTTCACACAGAATACTTCCTACAGTCGCAGGACTGACTGGACTTTACCTGAGGGAGCATGAGTAATTCCCCTGATGGTTTACAGAAGCATTTAGAATCACAAGACTCTTCTCATGAACCAGCACGCCCATCTGCCTCTGTTCTGCTGATTTGGTCAGATTAATCTCCTGGGTGGTGTAACCGGTCCAGATCACTTTGGTGTCATTGTCATGTCCGCACCTCAGCGCCACCATCTCACCTGGCTTGACACATGTGGGTTTCTGGGGACACACACCTGGAAATGAGTGTAACAAATTTTAGTTAATTGTGGTGTATAAAACTGTAACATGAACTGGTTCTGTGGGCAGCTGGTAGTGTTGTCACAACACTGGAATTTGTCATTTCAATTCAATACCTTGAAAAATATTGATAAACAATACCATTTTTAATATTACAGGAGAAATGTACTTAACATTAAGGCAATAAAAATTTCAATAATTTCGGGGTGGGAACATGATGTGGTAAAATGCTATCTAAAGCGCCCCTCTAGCAGGCGAAACAAGACTTGGTTGTAACCCCTCTTTGCATGTTGCTATGGAGATCCATCAAAGTTTTGTTGTATCCCATTCTCTGTAACGAGGTAGGAGGTTGCAAAGAGGTCAGTAAATAGTTGTCTGTGTTATTTATTGGTTAGGTTGCTTTACTTTACTTTCAGGGTGTTGACTAACAAACCCTATGAATCTTAAGATTTGCACTTATTTCAGTTTTCACCTGTGTTAAGTTGGTTATAAGACTGCTGTTTTAAGCCCACACTTCCTGTCAGTTTCTCCCAAACTCCCACAGATCACATTGATTAGTTGGATTACTGCTCTGTGATGAGTTTTTGTATGTAACGAACAAAATTTAGTAAAACTAAATTCTACATGTATATGTAGCCTAAATAATCCATCATACTTTTTGAATGCAACTAATCCAATAGTTCAAATAGTCCTGTTTCCTTTAAAAAAAAAAAAAAAGACATTCAGTACATTTGAAGCTAATGAAAAACTTTGATAGGCACAAGACTGGAAGCAAGACAAAAATGCATTTTTGCCCAGTGATGAGAGGTGTTAATCACTAACAATCAAATTGCTGGACCCAATAAATCCAGTTGGGATGAAAGATTGGTAGCAAGTTTCAAATGTATAATTTAAAGTAAAACCAATGAGTAGTGAGCACAAAAAGAACACAGACGGTTAATGAAACAAGGGGATCCAATCAAGGTCAGGCCATGGCTGAAGTGCAAAAAAACAAAGGAGTCATGAAGGAAAAAATTAAAATCCAACATGGAAATCAAGAAATCCAAACGGAAAGGGAACACACAGGGAGCACAGCAGGCAGACAGAAACACCAAAAACAACACGACGAACTGACAAAGACAAAGAGAAACACAGGAACTAAATAGACAGGGAGGTAATCAAACACAGGTGGGTGGACAACAACAGGTGAACCAAATCAGTAATCAACCAAGGGCGGGAAAAGGACAAAGACAGGAAGTAAAAAGCAACAAGGACACACAAGGGAAACCAATACTACAAAATAAAACAGGAAATGACCACGAAAATGTCCAAACCATAACACCCAGGACTGAGAGGGCTTTAATCTCATAACCCAAATTGCTGCCACCAATCAGTTAATTCTCTCAGTTAGGGATGAAGATTTGTTGGTTGACTGGCTATAAAATCTAGCTTTTCTTTAACATTTAGTTATGTTAAAGAAAACGCTGACATGAGTAATGTTGAGCATCATTTGTGAAACAGCATCTCGACAGATAAGAGTGTTATGAAAGCACAGTGGGGGTTCTTAACCACATCCTAGGTTCATTGTGCCTACTGGTCTTGTGATTTTAGTGTGAAGAAAAATGGGTCAAAGTTTGTGGAGGTCATTGAAGGAAACGAATATTTAAAACGTTAGTAACATTTGCATAATATGCAATAATGATTATATCTGCATATCATAATGTAGCATATAAACACCCCTCTGTGCTCATCTTTGCAACAATAAAGTGACATTACTGCATCAATAATTCTAATTCAATGTTACTATATACATCTTTCTGAGACAGATTATTCTGCATAATCAGTGCAGTACCCGAAATTTTTGCATCAAAAGCACTTGTAACAGATTATTTATAGCCTGTGGTGTTTTGAGTAAGGCAGACTGGGGACAGTTGCAACAAGGCTTATTTCTCCTATCAGCGACATTTAAGAGTGATGATGCTCATACTGCACAAGCTCTGTTAGATCTTCTCCCCACAGGACGACAAGACAACATCTGCTGCTGCATTTATTGAAAAGAAAATTGTTTTTGAAGGTATGAAAGTGTTTTTTTCATGAGCTGTATTTCGTCACACTGTCCTGATCTTTTGTACGAATTAATAAACTTACTGAGTTTGAATTCTTGTTTTATTGACTTTTTTTTTGTACACATACAAAATACCTTAATGAAGAAAAAAGAAAAAGAAATATACAAGTGACATGATTAGCATGTGTTAAGATCAGTATGTCTAGCACTAGCGAAAACATGTGCTACCATGATGTTCTGTCATGGCTGATAGGGTGGGGACAGTTGCAACAAGTTGTTGCAACTGTCCCTACAGCTGTATCAAAACAGATGTTTTGTGCAATAAATACATGCTTAATAAAAGTTTGTTGCATTGCAAATTGTTCCATTCTTCCTGTCTCACACTGAAATACAGAGTTTGAATAGCATCTTTAACATCCACACATCCAAGGTAGGCCTACATTCTAGCATAAAAAAAATAAAACACAATGCTGCCCCTTTCTTCAGCTGGGAGTAGGGCAGGTGCATTTGGGGAATGGGGAGACAGGCTGCTAAGCCTGAAGCTGAATCTGTATCTGTGGGACCTTGCATCAGGAGCAGCAGGGCATCTGGAGCAGCAGGGACAACTTATTTAGCGTGAATAGTTTGCTAAAAGTTCGCCTGCATTGATTGAAAATCAGCTAAACAAGGAGTGAAATTTGAACACTCAGATTTTTCTGTGAAAATATTAAGTAATTACTGTTAGGGTAGCAGCAGTAGCCTATTTCACTAAGGACAAAACTGATTAATTTCAACCACTCACGGACTAAACCCACCTTTCTTTTTGAAAAACTGGGTGACATGATGTCACCAGTTCTTCCCTCTCTCTTCTTATCCTTTCCTTTCTTTCCATTTTTGGAAGCCAGATTTATCTTCAATTTGATATGATGCTGCTCCAACAGCACTTCTGGTTTTGGGAGCAATACAGGCTCTCTGGATTTTATTTAGCAAAACCAAGAATTTAAAAAGGAACTGTTTTAGTATGTTAAAATACCCTATTTATGATGATAGGTTAATAGGTCAATATTGAAATGGGCCCTTAGAAATGTCCCAACTTTCACCCACCATAAGCTGCCCCTGGTTGTCAGATGTAAGTTTAATAAATGCAAAAATGGTGGCCTGGTCTCTGAGTAACTTAGAGAAATTAAAAAAGCGTTGCAACTGTCCCCGGTCTCCCCTACTTCTTGTATTACTGGTAATTCACAATGCCGTTTTACATGCAGTTAATAGCGGATTATGGAGTTCATTGTAATTTGTGTTTATATATTTCCAACCAACATATCGTGTTAGATTGAAGCTGTTGTTTTGTTTTTTTTTTGGGTTTTTTTTTGTTTTTTTTTAGTTTTAGTTTTGGTTTCCTTCTTTTTCCCTCTTCCTCTATTTCTCTTGCTTTGTCCATGGAGAAGTGCGTCAAAATCTGATCAAGTCAAATATAACCCTTTAACACCACAAGAAGCTCTCTTACCTGTCAATGATGTAAGGAGGAAAAACAGGGGGACCAGTAGGACTTTCACCGTCATGATAACCTGCAGCAGCGCACACCAAACATGCAGGAGCGCCGTCAAAAACGTGCAAAGAAAACCAATTCCTGATACAGTTCTGCTAAATTAGAGTTGAACATTTCCCCAAACTTGCCAAACCACGTTGGGTGGTGATGAATAAATGAAACTTAAGGAAGAGCGTCATATTGTCACCGCAATGTGAACACCCCCTGCATCTCCCCAGAAAATATTATAGGCTATTATTATCGACCTGTTTCTGGAGTGATTATTTACTTTCATGATTTTCAAGTAGCTTTCCTCACATTAATCTTTCTCCAAAATCATAAATGACAGAAAATGAAACCTGAATTTATAAATACTTCCTTTGTTGCAGTTTCGTGTCATCCGCAGTGACAGAGGCAAGAAAGGCGCAACACTGCGCTCTGGAAACAGGCAGGGAAACCCGCTTCGTTACTCGCCCTGCGGAGGTGTATGACCGTTTCAGGTAACCGCAGGAAACAATATAACACTGACAAATTTAAGTCCTTGTGATAGGGGGTCCACCTACGACTGGGGACCTCCATCTTCTCTCAGCAGAAGCTGGACATTGGAAACAAGTTGAAGAGAAAGCAAGAAAAAAGAGAAAGTGGAATATAAGCAGAGGAGAAGGAGGATAAGATGGATAAAGATAGCAGTTTGGATCAGAAAGAAGTTGTGTAAAACGATAATAAAAAGAATATCAGTCGTTTTTACATGCATGCAACAAACCGTTACCTTCATGCAGTGGTGGAAGAGGTACTGATATAGTTTAAGTAGAAATACCACAATGACAAAATACTTCCATTAATACTCCAAAATACTCCAAGGAAATGTCCTGCATTTAAGATCTTACCTAAAGGCATAATATGCGACATTTTCCAAAACAAAAACAAAACAACAAACAAACAAACAATGTATAGACTCAGAAGTGTGTGGTGGTGGCTGTATTTGCAGAGACATTGCCCTCTGCCTGTATTCCTCATTATTTTGCTCTGCTCGGACTGTTTTCCCAACTCAAAACGTCAGTATTTGATGTCCTGAGAACAGGACACCTTAAGCTGTATTCTCTGCATGAAAAGTGCTATATAGAAAAAATTATTCATCCATTCATTCATTTAACTTTTTTTTTTAAACATAATTTATTAACTTGTAAAACTAAGAGGGTAGGGATTGAATTCAACACCAGTCTTCATCATGGTTCAGAGTGTTCTCATTACAGTGAAAACAAAGTACTATGACTTATCTTACACTGTCTTAGAGACACTCAGCAAGTTTTCATCCTGTGTTTTCTTCAGACTACAAAAGAGGGTCTCAGGAGAGTTTTAACTCTCAAACAGTGCATCATATTTCTTCACAAACTTAATTTAATGAGTTAATTGAACTCTGTATCATACATTCATTCAACTAATTATTTCAAGTCACAAGTTAGAAGTACTCATATTTTTAAGTTCTGAAGTGGTCTGAAATAATAGAATTTTCAAGCTTAATTAACTTGAATAAATAAAACTTTTATATCTAAGTTTAATTATTTAAATATAATTAAATATAATTAAATCCCTGCATTTTTTACAGTGTACATAAAAATAAAAGAATAATAAAATAATAGTAAAAGAAGCATTATCAGGTAAAATGCATGCAAAGTATCAACATGGCACCATTCAGAGTGTTATATTTATATTGTGGAATATTATGTCCGATTCATTAACATGCATGTTTAATGTCGTCATGGTGGAATTAATTTTAACAACTAGTTGGGTCATTTATTGCATATTTTAGAAACCAATCATATATTTTACATATAAAATATTGATCTGAAAAGTAGGTAGTAACTGTAGGTGTTCAAATAAAACAAGGAAACAAAACAGTCTCTGGTTTAACTGGTAACAGCCAGTAGACATGTCAGGTTAATGGATGACCAGTGACAAGGGGCTGCAGGTAGACAATGCTTCATTTTAAGGTTTGTCATGAGAAGCCAAAACCACTTTAAAACGTCCAGTGATATAGTACTGTACTTCCATATGGTCAGGGGACTCTCTATCTTTACTTAAATGGGTTTAGCTCTAAAAAAACAAACAAACAATGGATCCTCTACTCTCCATAATGCCACCGCTAGCATCATGGATTATTTTTAGAGACTTGACTAATATTCTCCAGACCCACAGCAGATATTATTCAACTGATTTCACAGACTGAGTTCTCCCCATACTGGCATGACCTTTATGTGTATAAATCAATGGAGTTTCCCTTTGAGAACAACAATGTGGTTCAAATGCTCATATTTCCACTCAATAACCGCAGCACCTACCGATTAACTGTGCAGACAACCGTCACATGTGCCGTGTTCTCCTGTTATTGTAATTTATAACACCACCAGCCATAACCACACATGGTTGTGTCATTAATTAGCGAATGAAATCTTGAGTTATGGCCAAATACGTGTTTAGTGAGGTCATCATTACTTTGACCTTTGGCCACCAAAATGTAATCAGTTCACCCTCGGGTCCAAGTGAACATTTGTTTCGAGTATATTGCATGGTTTAAAAAAAAAACAAAACACAATCATGTCGTAGATTGTTAAGTATAGATAGATGAAGTAGACCCACAGCAGATATTATTCAACTGATTTCACAGACTGAGTTCTCCCCATACTGGCATGACCTTTATGTGTATAAATCAATGGAGTTTCCCTTTGAGAACAATGTTCATATTTCCACTCAATAACCGCAGCACCTACCGATTAACTGTGCAGACAACCGTCACATGTGCCGTGTTCTCCTGTTATTGTAATTTATAAACACCACCAGCCATAACCACACATGGTTGTGTCATTAATTAGCGAATGAAATCTTGAGTTATGGCCAAATACGTGTTTAGTGAGGTCATCATTACTTTGACCTTTGGCCACCAAAATGTAATCAGTTCACCCTCGGGTCCAAGTGAACATTTGTTTCGAGTATATTGCATGGTTTAAAAAAAAAACAAAAACACAATCATGTCGTAGATTGTTAAGTATAGATAGATGAAGTATCTGACACACCACGGCCTGAACACAGGAGGTGCTTTGTACTGTACAGAGTGATCACAGAAGACAGTTGTTTGAGGCCCCCTGGTGATTAAGGAAACAAAACTAATATACACAAACTAATAAAATAAAGGCTGTGAAGAGAAAAGTACCTTGGACATCATTAAAGTGAATCTATTTGTATGACTGCTACAGAACTGGGATGTGTGCAGGAAGACATGAGTTAAGTCCTGTAACATTTTTATCTCCTTTTGATTTATCTCTTTTTTAAACATGATTTGAATATATAGATAAATTCAGTTTAGTTTTAATCAGTCAGACATGATTGAAAAGCTAAATTTCTCAGTTTCTCATTTTAATGAAGCAGGAGTGGAAATAAAGGTGTGAAGATAACAGAACACCACACCTTCCACTGAAATGGATTCTGGTAAACTTAACAGATTCATAGGTCACAATATTGATTTTGATCATAGGTGTTAATTAAAAAAAGTGTTAAAGATCAGCTTTGTAGATACCTGTGGATTGTCAGCAATACTAAACACAGCACATTTACAAATGTAAATGTAGTAAAAGTTTTTGGCACCATTCACTTTACAATTCTGCCCTTATAAATGCTTTATAAATGGTTTAAATAAGGTTATTAATTAGGTTGTAGACACTGTATAAATCATCAACAAGCTATTACGACACGTTGGATAAAAGGGGCAATAGTGACCTGTTACTTGCCACAAAGTGAGCACATATTTATTTGCACTGTTAAGCCTCAGATCTCGCTGCTTAATTGACTTACTTTGTCTTCCCCATCAGCAGCATTTATATCTAAGTTTACAGCATTTAAACACCATCAGCATATGTCAAAAAGTTTAATTTGGCCTAAATTTACAAATCAGTATACACTAAGATTCATACACTAAGGCTCTGGTAATATTGTTTACCTTGGCATTTTCAGCATGCATCATTTTACTTGTTACAATAAGGCTCCTTATTCACACTTGTAAATGTCAGTAACTCATTAAGATTAATTAGTAGTAAGCAGTAACTGGACCTTGCCAAATAGTCTATATGGATGAATGACAACAGTGTTATAACATGTTTATAACCGACCCGTCCTAAGTCCGACCCCCTTTCACTCTGTGCTCCAGTAACAGTTAAGCAAACTTGGTACCTCAGTCAACTTCCTCCTTTTCTTGTGAAAGCGACATATATTCACATCTTAAGTTAGCTGATGATAGCAAAATGCTAGCTAACTAGCTCGCTAATGATTGATGTAGATTAGCTGACTAGTTAGCTGGTTTTTCTCCTTTAATCTGTCATTTTTTCAGCTTTAGGGGGCAGAAAATATAAGATTTTCTTCATTCTGCCTCCCTTTCGTCATGGCTGTGTAAACTATACAAATGTGAAGATGTTAAAAAAAGGCTTTTGTTGTTGGAACACATTCATGAACGAAATAAACTTCAACTTCAACTTCATTTTTTCAGCTTTATTGCTGAAACGCACCTGTGACAGAAATACACTCGTAGGTGTTGGGAAATTAAGATGTTAGGTTTGGATTAAAAAGCAGCGGACCCTGAGACGCTGAGGAGGTGGGTGGATAACAGCTGGGTTTTAAGGCAGCTGGTGGATAATGTCCGGTCAGGAAAAAGATGGAGAATGTTTGCCAGATACTGAACTTCTTATGTGAAGATGTCGACCACGTTATCATCACCATCTTGTGCAGCTGTTTACATTCACCCTGATGCAAATTTTAAAAAATGCACAACAGAATTATTTCCTCGGTGTTATGCATTTATGTTGTTTTATATTCCCCCCCCCCCCCCCCCCATTCCATTCTGAATTTAATTAGTCATCTGTGTTGTATTTTTAGTGTACTGTGAAGGAACTACAACTCTATTTTCATTGTATAGACCTGTGTTGTATAATGACAATAAATGTCCTTGAGTATATGTCATTTTTTAGATCTTCAAAATTTCATTTCAACATATCTACACACAGGAAACAGAAAAAGTGAGGAAAGTTCTTAGTGGGTCACAGGGCAGGACTTAAGAAGGGTCAATTGTTTATTAAGGATTTATAAAATGGTTACAATGTATTTAACATTGTAACCATTTTGCGTAAGCGTAGTCTTATTGTAAAGTGGCACCATCTTTTTCTGAAACTTTTCCCAAACTAATGTAGCAATATTGTAGTAAACAACACAGGAATAACAAACAGATTAACTTTTTTTTTTCTGAAGAATTAGAATGTTGGTTGCTCTTTATGACCAGCTGTTGTGATGTCAGAAGGATCCATTCTAGAACCTGCTGTGACCTGCGAGAGAGGAAACCATTTCTCAAACACAAGAAGAGACACTTATTTGTTGAGAGTCAGGAAAGAAATCTGCACCTACGATATAAAGAGCCAGACGTCTCATATTGAAGAGCGAAGATGAGTGAAGCCAGCTCAGTGTACAATGAGCTCCGTCTGGAGAAACAGCTGTGTGACGCCGTGATCAGAGTGGACAACATTGAATTTCACATGCACAAGGTCATCCTCTGTAGCTGCAGCTCGTACTTCAGGTGAGCCTGTTATCTGATATTAATGCTGCTGAATTCATACTTTTTGAATCAGTAAAAAAAAAAAGACACTGATTCATGAGGAAACAAGTCTGTCAGCATAATTATAGGTATCAAAGCTAATTTTGCTTTCACGTGGGGATTTTTTTCTGCCTTTTGTGTACAGTTTTGTACACAAATTGTTTTACATGTTTGGCATTAGACACATTTTAAATGACTTGCATTTGTGATTGTGAAGCACTGGATTTCCAATATTCATGTGAAAATAAATTTTCAGTCCGTTCGTTAAACACAACACTATAAGCACAACACCTGGAGATCCAATTTGTGCATCGATGTGCATTAAAAAATAGAAAACTAAGAGTGCAGATCCCTGCTGGGCATCAGATGGTGAAGCACCCACTGCAGTGCCACCACAGCTGCCAAGTTTTGCCTACATTAATGTGACCCCCACATACGTTTGTCACAAGCTGAAACAAGATGTAAAACTGAAGCAGTTGTTAATCACTTGTGTTTAGAAGAGTTAGAAGTTAGCTGTCTGTCTATCTATCTATCTATCTAGTCCAAGGGGATGGAAGCAATTCCCTCCAAGTGTTTCTGAGATATCGCCCTCATGAGAATGGGACAGACAGGAGGTCACAGTGACCTTGACCTTTGACCTCCAAAATCTAATCAGTTCATCCTCGAGCCCAAGTGTACCAAGTTTCAAGAAATTCCCTCAAGGCGTTCTTGAGGTATCGCGTTCACAAGAATGGGACGACCTGAAAATATTATAACGCCTGTGGCCACAGCTGTTGCCGGCATGGAGCCATAAAAAAAGGTTTTTCCAAAATTCTGAATCAAAGAGGCTCTTCGGCAGTCATGAATTTGCACAAAAAATTAGGGTGATCTGTCCAATAGTATTCAAGATTCACTCTGGACAAGATGCAGGTCCATTGATCATGCACACACACAGAAGCGATCGCATGATCCCCTGGCAGGGATAATAATGATAAAAATAAATCAATAAACAAAACTTTACATTTGTTCTGAGAAGCACGTTATGTGATTTATATTGATATAATACATTTATTTAGTGTAAATATGAAGGGAAAACATGGATCACTTGATTTTCAGTCCATTATTTTGCCTCCATCTTGGCCCACAGAGCCCTCTACACCTACTGGTCGACTCCAGACAGTCGGGTCTATGACATTCCCAACGTGTCAGCTGACATGATGAAGCTCATCATCGAGTTTGCCTACACTGGCTTTGTTCCTGTGACACAAGAAAACGTAGAGGAGCTTTTTATAGCAGCAGACCGCTTCAATGTACTGGGCATCGTACAAGCCTGCAGTGACTTCATGGAGGAGCGGCTGACCCCACACAACTGCATCGGCATCTGGTGGTTCTCAGACGTCTATTACAACCCCGAACTGAAACACAAGGCCTTCCTCTTCATGCTGAAGCACTTTGAGGAAGTTGCTGACACCTCAACAGAGTTCCTGCAGCTCTCTGTGCAGGAACTTACTAAAATCATTGAGGATGACCGACTCAATGTAAAGAAAGAGACGAAGGTGTTTGAGGCCATCGTTCGTTGGATCACCTACGGCCTGAGGAACGCAGAGGATACATTTCTCTGCTTCTGTCCAGTGTAAGTAAGATGAACAATCACTCAGCCTCTGTGTTGACATGGTGTAAATATACATTGCTCTTGTAAAAAGGGCTACATCAAATTCTAAGTGATATACTTAGTGATATACATACATTTATATCTTGTAAAGCAGCCTTGGCTGAGAAAAAGTTGATAACCTGTGCAATGAAGTATAAAGATAATCCACCTCATGCAAAATCATTGTTTGTTAAAAACATAACAAAAACAACAGCAACAACAAACAGTATAATAACGATGTTTTGGCCAAAATCCACTTCTGACATAAACACAAAATATGAACAAATATTTTTGATAAGGATCCTTTAAGTTTGGTATTTTTAAATAAAAAAAAAACAGTGACAAAAATATCATCACTGTCCAGTGAAAACCACTTATCTCCAAAATGTCAACTTCTCAGGAACAAAAAGCCAAAAGTCATGTTTTCAGCTTTGTGGCAATGCATTTTTCAGAACATTAAGTGGCTTTGTAAGTGGTTTGTTTGGCTCAAGAAATATGACAATTGAAGCACACCTGCCTTCAGTTTTATCAAAAAATCACCAAAGTTGGAGATAATTGGTTTTCACAGGACAGCAACAATGTGTAAGTATAGAGTGGGACGTTTTTCAGTTTAAAAACAAAAGTTGTCAGTTCCCTCTAGTGGCCAAACGTTGTACTTACAACACTGTTAATAAACACCCAAACTTAGCCTTTCTGTGCTGTAATTTCTTGTTACTTAAAGGCCAAATGATATGCTAATAAGACGTATCTGTCATAAAACTGGCTGATAATATCAGGCAGGTCTAAATCCTGGCAGACAGGACTGGATTATATGGCTTTTAAATCATTGTTGATCAGTGTTTCCCAAAGTGTTGTCTTCAAATGTCTTGTTGTGTCCTCAACCCAAAGATAGTCAGTTTACTGTCCCACAATAGTAAAATATTACTCAATCAGATTAAATGATTTTCAAAATAGTTGGTGTTAATTTAATAATCAATTAAAAAAATGATTATGCAATTAATCATTGCAGCTCTAAAGGTATATATCGTGATACACATTTCCTCTAAAATAATAAACCATTGGGGCAGGATGATTTGTGCAAAATCAAATACCACAATATTAATATTGTGACAATATTGCAGGGATGGCTATCGATGCTTTCACAAAATATACACAAAATACAATACAAACACAATGAGATTTTTGAAACAGCTACAACGCTCTGAAAAGTTCAGTAAAGTTACATCACTTTACTGTAATACAACCTTTAAACCAGCAAAAGACAACACTTGCCCAGCTCTATCGGCAGGGCCGTATTTTAGACAATTTAACTCCAGCTTCTGTCTTCATGTCTCGGTGTAGGTTAGGCTGGCTTTGATGAGTCTACAGTGCATCATTGACAACATGGCTGACAACGAACTGGTGATGGAGAGCGTAGAGTGTCGAACAAGTCTCCTCAGGACCCTGGAGATCATGCTGGACATCAGATCAGGGAGGCTCTCTGCGTCTTCTCTCTATGACCCTTTGACCCGTCCGCGACTGCCCTCTGCCGTCCTGTTGGCTGTTGGAGGATGGACTGACAGGACTCCCACCAACGCCATCGAGGTGTACGATGTCCGTGCTGACCGCTGGGTCAGCAGAGCTAACAATGAGCAGGAGGTTCACAGGGCCTACCTTGGCACTGCTTTCCTCGATGGATCACTTTACTGTCTCGGCGGCTTTGATGGTGATGAACAGTTCAGGATTATGGACAGGTTTGACCTGGACACACAAACCTGGCAGGAGGTGGCGCCGATGCATGCGTGCCGCTGCTTTGTCAGTGTAACCGTGTTGGATGGGTACATATACGCCATAGGAGGTTTCGATGGACGAAATCGACATAAATGTGCGGAGCGCTATCTGCCCAGTGCCAACCAGTGGACAATGATTGCACCCATGAACGAGCAGAGGAGTGATGCCAGTTGCACGGCCCTCCGTGGCAAGGTGGGTGGGGCTAAAGAGCAGCTCAGAATAACTGAGATAGCCCTGTGTTGGAACAGAGAGAGAGCACAGAAGTTCACGTTTCGAGTTTGACTCTTAAAGGAATGGTTTGGATTATTTGATTATTTGATGGTTGTATGAGTTACCTATCCAACTGAAGCTAAGCAGTAGACAGGGTGAGCAAAATGTATTTTAGTCACTAAAATATTGTTCACCTAAAAAACAAAAAACAAAAAATCAACATCAGTTGAGAGTGTAGGCTATAGTTAGAATATTTTCACAGCTTTACAGACTTTTCTGACAGGAAATCCTTATTGTAATAAGCCAAATATCACTCTCACACTCAACCAGATTCCTTTGGTAAAAAAAAAAAAAATAATGAAATTTTACAAGAGTTGCTGGTCTACCTGCCTTGATCTGTTAGTTTGTTTGTGTTATTGTGTAACTTCTGCATTTTAAAAGGTTAGTTCAGATTCACCAATGTCTCAAAATAACACAAACAAACTAACAGATAAAAGCAGCAGTAGACAAACATCCCCTGTGAGGTTGCGAAGTAAAATCACTAATTTTGCCTCTGGAGTTTGTTTGCTTTGGAGAGTGCATTATTTGGCTTGTATAATAAAGGTTTCCTGTCAGAAAAGGCTGTCTGACAGCAAAATAGAGTGGTGAAAATATTCTTAGTATGGTGTACACTACAACTGATATTGTTTTTTCTCTAGTGAACCTTTTTTAAATGGCTAAAATACCTTTTATTGTTGACCCTGTCCACAGCAGTACATTTCTTTGCTTCCATTCTGGCGGCAAACTACTGCCTCTTCAAACTGGGTGCATCTACTTTAGGACACACTGAGTATCAATAACAACCCCTCATCAAATAATTCAAACTATCACTTCAAGTTCACATATTCAACAAACCTCTCAAGATTATTTAAATTGTGCTGCTAATCAGTGATCATCATTGCTACAGATTTCAAATCTGAAGACTAAAAAAATGTTCTCAAGCCCCAAAAAACAAACACCAGAGCAGCTTTATTCGTCCGGTATTTAGCATCACGTTATGCAATGTTGCCTCTTTTTTCTCTCATCTTTAACTGTCTAATTTGCCCCCCAACGGTGTGGAAATAAGTTTAGAAAACCCCTATCAGATACTAGCATCAATGTTTTTGCATAATCGTCTTCAAAAGACAACTTATCACCTCTTTAATTCTCTCCAGGTGTACATTTGCGGTGGCTTCAATGGGACCGAATGCCTGTCATCAGCTGAATGTTACAACCCAGAGACCAACCAGTGGACACTGATCGCCCCCATGGACAGCAGCCGCAGTGGAGTCGGGGTCATCGCCTATGCAGGCCGAGTCTTTGCAGTAAGAAACATTGCTGATACTCATATAACACAGAAACACTGAGACACAGAGGCATGAAAAGATGTCGTCAGCAGAGGTTTCAGATTGGATCAATATTCATTTTTCCATTACAAATCAAGACAGTTCAGCACTGGGCACCTCTGATATGATGGAGATTTGTCCCTACAAACTTGTAATGTCATAAAACAATTTGAGAATCCAGTGATAGTGACATGAGATGCTGGAATCAGAGAATTTTGAATTTTTTTCTTTAAAAAATACTCAAAGCAGTTATCAAAATAGTTGGTGATTAATTTAATTGTTGATAACTAATCAATTACTTTGATCTTTGTGTTACAGCTACACAAAGACAGTAAATTATTAGAAGCAGTCCTGACTACATATTTCATCTTTTCTCTAACAGGTTGGTGGTTTCGATGGAACCAACCGTCTGTGCAGTGCTGAGGCCTACAACCCCTCCACCAACACCTGGCACGCTGTACCCTCCATGCTGAACCGTCGCAGTAACTTCGGCATCGAAGTGATCGAGGACCGCCTGTTTGTGGTCGGGGGTTTCAGTGATGTCACCGCCACCCGTGAAGTTGAATGCTATGATGTGGAGGCCGGTGAGTGGTCTGCTGTCAGTGACATGGAGGTCTCCCGCAGCGCCCTGAGCTGCTGTGTGGCGTACGGACTCCCCAACATGGCCGAGTACGCTGCCCCCCGCTGTCACTCCCTGCAGCTCTGCTCTGAGGAGGAGGATGAAGTGGAGGGATGAAGCTCCATCTGACTATGAGCTGTGTTGTTCTGTGAATAAATTCTCTGTGTATGAAACTCTGCGGTGCTGTTGTCATTCCAGTAATTACAAAGATTTGTTAGAAATTTAAATATTTATTTTTTGTTATGACTCTTCCCAGGTAGGTGACTCTCTCCTTAATTGGAACTTTACAAATGGAGGGCAATTCACAGTTCTTGATCGCCATTAATTCACATTTATTTACGTTTTAATAAAGACCTGAAGCATGAAATTTGCTCCACAGCTCTGAAACTCCAGCCTAAACCAGCCACATGGCCACTGTGCTCCCTCTGCTCTGATTGATCCCCACTAGTGGCATTAATATGGTTCACCAGTAGGTGGCGCTTATGAACTGCACCCAATTAATAGTGGTGTGAAAAGCAGGTAATGCAGTTCTTAACTAAGTTTAAATCAACTGAAAAACTGTCATCCAAGCATAGATTTGGAACTTCTCATTCTCACAGTCCCAGTAAAGTCCAAGCCTTTCTAACAGGGACCACTCAGGGGCTAAACCAGAACCATTTCTACCAAAAGGCAGACAGTAACTTTGGCCACCAGCATCTAAACGAGCCCCTAGAGGGATGTCAGATTACTAAAATTCCCTTCAAATTGATCACAGATAACAAAACTCTCATTAGACAACACGTAAACATTCAACTAAAGTTTTAGTTTTCTCACCTGTCTGATACGTGAGATGAGGAAGAGATTGATCATCAGCACAGATTGCTGGACATCTGTTTGAAACTTGAAATAAAGTTACACAGGACAGGTGTCCGGCACGTGGCACAGTCGTTACACTGCTGCCTCACAGCAAGAAGGTCCTGAGTTGAATCTCCCCAGCCGGCTGGGGCCCAGCTTGTGGCTGGGCCTTTCTGTGCAGTGTTTGCATGTTCTCATGGTCTGCATGGGTTCTCTCAGTACTCAGTTCCTCCCACGTTTCAAAGGACAAAATTTTTTTCCCATAGGTGTGAATGGTTGTTTGTCTATGTGTCAGCCCTGCGATGAACTGGCGATTGTCCAGGGTGTACCCCGCATCTCACCAGTGTAAGCTGGAATAGGCTCCAGCCCCCATGACCCTTCAAAGGATAAGCAATTATGGACAAAATGGTGATGTTTATTTATTGTTTAACAAAGGAATTCATGTATAATTGTCACAGCTAGTTAAAAATATGCTGTTACAATTGATCTTTTACTTTATGATCTCAGTAGTAACATTAATATTAATTTCAAAATGATTTCATTGTCAGGAAAGCTATTTTACAAAGCTCAAAGTTTAGAGGTCAGGCAAAGAGAGAAAAAGATAGTCAGAAGATGATTTCACCTTACAAACTCGTTAGGGCTGCAACTAATGATTATTTTCAGTGTTGATTAATCTGTCGATTATTTTCTCGATGAATCATAGTTTGGTCCATAAAATGAAAATGTTGATCAGTTTCCCAACGTCCAAAATGTTGTCTTCAAATATATTGTTCAGCCGACAAGATAAGAAAGTATAAGATCATCATTTTCGCTTTATCTAAGCACATTTTACACAAGTACTTAATTTTAATAACCAATCCAGACTTAGTTAAAGACTTAGTTCAGACTTGAGTTAAATATGAATGTTCAGTTATCAGGAGTTCTTATTCTGATGTGCGGGTGGAGTCAGTTCGTAAAACTTAGTTTAGTTAAAAATTTAAATAAGAAAGAGAGAGATGAACAGTTCAGCATAACGATGTGAAAATATATTTCATAGCTGATTATGCCAACATTAAATCAACTCGATGGAATGAATGAATATTAGGTTAGAAAATAAAACGTTTGTGCTCATAACTTCAGGTGTAAACCAAGTCAACTTCTGAATACAGATCAAATAAAGATCATTTTGATGGCTGAGCAGACACAGATACAGAAACAAATAATGACATTTCTGTGCACCTCTGTTTGTAAATGGTTAATAAATACTGTGTAAGGCATCTATCAATATTACTGGGATAGCCATTATAAGGTTGCAACTGATGTTCATAAAACTTTATAGCTGTCTAATAAATGGTTTATAAAGTATAAAGTAAATACATGAACAATATTTGGCTGTTTGTTAATACTGAAATAACTACTACTACTACTACTAATAATAATAATAATAATAATAATAATAATAATAATAACAATAACTAGCAGGATACCCAGGAGGTAATTTAACAACAGAATGCCAACACAATGAGACCAAACAGAGGCAAGACTATATTAAGCAAAAATTGAAGGAAAACTGAGACAAAAGCAAGACACTAAAACATAGTAAAAATATGACAAAACAATAAAAAAGATAAGAACAGGAAAACAAGAAAAACATTCAATAAGAATAAAGAGGGAAAAATACACAGACAGACATATGTAGAGGTGGCATCACATGATGTTGTCTGGTCAGTGTAAATAAATAAAAGTAATGAAATGGACAATGAGACAATATCATGTAATTAATGTCAATATGAATAAATACAAAATAAAAAGAATAAAGACAAGATGTCAAAGGCTCCTCAGGCAGCTTGTTCCACAGTCAAGGGGCCCTTTGTGGAAAAAACAGGGTCCCTTTAGATTTAAGCTTCAACTTTGGAACCACCAGTAGTGCCCAACCCGAGGGTCTATGGCTAACTATGTAACTATTAACTAAAAATTAATTAATGATCAATTTACCATTTATTAATGCTGGTTATTATTAAGTGTTGAGGTATCTTGCAGTGTGATTCGGCTTATATACACATTACAGTCACATACTAAAATCAGTCATTCTGACTTAGCTAAATATTTTAACAGTTACCATCCTGGGTATCTGTCTGAGGTAAAAGCCTCATTTTTGAGGCACTCTGAGGGGGAGGTAGGTAATAGCGTAGCTGCTTCCAGAAGGAGGAGGAGGGCGGCATGGAGCTTGTGCCTTTCCAGGTGACACAGTTTCCAGCCTCGCTAAGAAGCTGTAAAGCCTCTGGTACTTCTGTTGCCTCAGTTTTGATGAAAACCAAGCGAGTCTGCCGCACCACAACGGCTTCATGGATGTTGTCCAGCAGCTCAGATGCTGGACCAGAAACTGCAGAGGTGGGAACCAAAACCACCGTCCGGCTCTGCTCCATGCACGCTATCACTGCAAACAACCAGAGTTCAGATATTACTTCATTCGGATTTTATTCAAACTGTACCAAACTCTATTTTGTCATTCCTGCATATTAGGATCCCTAAACATGATGAGAATTGAATAAACTGAGTCTGACTGGAAAGCTGTGACTCTTGTCGAGTTAGTGAGCTCAGTGTATTCATGTGTGATGATGTTCGGGCCTCATAGTAGCCATTTCATTGCAGTGAGATCATTTTTTAAAATCTGACTTCACCGTATAAGATGAGCTGTTTTTTGATTAGAAAAACCTGGCACACAGTGCTGAGCTGCTTCTCAAATTAATCTTCAGGTTCCCAGCTCTTAGATTATCTATAGCACAGGACCCGACTGATCAGCTGATCAATATTATCGGCCCAATATTAGCTATCACAGCTATATGGATCTTAATCGTTATTGGCTTATGTGTTGTCCTATATGATTTTTTTTTTTTTAACAGAGCATAATGCAATTTGTTTGTTATTTGTAACTGTATTCTGATTATGTCATATATTTTTGAACATAGTTACCACTTTTTGTAATCTCATCTCTTGTAATCTGTTACCCCCCCAAGCCTGACCATACCTTTCCCTGGTGAGACGACACAATCATCAAGACAGAGACTGTAACCAAATCTCTCTTCCAAAACACTCTTCAGCCAGTTTCTGTCCTCTTCATTTAGTCCTGCATCTGTGTCGCTCTTGTAACACATCAAAAAGGCATCGTAGCTCTTTCCATCTAAACGAACAACAAGCAACAACCGCTTTGTCACCGCTGTCACATACTGTTGGATGTATGGCTAGCTACTTTTGGCATACAATCAAGGTTAAAAAAAAAGGTTAAAACAAAATTTAGCAACAAATAACCAAAAACATGAATCTCACCTGTGGTGCTGCGGTAGAAACCAAGAGTGTCTCGCAGGAAAAGAACAACATCCATTTTCAGCTTCAGACAAACAAGTACTGTTACAACAATCACCACCATGATGATGACAATGCTGAGAGCCAGGGAGAGGGAGAGAGGAGATGCTGCAGGAACACAAAAGACAAATAACTCTAAATTACAATTTATTTAAACCAGAAGATGCCAGATGAAACTTCACTGTAACATGAATATGCAGAGTAGTGCTAAAAATGTGCGACCAAGTGGATCCCAGGATCATCAGCTGAACTGGTTTGAGCTCTGTGATAGTAGATTGAACATCATATACAATTGACTGTTCCTAAGTCCCGCCCCTTTTTGTTCAGTGCTCCAATAACAGTTGAGGAAACTTGGTACCTCAGTCAACATTCTCCTTTTCCTGTAAAAATGACACATGGTCACATCTTAAGTTAGCAAAACTCTAACTAACTAGCTAGCTAATGTTAGCCAAATCATAGCTAACTAGCTAGCAAATGACTGATGTAGATTTGCCAGCCAGTTAGCTGGTATTTTGCTTAAATTAGCACATTTAAAAGCGACAACAAGCAACTTTCATACTTTGTTGATTTTCAGAGGCCTCTGTGGATAAAAGTGGCAGCATTTTCAACACAATAGCCACAAATTATAACGTCAAAAATAAAAAAAATTGTGGAATTAAAAATCTCATTTTAACTGGCTAAAGTGCTACTCACTGTAACTGTGGCTGTTAAAATGTAAATAAAGAATAACTATACAGAAAAAGCTAAAAGCTTCTCTCTGATCTGACCAGTTAAAAACTACTACTAGATGTAAATATATGTCGCTTTTACAGTGGCCCCAGTAATGGCCACACATGCACATATTAAGGGAGTGGCCATGAATTAGCTTTCTGTCTTCGTATCAAGTTCAATTATGCAGAACTTTAAGGGGGCGGAGTCTCAGCCTCAACCAATTCTACTCTTATCCTAACTCTACCCAGTCATTCTCATGTCATGCCACTCACGCCTAAGCCTACCCAACCAAAGGACCCAAACCAATAGAGAGGCAAAGATCCCTTCTGGTGGACCACCATGGGACCTTACTCTGGAAATATATGCATTGTAGTCAAAGATGAGAGACAAATAATTTTGCTGACTACTGAAAAGGAGGCTGGGCTTCAACAATGGGATTCTCAGTGGAGTGCTAGACCCAAAATCCAGTAAGCATATTCCAAAAAAGTTGAAAGGGTAGCACATCTCAAGTCTTCAAGTCAGGGAGGACAAAATACTCACATCTCTGATGAACACGTTGTTTTTTGTGATGTGAGCTAAATAAACAACTGAAATGTGAGTATTTTTGTCCTCCCTGACTTGAAGACTTGAGATGTGCTACCCTTTCAACTTTTTTGGAATATTCTGATAATGTTTGTATTGTGCCGCAAATTACACATATGATTTTTTTTTATTTAGACCATAATTTTACAAATCAAGAAATTTGATATTTGCTGTATCCAAGTATCAAACAAACAAGATATGTAATTAGAAAGAAGACACACCCAATGGTCACGTAAATGACGTCATGATATCCCCCTTCAAAAGCTAACGTTAGCCACTGGAGCTACGATGCTAGTGTGTTTCTGTATCGGACAGGTCTTGCTCATTCTTTCACTTCCCGGCTGATAAAATATCCAGGAATTGCTGGATAAAATGTTTCAGGTAAGTTCACCTTACAAGGGACAGCGATGGTGGAGTTGATGTATATTGTGTGAGATGAGAAACTGAGTGGTTTTACATAAAACTAAACTATGGCAAAACTACCACAAACATTATCTTTGAAGTTGACAAATATAATATGTGGAATTTCTGACACAATTCAAACTGGAACAAAAAATTATTTGTCTCTCTCCATTGACCACCGTTCTTTTTGTTTTGTTTTGTTTTTTCCCCAAAGTTACTCCGATGGGGTACACGGGAAGGGGTGTGACTTTGTCTCTCTGTGAAGGCAACGAGAACTAGCTAATCAGAGTTAGAGTAGAGAATAGGGGAGGAGGGAGTGACAGTAATAAGAAGCAAGCTGGAGAAAAAGAAGGAAGGGAAACTGACGCAAATGTACAAACAAAGATCTTGTTTTATTAACAAATTAAAAATCAGAATAAACACCTCATGACAAATGATCATTAAATTAAGATACTTAATCAGACTCCAGACAAATTAACTGAACATACCAACAAAAGGAAGGTAGCAAAAAGACACAAAAAAACACACAAACACCCTCAGCAAAGGGGCGGGACTTGGAAAGAGTCATTAGCAGCAATAATAAAGCGGTGGACAAAAAAGTACTCAACCCAGTACTTCAGTCAAAGTATAGATACTCCTGGTCAAATATTACTCCACTATAAGTGAAAGTTGCTCAGTCACAATTTTACTCGAGTTAAAGTACTAGAGTATTCAAAAGTGCAAATTACAAAGTACATTTCTAATATCAGTGCATTGCTGTATTGTTTTCTCAGTGCATTTACAGAACCTTGTAACTCTCTGGAACCACCTAATGATGCAGTGGCTTGTTTGTAAACCACGATGCTACACAAAGCCTATAGAAACACCTATAAAAACTTCAGCAAAGAAAAATGCAGTCAAAAACAAGGAGAACTATTGTCATTTTCTGAGGTAACTATTAAAATCACTGCATAAAATTAGATTGATGCCAACTGTAAGGGGTTCTTGAAGTCTTAAATAACTGAGTATTCTTTCTGGCTTCAGGGGCAGTATATATACATTAATTATGCTGTATTTTTCACCCCAATAAAAACAATCCAACATTAAAAGTCTACCTGGAATTATTTCTCTTTTCCCAATTATAACAACATCTTGAGATTTAATTTTGTCTTTCTCCTGCCGTCGCCATTACTGAGAGTTTTGTTTGAATGAAAAATGGAGAGCTTGCATGCGCTTGTTAAAAAGCGCGCCTGGATGATGATGTTATTTCTACTTTAAAATCAGTCCCAGTTGAGAGCGGGTACTGTGATTGGTTTCCCTCTGTGAGGAACATGGCGTATGGCCAATTGCATTTTAGAAAAGAAAAAAGCCACGCCAGCTGACTTCAAAGCTATGCTTCGCCTAAATGTAACGAGTAACGACAACAAGTCAAAAGTGCAATATTTGTCTTTAAAATGTAGTGGAGTGAAAGTCATAAGTTTCTAAAAAACACTCAAGTAAAGTACAGATACTTACAGAAAAGTGCTTAAGTACAGTAATCAAGTAAATGTACTACATTACTGTCCACCACTGTTAGCAACAATAGTAAAGCAAGCACTCTATCCACCCAGCTCATATACCTTTTTGGGCCAAGGTGATGGTGACAAAGCTGGAGGGTTGGCTCTCAGTTTCCAGTTTACAGGTGTAACTTATTGACAGATCCTTTTCTGACACTTTTTTGAAGATTAGAGATGTCGTCATCTTGATATCTTCAGTACCGGGTTCACTGGAGAGGAAAGGACAAAACAAGATTCAAATGAACAGCTGTTAATGTGAAGACTGCTTATGAGGCCACATGAGCATTTGCATTTCCAAATGTAGTTGTAAGAGCTGGTACGTTGGTGTGAAGTATTTACCGTATAGAATTGCAGTAAACTGGCAATGTGTCGTTTTCCTCCACAAACGATTTCCCACTTAACCAGAACACCTCATCAAACTCTGAATACATAACAGCTTTGCAATCAATCACCACTCTTGAGCCTAGAAAAAGCAGAGTTTACACAAGATTATGAGTGGTGATTTTAAAAGCTAGTAAATACTTATGTGTATATGCACAACACAAGTTTCAAACTTACCCAAATCTACGTGAAATACTTCACCCGTGTGTGGCAAAGTGATCATTGCAGGTTCCTTTAATTTCTCTGTTCCAAAGAGTAGAAAAAAATTACATTAAAAAAAAATCTATGAACTTCTATGAAGAATAACAAATCCAAAAAAAAAGTACTTTTCTTACTCTTTGGTTGGACATCAAGTACCACTGTAAAGGTCATATTATGTATTTGACCGTGATACAAGTAAGATCTGGTGCAAATGTAGACACCACGGTCATTCTCCTCCACACTCGAGAAGGAACCAGATTTTGGCTGTGGCTCACCCACCTACGAGATGGAAAATGAAATTGGATTTTTATGCATGAAGTGAATTAAAACCAGATTTAGCCACAAATGTAGAAAAGCACATTCAACAATCTGCTGTGCTTAAGTACCTTGTGCCATATGATGCCCTTGCTGGTAATATTCGGGGTATTTGCAGCTGGTGTGTTTACATCAGGACAATGTAACTGGCAAGACTCCTGCACGTAGCATGTCTCAGGGTACATGGTCCTCTCGTCATACTCTTTGGTCTTTGTTGTGTAAACCGTCAGCCTGAACAAGAACTGTCTGCTGCTGTCCCTGTCATGGCATTGAAGAAAAGGTTAATATGAAGCCGGATGGTTCTTGGTATCATTTAGCAAGTCTTATATTATTTTGGGAGAGAGAGCGGATGG
This sequence comes from Lutjanus argentimaculatus, assembly GCA_034769285.1. Lineage (NCBI taxonomy): Eukaryota > Metazoa > Chordata > Actinopteri > Lutjaniformes > Lutjanidae > Lutjanus > Lutjanus argentimaculatus. Next base: position 32,462,910 of record JAWZSL010000002.1, read on the forward strand.
CATGCAGCAAAGGGCCACAGGCCAGAATCAAACCTATGGCCCCTGCAGGGGACCGACTGTCTCAGTACATGGGGAAAGTGCTCAACCAACTGAGTTACACAGGCAACCCTGGTGGTTTGCCATTAATATATCTTTCTGGCCTTACTCAAAACAACATTTCAAGTGATTTACTCGTCGACTGATTTATAATGTCGGAATAAAATCATGAGAGTTTTAACTCAGTTAGTGCATGCCTCTGTCAGCCAGTTGTTACATGGGTTAGAGATGGCAACTGCAGGAAGATTGTGTATTTTCGGAACAATGGGCTTTGTGTCCAGTCCATTTCTTGGACTATGGGGGTTTCAGGCAAGCTACACTAAGATGATGACCTTGGCAACCATAACCTTCAAAAAAATCATCATGTTAGCATTGTTATTGCATGTTTGCATCCTTGCTTGTCATTGAACTCATAGCTCACCATGATGGTAAGCAACAAATACAGTGGTTTAGTGCAAGGGTAAAAGCTGTTGTTGAATGAATTCAATAAGACAGCAATCATCAAAAGTAATCACAAGATAGTACTTAGTTACAAAGTGTAAGCTATGATGTTTTCCAATATAATACATAAAAAAATCGAAACTTTTTGTCAAGTAACTGCCGATAGAAATAAGTGATGTAAACCATCATTCATCTTAGTACCTTACATCCAAAATGTGTTTACATGCCTTGTTATGGCACTTTCATAGTTTTGTTCAGTGTCAGACTCAGAAACCAAAAGCTCAACAGTTCAACCTCAACAGCTGAAATGTGTTTTCTTGTGATAGTTGCTGTCCGAATTATAGAAGAATGCTGTTTATCAACTCGGGAATGTTTGTACTTTACCCGAGAGAGCATGAGTAAATCCCCTGATGGTTTACAGATGCATTTAGGATCACAAGACTCCTCTCATGAACCAGCACGCCCATCTGCCCCTGGTCCACTGATATCATGTCGTTGGTCAGATTTATCTCCTGGGTGATGTGCCTGGTCCAGATAAGTTTGGCGTCCCCACCATTAGACCCTCTGTGATGTGGGCACCGCAGCGCCACCATCTCACCTGCCTTGACATATCTCTCTGTGGGTCTCAGGGGATGCACACCTGCAAATACATGTCACACATTTTAGTTAATTTTACTCTGTAAAACGATAACATGAGAAAGTTTGTGGAGGCTGTTGAAATGTGGTTGGTAAATATCTGTTAAATGAGAATTGTTTTAATGCTAAATAAGATGATATTTAAAGGAACTAGTGCAGTGTCCATCTGGGGCGTGGCTGTTCGAGACCTGTGCCCGCTCAAAGCAGGGCATTTGCTTGGCTCCCAGAAGTGCCGTTTCTGGTGTACTTTCACGTATCTGCGTTGTTTTTTTGTTTGCATATTTGTTTTCAGCTGTGTCGGAGTCGTGCTAAGTTAATGCTGAAGAAACCCCCAAATGAAAACATTTCCTGTTTGCGCTGCTTCATAATATAAGCGTTTAAATAACTAAACAACACAGAACTTTTTATTGCAAAGAATTTAAGGAAATTGTGTGTTTATCCCAGAGATGAATGGTTCATCCACCACATTACAGCTGCTCGACTTGAGCCTCCTTGAGCTCGTCTCCAGGTAAAAGACACACCTTTAAGTGGGTATCCCTGTTGTAACAGAAAAGCAAACCCTTGCCGTGCTGGGCTGATGCACTGAGTCAACCGAGTCGAGCCAGGCGAGCTCTGTGTTTGGAAAAAGGCCAAGAGTGTGCTGCCGAGCCAGAGAGCGTCTCACTCTGCTGGCTTGTAATCCCACAGACTTCCCCTTCAATTTTACACAGCAGCTAGAAAGCAAGACATGAGGACTGCTTGAACTTCTTCTGCAGTGTTTCTCATTGGCAGACTGTAACCTTCATTGTACATTTACTGCCACAAGACATCTTTGCTGCTAAACTTTTCATCCTTTCCAATCTCTAGCTAGGATGACCAGACATCCTGAAAAATTCAGAACAGTCCTGAATTACAAGCAGCTGTCCCGAATACCGAATCCTGACCTGTTTATCCTGAAAATTAACTGTTGTACTAATAGATAATGAACAACATGAGAATATTCTGGTCAAATCAGTTATGAAGGCTGTAAGTCCAGCTTTTAGATCTTAAGAAATGTCATGTTTGTTTTTGTAATATATTTACAAGGATTATTGATGTGTTTTCTCATACATAAAGGATCGTTGACTCCCTCTGACCACCTGTTCTCATATGGTCACCCCGTTTCCCCTCTGCCCTAATCACAGCCATCTCAGCCACCCACACTGCCGGCCTTATGTCATATATGCACAGTGTATGGGCTATTGACATATCACACAATAAACTGCACACTGCGCAGGAAGATTGGTTACTCATTTTTCTGCTGACACTTTGAAATGCGCAGACAAGATGGAGCTGATATAGACATACGTTTCAATGTGCTCTGAAGGCTGTTGTCACGTGAGTGTGATACTGATGTGAGGTTTGTGGTCCAGGCATTAGATGTGCTGACAAGTGGATTTTGTTACCTTTGAATTGAGCCAGACTAGCTGTTTCCCTCTGCTTCCAGTTTTCATGCTAAGCTAAGTTAACTGTGTCCTGGCTGTAGTTTCATAATTATATTTAAGTAACACAGCAAATGAGTCATCTTCCAAAATGTCCCTCAAAAGCTGAGTCATGTTCACATCTAGAATCTTACCCTTTACCCTTTGTAAAACTATACTAAGTGTCACTACTGTGAAACACTGTGACAATATCTCAGTTTTGGATCCTGTGATTGCCATCTTAAAAGAATTAGGTAATTTTTTGAGGAAGTATGAGTGATAAATGCTTTACTCATGATATTTGGTCTCATAACTGCACAGATCCTGTATTTCACAATGGATTTCACAACAGGATTCTTGATATTAGTGTGTGTGTTAGTTTATGTGCTTGTTATTATAGCAGCTATATGTTAATTTTTCCTGATAGTATCATATTATTGAAGTCCTTAACAGGCATTGTAGATTTCAGTTGATGAAGAAGGAATCAATGATAGTTTCTCAGAGAGTCCAGATCTGTTTGGAAAGAAGTTTTAATGCATGCCTTATGAGAGAACCTTGTTTCTGTCAGTTTTCAGGTTTCTGAAGAGCTTTTTTGAAGCTCTCAGTAAGGTGGCTCCCGTCGTTGCCATCTTGGCAATAAATGGGAAATGAGCTATAGAGACTGAAACTGTTTGTTTTTTTTTAGTTTTTTTTTTTTTTTTTTTTTGCACCAGGCTATAAACATGTTACAACATGTTTCTGCTGTAAAGTTGGACATTTTAATGTGGAAGCCTCTAGGGATTGACTCGCTTTTGGAGCCAGTCTCCAAGTGGCCATTTGAGGAACTGCAGCTTTCAGCACCTCTGCGTCTGCTTCACTTCTGCTTTTTTTTTTTTTTGGTTCGTATGTTATCAATTATTGATTGATTGATTAATCAGCTGTTATCGTTATGGAAAATCCACAAAATTTTCAACCCTATTATCTAATGTTACTTTCTAAAGCAGGCGAAACCTGGGAATACCTTTGTTAATGAGATTAAAGACTTTTTATTACCCTCTAAAGGCTCATTTACACTCTACGCTAGCTGCGCGTCCGTACTGTAAAAACATCAGCACATTTTTTGAAAGCTTATGGATACTTAAAATTTAGGGGGGAAAAAATCTGAAAAGTAACCAATCAAATAAATGTAGTGAAAAGTAGCATAAAATGCTGCACAAATTAAAAGTAAAAGTACCACAAAACTCTACTTATATTGAAGTCTTTAATAAGTGCTTGGTTATTTTTAACCACTGAATATGCATTATTAATGTAGCTCCTGTTGGACTTTAACGTTAACTGAACATAATTTATTGTCCATAATTTATAATCCACATCTAGTTTCATTAGGTATTAAATGAATGAGTGTTAAAAGTGATCATCCCACTTTGAATTCACCTGTTATAACTAACTAGATTCACACATAATTAAATTTGTCTCACTGCCATTTATGCCATTCTGTGATGAAGCGGTCATTCTCTTACCTGTCAATATTGTGAGGAGGAGGAACAGAAGGACCAGATATATTTTCACCCTCATCATGATGACACCTCACAGTCAAGGATCCAGAGGAATCAGCTGTGTCTTCGTGGGAGAGGAGTGCTTTATATAGCTGGCAGGTCCAGCAGTTCTGCAGAGCAAAACTTACAGCCTGAGTAAACGGAAACTAAAACTAAGAAGCAGCCCCTTCTCCCTGCCAGAGGCCTCTGAGATATCAGTCAGAGGTTAGATAAACATCCCTGTTTTTGTTCCTGGGAGGCTGTTAACATGAGCTTATTTTAACATTTATAAAGAGACATACCCTATTATTAACATTACATACACTATTACATGTAGTGTTATTTGTGTTGCCTTTAATAAGCACCCATAGAAAACATATTTACTATGTTAATAATAATAATGATAATAATAATGATAATGATAATAATAATTAATAATAATAATAATAATAATAATAATAATAATAATAATAATACATAGAGCCCTTTTCTTGAGACTCATAGACATTAACATGGTTAAAAGATCAGAGAAGCAACACATTAAAAAAAATACAAAGTATGCCATTAGTAACACATTAAATAACAGTCTTAAGTCTTATCGGTGTCAGGCGGCTGCTGGGAATGACTTGACCTACTGTCCCTACAGCACATCCCAAGGGTTCTTCCTGTTTTCACACATTTCTATAGAAGGCCTGTCCCGATACTTTTTGCAATATCAATGAAACCGACTTGACTTTCTGGAAGACTGTAAAAACACTGAAGTCACAGTCCACTTTCTCCCAAATACACAAGCCACCCCTTCTAAATACTTTTTAATGATTTGAACTTGTGATTTTATTCTGTTAGCTAGTTATTAAGTCAGCTTTTGGTAAATGAATATATAATATTGAGGTCTAAAGGCTGCTCCAAAGCCTTCTTCGCACAAATTGGTTATTGAAGCTTTATAGAGAGAGTATTCAGAGGTTTGTTTTCAGTAAAAGTACTAATACCTCATTGTAAAAATACTCATCATATCAGTAGATTATTATTACTGATGCATTAATGTAAAAGCAGGATTTTACTGTTGTTGATGGAGCTCATTTTGGACTATTATATATGACTGCATCTAATAATTATTTTCCTTATCACTTTGTGTCCATCCATCCATCCATCTTCATCCCGAGGCGTTCCCAGGCCAGGGCAGAGATATAATCCCTCCACCTAGTCCTCGGTCCGCCCCGTGGCCTCCTCCCAGCTGGACGTGCCTGAAACACCTCCCTAGGGAGACGACTGGGTGGCATCCTTACAAGAACCACCTCAACTGGAGCAGCGGCTCTACTCTGAGTTCCTCACGGATGACTGAGCTTCTCACCCTATCCTTTAGGGAGATGCCAGCCACCCTCCTGAGAAAACCCATTTCCGCCGCTTGTATCCGCAATCTTGTTCTTTCAGTCATGACCCACCCTTCATGACCTCAGGTGAGAGTAGGAATGAAGATTGACCAGTAGATCGAGAGCTTTGCCTTCTGGCTAAGCTCTCTTTTCGTCACAACGCTGCTCCGTTTCTCTGGCCCATCTCACGCTCCATTGTCCTCTCACTCAAGAACAAGACCCCAAGATACTTGAACTCCCTCAATTAATGTGCTCATTATTTTCTTCATTAAAGGAGTGATTAATTGGGAAAGGAAAAAAGGGAAAAGCAGCAAATCTTCAGATGCCACACAGGGAGGCCCCTGTGGACAAAAGAAACATATTTCCACTGTAATAACTGTCTCTGTCTCTGAAAATGTAAACACAGGCTGTTTTCCTCTGATTTCAAGGAGACTCAGACCTGGTGGCAGGCAGTAAGAAAAATAGAAATACCTGATCTTCTTGAGAAAAATATTGTTAACTTCTGTAGGTCATATAGAGGCATCAGTAATAAGTTGAGTTTTGCATAACCGGTTAAAAACTCCTTGTAGTAGCTTTAAGTAAAAGTAATAACACCACACTGTAAAACTAATATCCATATCACAAACTAGGTCATTTAAATAAAGGCACCCACTTCCCCTGATTTATGTGTTTGCAGTAATAATATAAGTTTAAACATAGACTGATGACTGACAAAGTATTTTGGCAGGTACCTCCTTCTATACTCAACACGGGTTGAATTTTTACATTCAAACAAAACATTGAATTCATCCCCTAACAATTTATCATTGCAAAACCTTTTTTCCCTTTTCCAGACTTTTGTATCTTCTTATTATCTTGGGGATTCTTTTACTGGAGACTTGAAAGTCACTGACAGCCTGGTAATCCCCCCTGTTTTCACAGAGTAAACACTCTTCAAACTTAAACTTTAAACTTCCAATTGATATTATCACACCTCTGGTCCAGCCAAAGGTATGAGAAGCCACATTCATCTAATATTCGCTGAACCAGTGTGATCCAGGTGATACATACATTCCAGTCACAAACAGATTAAATTTAAACAACTATACAATGTCCAGCTAAGTTTCTTTTCCTTTCAGTAAACTCCCCCAATAACCAATAACTCTCTTTTTAATGCTAATACATAACGGATATCTTCCTAGCTCTCCATATATCATATTGTTACAAGTGGACATTTTAACTTTTAAAATGTACTTGAGGAGACAAAGTGACACCCGCACAATGCTCATTTTGTCCTCAAACGTCGCAATTATTAAAAATAAATTTTAATAATTAAAAGGTAAAATAGGTAAAATCAAAATAATAATAATCTGTCGACTAATCAATTAATTGACTGATCGTTTCAGCTCTCCTCGTATATGCTGTTGGATGGTTTTCATTCAAAACATCACAGTTTTCTAAGCTCTTCAGAGTCATTATCTGTGTCACATGGGCTTTGTCACACAGATGGACACATGGAAGCTGAGACAGCCTGACTTTTAGTCACCAGTGTGGGTCATGCTACCAAAAACACTGGACAGCATAAAACTACCGATAGCATCATTGCAGGCATCACTGACATGAGCTATTCCCACAAACTTGACCAAGATTCTCTGGAAACACAGCTCACTATCAGTTGTAAGGTGACTAAAAACCATGACCTTCCTTTGAAAATCAGTGGTTTCCCATTTAGTGACAAGTCACACGTGCTGAACTTCCACCTAATACCCTATACAAGCAGAGAACTGTAGTTTTGAGGAAGACAGCACTTTCCACTAAAGTTGTCAAAGGTATCGATCAAGTTGTTCAATATCAATATTGAACTTAAAATGATACAATATCTGTTGATTAAGTAGTTTGTACCAAAGCTATAAAAATGCTATAAGTGCTCATTCAAGACCTCATTTTAGTTCAGTCAGTTCGGTAGTTTTTAAAAAAATTTTTTTTACAGATTTATTTATTTTTATTTTTTACCAGCACTGTGTGCAGGTTGCTGATTACTAAAAAAGAGAAAAGAAATATCCTATTTTGTGTTTCTTGGCCCTTTATTTTTTTTATCAAAAGGTATCAAAAGAGGTATTATACAACTATTGCTCTCAGGTTTTTCAGGTATGAAAGTTATTTTTTGGATTAACTTCCGTCTTTCCTGCTGTCTAAAGTTTAAATGACTGTGAATTAGGGCTGACCAATATATCAATATTATATTGTATCATGATATGAGATAGATTTTGGACATCGTAATGTTGTGATATTGTTTTGTCACCAAATAAATAAATAAATATGGGGGAAAAATCTGCAAATTTAAGATTTATATCTTCAGTAAAGCATGTAAAATGTGTATATTGTTTTAGTGATTCCAGAAAAAAACAAGAGCCTGTTAATTCTGCCTTAATGCACTTATTTTGTCTCATCTGTGAAATAGGCATAAATGTTGTATATTGTTTTCCTGATGACAGGAGATCAAAGCAATCAGATTGCCTGGTAACTCAGCCTAAATGCATTTGTATCTGATTAGTGTTTAACATGTGTATATGTTATATGGCAGTAAAAATAGTCAGGAACGTTCATTCATACACCAACTAACTCTCCCCAAGATTTATTGAGAGAACTATTGTGAACTGAGGCACAATCATTTGTTATTTTTTAAAAAGTGTATCCCCAGAAATAAATAAATAAATAAATAAATAAAACAGTTTGGGAAACCCTGCTTTGTGTGCAACATGTTTCCAGTCATGAGCTACTTGATCAATAATTGATTTTTGAACAATATGAAACTTCACTATCTGTTGTCTTGAGCTGTAACCACTCAGGCCAACGGTGAATTTGAACAATAGTTTATCAGTTTTATCTCTAGGTTACTGGTTAAAAATTAACATCAATAAATTAAGCAAATATGGGAACTGCTAACCAGCGCTCAGGATTTTATGGTTCCTGCAAGACTTATGGTAGCTGTAAAACTATGTTACAATTATTGACTCAATGTAAACACGTAGCTTGTCTGTGTTGACACACTTTTCTGTCAGACAATAAACATATTTCACTAAATCTAAATGTAAAATTACTTTTAAGCTCAATCCAAATCATTAAAATCTAGTTATACCATTAGAATAGTTGCCTAGACTTCTGCAGAAATAGAAAATATTCAGTTGTACGTTTCTTATATCAAAAGATGATATATTTCGAGTAGTCTGTGAGTTATAAAGGGAAATAAAATGTTACAGTTGCCCCCGGTCTCCCCTGCTTTCCACCACTAAACACCATAAAATCACATTGGTTAATAAACAATGGACTACTATGACAGACAATGTGGTATTTCAGTTAACAATAATAAAGTTTGATAATATATACAGCTTCTTCTTCTTCTTCTTCTTCTTCTTCTTCTTATTATTATATTATTATTATTATTTAAATTAATATTAAGAAAGTCTGATTATTAAATCAAATACTTGTTGATTATGCCCAGTGCACCGTCCTGAATATGACTTTTTTTTCTGATTTCTTTATAGCTTTGTGTGTTGTGCATGTTGACAACTAGAAGGTGAAACTTGAACTCATTTTGTTGTAGTTTCGTCTCATCCGCAGTGACAGAGAGGACACCAGGATCGGTTTATACCCTGCGGGGGTGCATCACTAAGGGCAACCGCGGCGCTCAAGTGCTCGTCTTCATCTCCAACACTTGCAGCCAAGCTGGTAAAAAATAAAAAAAAAGAAAGCTTGGAGAAAGGTTTTCTTAAAGCTTCATCCTGTGAGGATTTTTGCGTCGGTTTAGCAGAGATGACAGACATCCTGCGGCTGGTGTCAGAAGCGGACAGAAGGACTTTACCCGCTCTCTCCCAGCTCTCTGAAAACGGTCGGATAAAAACTTTTCTTTGAACTGTTTATTCAGCTGCTGGTAGTTTATATTTATGTGTACACGCCGCTAATTAAGTGCGCATGACGTCCTCACGTCGCCAACACAACCAAACTTCGTGTGTTTTCATATCAACAGAAATCAACAGTATCTGGGCTGATGTATCCGCCTACATTGAACGTCAAATGACCTTAAAGAAGGTTAGCTGCTAGCTACTGCCTTCTATCTATTTATCTATCTATCTATCTATCTATTATATATATTCTTTACTCAAATACTTCTGTAAAAAAGATTGGTAAAAGTAGAAGTACTGATTCAACTTCTTTTCTCATGTAAAAGTGTAAAAGTACAGGCCCTGAAATATACTCAAATTTATAAAAGTAAAAAGTCACCATGTGAAGGACATTTCTGTGGCTGTTTCTGTGCAAAGTTAACTGAACCTCAACTTCGCTCCTGGCTTGAGTCTCCCTCTCTGTCTGTTTTCTCTTTCCTCTTTTTTTGTCTGCATCTTTTCTGATTGTTTTTGTCTTGTTGCATCTTTTGCCATTTTCTGTCTTTATAGATTGATTTTGTCTTGTTACATCTTTGTCGTCTTGTTTTGTCTTTGACATCATTTTCATCTTGTTTATTTTACGTCTTTTTTGTCTTGTTGAGATTGATTTTGTCTTGTTATGTCTTTAAGGTTTTCGTCTTGTTACGTCTTTATGTTGTTTTATCTTATTATATTGTTTTTGTCTGGTTACATCGTTTTATGTCATTTTTGTCTTATTACATCTTTTCTCTTATTTTTCATCTTATTACGTCTTTTACGTCATGTTAAAAATTTTTCATGTTATGTCCTTTACAGTTTTTTTGTCTTATTACATCTTTTACCTTATTTTTATCTTGTTATGTCTCTTATGTCATTTTCGTGTTGTTACGTCTTTTATGTTGTTTTCGTCTTGATCCATCTATTACGTTTTTATCTTGTTACGTCTTTTACGTTGTTTTTGTCTGTAGTGTGTGATATACACTGATGGATCTATGATCTATCTGTCCATCGATCTATCTGAAACTGATTGACTGGTCATTGTAATAGGGGGTCCACCTGGCAGGACTGGGGACCTTCACCTTCTCTCAGCAGAAGCTGGACATAGGACACAAGTTCATGATGATCCAAAGACCCATTTTCCTCCTGGCTGGGAAACTGATCCAGTCTCTGGGTTTAAAGCAGGTCAGGCCTCTGGCTGCAGGTGAGCACAATAAAGAAGACCAATTACAATGTAAGCGAGATGAATGCATGTTGTGATACAAAACATTTTTAAATGATTTAGGTGATTTTTTTTAATGTATTGTAAGTGTTTGAGACAAGAAACAGGTGGAAAACAGTTGGCCTGGCTCTGTACAAAAGTAATAAAATCTTCTTCTAAAGCTCACTAATTAACACATTATATCTTATTTGGTAATTCAGCACAAAAACCAAAATATAAAAACGGGACTGCCCATTATTTCAAACCACCAATAGTCTGAAAAATATCCCACTTGACCAGAAGCCCGTTTGTCTGTCAGCCTGTGATCCTGAAAACAAAAGCCCGCTGGCTCAAATGACTGTTGTTCCAAAAGTACAACACTGACACACGTTTTTTCCCCCTTAATGTCATGTATTAATCCCAATGTCTTGTATTTTGATGTGCAAATGTCTGGTGGCAATTGTCATCATGGTAACAATAGTCAAGTGATCTTCTCTGTCATAGTAGGGTGAACTTAGTCATCATGGTAACAATAATAAACGTGATTTGTTTAGTTTTAGACAAGAAACTAGACTAGACTAGATTTACGAAAAGGTCATGGTTTGGGTTAAGTTAAGAGTGGAAAGGAGCGTGACTTAAGTAGGGTCAATTAACAATATTTAAAAATGTTTTTTATTTAATGTTACAGAAACATATTTATAACCTGAAGTTCTCCGTTTTCAGAGGCAAAAACAAAAAAAACAGGGTGATAGGAGGATGACCTGAGCAATCATCATACTTGCTACCCCCTCCCGGTTTTTCCCAGGACACTCCTGTTTTTCATTGCTCTCGCCCTGTGTCTCCATGACAATCCCAGTTTGTCATGATTCTGAATTTTTCACACCTTTTTTTTTTGGCTTTTCATTATCACAGCCTGTTTCTGACACTGTACATTTCACAAATGTATAAGCCCTGTATGACTCCAAACCAGACTTCCTGAGAATAATTCCAGTTTCTTAAGTGAAAGTTTTAAAGGAAAGGGCATTGCATCTTTTAATAATTTAATCATCTTTAACTTAATAATCTTTTAGGGGCATGGACAAAAACTGAATGAATTAAAGAAAACTGCTGAATTTTAGTTTATGCCAGAGATTTACACAAGATCACGCTAGACAGATGAATTATTCTGTATTCTCTCCTGAGAATTAAAAGTAAAACATTAAAAATTACTCAACATAATAATACATTATAGCAGTGTATTATTACTCTGTTAGTTTCAGTTTTTAAAAGTCACCAGAGTGCAGGAAACAAAGTCTCTGAAACTAAAATTTGGTACAATGCCGAGACTTATTAAGCTCTAACAAATCTTTTGTTCAGTCTTGACCTGTTTTTGAGGTCTCAAAGTTGGCAAGTATGACAAGCATAGTAAATAGAAACAAGATTTGGATTTTAATCTTATAGCAGAATGGATCAAAAACCTTTAACAAAAGAATAATAAGGATTTTGTGTGTGTGTCCCTCGCAGCAACACACCTACCAGTGGTGCAGCTGAACTTTGCAGCTGTGTCACAGGAGACTCCTTTCAGTCGGGACGTAGTGGAGGGCTGCATCAGAGAAACTCTCCTGCTCCTCTTCAGAGCTCTGGCCTCTGAACAGAACGTGTTCCTCACCTTACAGGGAATTGGAGTTTTGTACTTTAAGAACAACAAGGTGGCTTGCCTGCATTTCTTTTTCACACTGTTATGGAACGTGACCACTGTTCTTTGTTAAGTCTAATCTCATCTGATGTTCTTCAAAGGTGCGGATGAAATTCAACAGAGATTTTATTAATGCCATGGATGGAACGGTAGGCTGCTGTTAGCCTTTAACAATGTAAGTATTTTAAATTTTAATGTTCTTTTAATGTTTTATTTTAATGTATTTCTGTGCTCCGGTAAAGCACTTTGAGCTGCCTTGTGTCTGAATGGTGCTATATAAATAAACTTGCCTTGTTGAAGTATAGAGACGTGCTTGTGTGTTCGCATGTTTGCAGTATATAATGAATGTTTCAGGATATGTATTCTTACTGATCATCAGAGGTGGAAAGAAACTGAGTACAAATTCTCTGTTACTGTGCAGTACTTATGTAGAGTTTTCTGGTGTCCCAACATCAAGAGCGATTGCAACCTAAATGGATGGTACACACAGAAAAGACGATTCCATGGTCGATCCACCAGTTGATATCACACATGACAGACGTAACAAGACAAAAAATAAATACAACGTAAAAGGCTAAACTAGACAAAAACAACATAACATAACGTAATATGATGAAAACAATGCAACAAAATGAAAACAATTCACAATACTTAACAAGATGAAAATGATGTTACAAGACATAAGATGAAAGCAACGTACAAGACGTAACCAGACAAAAACGACATAAAAAGACATAATATAATGAAAACGACATAACAAAATGAAAACGATGTAACAAAACAAAATGTTAAAGATGTAACAAGATGAAAATGACATAAAAGATGTGACAATATGAAAATTATGTAACAAGGCAAAAACATTGTTACAAGATGTAACAAGAAAAAACACAATATATCAAGATGAAACATAAAAGACATCACAAAATGAAGATAATGTAACAAGACAGAAAGACATAACAAGACATAAGAAGACAATGATGTAACAGAGGTGACAAGATTAAAATACTTAAGTACACAACAAGACATACTACGTAAAAAACATAACAATATGAAAACGAATGCAAAAGACCTAACAAGATGAAAACAAGTAAAACGTAACAAAATGAAAATTACATGAAAGACGTATCAAGATGAAAACAACGTAGAAGACATAAAACGAAAACGACGTAAAACACAAAACAAGACAAAATGATGTAAAAGAGATAACAAGACAAAACAGACATGAGAAAGAGACTCAGCCGGGGAGAAAAGATGAGGTTCATTTAACTTTGCACAGAAACAGTCAGTAGAAATATTCTTCAGAGAGCAACTTTATACTTTTACACTTCGAGTACATTTTAGAGCCTGTGCTTTTTCACTTTTACTTAAGTGCAGAAGTTGAATCAGTACCAGAGTCTGTTTTTTGCACAAGTGTCTGTGTTTGTACTTGAGTAAAATATATGTGTACTTTTGCGACTCCTGCTGATCATTAGTACTTTTGCCCCTCCAGAGACCTGGGAGCAGTGTCTCTCTGCTGTCTGGTGGACTGTCCAGGCTTCAGAGGCCACAGACTGCCAACCCCATCACCCTGCCAACTGTCTGCTCTCCGCAGCCGGACAACAAAGCTGGTGACAAAGATCTATGGAGCTTGTCACCAGCTCCAGAACAGAGGAATGCAGGAGGTGAAAGAGCTTTTTGCACAAGGCTGACAATTTGGGGTTTGATAGCACTTTAATGAGTCTAAATTAAGTATTGAATCAAATCCAAATCCTTTCAAATCTCTTATCAACTTGCTGCAACGGCAAAAAAGCCATTTGTTCCTCAATGTGAGGATGAGGTGGAGCTACAGTAGCTGTAAAGGCTGAAATAAACTGCAAGTTATGTTAATTCTCATTTATTATAAAGGCAAAGTAGTTATCATTGGCATTTGGAGAAATTCCTTTCCAAAGTGTTAGCTGACTCTGACTCACTAGCCTATTTCTCCATTAAAGGGATAGTTCAGATTATTTGAAGTTTGGTTGTATGAGGCTCTTACCGATTTTTACCGTGTTAATATTTTACCCACAGTAGATGTTGGTTATCACGACCCCACTTTGGAGAAGCAGACAGGAGTAGCCTACCATTGTAGAAGCTAAGAAATGTACTGATTGGGTCAGCAACAAAAGGGATTTAAAAAAGGCCCATCTAAAAATTCTTTATCAGTTCAAGTGTACACTATATTAGAATATTTTCACCACTTTACATTGCTGTCAGGTAGCTTTTTCTGAAAGGAAACGCTGTTATATAAGTCAAATATCACTCTCTCTTGTTCAACCGGACTCCTTTGGCTAAAATCAAAAGTCATTTTACCTCAAAAACACAGGGGTTGCAGGTCCACCACTGTTATTGTGTGACCTGAAGTCACACAAAAACAAACAAATGATGAACTCCCGTTCTGTGAGGTAAAATGACTGATTTTGCCAATGGAGTCTGGTTTAACAAGAGAGAGCAATATTTGACTCTTATAACAGCAGTTTCCCGTTGGAAAAGACTGTCTGAGAGCAAGATAAAGGGGTGAAAATACAGCACACATTTTAACTGATGCTGATTCTTTTTAGGTGGAACTTTTTTTAGGCTGCTAAAATATGTTTTACTGCTGACCCTGTCCACAGCAGTACATTGCTTAGCTTCTTACTCCTGCCGCTTCTCCAAACTGAGGGCTTGTCGACCACCATCGAATCTACGTAATACACTGACTCCTGTGCTAAGCTTAGCTTAGCAGAGGCAGGACAGGTAAACAGCTTGCCTGTTTCTGTTCAAAGATAACAAAGTATACCCAGTGGTGCTTCTAAACTCTCTAGCCAACACATTAAATCTTGTTTGTTTAATACCAACAAAACAAATTGTTAAAATGACAATTTGTGAGTTTTTACAGGGAAATAATGGGCTGAACTTTAAGTGGGAGGCTGGAAGCAGTGACTTGGTTTTTCGACTGGTTGCATTTGGCACCATTACAGTGACAGCAAGAGTTTTTTGTACGTTCAGATGTTTTCCCCTGCTTCTAGTCTTCATACTAAGCTAACTGTTTCCTCACTGTAGCTTCATGTTTGTCATGCAGGCATGAAAATAGTAGCAATTCAGACTTTTCATTATTGATCAATCTGGCGATTATTTTAATGCTCAATCTTTTAGTCTCTAAAATATCAAAAAATGTGAAAAATGCTAATTTTCCAGAGCCCCAAACTGACATCTTCAAATTGCTTATTTTGTCCAAAACCCAAAGACTCTTCATTTACTATCATAAATGACAAAGAAAAAGCAGTAAATTCTTACATTTAAGACGTAGAAACCAGAAAATATTTGACATTTTTACTTGGAAAATGACTGAAGCAATCAATTATCAGAAATAGCTGGCAATTGATTTTTCGCTGCACTCATCAATTCAGCTCTAGTATGAATCAAATGGAAAAAGAAAGTGAATAAGTGTGGCTTCACAATGAGTCAAACTATTCCTGTAAGCTGTGTTGATGAACTGGTTGCACTAGCAGGTTGAGGTGGAACACTGGTTCTCACGTTATTCAAAATGACTCAAGCTTTTAATTTCAATTGGGTGTACTATGATAGGCAATGAATGGGCAGCTCTATAAAGAGCTAATAATAAAAGGCCGAACAAAAGATTTGTTAGAGCTTAATGAGTCTCGGCATTGTACCAACTTGGAACTGGCTATTGAAACCCATCTCTATTAAAAACAGAATGAACGGGGTATAACAGAGGTGGAGATACAGCAGAACAGAAGAAGACAGAATAATTATTGAGCGCAGAATGATCAGGGTTGTAAGGGTAACTTTAAAAAAGTATTCTGATACAATTACTAATTTCTTGTTTAAAGCTGTACTGACTAACCTAATCACAAGTTCACAATATTAAAGTAATGCTAATTGATTACTTTCTGTTACTTTTTGATGACCAAATATGGGGATTTTCTTAGCCTAATGTTTTATGTTGAGCTACTTCTTCCTTTGTTATGTGTGATCACATTTAAATGTACTTTAAGTATGCTACTCACACTTAAACTAAACTATGGATAACAACATATTTAGAGTATATATGAAGAGCCAGATGGATGCAGTTATGTTTAGGAACAGCGAACCTACTCAGAGTGTTGTGTGTCTCTACAGAAGTTCCCCAACAGAGAGAATCTAAATCCCATCAGACACTGCAGCCCGCCAGGACGAAAGCTGTCAACCTCTCTGAAGAACTAAATCCAACGGAGGCAACAGACAGGTACCACACACACACACACACACATGCACACACACGCACACACTGTACAGAGAGGTTCAGTTTGCAGTGGACAAAGCTGTTGTTTGCAGGCAGATGAGTCAGTGAGAGCTGAGAGCTCAGTGGTGGTCTCATATTGTTACTGCCCCGGGGCAGCTTCCAGCTCCATCAATGATGCACAACTACCTGTGGGACAGATTCATCTTCTGTCATTACCTCCCTGCACCGTCAGCATACACACAAACACACGCACACACACACACAAACACACACACACACACACACACACACACACACACACACACACACACACACACCAACCTGTAATCTGGGTAACTGTCATTCTAAAATATTGAATTGGTCATGAAACAGTCTCATGTAGGTGCCTTTATGACCTACATACTGTTTCTGTGTAGTTATTCTTAATGGCTGCCACTGGGTCGGATTCTCTGTGAAATGGGTGAAATGAGCCTATATTTACAGTTTCCCAGGCAAAATTACAGTAACTAGTCCGTTAGGCAGTTAAAAAGAAGTAGGGGCAGATTTTTACATAGATAATTTGATTTGTAATGTTATATTTTGTGGTTATGGGAATGAAAACACTACCATTTTTGTCCACAGGGGCCTCCAAAATCAACACAAAATTAAAGTTCCTTGTAGTGGCTTTAAATAAAATTGATTGGTTTGTATTAAGGGATAGTTCGGATTTATGTATTCTAGTTATGTATGTCATTGTAGTCAGCGTATTACCTACAGTAGATGGCGGTTGGCATGCTCCCAGTTTGAACATCATCACATTTTATTAACACTAGTTAGCACACTAGTAAGATGTAACAAGATGTGTTTTGTATCAAATTACCCAAGACCCAGAAATAATATACTATTAGACACCACTTGATAAGATCATACTCTAATTAGAAATTAAATACAATGTCATATCAGACCCAAAATATTCAAGTTAAATGCTATACTATCAAATTATCCTGCAATCAGACACCTAATTTAATGCTACCAATGATTAAGCATAATTAAACAACACGGGCTGTGAATTAGATCATTTTATACTGAATAAAGAAGTTATCATTTCTAGTTTATGTCTAATTTGAGACAAAGTACAGCTTGTTACGTCTTGTTAGTGTATTGTACAATAAGGTGCAACCAAGGTAGCAGTAGACCAGCAACTTGTGAGGTAAAATTACAGTTTTTGTGGAACGATATAATGGCCTCAATTGCCCATCGGAAAAGCCTGTCTGACGGCAAGGTAAAGTGGTGAAAATAGTTTAATTTTTTTTTTAGGGGAGCTTTTTTTATGTGTCTAAAATACACTTTGCTGCTGACCCTATCCAAAACAGTACATTGTTTAGCTTACATGCTGGTACTCCTGCTGCTTCTCCAAACTGGGGATGTGCTGTAGGTCATATACTGATTATGGATAAGTACTTCATACAACCCCACTTAAAAAAAATCAAAACTATTCCTTTAAACATCTTCAGTAGCCTACATCTCTTTTTCTGGTTCAATAAAACAGCTCGAATGGCATGAAGTGAGCTTTAGGAAGATCTGTGGAAAACTGTATAAGAAGAATGTAACATTTAACTCTTATTTAAATTCTTATGCACGAGAGCACTGGTTAGATAATCTACCAAGATGTAACAAAATATTCTCATTATGCACAATATACTGAAGTATATTCCTGTCCCAGGCCCACCACCTCCATCTCACCACCAGGGGTTGCTCCCAAACTGGAGGAACCTCGTGTGAATGTTAGCTGCTCTGGCCACACACGAGCCGGACAGGTGAGTGTGTGTAGTGTTTACGTATCTCTTTACTGTAGGTGTGTAGGTGTAGATCTTATCTGGCTTTAAAATTCAAGGTCAGTATTCAGAATGATGTTTTATTCAGGTTTTATTTAAGTTACAGTAAATAATTTCCCTGTGTATCCAGTATGTGCTCTGACAGGCTTTTTCCTCTGAGGGGATGCACGGGACAAGTGGTTTGGAAAATGAAAGTAGAGCTGCCAAATATAAACCTTTATTACTTTATTACTCTGTCAAGAGAGGTGTGGGGATATTCCTGTCTGAATATAATATAAAACACAAAAATGCATTCTCTGTGAATTATTTTTATTTGAATGCCTGTGAGAAAAATAATTATATCTTTACATTGCAAACTAGGAGAATGCACTCAGTAGAGCACCTACTGCAACACCACCACAACTGCCAGATGCAACCAGCGGAGATTTGAAATGTTTGTTTAGTATCATCTCAGTTTAGTGCAAAGGTATTGTCAATAAGAGTCATGCATTTACCTATAAACTTGACTGATATACAAATCTACATTTTTGGAGAAATTCACAAAAGCTGAAACTGTAAATGATTTACACTGTGTTGCCTATTTAAAGGTGAGAGCCTGCATGTCCCAGGGGAAGTTGTGGCTATGCAGAAGGTTAATATGTTGGCATAGAGTTGATTAGATCGTCCTCTGTAACTGGATTGAAGAAGCAACTATCAAATTCAGTTTTTCATGTCCATAAGAAAACAAATTTTATGAAAACTGGTTCAGAATTAAGCGAGTTAGTCACTTTTGTTGTGAAGTTGGGGCCAATCTCTTAATTGTTTACTACCAGACCTTGAATACGACAATATAGCAACTGTGCAGACACTTAGTAGAGACATACGGCAGCAGTGAGTGAGTTGCAATCAAGATGGCAAGGATTTATTCATCTCTTATCATGTCTAACTTTTGTAGAGCGTAACCTATTGGGTATGGAATTAATCTGCAGATGCTCTGGTTTAGGATAAAACAAAACTTTTCTATGGATGTCAGTTTTTGTCCCCAAAATGTGGCCTGTAACACATTAGTGTGCCTAAGTAAGCCTTGTTTTTAGCCTAGCAGTTGTTGATGACTTGCAGCCACAGCCGGCGGGTTAAGCAAAATGGGCAGATGGACTCCCTGAGTGGCTCGCCTCGGGAAAATGCTGTGATGAAGCGTGAGCATTTGCCCATGCTTGTCTGGTTTGAGGGACTCAGGATGGAGAAAAACGAAACCTAACTGAGATGAGACTCAACAATCAACTGTTTTAAGGCTATTTACCTACTGCAGCTTTAAGAGGAGCAGTCAAGGTTTTTCAAGGTTTTTTTAAAAAAAATGTGAATTACTGCAACTCTGAGAGGTTCTTGAGTACACAGTCATAAATGTGCACAAAACATATTAGGCTGATGGGTCCAGTAGTGAGTGTGAACTGGGTGCGGACAAGCTTCAGCCTCGTTTGTCATGCACACGCATACACAACCCATCGCATGATCTCCTCCGGGCTTTCACCTGGCAGAGATAATTCATTACAGTGTATAACTGTCATTTTCCTGTGGCCTTCATAGGAGCTGTGCTACCTGTGTATGCAGCGGGCCAAACGAAATGTTCCAGTCTACCTAAGGGAGCAGCAAGAGGCAGAGGAGAAAGCTCAGGAGAAACTGTTACTGCTTAAAGAACTGCGGAGAGACAAACAGTACATGGACGAAGAACAGGTGTGTGTGTGTGTGTATGTGTGTGTGTGTGTGTGTGTGTGTGTTGTGTGTGCGTGCGTTGCGTGTGTGTCACAGCATTGTTATGACAACAAGACTAAATGTGTGTTGATAAAAAAAATGGCAAATGGCTGAAACCATCCAAACATCCAGTGTTAGAAACTGACTCTATGACTTTTTTGTTCAGCTCAGCCTCTGACTGATGTCAGAACGCACACCACCTCTAAAATTCCCCTTATGTTCTGCCTGAATCACAGACTGTAAATAAAGACGGACGATTCATCTCCGCTTCCTCCCACTGAACAAATATAGAGCCAAAATATCCACGATACAGGCAATGCCATCTTGCACCGGTGTTGTCATTTGGAGCCACAGTCTGTGTGGTAATGATCAGGGTTTGAGCCACACTATCGAGGTACCACACAAACATCTGTCTGATTCAATCACGAGCAGAACTCAGCTATCAATCATGGCGTGGAACTCCCTTTTTATATCATCAAATAACTAATGAATTGAATCAAATAATCATCAAATAACTAATGAATTAAATCAAATAATCACTGGATAAAAACTATGATTGTGCAGTCTTTAATGCTGTGAAGAATTCTCTAAAAAGTGTGTAAAATGCTTGAATATAAAGACATATTTCATTTTGGACACTTTTTCCCATTCTCGTTAACGCAATATCTTAAGAATGCATCGACAGAATTTCTTCAAACTTGGCAAACATGTCCATTTGGACTCAAGGATGAACTGATTAGATTTTTGTGGTCAAAGTTCAAGGTCACCGTGCCCTCACATTTGTTCCATTCGAACACAATATCTCAGGAACGCCTTGAGGGACTTTCGTTACATCAGCCATGAACGTCCACTCCAATTTAAAGATTAACTGATTAGATTTTGGATCTCAAAGGTCACTGTGACCCCACAAAACATTTTTTTTTGGGTCATAATTCAAGAATTCGCATGGTAATTATGACAAAATGTCACACAAATGTCTGCTAGGATACAAAGATGACGTGATGACATTTTATGTCCAAAAGGTCAAATGTCAGCTTCACTGTGACATCATAATGTTCACTTCTCTGTCAGTCCTCTGTGCTCCTCTGTGAAAACAGCATGTTCACTGGAATCACACATGTAATTATAGTGATATAAAGTACGTTTAAAACCTATTATTAAATTCCTTCACGGTCTTCACTACATGAATGGAATGCATACACTAACTTGCCTTGTTGATGCAGACATACAACCGCAAAGCGGTTATTCCAGTTTACTCTGTCTGCAGCAGGTCACTAAAGACTAATCCGGGGTTTTTCTTTGTGGTTTCTAGTGCAAGAAAAAAAATGGGATCAGAAAACAACGAAACACACACTGAGGATGTAGAAACTGTTAGTTTCACATGACCAAAAGCAGAAGATAACATGGAATCTGTTCTGTTAAATCAGTGTAAAAGCTGCAAAAAAAAACTACTAACAAACAAAAATGGAAAAGAAAAAAACATCTTAACAACTGAGGAGTTAAGGGTGGTTCCAGACTGGTTGGGGCCAGAGCTGAGCAAACAGCTTTATCCTCTTTACAGCACTGGGAAAGAAGTGTGGAACAAGTGGGATATTATTATTCAAAATGAAACAACTTTAAGTGAAATGCATGTTGTTTTTGCCAATATTATATCATGGTTAATAAAACAACCTCTATAACAGATCACAATGTCCATTTCACAGGCCAAAGATAGTTGAACAAGATGTTAATAGTTTACCCTTGTGAGTATGATACTGTATGTTGTGCTCTCAATGTCTTGTCTTTTTCAGTTAATACGATGATAAAATCAGAATCAGAAACGGTTTTATTGCCAAGTAGGTTTTCACTTACAAGGAATTTGCTGTGGCATGTTGGTGCATACAAACATAATACTAGAAATATAAATAATGAATAAGGCAAGAAAACAACATAAATAGAAAAATAAAAGAGCATATACAATAAAAACACGACAAAAAAAACAAAACAAAAAAACAAAACAAAACCAAAGTGACTAAAAATGCACAATATAGAAGATAATATTTAGAAATTAGGGCTGGGCAAGTTAACGCGTTATTTTCACGTTAATTCATTAGACTATTAACGCCGATATTTACTTTATCGCGCATTAACGCATGTTGCTCACATGCTTTTATTTTGTGAAAGTCTGTTGCTGGCTGCTGCGGTGTAGGGGTTTGACTCACACTCCGGAACAGTAGGTGGCGATAATGCACCAATGAGCTGGCTGCCAGCCCAGCCGCCGTTTCAAGCAGAAGAAGAAGAAGAAGGAGAATAGCGCTGGTCAGAGCCCTAGAGATACCCCTATCTCTAGGGCTCTGGCGCTGGCTGTTGCGGAACCGGGAAAGGAAAAAGGAAAACGCGGAAAAACCAAAGCAGACATGGAGAAGGGTAAAGTCACGGAGCTTTTAAATGGCCATAGACTGGTAATGCTGCTCCCTGTTAAAAGTTTCTGCTGTTACCTCAGAAATTGCCTGTTTGTCCTGATTGTGGCTCAGGATTTTGTTGGTAGATTTTTTTTTTAATTTTTCATAAAGAGAATGTCCTGTCAGTGGCAATAATCTTTAATTTATTATTATTACTATTATTATTTATTTTATTAATTATTATTTTTTATTTTATTTTTTTTTTTTTACATTTTTTAAGTTGAGATTTACACTAAATATGTGTTACTGATAAGTGCTGATGTTAAAAGTGTTTGCACAACAAATGTCATGGCACTTTCGTTCATATGGCAGCAGAACATTGAAATAGAAGTGCTCTTTACACTACTTTTGAATTCATTCTTGGAGTTTGCGTATACAATGCGATTAATCGTGATTAATCAGGCAAATTATGCAATTAATTGCGATTAAAGATTCTAATCGTTGCCCAGCCCTATTAGAAATATTACTGATATTTACATAGGTGGGTAGTGGAAAGAGCTGTGCAGTTTTATGTGGGAGTGCAAAAGGTTCAACATTGGACGTGCAAGTTTGCAGCATACAGGGATGTGTTTTTGTGTGTTTTTGTGTGTTTATCTGGTAGGCAAAGCTGAATGAGCAACGTGAGCAAGCAAAGCTGGTGGCTACATTCAACCTGCAAATGTCCAAGAAGAAAGAGAAGACTTACTGCCCTCTCTTCCCTGTGAGTACAACCCGGATGTTAAAGTTGCAATCTGTAAAGGACCAGTGTGTGAGACACAGTGGCATCTAGTGGTGACGTTGTACAACCCCATTATAAAAAAGCTGGAATGTTGTGTATATTGCAAATAAAAGCAGAATGTGATGATTGCAAAAACATTTTGTCCTATATGCAGTTGAATACAGTACAGTGCATCTTTCTGGTGTAACAGCCTGTTAAATGTCAGTGTCTTCTCTGGGCTGCTTGTGTTTAGACTTCATTCATCTTCCCGGCTCGGCCCCTCACGCCCGTCAGGGGGATTCAGCAGCATCGTTACATGAACGAGCTTCAGAGCCAGATAGAGAGCCGGCGGCAACACGAGGCTCAGGACCAGCAGAACCGTCTTCTCATGGAGCGTCTGGACCAGGTCCAGCTGGTCCGGAGTGAGTCTGTAACAGTGTTACTGTTCAGGTGTTTTAAAATAATCATCCGTTGTGATAACTAGTGTGTCATCTGGTGTGTGTGTGTGTTTTTAGGATAGCTTTGCAAAGGGCTCAGCAGCTCCAGCAAAAACACGAGAGAACTAAACATTACAAGAGGGCTCTGGACGCTCAGGTAAGAAAATATTAACAAATTGAAAATACTTTTCAATTTAATCAGCTTCACTGGCATGACATTTTAGATCAAACATGTTGATACAGCAAGAAGTCACATATATATAATACATACAATATAATATAGAGTAAATAGTAAATGTTAAGTTTAAATAAAAAAACTATACTGAAATATTTCTTGCTTTGTGACATGCACTCTCACTCATCGTGTCAACTTAAATGTCTCTAAATCAGCACAAAAATGACAATTACCAAAATAAACTACCATTTTCTGAGCAAACATGTCGGATACACTAACAGAAAGTAACAACTGTGCATTAAAAAACACCGACAAAACACAACATTTGTGTTTTGGAACATAAACTAGTAAACTCAAACTCTCAGCAATGCATCATAGGCATTATGCAAACAAGGGGTGTGTCTCAGCAGTGTATCTGCAGCACACTGTGAACCTCACTAGTCTGAATCCTACAGCGCCCCACAGTGGTTGAAGGAAGCCATGAACATTAAACAAGCCTCCCAGATGGTGAAAACTCCCAAACACAGCTTTTTAACACAACTGTATTTATTTCAGAAAATTCCCTCTTTGGAATAAAAGCACTAACTTTTGCCTCACTGTTTTTTCTGTATATATGTGTATAGTCTTTTTGCTTATTATTATTACTTTTTATATACCATTATTTAAAGCTTTGTTTGTTGTCCATGGATGTCCTAATTGCTGCTGTGATGTTCAGGTTGAGGAAGGTTGTAGGTCAAAGAAGGCCGCAGAGTAAAGCCACCGCCCATCCTGTCTGACAAGGGCTATGACTGCAGGCAGGCTGCCCAGACAAACGTGAAGCCCATTTTAAATGTTTATCATCCACATATCTCACAAGCCACAGCATACTCAGTCACAGAGATAAGCAAAAACATCAGACATCTGCAAAGATATAATGGACCGAATACATACGAAGATACTGTATGTCTTATGTGCAGTGTCAGAGAAAATATTAGGTAATATGTTTAACGTTAAATACTGCCTTAAAATCTCCAACAAAACTGTTGGTGGTCGAGTTGCATGGTGGGTAATGTAGGCTTTGACAAGGTTAGAAGAGAATGTATGGATTTTTTTAAGGTATCACAGGTTCTGTTGCATTGATTTTGATTGGTTAAAACATGTCCATTGTGATTTAGAGGAGTGAAATGCTGAATCAGTGTAGTTAGTATCCTTCAAGTGCAGAGTACCAAAATAATTCTTATGTCCTGTGTTAAGCATGCACAGGTGTGGTGTATAACTCTATTCCAAAATAAAAGTCATGTATTATTTTCAGGGAGAACTTGCTCTACAGGGTGGCACGATGGCGCAGTGGTTAGCACTGCTGCCGCACAGCAAGAAGGTTCTGAGTTTGAATCCCTGAGCCGGCAGGGCCTTTCTGTGTTGAGTCTGCATGTTCTCCTCGTGTCTCCGGGTACTCCAGCTTCCTCCCACAGTCCAAAGACATGCAGTATAATAGGTTAATTGATGACTCTAAATTGCCCGTAGGTGTGAATGTGAGTGTGAGTGGTTGTCTGTCTCTATGTGTCAGCCCTGTGATAAACTGGCGACTTGTCCAGGGTGTACCCCGCCTCTCGCCCAATGTCAGGTGGGATAGGCTCCAGCCCCCCGCAACCCTCACGGATAAGCGGTTACAGAAAATGAATGAATGAATGAACTTGCTGTACAGAATATTTGAATATTTTTTGGAATATAAACATCTAACTGGTCACATCTGGCCCAGGGGGCGTTTCATGGCATGTTCTCCACTGTTAGCCTTACAAACTGAAATGAATCTGTTCTGTCCCTCAGGTGGGAGATAAGAAGTGCACCGACCCTCCAGAGTGCCAGCAGCCTGACAACTCTGGGTTCAGTCGCCTTGAGACAGAAGCCGGCAATGCAGGGAACAGAGAGAGGGCACAGAAGGTCGCCTCTGTTTCTTATTGCTGCCATAAACCTTGCTCCGCATGCAGAAATAACCAGAGCCACAGTTGTTTGATATTAAAAGTCACTGCATTGTTTTTGTTTTTTGCAGTCGTGGAAGATTTACTCAGATAATTAACTTAAATAAAAGTAGTAATCTTGACCTGAAAAGTACTAAATTATTGTAGTGGAGTAAAACAGACAATACTTACTAAGTTGAAGTATGAAGTAGCATGAAAACTCTACTACTCATTGAAGATGATGTGGTGTTATTCTATATACTGGCAGCTCTTTCAGGTAAATTTCAGTGCTTGCCACTCAGAGGAAAAAAGAAGACCTACAAACCCGCCAAGAACAGCTGGAGAAGGAGAGAGAAATTCTCAAACACAACAAAATGGAGTGAGTAAAGAGGGAAATGGAAAACATGCGGATGTTGGAACTATATTACTTTGTCTCTCTCCGGTATGTTTCCTGTCCAGGTTAATATCGGACCGCATCAATCATTTTGAGAAGAGGAGGGCAATCAGTAAGTCACTGGAGGACGAGTGGAGTCGCAGTGCGAAGTTCAAACACCAACGAGAGGAAGACGAGAGGCGCTTCCTGAGGTGTGTGGATGTAGAATCAACTTAAGCCTCCATCTGCAGCAACATCTATTCATATATTCACTCTAAAAATTTTACTCTGTAGTTTCAGACATGACATATAAGACACCACAAGTCCATTTTGGCAAATTATTTTACATTTAAAAATCAGAGCATTATCCAGTATGCAGAGTCTGTTTTTTCTTTTTTTTTGTGTATGCTTTTGTAAACCTCGGATTACTCATGTGCAGGTTATGGAGGTCTGTGGGACAGAGATCTGATCTCAATAAGGAGAACAGGAATGTATTAAACATAGCAGGTGTAAATGCAAAGGCGAGATCTAATCAATCCAGATACAGATCAGATTTTAATACCAGGTGTAAACTGGGTGTTTCTGGCTGACCTAGAAGATACATCCTGGTCTAAATCATTCATGCAGGACAACATGTTTCTCTAATCATTACTTCATCGCTCTATGCTTTACTCTGTCTCCCTGTGGGCAGGTCTGCTGGTCAGCTCCTGGTAGATAAGCTCTCACAGTACGGACGCTGCTGCCAGTGTAAGAGGAAGACCACCAACTGTGGAGAGACCAACATCTGGAAAGACTCTCATTACCTCTCTGGCTCCCAGTTCATGATCTGATGAACAGTGTGGCCCGCAGCAGCATGTGAACATCAATACCTCACAGCCTAAACAAGATCTCAACCCTTGTAACTCATCATGTGACGGTCACTAAAGATTAATATAATAAGTTAAGTATGTGTAAAGCATAGTTGGATGTTATAGTGTGCAGTACGTGTTATCCTCTCTTTTAAAGTGAGATTTATTCTTGCTCTTTCCCTACATTAGTGTCTGGAGTTCATGTTTGTTGTACTTTAATTTTCCCTACATGTTTGTTGTTGATATTTGCATGTCCTAATGGTGACACGTTACAAAAAAACTAACATAACGTACACAGTCATTAAAATGATGCACATCAGCTCAATCAGCTGACAGGTAGCCTGGCAAGAGGTCTGCGTTATAGGTGGAAATGATTAATTACTTTGCTGGTTAAAATCATTTCATTTGGTGGCCTGGTAGCTCAGCTGTTACAGCGTTTGCTCCATGTACCTAGGCTGTGCCCTTTGCAACAACTATGGGTTCAACTCCCGTCTACGGCTATTTGCTGCATGTCATTCCAACTCTGTCCCCCCTTTCCTTGTCTTAAGGCATGAAATCCTCCCTAGATACATTGTAAGCACTTTCCTTAATTTAGCATTGGTAACATTAACAATCAATTCATCAATTGAGTTGAGAGAGTATCAACTTTTTTTGACAATCCTGCATTGGCACCCTGCTGCATAGACAGACCGGCTCCGTTAAAATTGATCAGAGGGCTGTGCTTCATGCCTCCAAGGCCGGAGACATTATTTTCAGGTTGTCTGTCACATGCTTGTTAAAACGTTATCTCACAAAGACACTTTGACCCCAAGTCCGTCCCATTCTCGTAAATGCCGCATCTCAGAAACGTCTTCACCTCTTACAGTAAATTATATGTGTGGAAAGACATGGATGTAAACTTCAACTTAACTGGTTGGTGGAGGTATACAACCCTAAGGAGATAATTCTAGTTTCACACAGGACTCAAGGAGAGCTCCGCTGCTAAAAGCCATTTGGTCAGTGACAATGCTGGTTCAGTACAGAGAGTTCAGTCTGAAGAATCTGTAATAAAGCCATGGACTAGCAAAGCCCTGCTGGTTATTTAGCCACACCCCAGCACACTGTGGGCTGAACAGATCGTTAAGCCCTTTGAGACAAATTTTGTGATTTGGGGTCACATAAATTAAAGCCCAAGCAAAGTTTGTCCATGCAGCAAATTTACGTGAATTTCTTTCCAAACATTTAACAAGCCTCTTGTTTGGCTTTACCTGTACACCCATTGTTACTGTATGATTTGTTCCTGGTGTTTTTAGCCCATTAGTGTGTTGGTCTGACTTTTCACATCTTATTTTTTATGTTGTATTGGGCCAATAAATAAACAAATAAACAAATCTCTGTGGTTTTCATTTAGTTTAGTTAGGTTGCCCAGTGTATTATTGGAGACAAGTTTGGAGAAGCTACATAGCTACAGTAGTTAGCATGCATAATTTAATGCACAAAAGTACTTTGTTATCATGAATTCCACTCAATTCACAACAAATAAGGATGCTCCTCTTTATTATTAAGTGTAGTTTACAAAGACTATAAAGCAGGAGAGGCCATGTTATCATGTTAAATTTACTGACTGCAAAAATGTTTCTGCTGAGGCAAAGCAGAGGTGTGATTAAATCACACGTGCAAGTCACAAATCATCAAGCAGGTTACTGTGGTGAGAATCAACAAGTCGAGTCCCCCGCTATAAATCAAACAAGAAGAGTATAGTCATTGCTTAGGACAAGAAAGTCACAAGTCAAGTCATACGAAACTCTAATGATCTACCGCAGTTTCAACATTTAAATCAGTTAAAAGTCAGTGGTCATGAATAGTAGCAGCCTGTTATTTGACATTTTGTAGCAATCAATAACAAGGCCTCCTAAATGAATAACAATGGAGCAGAGAGGGGCTCTGAAATTATAGTATAGCTGTATACCTCTAAAGTAAAAAAAAGAAGCCAAGTCTAACATAGCTTAAACTCAACATCTAGCTAATGTTTGACTGGCCAATAAGTTTGCTACAAAGACACATTCACATACATTTCTTTGTGGCTTTTGTAGTGATAAATGAAGTTGGATGCTATGATGGTCATGTCACTGATTTTTTTAGGCTGCAGATCTTGCAAACCCACTGCTTGTCCTCTCACTACGTCAAATCCGACAACATAATCCTTGAATCCAAATTTTACTATTTTTGGACTAGCCCCCTCCATGATAGCTGCCTCATGAGTAGGCTTCTGCCAGTCTGCTGTGTCCTAGTAGGTTGCCAGGTTTGCACTAGAAGTCCTTTCAAGTCATCTGTCTCAAGTCTAAGTTAACTCTCAAGTCATGAATAACAAAGTCGAAGTCAAGTCTTTTATCAATGTTAGTCAAACAAGTGTCAAGTCCTCAAATTTGCCACTTCAGTCTGACTCGAGTCAAGTCATGTGACTTGAGCTCCCAACCTCTGGGGCAAAGCAACGACATACAGTACAGGGCTATTAACATAAAACAGGGATTTTTTCAGATTCTGAAAAGCTTACATCTTTGAGATTCATGGTTTTCATTGGTGCAGCACAGCAGCAAAGGGAGCAAAGAGACTGTCTGTCCTTGTCCTCGGACTTTACATAATATGAACGGTGGCTGTCCCATGTCTGACCCTGACGAGCGATGAGGGAAGTTTTCTATGTGACAGAACATACAGAGAAGTATGAAAAGCAAGAGAGCCCCAACAAGGCCCCACATTTCTGAAGACTGTGAGGACAGAAGGAGGAAAACACAAATCTCTATAAATCATCGTGGGTTTCTTCATAAATTATGAAAATGAATTGTGAAAGTGAGCAAACGAAAACAAGATGAGAATGAAAGAAGGTATGAGGCTTTGATATGGGAGGATGGCTTCATCGTGATCATGGGGAGTTTCTATAGATGATGAATGTGTTGCAGGATCATGACATTATTCTTCTGGCTGTGGTCCCAGTCCTCTGTGAAGCTAGAACTCCCTTAATGAGCTCATGGAGGCATTTTGAAGGTCTGTGTGCTGAAACAGATGCACAATTAACTGCCCCACACAACAGATTGTGCGTATGGACTAAAAGATGTGTGTTTGTGATTGTTTGTTACGATGTGGTGGTACCGAATTGAATCTCACATACTCTGTATCTCAGGAAATGTATACGTGATCCAGAAGGGGATCCACCCTGAAAAACTTCCACAAACCCACATGCACACATATACATACACAAACTGAACTCTTTAAGGGATTATTCTGGATTATTTGAGGTGGAGTTGTATGAGGTACTTATCGATAGCCAGAGTATTACCTACAGTAGGAGCAAGTTAGCGTGCCCCCAGTTTGGAGAAGCAGGGAGGAGCACCAGTATGGAGTAATGAACTGCTGTGGTCAGCAGCAAAAGGTATTTTAGCCAACGCTAGCACGGAAGACCACCAGGAAGAAGAGGTTTTCAGGCCCTGAGTAAATGGAGACCCAGCAGGGAATGGTGGCAGGAAACAGAGGTGTGACGGAGGTGAAAATGAGGTCGAGCGTCAGCAGTGGGGAAAAACAGCGTGTAGAGACAGAATATTTTATTATTAGTTAACATGGTGGATTTAGAGTTTATTTTGACCAAAGCAGAGTTGCAGAGAGTTCCACCGTTGGAACGGTGGAAAGATGGCAGTTTGGGGGAGGTTTATTTTTTTGCGGTCAAGTTTGAATGAAGTGTACTTTTACGATGAGTTGGCGTCGCAATTAAGCAGGTCTGGCCGTGTGAAAGAGAGAAACTTGAATTCAAGGTGTACGGTTGTACTGTTCTGTTTAACATAGGAAATAGGTGCAAGAATAATTCCTCTTTTTTTTGTTTATTTTGTTTATATATTAGACTGAAGCATCTATGACAGCTTGTGGACACAGTAAACTTGCTGCTTGCACACATCTCACAGCTGAAACTACAGGAGAAGGCCTGAGCTATACTACTGGACACACAATAAACAGAAAGCTTTTTATCAGTGACTATTTTGTATGCTTTTGATCCTTACTATGACCATACACCCAATATATTAATCAAGCTTTGGAGTTGTGTGTGCTGTTACTTTTTATTGGGGCTACCTGTAGTTATCTCTGCAACACAATACATAAATGTCTGACATAATGTGAAAACTGTTATTTCTTTACATTCTGCTCATTATTTTAGTGTTTTCTTTTTAAGGTTTTAAACCAAAATTCTTCCATACTGCACCTTTAAAAAAGGTCCACCTAAAAAAAAAATCAATATCAGTTTTGTTTTTAGAATATTTTCATTGCTTTACAGATGGGAACCACTGTTACATATGCCAAATATCAACTCAACCCAACTCAACCAAACTCCACTGCCGACATCGGTACTTTGACTTTGCAGGACAGGAGCTGCTGGTCTAACACTAACCTTGATCTGTTAGATTGTCCATGTTATTGTGTGTGACTTGTTGTGAGTTAAATAGACAGTTTGGATTCACCAAAGTCACACAAAACAAAAACAAATCAACAGATTGAGGCAGCGGTAGTCCAGCAACTCCTGTGTTCTATTAGGTAAAATTGCTGATTTTGCCCTTGGAGTTTGGTTGGTTTTGAGAGATCGATATTTGGCTGACAACAAAGTAAAGCAGTGAACATATTATAAACATAGTGTACACTTAATATGACATTGATTTTTTTTAGCTGGAACTTTTTTAAGTGGCTGAAATAGTTTTTGTTGCTGACCCAGCCCACAGCAATACATTTCTTAGCCTCTGTGCTGGTGCTCCTCTCTGCTGCTCCAAATTTGGGTTGTGTCGACTGACATCTACTGTAGCCTAAAACACTGACTATTGAAAAGTATCTCATACAACCCCACATCAAATAATCCCTTTAACTGTCCCTCTAAACACTTCTTGTAAACAGACTCTTCTGTACAATAAATTACTGCTGCTTCATATTCTTATAAGCTTATAAAAATGACCCCATGAAATATGTATGGGAAAATCCATACAGAGGTCATAAATGAACCAAACTGGAGATTTGAACCAAATACTGTCAAATACTAATAAATAATGATAATCTCTGCGCTCCTCTGCATCAAGTGTTTGGATGTGTCTGTGTGTGACCCACCCATCTCCTGTAAAGTCCTGTGGTGTGTTCCAGTAGTGATTTAACAAGCCCCCGCTTGACTTCCAGTTAAGTGTCGTTCCAGTGCTCTTAAAACTCAAGTAGACCTGACCCTTGAAGAGGGAGTGAACATGCCTGATTGTGTTAACATGCTGATGTGAGGGCTTGTGCTCAAGGGCAAGTGTGTGCATTGTTACGTTTCATAGTCTGTAACAATAGTTCTTTATGCTCTTTTACCAGTTCTGTTTCTTGCACAGAATTCTTCCTCTCTGGGTGCTTTTCTTGGATTTCAGTGTTGGATTAAAGTGATGGTTTGGATTATTTGAAGCGGGGTTGTATGAGGTAGTTGGTGTATATAGTAGATGATGGACAGAGGCAGTTTGGAGAAGCAGCAGGAATATTGGTGTAGGAATCTAAACAAAATACTGCTGAGGACTGGGTCACAACCTAATATACTTAATATCATTATAAGCCTCCCACAGACTGTGAGATTTCAGCAATCTTAAAAGTTTATTGCAGCCACACTGTGCAACATGGATCTAATAAACCCTGGAATGACATCAGGTCGGATGTACGTAGACTGTACGATGATCACACCTACTGAATCGTAAGTTATGTCGCAAATCAATGTACAACTAAAATGCCATCAGTGTGCGTCAAACATCTGCATCCAAAAACTGAGCCCTTGAAATAGTGGTATTTATGCATGTGGAAAAAAAATCCAAAGAAAGAGGAGAAGGAGGATACCTGAGGCAAGGGAAAAGAGGCCAACATGGGCCACCAATTTTGCAAAGAGAGCTTGAGCTAACATTAAGTATCTGTAGTATGCAAATGCTGGAGACACAGTGTTGCAAACCACCACAGAGCACTGCCCGCTTCCATTCAGCACCCACGTTAATCAGTTTGGCTAAACACACAGAGCAATCTGCAGCAATAGTTTTGCCATCTGTTCTATTTTCTTCTCACTTTGCGAGTGAATCTGGCATGAAAACGCACCGATAATCCACTATAAACAACATAAATGATCCATTATATGTGATATAAATTATGTGATTCTGATAAATGATGAAATATGCATCCCATGATTTCCATCTCTTTTAATTTCTCTCCTCTCTCCTGCTGATCTCCTAGAGTTTCAACTCTCACAATTTTTCCTCCACACAATGAAATGAAAATCTACCATCACTGTATGTATTAGAAATAGTATCAGTGTTTGTTTGTTTGTTTGTTTGTTTTTTTAAATTATGAGGAATGAGGAAAGTCTTTGATTAGGCTCATTAGGTGATGCCGTCTAAGTCGAGTCATTGGAGTGCATTGTTTGGTTATTAGATGGGTGGAGGGCACCACCTCATAGGGAATCTACGCTCCCCCACGAGCAGCAGACAGCAGGAGACCAACGACAAAATACTTTTGGCCGTTTGTCATGCACTGGATGACTGTGAACCAATGGAGAGGGTTATGTGAGGCTAAGCAACAGTATCCTCACATGTATTTTCACTGGAGTAAATTTGTGAAATGTGTGAAATTAAGGAAACTTGTGAAACATCCTCCATTTCCCTCTGCTGCCTCCCTCAGCCTTTCTGCTGTGTGTGTGTGTGTGTGTGTGTGTGTGTGTGTGTGTGTGTGTGTGTGTGTGTGTGTGTGTGTGTGTGTTTGAGTGCGTGTGTTTCTGTGTTTCTGGATTCCCAGGCTAGTAGATCTAATGGACATCCATTCTAGTTATATACTGGCAGGCAGATTGTGGTTGGCTTTTTGACAGTAAGTGTCTGAGCTTGATTTCACATCCAGATGTTCCCACCCTGCCCACACGCCATCCCACAATGACCAGAGTACAGTCCCCATAAAGCAAACACACTGTGAGAGCGGGTGGGCTGTCGTTGAATGACAACCAACACATGATCAGTTGTTTATGCTCTGAGAGAAACTAATGGGGAACGACACGTGTTTATGTCCACTGTAAGAAAACTGGTTAAAATTCAAATGAAACAAGAACAAAAAGGTCTTTGTATATTAATGTCTTTTTGACACTATTACCCTGAATATTGTGTTATACTGGAGGAAAAAGACAGAGGAAAAAATGTCATGTGGGAAAGACTGTTGAAAGATTCTTGTACCAGTAATTATTTTTCAAAGCTGCAGCATTTCTGCATTAAAAACTCTAGACATACAGTGTATTTTGTTGAGTTGTGTAGTTGCATCATTGCAAATGTTTCCACCAATGTTCAAAAGCAAAAAAAAATTGTAATTTATTCAAGGGAACAGTGTGTTTGCTGCTAGCCGTTGCTAGCTAGATGCTAGTTGCTATAAGGAAGGAAAACACAGGATATGTTGGATACGTCAGAGAGTGAGGAGGGAAGTCGGCACATGTGACTAAACGTAATGTGAATAAAACAGTAATACTTAAATTAATTATCTCGCCGTTGAACATGATTTCTGCCTGAGTCATGTCAGACAGATTTTAACAACAGTGGTCACAGTTTAACAGTGAAGAAACAACTCCCATGATCCAACGGTATTTCACAACGTCATCAAACTAGTGACAAACTCACAGAGAATTACTCTGCAGTTCCCTCAGCTCTACATCTTTCAGCTCATTGTTTTGGTTTTATGGTGAAACCCCAGCCGATGACGGCGCTTACGATGAGCAATTCAGTTTGTAGTGTTGAAGGGATTTGGCTCCTCTTCACATGACCGATGCTGAGCAATCACTACAAATACTAACTTTGTTATCTGTTTTGGACACATTAAAAAACCTCCATGCAGCAGACACACTCACGTTGTGTATACACAATTAAAGCGGCATGTTATCAGCCTGTCATAGCAGAAATGTTCATTTCGGGCTGATGCCAGGATTACATTTTTAAGCCTTTATCAGCTGATACAGATGACGTGTCAATATTATTGTGCATCCCTACCAAACAGGTTAGTCCTCATCCTGAAAGCCTTTTCTCTCAGTGTTGGTGAAAACATACAAACACATATGAAAGGTAAGCAGTCAAACAGCGTTATGTTGGAACAATCTGAAAGTTTTGTCTCGGACATGCAGCATTAAAGCTGCAACATTTCTGCTTTAAAATGTCTAAAAACGCAAGACTTATGTTATATATTTTGTTGAATTGTGTACTTATATTATCCCAAATGTTTCCAAGAATGTTTAATCACAGAGAATTTAAAATTTATTGAAGGCAACAGTATATCACTAGTTACTATAACATCTGGGAATATATGGGAAAATATGGGATACTTTACAGGCGAATGTTGGGAATAAAATTTTAATATTGCCTCATCCACAAATGTGATTTCTACCTGAGTCAGATAGATTTTCATCTAAAAAACTCACATGATCCCATGCTACTTCAGATGTCTTCAAACTACGACCATTAGCGCAGAAATTCTGCATTTAACCTAATAAAATTATGTCACGTATGTAACCATCATGTGCATATCTAAGAACCCTTACAGGATTCTCCTATTAAAATGAGTCAGCTGAAAACATTAAAAAGTCAGCCAATGCATGGGGTTAATGCTAACTTAATTAGCTAGCTAGCTACTGCAGATAAAATCAAGTCAGGTCATCCACTAGAAATGAGAAGCCTGCTTTTGTCTTCTGTAATGAAGGGCCCATGTTTCAAGTATTACTGAAGATGTTTCAGTGGTAATTTTGCTTCTGTTATGACTTTAAACAGCTGTGTGCTGTAGAACAAGCCTGACATGCACAGCGACTCCTGCATTAACTGTAATCTTATTGTGCATTATCAACCAAATTTGCCATATAAACCTTCACCTGAATGCAACAATAAAGAGTTAAGTTCTATACAGCAGCACGTGCAGCATTAAAGCTGTTTATTGATGTAATTTTCTGCTGTTGTGATGTTTAAATACTGAATGAGGGGCTATAAGTAGGTTTACAATCATTTTATTTAAACACCCAAAAAATCAAAATGACTCTAAGATATCGGACAGAATTGATGATGAGGAGGAAAGACAAAAGAATATTTATCTTCAAAAACGAGATCTGTTATTGATTAGAGTCATTTTCAGCATGTCTGAGAACAAAAAGCTGTTTCCTGTCATGAAAGCAGTGCAGGCCAGAGCCCAGAAACAACCACGCCTGCTCCCACAACCCCTTAACAGTGTGTCTTACATCTGAACACGTGAGTGCGCACACACTCACATATGCACAACACACACAAACAGAGGGCATCTCATGTCACACGCTCAAAAAATGTCATTTCCTGTCAAAAATATACTTCTTCTGTTTTATTGAAGCCTCCACCTTTCCTGTTCCTCTTCCGATCCTAAGGTACATCCTAACAGTTCACACGTGAATAACCTCAACACATATACACACAGATACACACACAGAAATGATGGATTGTGCTGTTGCCTGAGGGGCAGAAGTGATGTTTGAGCGCCCCTCTCCTCTTTCCCCCTCTCTCACGTTCTAATCTCCATCCTATTTTATGTACATTTTTTCTCAGAGCAGCTATAAGATCAGCCTTTCCTTTCCCCCTGCTTCTACTTCTCTTTGCTTCATCTTCTTTTTGACTTTGATTAATTTCCCTCTATATGACCTTCTTTCCTCCTCCACCACTTCTCCACATATTTATCCCATTATACTTTAAAGGAATAGTTCGGATTATTTTAAGTGGGATTGTATGAACTACTTATCGACTGTCAAAGTATTGGCTACAGTAGATGCATGCCCCCACTTCAGAGAAGCAGAGAGGAGCATCAGCATGGAAGCTGAGCAACATTTTCACTGCTTTACTCTTCTGTCAGAAAGCCTTTTTTTGATGGGAAACTTCTGTTTTATAAGCCAAATATTCCTCACTCCAAACCAACCAAACTCCATGGGTGAAATGAGTTGCTGGTTGTAGTTGAGTTGCTGGTCTACCGCTGCCTCAGTCTGTTAGTTTGTTTGTATTATTGTGTGATGTTATCTTTTTTAAAACACCAGCTTGGGTGATATTAAGATGTTATGGTATACCAGGGAGATCCTGACGATATGATTTTCAGTACCATCCTAAATACAGACGTTCCTCTTTCCATTAGACCAGTGCTTCTCAATCCTGGTCCTCAGGCCCCCCTGCCCTGCATGTTTTAGGTGTTTCCCTGATCCAACACACCTGATTGAAATGATCAGCTCATCATCAAGCCTCCACAGAAGCCTGATAATGACCTGATCATTTGAATCAGATGTGTTGTAGCAGGGAAACATCTAAAACATGCAGGGCAGGGGGCCTGAGGACCAGGATTGAGAAACACTGCATTAGACTGATAGGGAGATGTTGTATTGAGGTGATGTATTGAAGTGTGCAGCACTTGCCACAAGAGGTCAGCCTCTCTACTGATGGACAAGGTAGCACAGCTGTGCCAAGAAACATGGCGCCTGGGAGATAAAGACAAAGGACTAACAAGCAAAAAAGAAAAATGCCCCTGTTTTGGAGTGATTTGGATTTAGCTAACGAGCTATCAAACAGTGCCGACTACTGATTGGTCAGACTGGTGTATGGTACTCAGTATGTAACTTTATCAAGTATGAGAAAGAACGAGTGGCAGACTGATTAGACTGTCTGTGGTGGCAGAGACTGACGGTGAATCTGCGCTGTGTGAAGAAGAAGGTGAGCAGTGAAGTTGTCAGCCTGGCAGTAAATCTACAGTGACTGCACTGTAAATATACAGTGTAGGTTTGAGTTTGTAAGTGAATAAAAGCTGCAGCTTCTCAAGACCAAAGCAAAGCTCCTGAGTGTGTGTTGTTTCCCAACTGTGGAAATAGTGTTGCTATGATGATCAGCTCCACCTTCGGTGAGGGAGTACCACAGTATGGTGGAATAAAGAGAAGTTGAGCTGTTTTATACAAATTTTACACAAATACTGGTATAATACTGTATACCTTGGTAAAATGTCAAAAGGTGTACTGCACAAGCCTAAGATTGAGGCAGTGGTAAACCAACAGCTCCTGTGTCCTGCAGGAGAGAGTGATATTTGGCTTGTGTTACAGTACTTTTCCATTGGAAAAGAATACTAATGGCACAGTAAAGCAGTGAAAATATTCATAATATATTATGCATTTAAACTGATATAGATTTTTTTAGGTGGACCACTTTTAAGTGGCTAAAATACTTTCTGTTGCTGACCCTCTTCACAGCAGTACATTGCTTTGCTTCACTGACTGTGGATGAGTACAACATACAACCCCATTTCAAATAATTTGCACTGTCCCTTTAATCTAGCTGTCCACCTTAACACAACACACATGTCTCCAGTTATAAGCATACAGACACAGCTGTTGCAGGGAGCCCATCTTGGCAGCGACACAGGGAGGACAGCATGGATGTGCCAAATTGTGAGCACGTGCTGTGGTTTGTGGTGCAATGCTGTTAAATTGTACAGCACGGCGCAATGGGTCATTAGAAACCATTTTTCACGCTTGCGTCACAGCACTTAAACTGCTCAGACAAGTGAGCTGCAATTTACACTCAGCATAACGACTTCCTTGTTAAACAGAGGATAAATTATTGAGTCTGAGCTGGCTGGGTGGCACTTTGTTTCACATTTTTATTTGCTGAAAGGAGCAGGTGGATTTCAAACTCCTTTGAACTAAAATTAGCCAAATTTTTCTGTTGTGCGTCTTTGTGGGCACGCACATGTTTATCTGGTGTACACGTCATGTTTGTGTGTTCCTCATAATTCAGCCCTTTCTCATGTCTGTTTATGGTCAAACTATGCTGGCGGGGCCTCTCTGAGAGCAGCCAGTGGACGTGGGAAGAAGGATAGAAGTGGACTGAGTGATGGAGAGGAAGAGAGAAAATATAACCCACCATGCAGTATAGTTGCTATAATGTATTTCACTTTGCCATCTTTTGCCCCAAAAAATCAGCTGAAAAAGCCTAAATACTCAAAAGCTATTGGTTATGTGTCTCACCGGTCTGTCAAAGTACCTGTAAAAAACACCAGAGCCTGCAGATGCCATATCATCTGTATATGATGATGTGGAAACAGACATGTTGTGGTTTTACAAGAGTTTGGGGGTCTTTTCTGACCGTCAGTGGTGGAGGTACTGACATCCTTCTCTAAAGTAAACGTACCAGATACACTAGTGTGGAATTACTCTACTATAAGTCCTGCAGTTAAAATCCTAATTAAGTGAAAGTACAGATTTATATCAGCTATATCTACCAAAATATCAGAAGTAAAAATATTAAAAGTAAAAGTACTCATTCTTGAAATTTGCCCATGTGACTGAAATATTATTATACTGTATATGATGTTATTGGATTAAGCAACATTTTTACTGTACTACTTTATATACAGTCATGTACTTTAGTCCCATCATTCCTTGCCTCAAGCCCGTTGTTAGCTGTTGGACTTTTTCTGCCTCAAACATTTAAATGAAACCATGTGAGAATGTTTAGAGAGGAAACAGTTTCGTCTGTGCTTCTTGTGGCCGTTTCTGTATTTTGTTACGTTGTATTTGTTATATAATCTTTTATGCTGCACATGTGTTGTCAAATTGAAGATGATTTCTTTATTTTCTTGTGTTTTCTTGAGTTGCAGTGCATCGAGCTCTCAAGGGTATGGTGCCAAGACGTCCTGGATTGACTGGGACTGTCCTGGTTTCAAACTGGGTGTTCCAAGTCCTGACAGATGTCTATAAAACACCAAAATGTCCCAGTTATCAGCATTACCTGCCAACATGTACTGGTATTCATCACAGTTATAGTCTATAAGTGTGCAAAAGCAGGCACTGAACTCTCAGTTTAATATTTGTACCCTGCTGACATTTGAATAATAAATGCAGAGTGCAGCATGTACATAAATGTGTGTGTGGATGACCACATGGTACTGTTTTGTCCCAGTTTGGGAGTTTGAAAATGTGGCCATCCTTTCCCCAGGGCCACTGTACTGTAGGCTTCCCAGTGGCGAACATTAACTTGCCAATTAAGAATACACAGCCAGCATGTAAATTTAGAACAATGTTGGAGAGTAAACACCCTCCGACACCTCAAGCTCATATGTCATCTCTGACATCTCTCGAAAATAGTTATTGCTAAAAAAAAAAAATGCAAAACTGGCTGGCTAATTTTAGTGAAATTAACTGTTAAATTGTGTTGCATGAGACTCTGATTATTTTTTTAATTGCTTCATTGTTT
This sequence comes from Lutjanus argentimaculatus, assembly GCA_034769285.1. Taxonomy (NCBI): domain Eukaryota; kingdom Metazoa; phylum Chordata; class Actinopteri; order Lutjaniformes; family Lutjanidae; genus Lutjanus; species Lutjanus argentimaculatus. The sequence continues at coordinate 32,503,073 of JAWZSL010000002.1, forward strand.
CATGTAACTGTCAAGTTGCACGGAAGTTTTCTCAGTTTTTTCTTATTTCCTTTTCATATTACATACCTGTGTGAGATCTATGCTATAAAAAAGGGACTTAAGTTTAATCTAAATATTTAGATTCAAAATTGTAATTAGTAATTGATTTGCTCCAATTTATAACTGGGGGAAACCCATGATAAGCCCTGTAGGCTACTAGTTTCCCTTGCATATTCTTGTTATTGTTTATATTGTTTTGTCTATGTTTTGTAATATGTGCTAAATCAAATCAAATCAAAGTTATGTTTTTTGCAATTTGCAACCTGCAACTAGTTGTGTGAAAGTTTCAACATGTAAAACCAGACTGACACTGGATGACAGTCATTTGAAAAAAAAAAAGCTGCCTTTTGAAAATATTAACTTGACAAGTCTTGGAATAGAATTTGGAAAACAGTCAGATAGTGAGAATAAGGTTCACAAGCAAAGCATGGAAAGCTCTCTCTCTCTCTCTCTCTCTCTCTCTCACACACACACACACACACACACACACACACACACACACTACAGTAAATTGCATGCAGTCCAGTCCCTGTGTCATCACTTGGTAATCAACTACAGATCGTTCTGTCCGATCCCTCTGCACTTGTTCTGTGTCCTATAATAACTGAGACAAAGGGTGTCTCCTGATATGATGAGGGAACAGGTCCCAGCGAGCTGCGGTTTCAGGTCGAGTCTGGCAGCACGACGTGGAGATAATATTATTCATGCAACAGTTTGGCAGATAACACAGGGAGGAGCCGTGGGAGATTTCAGTATGATTCCAGCTGCAAGCAGATCATGGTGAAGGTATTGCAGCAGCATGGCTGATTACACTGCTGCTCTGCCTGAACACAAAAACCCAACATTAGACATCAGTGTGTGTTTGCGTGCGTGCGTGTGTGTTTGAACAGGATTCAGCACAACAGCTTCATTCCAGCCCCGTAATTGCCTGCTGCTAATGAGAGGAGTCTTGATAGATGTGAACAGCTGGGAATGGGAAAATTAAAAAAAGGTCCCCTGCCAAAGCCCACTGGTGTATGTGAGTGTGTGTATACCTATACTTGCAGGGACCCTCTCCTGACAGCCTGCTGAAGATGTTTTGTTTCAGTGTGAAAGGTCTGTAGCCCCCCTCCCTGAAAGAGTTTCATAGACTTTGTTTCCTGCATTCTGGTGACTTATAAAGAATAAAAACAGCAAACTAATAAGCAACATAGACATTTCTTTTGCAAACAGGTGCCTGCAGGTGACAACTGATAAATATTAGCTGGAAAACTGAGCCCTAGAAACAAAATTTCAAATTGAAGCAGTGTTGATCACTCCTAGTGGTTGGTTAAAAGCAGGGAGCAGTCAGCTATAAATCATAGTCACAGTCATCAATCAGTCATATAAAACAGAGCAGTCAAAAAATAGAATTACTGCCTTGCAAATTGTATGCCTGGTTTAATCAGTCAAGTTATAGTTTACATCTGTTTGTCCAGACTCATATAATGTATGTAGTGAAGACTACAAATGGAAGAAAATGGAAGTTCTCACTATACACGTGTGATTCCAGTGAATAATCCCTGTGAGAAACATGCTGTCTTTACTTAGAGACTATTTTTACATACAAGTACAGAAGACTGACAGAGAGCTGAACATTATGACATCACAGTGAAGTTAACCTTTGACCCTTTGGATATTAAATGTCATCAACTCATTATTTCATCCTGTTAGATATTTGTGTAGAATTTTATCACAATTATTATTATCTATAACAAATAGATCTAAAAATCTTAAATAATAATTATTATTGTGAGATCATGTGTGGGTGTGCACGATCACCAGGCCTTCATCTTGACTAATCTTGAATACTACTGGACTGATCAACCTTTTTTTGTGCAAACTCATGACTTTATGCAGAAGAACATCTGTGATTATGAATTTTTGAAAAACCTTTTTTACACCTCCACTCAGGTCACAACATTTATCCACAGTCATTATGTTTTCAGGTCATCACGTGCTTGTCAGTCTTTTCAAACTTGACACAAATGTCCACTTGGACTCGAGGATGAACTGATTAAATGTTGGTGGTCAAAGGTCAAAGGTCACGGTAACCTCACTCAACACATTTTTGGCCGTAGCACAAAAATTCATATTTTTATTATGACAAAATTACACACAAATATATAACGATAAATAAAAAGGTGATGACATTTTATATCCAAAGGGTCAAAGGTCAACTTCACTGTGACATGGTAATGTTCAGCTCTCTATCAGTCCTGGAAATTATCACCGAATCAGACAGTGATAACTTCCATTTAGCCAAAAAATACACTTAATACCTTTCATTAAATTCCTTCAAAGTTACAAGTTAATATAGTGCTAAGTTCCACATTAAATTCCTTCTTCACTACATACATTATATGAGTCTGGACAGACATGGCTGTAAACTGCAACTTTGACTTGTTAGTGGAGGCATACAACTGTGAGGTTTTAATTCAGCTAGACACAACGTATGTGGAGGTCATGTTGATATTGGCACAACTCTGCAAATCTCCACTGGTTGCATCTGGCAGTTGTAGTCTCATTGCAGTAGGTGCTTCATCAGTTTGTTGCCTGGCAGAACTGCACTCTACTGAGAGTATTCTTCTAGTTAGCATATGAATTCTTGAGTTATGGCCAAAGTGAAGTGACCGTGACCTTGATCTTTCACCAATAAAATCTAACCAGTTCATCCTTGAGCCCAAGTGAACATTTGCACCATATTGGAGAAATTCCCTCCAGGCATTTGTGAGATATTGCACTAACAAGAATGGGATGTCCAGTGATCACGCACACACGCACACACACACACACACACACACAGCAATTGCAGAAAAATTAATCTGACAGTATTTTGTGGAAAAGTCATTCAGTGTACAGTTTTAATAAAGTCAGTACTGTTTTCAATACACTGACTCCTGACTGTATACTGTTTTGTCTTCATACAATGTAATTATCACTTATTGTTTTTGCATCATTGGTTTTGGCCTTGGTGTCCCACATTTTGGCTGCAATGCCCCAATAATTTGTATTTATCAAAGGCCAAAGTGGCCTTGCCCTAAAACTGACATAATTCCAGGCTTGTTACTATACTATGTCCTCACAACTGTAGCAAAGCCAGGCTGTATGTGTGTGTGTATCTGAGTGTGTTTGTGGACTGCAGCTCGGGTCCAAGATCAGCACGTAACATAGCATAATTACTCGCTGACCTGAAGTCGAGCCAAACTGGCTGCAGGCCATTTCCTGAAGCGGCCCCTGATCCAGACTGTATGTATTCAATAATACAACAGCTTGATAGATTACACCGAAAAAGTGAACTGCAATCAGAAAGCATTTCAGGCAGAGATCCTTGGAGGAAACGTTGGATTACTTCTGCATCCTACTGAGAGACACACTGTAATATCTGCATCCATCTTAGTCAGAAACTGCCTTAAAATTCTGCTTTTTTAAAGTGAATTATCTGGCCAGTGGGAAAACTCTTGTTTCCACTGTAGTTACACAGGAATTCCAAGAAGTGTCAAGAACTTGAGATGAAGCAGGGTACGATGAGCTTACAGTCAATTCTTTTTCATAGCCAGTGGCGTAGCGAGTTAGCACCGGGCCCAAATTCAAGATTATCAAACAGGGCCCTACCCATCGCAATCAGACGGTAATATAAGTAATGTCAAGAATGAATGAAAGGAGTGAAAGCATGCAGCTTTAAAATGATCAACAACAGTGAAATGCAATGCCGTGATATAGAGGAGAAGTCATAATAGCAAAGACAAGATAGTGTTAACCTAGTCTGTCCGACAAAATCTGGTGTTGGAGCATCACATATAAAAACTAACTAGTGACAACACACCTTTACATGGATGAAAAATATATAGGTTAACAGGTGATGGCACACTTTAGTACAGAAGAAAATACATGTTAGCTACAAAGACCAACTGCTAACATTAGCTAGACAGAACAAGTGCTAACTTTAGCTACAGAGACCAACTGCTACCGTTAGCTACACGGACCAACTGGTAACATAAGCTAGACAGACCAACTGCTAGCGTTAGCTGCAAAGACCGTTAGCTACACACAACAACTGCTATCATTAGCTACACAGACCTACCACTAACATTAGCTAGACAGACCAACCACTAACATTAGCTACACGGACTGTTAGCTACACACACCAAGTGCTACTGTTAGCTACACTGACCAACTGCTACATTAGCTACACAGACAGTACTAATGTTAGTTACACTGACCAACCACTAACATTACGCTAAATGTAGCTCCACAGACCAACCACTAATATTCGCTACACATACCGGCTGCTAACACTAGCTACACAGAAATCCAGTTAGCTAGCTAACCTATCAACACTACTACTGAAAAATAGTTTGGGGCTGTAGGTGGTGATGCTGGTGAATGGGATGGTGTCTGAGTAAAAACCCGAGCCCCAGACGAGGAAAAGTGTGTGAATAACATTACTCAACAAAGTACATTTAACTGTGCATAATTGCAGCTATATTTCTAAATGTGCATTCACACATAAAGGAAGAAATAGCTGCATAAACAATTAATAAAACTAACAACAAATATAAAACATTATATTAGGCTAAACAACTTCACCATATTTGATACTGAGGTAATCCAAAAGTAATGGAAAGTAATCAAGTTACATTATTTTAATATTAATAAGTGAATTAGTAAAAAAAAATTAGAAATGGTAGCAAACCTCCCCAAGCCTGCAAATGATGTGATGTAGTTGATTAGATGAAACAAGTGAAATTATTCCCAAAGTATGATCGACCTACTTTATCAAATAAAAAGTAGTTTTAAAGGCACAAAATAATACCATGTGCAGATATACTTTTGTGTCTGGAAAAATATTTTAGTGATATCACACGCAAAAGACTGTAACTATACATAGCCCAGACAGGAAAGAAGAAAATGTCCCGGTGGTACTGTATGTACCAGCAGCAGAACAACACTGGAACAACATTCCCACTGTCATAAAAACATGGAAAACCCCTTTGTTGGAATGACGCAGAGGTCTCCCTCCTGCTGTGAACACACCTCTTCCCACACGGAAGCTCTCATTAACCCGAAATCCTCCACACTTCCTGCTGGTCAGCGATTGTGACCTGGTTAAGGGGTTACTATGGCAACACTTGTTTTGTGGGGAGCAAGGGTGTCTGGGTAGAGAAGGAGGTCAAATGATGGCTACAGAGAAGTGTTTGTCTGGTGTGGACACAGAGGACTCAGAAACACAGTAACAAATGTTGTGTTTGTTTGTAGCTCAGCCTTGTTACATCATGCGAGTATCATGCAGCTTTATTGCTATAGGAGCGACGCAAAGATGGGATGAACACCAAAATTATGACAATTCATCCTGAGGGGAACATGGACGTCTGAACCAAATTTCACGTGACATTTTGACTTGTCAAAAGCAGGAAAACCACAAGTGTAAATAATAACATTAACAATGGCTCGTTCTATTTAAAGGTCTCAAGTATGTTTTAATTAGTGTATAGTCATCTGAAAATAAGAATCATTGTGTTTCCTGTATGTGACGTTTGCAAATTAATCTTATTTAAGTAAACAATGGCTTTCTTCTAAGAGTCATTCTACAAGCCACATTGCTCGTTGGCAATGCAGACTCAGCCCATGCACTGACTGAACATTGAGTTAATGTATGAGTATTTTAGTGTAAAATAGAGTATTTCAGTATTTTTAGTCCCCACATGCAAGACGAAATTATATTGGTCGGATGATTTAGTTTGAATCAGATCCAAATCTTAGATGTAATTTCCATCACTTGTGTTTTCAATGCCTTAGAATGAACTGTTTACAGAGGCCTTGGGTCCCATAGTAAGATATGAACCTAGACAGGGCACTGCCACTCAGCCTTGCCTCCGGTTTTTCCCAGTGGCCACTCACAGTTTTGCTGTGGAAAATGCCCCTGTGGCCCAATAAGCATATTCCCCACAGGCCAGCATTATTAAAGAGACATCTGAACTGTTTAAAACTTTCCTCGAGCTGAGAAAAGTGATTTCAAAATCTGTGAGATCATCACAAAGTAAAGTCAGTGGGGCAAGGGGGAAGTCCCAGGCAGAGGCAGTAAGTGAAACACTACTGCACATATTCAGTGGACAAGACACCTTTTCACTTCATTTTCTTCACTGCAAGATGCCACTAAATCACACACCCAGTAAACCATATGTGTAAGCCCTGAAACTGGCTCACTTAAATATAACACAGCCATCATTAATGTTATTAATTATACCTGTACTGATCCTGCATGGACAAGTCAAAATGTCTGCTGTGAAAAGGGGTTATCCAGCCAATATTTGTTGAGAGATTTCGTTCAAAACCTCAACAATTTTCTTAGGGTTCATCCTCTGGGTACAATGGATATATATACTAAATCTTGTATGAGTCCATCCAAAGGGTGTTAAGATATTTCACTGGATAAGTGACTGCTGCTGACACGAGTAGACAACTCAGGGAAACACCAAAATTATTAGGATACATCATCTGGAGACCATGAATGTCTGTACCAAATTTCATCTTAATCCTTCCAAAAGTAGTTGTTTTTTTAGCTGCTCAATAATGAACTTTCAATCTCAACAAAACTCAAGGGTAAAGTCCTACTCTGCCTCTGATTGCTTTACCCTAATAATCCACTGAAGGTAACAAGTACCAGAGGCAGAGCAGGGTATTTGAAAAAGCTCAGTGACTAATAAATGTATTTTTTGAAGATAAAACTGCATATTTTAGTACCCTTATTGTGACCAGTCAAAGGCACACCACTGTAACACGCATGATCTATAATCAGAATCTCTATATGCCACACCTGTCAGGTGTATGGGTTAGGGTTAGGGTTTAGGGCTCACTAACACAGATTTTAACAGATAAACAAAAGTGTTCATATTTTGTTGAGTACATACTCCTACATAGCTGTACTACAGTATATCCTAGAGGAAAAAAAAATAGGGACACAGAAAACTGAGATTATATTCCGTCACGTAATGTATGAGAGCATAACACAGGAAACCTTCTGCTGAACAACAGTTATTGTCCTGATGCTGATGGTGCGCTGCGCTGGGTTCTCTGAGTCACACAGACCATTTCAATGGACCAACATGTGGGGTCCCTGATGGCGTGTGTAGAACAGCCCTGTGTGTAACATGTCTCACGTTGGGCAGATGTTCACAGACACAATGCTTTCAGCCTAATGTCTGTCTCAAATTTGGCCTCTGCCTCCCTTAAAATGTGACGCTACAACCTTAAGCTCCATGAAGTTTCCCTCCTGCCAAACACCAGCTGAGTTAATTGTGTTTATAACTGTGAAAGCGGCCATTATCGCGTTCTGATTCATGAGACAAACATCTCAACCCTTCCAAGGACACATCACTTCTGGAAGCACTTGAATACTTCTGCTTCCTCTTATACCACATTACAACAAACACATCGTCAGAATAACATTATCTTTGGGTGGACTGTTAACGGCAAGCCTCTAAAAACAGTTTTCTACAGCCAGCTGCCTACTGGATGCTTGAAATGTTTGAAATGTGAGAGTTTAGGCTCATCCTACCATTCTACTGTGCTGACGTTGCTCTGGGTGAGACTGACAAACTGTTAACTGCAGAATATTTGCTTCCCCAAAACCAATTCAGGAAAAAGATGCCATTCCAGTGAGAAAAAAGAAAGCAAAGTTTCCAAATATCTTGATTATTTCTATGAAATTGATCTAATTGACTAACAAATCCACTGACACATTTAGCTGTGCAGCCTTTGTCAGAGTGCAGATGACAGCAGAGTTTGTGGCTCTGTGGATTGTTCTGCACCACTTTTGTCCATACAGAAATTTCTCAACAACTATTAGATGGACTTCCATGAAATTTGGTCCAGACATTCATGTACCCCATGACTTTGTTGATTCTCTGGAGCCTGAGAACCAGATGAATCTGCCAAGTTCATGTTTTCATTTGCTCTAGCAGATATGTCTGCTTCCCCCTGCCTCCATTAAGAGAGAATTCTACCAGACTTGGGCTCTGGTTGGGCCAATCACAACAATGCAATGATGCAATGATTGACAGTGATGAGGGGTGTCACTTGTCCAGATTTGAAAAGTCACATGTCACACATTTCTCTGCTTTGATTGGTTGTTGGTCTATCTAAGTGCATCCAGTCAGCACATCTGTCCAGAGCAATGCCTCAGGCACACGAAACTCAGATCAAACAGTCAAACTAGGCAGTGCTGATTAAATACGGATCAAGATTCTGTTCCTGCATTGCATGTTTTTAGCCCAATGTTCCATTTAGCTGTAATACAATAAAGATTCTGACCAGGCAGAAGCCATTTTGTGCCCTGCTTGGAAACAGACGGCAAACAAAATGACATTCCCATCAGCCTCATCTGTGCGAATAACAAAAAAAGATTCTCATCAGCTGCTTAATCAATAATTGGAACATGGTTTACATTGTCAGATAAACATCAACATGTTAGCATTCTCATGCCCACGTTAGCGTGCTGACATTAGCATTTAGCTCCAGCAACTCTGTGTAATGTGCTACACAGAATGCTAGCTACTGTAGCAGGCATTCAGACTGTTTTAACAATGCACAGGTCTGCACTGGTGAGGGTGTGTTGCTCAAAGTTCCCATGAAACGGCCAGTGGAGTGCTTATTGCTTACATGTTTCATGTAAAACAGGCACTTAGGGAGGGACTTGATGCACGACATTGATTGGTGTTTGCAATAGCCAATCACGGTTTGTGTTACGCCCTTCACCTTGCCACTATGGCGGTCCATGGATGTAACACTAGCAGGGGGAGTGGTCCTGTCAGCTGACTCCTCCCAGGCTGGGAGCACACAGTAAACACAGCCGGACTGGGACCGAGTCAGAAGAGCCTCAGAGACCAATGCAGGCTGGTGAAGACAGTGAATAGGCTACCAAGGTGGTTTGGCTCCAAACAGCCCCCAAGCTAATAGCAGTTAGCCAAGACTAAATGACCCAAACTAACTTACCTAACCGCTGCCATTAGCTCAGCTAGCCGAACTCAGCAAGACCACCATCTCGGTACAACCTCGCTGTGTTCCCTGTTGGTCTCTTGAGATTGTGTTTGTCCTGGTTGTGCTCACTGGGAGGCTGCTGAGCCCGGTTCTGTTGATGGCTAACAGCAGCTAAGGACAGTTACAGTTAGCCACTTCAGCAACAAGTAACTGAAGCAGAAGCCACCTGTCCTTCAGGAAACTGTGTAATTAAATAACTGAGTGTCGAAGCTCAGCAGCCGATGGACGTTAGAGGGAAAACAAGAAAGACTTTTCTGCTTAAAATACTCATCCAGTTTCATCAAATCAGCGAATACAGTTATAAAGTTGTGCTTTTGTACACTGAGGCCTCCAGAAACACTCCATTCTGCTGGTTCCTGTGAACAGATGTATCGTTCAAAGGAGATGTTATGCTGTGACATAAGTAAGAAAGTGTCTCACTGAACAAAGATTTGGTAACGCCTCTGAGTGCAGGATGAGTCATCAACTATGAAATATCATTTAAAATACCCAAATACATCAGCCAAACAACAGTGTGATTTTTGCACCAGATACTGGCATATAGGTGACACAGACCAATACATATGTGATAAAAACACTTAATCATTTATTTTGACTTCATAGGAAATTTAAAGTACTGGTGAGACTATGAAATATGATCAAAGAAGTCCAATTTAAGAAACAGATCCATGGTTTGAAGACTTATCAGAGGCCAAACCCCTGTAACAGTTTGCAATCATCACAGACACAATTCTGGAAAGTTAATCAAGGAGGCATTTATTTTGTTTTGTGGCAAAAGTTGACCAGCACTCAACTTTTTTGCCGCACGACCATGGGTTTTGTTGTCATAGGTCCCCTGCGCTGGCACCCCTGCTGTGCAACCGTACAGTCACCATTCAAGGTGAATGAAGGAACTTTGTTTTTTCAATCACAGCTAAAGTTAGCCTGTACCGACCTGGCCTGGAAGTGACTCACACATCCCAAATCCCGACCTCCATCGTTAACATACCCCACACAAACACACACACAAACAAAAACACACACACACACACACACACACACACACACACACACACACACACACACACACACACAGAACTCCCCCGCAGTACAAATAATTGGGTCTGGACCAGAGAAATGGGGATCATGTCATCATCAAAAGTGCATAATGGAGGCAATTGTGGTCTGCTGGGTGCTTATTATGGTCAGGACTGATCTTACTGGTATGCTGCTAGACTCCATGTTCATGCTTGTGTCGTGTGGTCAGACCACCTCTGCCCGGCTGGAAGAGTTTAACCTCTGACCTCTGAGCTGTGATATCATCAGCGACACAGAGAGGAGGACTGAGAGAATGAAAAAGACAACATTCGATGTTACTATCAGAAATGGGAGCACAACAGGAAAGCTGCAGATGAATAGCAGTCATTGTGGGGGTGATGTTTTGGGTTATCTGAGTCACACACAGACCCTGTCCCTGCAGCTCTGGATGGAACATTAGAGAGATTAATGCAGTGTCTCCTGAGCAGCAGATGCTCATCTTTCTCCTGACATTGTACCACACACTGAACCACTTGTTGCTCTACAGGCACACACATCTTGAGTTGCTGTGGGGCAAGATATTATCTCAAGATGTGCTTTGCCTGTGAGAAATCAGTGTCTCAATCACACATAACTGCCACGGACTCAAGGATGAATAGCTTTTAGCTCTGAGAATGAGACAATCCCTGGATGACAGCCCTGAAAAATCCTTTGTGTAGACTTGCGGGGTTTGAAGATGGATCCGATTCACAGGAATTCTTGATATCTGGGGTCTCTCTGTAGCTGAGAGACTGTCGCTTTCCTCAGTCGTGTGGTGGTTCTCTCAGGGATGGGTGGATGCTCACAGTGACTCAACTTGGATCGGGATGGGAGCAACAGCAACCACATGCAAATAGGTTACTTGTCTGAGTCACAGCGTCCTTTGGCATTCTGCACAGTTGGATTTTGAAAAAGCACGTTGCTGATATTCTATGAAAATTCCTGTGAAGAGTATGATAATTAATAAGACATGCCTTTTGATAAGATTTACTGTTGTTTCGATGTGAAGCATATTTGACATCAAGTTCAGTGCTCTTGTGACAACTATTTAATAATCAGAATGTAGCTGGAGTCAGGGCAAGGTTAGAGTAGCTTAGCATAAATACTGGAAGCAGGGGGAAACAGCTAGCATGGGTCTTAAAGTTCAGAAATATGCCTACAAGCACCCCTCAAGCTGACCTAATTCTACAAAGTTTCTCCTCTGTCTAATTTGTGCATAAACAGAAATGTTTAAACAACATTTTGTGGTTTTAGGGGGAGCTGCATGCTGTAAATGTTTCTTGATGAGAACAACTTTGTTATTTATCAGAACCTCTGAGAGAAACCATGGACCAGATTCCAGGAAATTACTGCTCAATAGTATCCATATAGTACAGACATAAACTGGTTAATTGTTGGTTTTATATGATCATTTTCTATGTATTACACAAACAAGATATAAGACGTTCATTAGTGAACTTTACAGATGCTGGTAGGTGGATTTTGTTTGCTTTGGACAGAGCCAGGCTGCTGTTTTCCCCTGTTTCAAGTTATTGTGCAAAGCTGTCAGAACACACAGTGCATCACAGCTGTGGAGGGCTGTGTAGCCACAAACTGGTCAGAGCGCCCTCACGCCTATTCACCGCTGCTACTGCCTACAATGGACACGTGAATGTCAGAACTGGACCATGCAGCAATGGAAGAAGGTGAAGAAGGCCTGGTGTTGACCCGGTTGGCCTAAATTCTCCAGATCTAAATCCGATCGAGCATCTGTGGGATGTGCTGGGAAAACAAGTCTGATCCATGGAGGCTCCACCTCGCAACTTACAGGATTTAAAGGATCTGCTGCTAATGTCTTGGTGCCAGATACAACAGGACATAAATCGTTTAGCGAGTTGAACCAATTGTCCTGTTGTGATGTGTTAATCTGAGGTAGAACTGCAGTAACATTCAGCTGAACCACACACTTCGAGCATGACCTTTATACTAGGGGATTTTTACCCTTTCACATCATATTTCAGTTGTCAGGAATAGCATGTTAATAGGAATTGTGGATTCATTACCTCAAAAATCTGCTGATACAATATCACCACTAACAGTCAAGGTCTCCTCCCTTGAACTACATTATTCATCATTTAATTGGAAACAAGTTTTATAACCATATTAAACACCCAGTTGTCCAATAAAACATGACTAGTACGAAGCAACCCAACATATTTCACACGTGAAAATAATGATTAAGGACAAAGAAAAATACAACTAAAGCCAGGTTTGCAGCAGTCACATAATTTCAAATTGATTTGCAAAAAAAAAACTAACTCACATCAATACAGGGACTCTCAGCGGACTTGACAGGCACACACACAACCACAGCTGTCGAAGTTGACAAGGAGAAACACGACGAAAAACTTCAACAGAGAAGGAAAACTGAAGAAATCTCAGAAGAGGCGAATCAAAGAGAGCCAGAGTTAAGGGGAAAAAAAGCAATTACAAAAAAAGAAGAAATATTTGTAACAGTAGAGCAGCTCCTTCTCATCATTCCCTCTGCATCTGTGCTGTCAGATCATGAGTTTATTTGGAATAAATTGCACCCATGACCAGAATTCCTCTTACTGAAGGATAAATACCAGAGAACTTTGTATAATGAAAGACGCGATGTTTTGATTAAATTACCCTTTCATCTGATTACAGGCACTGGCCTTAGGAGTGAAAAATGACTTCAGAGTAGGAGAGAGTTTAAATAATCTTTACCTTCAAAATGAAACCAAATTAGGTTTGCAAGGACATCAAATTACATCAAACTGTAAACCGCAAAACTAGCAACAGAAAACCACGCAACTCCTGCTGCATGTCATAAATGTTTTGCCATATCTTTCACAAGGATGTGAGTCATTTCCCAGTGAGCCAGAGTATCACATGCCCTGCCAAGCCAAGGGGTTTACCCGTAGTCAAGTGCAAAACTCCTTTCTTGTAGGCGAAAACTGTTTAGAAAGTCCAAGTCATCAAAAGCATTTGTATGTGACGGAGAGAAACAAATGCTATGACTGGAGGAAAAACTTAGCAGTGTATTGTTTGTGTGCTGTTTCACATTATAATTCCTTATTTCTTTGGATTTGACTTGAATGCCACAGTTTGATGTGTGCGTGACTTGATGGAAAAATGTGATTGATCAGCCTGGTGGAAAGTCTTGAGCGCCTCTGACCATACAAAGAAGCACTGCTGGGTCTGGCTGAATGTGGTCAAAACCACACCCGCATCAAGGTGAAAGGTTGACTCACCGACTGCAAATAAAGATGGACGACGTGTCTCCACTTCCTCCACTTCACAAAAATGTTGCCAAAATAACCTGGATACGAGCACTACTGTCATGCGCTGATGGCATTATTTGGAGCCAGAATCGCGCGAGTACTGATCAGGGCTGGAGCAATAGTATCGAGGCCCCACTATTTAAAGAGAACTTCTCATCTCATCTTGCTGCAGTGATGCACAGGTGGACTTATTACAGAAACTTCCTAAGACTGAAATCCTATCTTCTCTAAGTTTAGGATGACATTTCGGATTTTTGGTATTACTTTCCTCACTGTATTAAGGAAAACATCCATCTCCATCTTAGAATAGGAATTTAGCTATTACAGAACTGTCCTACCTGAACCTAAGTTAAGAGTCCTAAGTTAGGATGGCATAGATCCTCTTCTTCATTTAAAATAACTGCCAAAACTGGCAGCACCACTGTTGTTAGGTCTGTATGGCAATGAAAAAGACAGGGAAAACCATGAAAATTGAAATAATACTAGTGAACTGAACAGTATGATGATGCTTTCCTTCATCATACATTAATGGGTATACTGTATATCAACTGGCAAGATGATTCATTTTTAATTTGATTGACATGTATGCCCATTCTAATCTTTATGCTGGGCCGATAATTGGAAAAACAAAAAAATCCCAAAAAGGAGAATTTTCATCTCCTCTGCTGTCACAATTAAGCCATGACTTTAAGAATCACTTATGCATCAGGAAATAGGATTTTTCCTTTGAAACTTAAGTTAAGATGATAAAGGCAGTCAGGAAAATTCTCTGTAAAGAGCCCACAACATCAATGTCAGGTGAGTTACAGGTGAAACAAGGCAAACCTCTGACCACATCCAACCTCACGTGCTGGGTGTTGTCTAAAGTGAAACTTTTAATTGGAGAGGGCAGCAAAACACTGCTTTTTAGTCTGCTGTTAAAGTTCTAGTGTGTAAGATTTATGGGTATTTATTGGCAGAACTGAAATGTAATATTCATAGGTATGTTTTGATTACTGTATAATTACCTGAAAATAAGAATCATTGTGTTTCTGTATCTACAGAAGGAGACCGCCAGGTTGCACCATCATGTCTCTACAGTAGCCCAGAATGGACAAACTTAACGCTGGTTTTAGGTCTTGCGGGGCCGCTGCACTGGTGGTCACACTGGTCCATTTAGTTACTCTTTAAAAAGTAATTATACCCTCAAAATATGCTAGAACCCCCTCTAAAACAGAACAAGGCACAGCATTGTCACCCCTCAGTGTAATATGGATAACAACATAAGTCTGGTAGTCAGACCTAACCAGCCATGAGAGGATACTGTCAGCTCTAAATATCTTGTTAAGCTCTGAATTCAGGAACGTTATTGACGGGCCCATGTGTTTTGTTTACTGCCACTGAAGGGGAATAAATCTTGTTCATGTGTGACGACATCTCTCAGCCTGCACTTATCATGCTTGCTATCGCTACACTCAGCTATGTTTGAGAGGCACAAAATGTTCAGATTTTTATACTTATGCATGGCAGCTTATGCATAGCAGCTGCTGCACTTTTGCTGCATGCTTTTGTCTGGAGCTCCTCTTTAAAGGTTCCCTGTGGTGTTTTGGACGACTAGTGGCTCTAGGGATCCATGTTTTTGTCAAGAGGACACCAGAGGTCTGTGCTATGAAGGAAGCTCAACAGAACCAGGCTTTCTTTGCATTAGCTGGCTCGACAAAACCTAAATCTCCAGTCAGATTTGCCTGACAGAGTCACCTTATTTTTTGGCCAAATTGAAGTAAAAATCAATTCTATTGAATATTATAAATAGGATAGACTAATCAATTTTTCTAATCGGTGTTCTGAGCTGCAGTATCAGCAGTGTAAAATAAACTAGGCATCAAATCAGGATCAGGCTTAAAATATTTAAAGTGGTCTATATTGTTTCATCATGTGTGGGTGATCTGCTGTGTAACTTAAGTGTGAATATGACCTGAAGCGAACAGGAAAAGATATTTTCTGTATCACCAGCTGAAGTTCCTGCAGCAGCACGATGCATATAGTTTATGCTGATTACAGGGCTTCATTTTGTTGACATTACTAACCTATAGCGTAGCAACTTTGCATATATAATGTCTTCCCTATGCTAAAATCTACCATAGCTCATGAAGAATATTGTTTATGAAGAATTAGTTAAAGAACTGTGCCTGTTTTTTTTTACAGCTGAACATAACCTGGTCCGGACCAGGTTATGAGTTCAGCATAAGTTACCATGGCGATGGAGCCAGGTTAACAGAGCCACCTTGAAAAAAACCCCGGCTTTAGACTCAACATACCCCACTAACCCAATAATCTTGCTTCATAGTGCATTTCTCTGTATTTAGCATGAGCACAATTACACGCTATTTCACTTTCACTGACTGACAACCAGTGGCAGTTATGCATCAAGAAACATAGCATGCTATTCAGAATGTAGTCAATGTAAACATGAATGTTTTTTTTCTGAATGTAGCTGTTTAAAAGCAATGAAGTATCTTTAAATTTTGTTTTGATTATCCTCAAACACTGACATGATGTCATGTCAACATTAGAGCCCACAATAGATGCTGACTGTACATATTTGCATTCATTATGTAGAGTTTGCACAACATGAAGTGATCGTCGAGGCAACAGGCTGCAACCAATTTAGGTATAAAAACTGCTCTATTGCTGTTACGTAATCATCACTATTACTGTAGGATTTATAAAGGGCATTCTGGGTAACAAGAATTCACAAATTGACATGTAAGTATACATGCAGGGTGGAAGAAAGCAAATACTCCAAACAGTAAACTGGAATACTTCATCAGAAAACACACATTTCCTTTGACTGCAGTTTAACGAGACAGTGGTTTATATTTTACATGAGACATTAAAAGTTATATATAAAACGTGCTTGCCAACAGTTATATTATCTTCCTTTGGACTTTGCCTTGAGCTTTAAACTTGGCTCGAGTTCCCCCAAAGATTTCACAGCAAATAACTTCTCCAAAGAGCTCTGTGGTTATCTCATTTTGCCAAACAGCTGTTTCATGGCCTCTTGGGACGTGCGAGAGGAGAGGTCCAGGATGGGAGAGACGAGTCAAACAAGAGACTGAGAGGCACAGAGACGGAAAATACAAAGACGGAACAGAGACAGAGACAGACGGAGACAGACAGAGGGACGTAAAGAGAGAAGATTCAAACACGTGAGGCCGTCCACACTTGCTTGATTGTGTCTGTGGCCAGAAGCGAGAGGAGGAGAGTGGGAGGAATAAAACAATTAACATGAACAGTACTGCAGGGAATGTTGGTTTCCCTGACAACAGCAGGCATAGCCAAACAAACGGGGCCTTTCATAACAATTCAAAACAAACAGAAATGTCTCCCTTATTAGCACCCAGGCATTGGTAAAAAGGAACATCCCTTCCTGTTGTCCTCGAGGAAAAAATCTTTTTCGTATTTCATTTTCATTTTTATTCATTTCAAGTGTGTCCAAATGCACAGATGAACTGAACTGAGTATTATCAAACATCAAAAACCAATCTGTTGGAAGAGAACATCTCCATAGAGTTTGGTTATAAAACCTCAGGTAACCTTTGGTTCATGTGAAAATGTGAGCAGAGACTGGCGAGGCTGCTGAGGAGGATGAGGCGCTGGCAGACCCTCCTGCCCCAGAAACTGCTCCAGAGAGAGGTATGTGTGTGCGAGCACTAATTGTAAATTTGTGTTGAGGGATGGGTGTGGTGTTCGGTTATTCAGAGACCGCTGTTTGATGAGCCAGCAGGTCCACCCTTTGTCCTGGCAAAGGTGCTGATCTATAATCAGTTGCAGGAGCCCTTCATTTGAATCCTCTTAAAGCAATAGTTCAACATTTTATTTGCTTTTCGACACCTAAATGCGAAGACTGATGTCACTCTCATGTCTGTATGGTATATATTAAACTACATCCAGCAACTGGTTAGCTTAGCTTGGTTAGCCGTACTTCAGCTGTCCTATCAATTAAAGGCATAAAAGTCCACTAAAACAATGCAATGTACATAGGACAGCTAGCCGTGGCTAATTTGCAGTCAAATGTAAATGCAAAAATGGCTGTTTACCATTATACAGGGGATTATGTGCTACATTATTTCATTTAAAAATAAACTTTTGGAGAAATCCAACTCAGTGTCACACTGCGGGGGCCAATCATGTGAGCCAGCGATCACACTGCTCCACTGTCAGCCTGAAATATCGCTGAAACTGGGTGGAGTTCAGTGACCAAATGAGGATACTCTCCTCCTCAGTTGTGTCCTCTCTTGGTTTGTTTCGTGTACCCAGCTCTGACATCAGCCTTTGGCCTGTTTATGCTGCAAAATAGTGAGACCAAGAGGCTTCCTTTGGTTTGTGTCAGTTTCTGTTTGTTTGAAAGAGAGAGCACAGCACTGGTTCAGCAAGCTAGAGAGCAAATAAAGAGAGGGAGCGGTGGCAGAGAGAGAGCTGGAGAATCTGAGAAATAAAACATTATTTTCTGAATGTTTATGAACTAAGTTCAAATAAACACACCTGCAATCGTATGCAACTCGCCACCACACCTGATTTGGTCTGAATACAGTCTAACTTCCTGAAGGTGCCAGAAAAGGCTGTCGATAGGTAATGCGTTGCACACTTAAACTGATATTGATTTTTTTTTTAGGTGGACCTTTTTTAAGTGGCTAAAATACCTTTTGTTGCTTAACTTCAGCGCTGCTACTCCTCTCTGCTTCTCATACAACCCCACTTCAGATAATCAAACTATCCCTTTAATCTTCTAATCTATCTTTCTGTCAGAGAACCAATAAACATATTTCGTGTGTCGAACTTTTTGCACCAAAAACTCAGCTGCACAGACATTCTGCAAGTTTTTCATGACAAAGTCTACATATGAAATTGCTGCAGGACAGGGAGAGATGGGTGGAGGTTGGCTAACTGTTCAGCCATGCATGAGTCCCCACTCACTACCCCCACCCCTCTTGTTTTCTTTCTTTCTTTCTTTCTTTCTTTCTCTCTTCCCCGTCTTTCTGGTGGCAGTCGAGCCTAATGAAATCATTACATGGCATAATATCTACCAACAGCTTGCACATTTTCAGCATGGGTGGGTCAAGTGGAAAGCAAACTTCCAGCACTGGCATCAGAACCACATTCTGCCCACTGAACAATTCCTGACAAGAAACAGTCCCAGTAGCAGTGAGGTCGCTTTTGAATGTAAATGTCATATTTCAGAGAGCCGCATGATGTGAGATGAGTGAGGTTTTTGTTGTGAAATAAACAGATTTGTCCCAAGTGAACTGTCTTTGTGATTAAAGCCAAGAGTCAGGGGGTGATAAACCCACTGAAACAACAATGTGAAAGGTTGTTTGGGCAAAACATTGATGTATGTGTGGTACAAATTTATCTAATGAGCAGTTTGATGTCATTTGTGGATGTGTTCGTGTAGCACAGAGAGAGGCAGAAAAGGAGAGAGAAGCTCATCTAAAGACTGAATGTGAGTCAGTGTTTGTGTGATGAGTAGGTCCCAATATGTGCAATGTCTCAATGTTTCTCTCAAACACAAACAGACACACAAGCAGCTACACACCCCATCATGCTCCTTTTCCATCATCCTCTCTGCACATTTCCTCTCTCTACAGACCTCAATTTTGGACAGGCAGCATATGTCTCCGGCCAGCTGTTTTGGCCTGTCCTGTTGATAACAAACCGTCATGTGGCTGTAAACTCAGAGCATCTCCTCAGAATTATTTGCTTTATAAGACCTAAAGCCCAAATAGCAAGTATAACTATCTATACATTTGTTCCTACATAATTGGTACTCCTTCCTAATAAATAATCTTTAATAAAGGATTTGTAAATTGATGTAATAGAGGTGGTATCAAGTCATTGTTCTGCAGGTCACAAGTAAGTCTCAAGTGCATTTGTATTCAAGTCTCAAGTCGAGGCTGAGAGGTCCTAAGTCAAGTCCTGAGTACCTAAACTTTGAGATTCAAGTCTTAAATTCTGTCTTCAGCAAATATGTTTTAACAACAGAGCCTCAACTTATTGTTTAACTTTGTGCAACTTCAAATGTCAAATAAAGTTGGAAGTTGCGTCTCCATTCCATACTGTTCATTTATATTGACCAGTGTTGTTTTTATGCGCAAACACAATTATCTTTGCAAATATTAAGTTACAGTCCTTCGTTCAACTTCAGATGTTGAACAAAGTTGGAAGTTGTTGCGTTTCTGTCTGCACATTTTGCATACAGCAATTCATTTTTTATTGACCACAGTGTAGTTTTTATAAACAAACAAAATGGTCTCTGTATAATATTTTCCAGATGGAGCTCAGTAACATAACGTTAAGTTCTTCATGGTTCTCTCCTGCTACTTTGGATTGATGCTGTCGAATTGGTGCAATCAAAGTGGATCTGGGGAATCTGGGGAACTTGCCGGGAAAGAATAGTGCAAAAGTTTGTTGAGTCAGAAAACGAAGGCAAATGAATTGATTCGCGGCACATTTTTAATATTTGGGCTTGAGGGAAGGCATCAAGTATTTTCGAGCCAAAAAGCTCAAGTCCAAGTCAAGTCACGAGCCACTGGTGTTTAAGTCCATGTTGAGTTGCAGGTCTTTTTTGATTTTGTCAAGCTGAACCTAAAGTCATCAAATTTGTGACTCGAGTCATATGAGTCAGTCAACACCTTTGGTGGTGAGAGGTGAGTGATGACAACAAAGGTAAGTCTAATGGTTAATAAAAAAATTACTCATTCCTTATGGATCTGTTATAAACCATTAAGGAGAACAACTTTTGGGTTGCCGGGTTATGAAAAATCCCTGTGAAAAGTTTTAATCCTTCAGCAGGACACTTGTCTTAATGGCTCTTCAAGAAAATCCTCCAAAAGACCATTATCTTTTGAAAACCATTGCATATCTAGCATTAACAAATGGGTTATTACACATCAATAAAGACACTGGTTATACATTAATATAAAGCCTTTATAATGGGTGACTTATAATAAAAAAATGTACCATATTATAGCTGCAATATCGGTGAATGTTCGTGTTAAAGCAGCATCACCCTGTCTCTTTTTATTTCTAAGAATTTGCGTTGAATCCATTTTGGATGTTTAATTATTGTTCAGACAAAGTTAGCAAAATAAATATGCACTATTGGAGTCAATGAATGGTCAATTCATTTAATTCTGATATTCTATAGACAAAACTAAACGTAACTGATTAAAAAATAGATTAAATTATTAAGGAAATAGTCATTAAATGCAGTCCTAAATAAATATGAGTAATGTGCAATACCATAAGTGTGCTGAAAAAGGTCACCAAGTGCGAATATATTAAAAAAAACAAAAAAAAAAAAAACAACAACAACAAAAAAGAGGGACCTGCTTTTGATTGAATCATTATGAACCTTCCTGTTGAACCGAGGAGAAAGGAGTCGCCTGAAACCAAAACGATGAGCAGCAGCAGTGATGTGATGCGTCACATGACCGTGTTGGGGTCGGATGTACTCACTGTAGTCTGAACATCTTCGTCTGCAGATGTGACACCGTGAGCTCAGTCGGTCAGACACACAGGAGACGTCCTCCTCCTCCTCCTCTTCCTCCAGCAGCGCACAATGATCCAACTGTCGATCAAGTCTCGGACGACTCCAAACCATCGCGGATTAAATAAAGTCGTCTGTTCCTGAGAGAAGAGTTGAGAAGTCTTTTTTTTTTTTTTTAATTTGCAGCAGGAGTGTTCAGCAGTTAAAACTCCCATTCATCGCGGGCTGTGCCTGTTCTGGTTTGAGGGGGTTTTGCTCCTCTCAATGTTCAGCCACCAGCTCACCTGCAGAAGCCAAACCACCATGCGCTCCCGGGCTGCGCTCCCCCGGTAAGTCACCTCTGTCAGGTTTGTCTGTGCGTAAAGGAGGATTCACAGAGGTTAGAAGAGTCATTAGCAGGGAAAACTTGTATAGGGCGAAGTTATAAAGTTAAGAAATAAATGTAAACTGCACTGTACAACATTAGTAATTCACCCTAGATTTAATAATCTATATATGGCCTTTTACTTACTACTATATGTCTTATTAATTCCAAGATGAAGATTTGCCATTCTAGATTTTATTAACTTGAGATATTACTGGGGGTGTAACTAACGATTATTTTCGTTATTGATTAATCTGTTGATTATTTTGTTGATTAATCAAGTAGTTGTTTGGTCCATAAAATGTCAAAAAATAGTGAAAAATGTCGATCAGTTTTTCACAAAGCCCGATGTGATGTCCTTAAGTGTCCTGTTTTTTTCCACACCCCAAAAATATTCAGTAAATAGTCAGAGAGGAGTAAAGAAAAGAGAAAATATTCACATTTGAGTTGCTGAAATAAGAGAAGTTGGACATTTTTTCTTGACTTAAAACACTTAATCGATTATCAAAATAGTTAGCCATTACTTTAATAACTGATTAATAATCATTGCAGTTTTAGACTTTATTATGTCTCTGAACCGTTTTCCTATGAGTTCTGCTGTATATTTTCATCCTTTATGTCAGGAAAGGAACAGAGAGGTGAAGGTGGGAGTGTGTTTAAAGGGACAGTTCACCCCAAAATCAAAAAAATACATAACTTTACTCTTACTTATAGTGCACTTGGCTTGAGGCACCAAAAAAAAAAAAAAAAAAAAAAAATCTCAGTTGCTTTCTAGGAATCATGATCCAGTTATTAATCCACAGACCTTGTTGTGAGTAGTTTTATGTTCAAACTGCGCTTAACAAAAATATAAATGCAACATTTTTTTCCACCATTTTTTCCCTGGAGGGCAAAGTCATGACCCACCCTACTCTGCCTTTTATTGACTTACCCTGATATTCTTACCCTAATCCTAACCAATCACTCCTCATGCCTAAAACTAACCAACCCAACAGAGGCAGAGTAAGGCGCGTCATGACTTTGCCCTCCTGTGTAGGCCTGTGTGAAAAAGCCATAGTTAAAACTATAGTTCAAACTATCTGGTTGGTTAAATATCACTACAGGTAAGAGAAAAAATATGGATTTTTGATTTGGGGGTGAACTGTCCCTTTAAGATACAAAAGCATGGCTTGTATCAACTTTTACCCATTTACAAAAAAAATAGAATCTATATTCAGTGCAACAAAACGTTATTCAGCCACTCTTGCAGGCTCAAGGCCAATCCCTCTGGCCACTTTAAGAATTTTCCATCAGAGCCTAGTAAGGCCTGATCTTTGCCCTGTCTGTCATATTTGCAGCATTAAAAACAGTGCAAGTTCACAGCTGCCAAATTCCAGCACAGATAAACATTCTTCAAGTTAAAATGCTCTCCCTCTGCTCCCATGTTTGTAATTGTAAATCCATGATGCTGCTTTTAGGAATGAGAATGTTTTTTCCTGCAGACACTGAGGGGGACCCAGACATCCGGTCACGTTTAATGGGACCACTTGAGGTCTGCAGAAATGTTGAGTCTGACAATGAATGAGTCAAACACTCCAATGATTCACACTTCATCCTCTTTGTATAGAAGTTAAAGGTAGAATCAGTAGGATTTGTCAGTTGCTGTTTGTAAATGCTTGTCTGGTTCCCAGGACATCAAAAATTTGGGTTGGTATGCACAGCAAAATGATGAGAAAATAAGAAGGTTCTGGTGGGTCATGGGTAATGACTGAGAGGGCTTATTTTTGTATTTTTTGTCTATGCATTGTTTTTTGGGAAAATCCTGCATAATTTGCCTCTAACCTGATGTGTCCTCCTGTATATCCACAGGCTTACCTCCCTCCTATTTCTCCTTTTCCTCCCCCATGTTTTCTCCTCATCCTCCTCCCGCCCCCAGTGGGTTCTCCAGCGTGTCCCCGTGGTCTTCCCACAGCAGATATTGGCTCGGCCTGCCCCTCACTTCCAGTCTCCTGCCCGCTTGGATGTCAGCTCCCCCTGTGACCCAGAATGCCACCAGATAGCCCCTCGACCGAGTTACTGGGACCTGCGGCATTTTCTGGCGTACGAGACACTCCACTCTAATGGTCAACTGACTGAGACCGCCATTGGGATCTATGGCTACAACCCAAATTCAAACACCAGTTCGACCTACTCCTCGGGCACGTCTGGGACGACCGAACAGTCACACATCAGGAGAAAACGGCAGATCTTCGGCCACGATGGGCGTTTCAGCATTGCTGGGCAGGACTTTCTGCTTAAATATCCATTTTCAGTGTCGGTCAAACTGTCCACTGGTTGTTCTGGTACGTTGGTGGGAGACCGTCATGTTCTCACAGCTGCTCACTGTGTCCATGATGGTAAAAACTATGTAAAAGGAGCCCAGAAGCTTCGGGTGGGGTTTCTAAAACCCAAGCATCGGGACACACAGCCATCTTCCTTTTACCTTCATTCCAACTTCACCAA
Organism: Lutjanus argentimaculatus; assembly: GCA_034769285.1. NCBI lineage: Eukaryota > Metazoa > Chordata > Actinopteri > Lutjaniformes > Lutjanidae > Lutjanus > Lutjanus argentimaculatus. Next base: position 32,526,885 of record JAWZSL010000002.1, read on the forward strand.
CCATGTTGAAGGCGGCCCTGCTCCTTACGCCCCACCAACCAATGACAAAATGAAGTTCCAGTGGATCAGAGCCAAGCGCACCCATGTCCCCAAAGGATGGATTAAAGGGAATGCCAATGACATTGGGATGGACTATGACTACGCTTTGCTTGAACTCAAGAAACCCCACAAACGCCGCCACATGAAGCTAGGAGTCAGCCCGCCAGCTCAGAGGCTGCCAGGTCGACGAGTCCACTTCTCAGGATTTGATAATGACCGTCCAGGCCAGCTGGTGTATCGCTTCTGTCGGGCTGGTGAGGAGACGCCAGATCTGCTCTACCAACACTGTGATGCTCAGCCCGGCGCCAGCGGATCAGGAGTCTACGCCCGGATGTGGAATGTGCAGCGCCGGCGCTGGGAGCGCAAGGTGATAGGTGTGTTTTCTGGGCATCAGTGGGTGGAGAAACAAGGGACGTCTCAGGAATTTAATGTAGCGGTGAGAATCACGCCTCTCAAATATGCTCAGATCTGCTACTGGATAAAAGGAAACTTTGTGGACTGCCGAGAGGGGTGAGGAAAAGGTGACATGGGGGTGTAGACACGAAACCATGGCCCAATCCCGATGTTGCCCCTAAAGCCTTAAGCCCCAAACCCTCACAGACTTCAGCTTACGTTACCGGGTAATGTTCGAGTGTTCGAGGCTGCAAGGGCTCCAAATGGTATACATAGAAATGGGACTTTGTCACTTATCAGTTTAAAACACTTCTCAAAACATGTCTCAAAAAAAGCCTTTTAATAATTCTTGCACACATTTTTTTTGCCAACATGCCTTATCTGTTTTCTTAGTAGTATTTATCTTTTTTATTTGAGATTTTACTTCATTTTATGTTTTTATTGTTTTAATTGCCTCAGTCCTGAAATGTTTTAATCCCGGTCAACCATGTAAAACACTCAAATAATCAATTTAGTAATTTTTTTGTCAAACGAGCATCATATACTTACATGTAAACTTTCTTGTACAGTCGTAGTTGATCCTACCATATTTGTTTCGTGTTTCTTTGAAACATTACAGGGCTTCCCTGTTTTTAATGGTATGGGCGCAGTTTTGCAGCACACAGCAGTGCATGCTTTGGCAGGCTCATGGGCGACGGTTTCAGTACATGAAAAAAGTTGGACTGAGTGAAAAATTCTGGGCTAATTTTATTTTTGGTTTGAAAATTATCCAACTACACTGAATAGCACAAACACACAACATGAGATAAGCCTTGTAAGCTTGTTTGAGCAAAATAATACACAAATATCAGAAAACAGAGCCCAAATCATTTTGTTATCGGACATAATTTCATCCATCTTGTCAATATATTGTAGCACTATTTAGTTCAGGGGTGTAGTTGGGGGTAAACCCAAGTAAAGTAAAAGCTTATCACGTCTTCTATATGAGGCGGAGAGTATACTCACGTATTTTCAGATTAACTGCATCAATCAATGAGGGCAAACAAGGGTAAGGGTCATTTGAAAATCTGCTAATGTTGTGTATCATCATATCATAAGTGTATCATTGTGAATTACTGATCACATAAACATAAAAATCTTGTTTTATGTTTTAAGTTACAATTAGGTGAGGTATCCTGTATGTTTCATCTTGGGGTTAAAGCAAAAAAATTACTTTTTCAGTTATGGCATTGTTAGTTTATCCATAAAGTGATGACATGACCCAAAGCGAGCTGACAAGAACGTGCATCAAGCACACAACACTGTGTGACGCAGGATGTAAGGCACTGGCGAAATACCAATTTTTTCGGGAGTCCCTTAACATTACAGCACTATGAACTGTGAGTAATTCTCTCAGGCAAAGTCTACAGAAATGCAAACTTATGTTAAGTGTGCATAAAGGTTTCAAAAAGTCCATGGGAGAGCCCTTGTGGACTTGATAATTTGACAGTGGGATAGCCCTAAGCACTCGCAGACTTTCCAGCATCGTGTCTCAAAGTTTGAGTCTGTGAGGGTGGACATTGGGATTGGGCACATAGTCGTAGCACTACATCCTTATATATCATAAGAATCTAACCCCCACAAAAATGTCAGTAATGTAAATGACAGACGCAAATCCAGAAAAATATGAATTTCTGTAAACAAGACGTGTTCATTTCATTTATGCGTAGTTTTGCATCTTCACTCACATTTCTAAACTATGAAAAAGTCTGTTGCCTTGGTCTAACTGGGGAAACACGTCATGTGGCTTTGCAGAACCGAAGCAGATTTTTCTGCCTCATAACATTTATCTGGATAACAAAGTTATCGGGAAAATCATCTGGAACATGGACTGATGTAAAAAGATGTTTTGGAACACCAGACCCTCAGATTACAAGGAAGAGGACTGAACATGAAAACTGTTTCACGACGCATTATAGCCTTTTTATTGTGCTAATACTAAAGATTGCACTGTTAAAACTCTTGAAGTTTTTCTACTGAAAATGATTTTTGTGGATGAATGTACAAGTAAGCAACCAAAGGTGCCAACAGTTTCTGTCCAAACTGTTATGTATCTCCTCTCAACGGACACACAGCTTATCTACAAGCACATTGTACTCTGCCAGCTAAATTAATGGTGTTTTGGAAGAACATTGAACTTGTTACACAGAATGCTATTAAAAGTTTGCTGCAGATTACTTGTTATATGAAGCACATTTTGTTGAATGTTGTACTTTAATGCTTAGCTCCCTCTGGTGGCAAAGATAAATCATTGCAGGTGTACAAAATGAACATTATACCAACTTAGCGTCGGCCTACATAAGCACTTTTTACTTTCTCCTCATTTAACATTGGTGACATTGCATTATTTGTGTTTCAGAAACTGAAGACTGTGGCAAATTTAATGAAATATATGCTTCGAAATAAGCAACTGTGTCCCATATTTCTTCTCAGTCTGCTCGTACAAGATATCACACACACACACACACAATCTTTGTTTAAACACCGTTTGTTTTATTTCAGATGTCAAAAACATTTTCAGAAATGCTGTGTGGGGAAACTGAACACTGTAAAAAGCCGAAATATGAGGACCAGCTCCTTTGACTTCTCCAGCACTGACACATTCATCAACAGGTTCAACCAGGAGTCAGAAACTGCATCCTGGGATTTGGCACAGAGAAAAACAAACTCAAATTTGACAGCTTTTACAATTAAGGGGACACGGATCGACATCATTAGCGTAAATTTTTTTTTTTTCTTTACCTAAAACCTGTCTTCAGTTTTCATGTAGGCTAGAGGAAGATCAAGCACACTTCAGGGCATTGTAATCAAGAGGTGATAGAACCTGAAATCTTCAAAAATCTTGTTCCTCATTTTTCTTTTTCAGCTGTGATCTTATGGTTTCACCAATCCAAAGAAAGCAGACAGAGTGTGTTATCTGAGCAAACATTCAAGTAAGAACGGACATAGAAAAAGGATTTAAAGAAAATCTTAAAATGTCTCCTTTCTGTGTTAAAAAGGTGACATAACAGTAAATCCATTTAACAAAATGAAAATTCAGCGGTGGCACTCAATCCAAGGATTGTGCTACCAACTGCAAAAACATGCCAATTCAAGTCAACAGCAACATTCAGTTGAAAGATTTGCTACATTCAAGTGGAAGAATGGCAGCAAACACAACATAAGCACCAAGGAGTTTGCAGATAAAGCAGAATAATGGGCACATGTATGGCATTTGTGTATGATAAAAGATTCCTCACACACTACAGCTGAGGCACAGAGCAGCACCGGTGATCCAGATGTGCACACTGGTTCCTCTCAAAAGCACTCTCCTACAACTCCTTTACACTCAACCTGAAACTGAAACCTGCCCGAAGCAGTCAGTGTGAAGTTCACGACAGCACAGGAAATATTGATTCTCAGAGTTTCTACACCTGACAAAGGAGGCTATTCCGTTAAAGGGACCGTTCACATCCAAATAAAAAATTCATACTTTTCCCATGGCTTGTAATGCTAGTTATCCATCTAGATGGTTTTGGTGTGAGCTGCAAAGTCTTGGAGATATTGGCTGTAAAGATATCTACCTTCTCTTGAATAAAATGGAACAAAATAGCACTCAGATTCTGACCCTCAAACTCAATGCGGTTGCTTGAGATAATCCACAGACCTTGCTGTCAGCAGTTTCATGTAGGAAGATACTTTGAGTAGAAAGAAGTTCCAGTAGATTCGAAAATAATTCTTACATAAAACTGCTAACGACAAGGTCTGCGGTTTAACTTCAGTAACTGGGTCATAACTTCTGGACATACCTTGCTGTTGAGTTTTCAAATGTTTGTGTTTTTTTTGTTGTTTTGAGCATCAGAAGTCAAGTGCCATCCAGTTCAATTATATTGGACAGAAGGCAGACATCTCTACAGCCGATATCTCCAAAACTCAGAAACTCACACCCAAACAATCTAGATGGATAAACAGCTCAACGGGCCAAAGAAAAAATGTGTATTTTTCATTTTGGGGTGAACTGCTGTCTCTTTGAAGTTGTACTGACTTCTATCTGAATACCAGACAGATGATCAGGTCGACTACAATCCTTAATAATACCATCCCAATTTATGCACTCACTGCAGATTAGAGCCGATGACAGGGAGGATGTTCGACAGGTGTGACTAAACAGAAAGGCAACAACATGCAAGGCAACCTGTTTGTAACACCATCCTGGTAACTGAGAATACATGAACTGGTAATGAGGTGACACGTACATAGTCTTTCCCCAAAATCGCCCATCGAATTGCCGCTATTAAACATCCTCTGACATATTTGCAGCGGGAGAAGGGTTAGGCCCTGGCCACGTACCAACTTCAATCTTTATTATTAGCCACATTCGTTCTGTTATCTACATCCAGTCCACAAAGGGACGGACCTCATGTGATGCGGTCCTCAATCCCATCATGGTTTAAGCATTCAGGCACCAAAACTGAACAAAATAAACAGTGACTGGGTGACCTTTAAGAACACAAATGAATCATAGAAGATTTCAGCATGTCAAAAGTGTGGTCCGACATCAGTACTTTAATAATCACCTGGTTACAGCAGCAGCCCTTCAAACTTTCCGCTTTTTTAAGTTACCACAACCAGGGCAGACACGGTTATACGACAAGATAACACCACCACCCAAGGTCAGTCTGTTTTGTTGACATTTTTAGGGTCTGCTTTTAGTTTAAAGACACCAACAGAATCTCAATCCCAGTGTACGTTTGTAGAGACTGGTGCTGTAACTGCCCTCCAGGTAGCCAATGATGAGACAGAAACAGATACTGATGGTTAAAACACAGTAACAAAGTGAATGAGGAAGAAAACAGCATTCTCTGCAGAGGCAGTGGATAAGAGTACCTAAGGTGTTTTTCCTACAGACTGATAACAGCAGTTTGTAGGAAAGTTTTATTCCACTTGGTGGTAAAAATCCAAGCTGAGGTTCTGCTTAAAACAAAAGTTTAATTTTTTTAGAAAATACACAATTCGCTTTCTGGCTGAGAGTTAGATGTGAAAATCTAAATCACTCTCATGTCTGCCCATTAAATGTGAAGCTGTTGCATGCAGCTGGTTGGCTTGTCTGGTAACAAGGGGAAACAGTTAGCCTGGTTCTAACCAAAGGTTCAAAATCAGCCTGCCAGTAGTGTTGGGTGAAAGATGAAGATTCTCACTTGAAAGATTATGAACTGAGGTAGAAAAGTCAATAATCATTTAAAACCCAGTTCTCAACATTATGATCGCCTGCTCTTTCTGGTGAAGAAAGATGACAGCAGTGCACGTTGTAATTTCCATAAAATGATCATTTCAAGTAAGGGCGGAAACACCAGCAACATGCTGAAACATCCCTCTACATTTAAATTCCAGAAATGCCACGTACTTGACACTGTGCACCAGTGCCACTGCTTCCCAAACAAGCAGCATGTCTGTTACAGTGGGTAAACATCCTATAATAATAACACTGGCGCCATGCAGGCAGGCTTAGCAGAATTTTTCTTGGACGAAGAAAACCTCAATGAAAACGAATGCTGTGTAAATATTCTCTCTGCCTGTCATCTAATTTAGATGACGACAGGCAGACTGTTCCAACAGCTAACTCAACTAAAATAGATCATAATAATATTTTTAAAAAAACAAAAACAAAGGAGACATAATGTGTTAATTAGGAGTGTCACAATTCTCCAAATACATGCTACAATTTGACTTTTGATTTTAAGGTCATGATTTGATTTGAACATTTTTTTTTTTTTAGCACCACTGTAAGACAATCGATTCTTGTAAAGACCAACAGAGCATTGGTTTCATGCCTGGTCATTTGCATTTTTAAATTCTTCTTTAAAAGGTCTAAATGGTATCAGATGTGATCTAATGTGATCTAATACACCTGCCTTTTGATTGTTTTTTATTTATTTGAAACCTCATTTTGAACAACTGTCAATTTAATATAGAAATTGTGACACTCTTATTAATTCATGAGTTTTAGAGGTGCTGGTAGGCAGATGTTGTCAGAGTTGGACAGAACCCCGCTTGCAATTTTCCCCCTGCATTTCCAGTCTTTGTGCTAACATAAAGCTAACTCTCTGCATGCTGTGGCCTCATAGGTGATTCATACTTATCTTCTCATTTAACTCTCCACCAGAAAGTGAATAAATACATTTCCCAAAATGTCTTTTTTTTTACTTTAAACTCAGTGACAGCAGTGTTTGCGTCCTGCTAACATTTCCAGAGCCTCTGGGCTGAAGCCGAACAGCCCAATCAGGATTCAGGATCTCGGGCTCCTTCCACTGCTCTGAATCTCTCGTCTGGTTGAACTGACTGTCAGAAGCCAAGTCGGCTCTGTGATTGGCCACCTGCACTTAAAATATCTTTGGTGAAAGTCACCTCCTGGCATTCCCTCACTTCCCTGTCGCCTAGCAACAACATAACACAACATGCTAATGTCGTCAGCGTGGTAATGCCCGGCGTAACTTGAAATAGTATACAAAATAAAAATATTCTTTTAAATAGGTATATATAAACATTGCATTAAAAATAGAACCGTATCAAAACACGATTATGAGTTCACAGTCTGTCCCTTAACCTCCGTGAGCGTGAGCGCCAAAAATCAACCCTCCGGTCGTTACCAGACCTCCACGTTCAGAGTTCGTTGGCGAGCTCTCGCTCTGAAGAGCCTTTACTGCGACTTGAGCCCCAAACTGTTGGAGGACAGAGGGTAGGAGTAGGCTTTGCCCAGCACGATGCGGTCTCGGAGCAGTTTAAAAAGGACATAGTAGTTGCAGCAGAGAATAAGGCCCAGAGACAACGTGTGGTTCCATCGCTCAGAGCGCAGCAGAGAGTATAACTGGTACAAAACCACACTGGACTCGATCCAGATCAGCAGGTTCAGGATCCGCAATGGCTTGTGAAACAGGAACTGGAGGACCAACAGACAGTAAAAGAAAGGATCAGCACAGAGCACACAGACGGTCAATTATGCAAATATTTGATACACAGGTGGTGGACACAATAAAATGAACACATAAAAAAACAATGCAAGCTTATGCTGATTTATACAGCCAGTCATTGTTGTTTTTAGATTGTTTCAGTCATTTTTTTCAAGCAAAAATGTCCAACACTGAGTGAGGATTTGCTGCTTTTCTTTGTCACTTATGACTGTAAATGAACAGTCTTTGGGTTTTGGTTGTTAGTTGAACAAAAGAGGCTATTTGTAGATGTCAATTTGGGCTCTGGGAAATCATGATGAGCATTTTTGACAATTATTTTTACATTTTATAGACTAAATGCGCTTGAGCTTTTCTCCAAAACAACTCTGATCAGAGTCATTGATCCATCTCAAACAGACCCACTGAAATTCTATCATTGCTGAAACAATGAATAATTTTAAGGGCAGGTCCATTATTCTGGGTTTTTTTTTTTATATCATCCTTTATATCATCCTATAGCTTCCCAGTAGTGTTCCCAAAGATGTCAAATCTGATAATTAAAATTTTGGTCCAAGTATGTATGTTTTAGCATCAAAATACTATTTTCCCTGGCCCTTCTAACGTTTTCTCTGCCTGCACAGTGAGTTCCCCCCACAAAACCCCCAACAGAATACTGCTGATTGAGCTGTTTGGTTTTACTTTTCACAACCTGACTCAGTGTTTTGCCCCCCTCTCCCACGGACAGGGTCGCTTCAGGCTCGATTTATACTTGAGGGGTTAACAGGGGAATTGAGTTTTTTTCATAACTGGATATGAGTTTATTAGTATTTATCTTCGTTCATTCACTTTGATGGTGATGTAACTCTTCAATGCAGAGGTATGAACACAGCTCAACTCATTATATATGTGGCTGTGTGATAAAGGTATGATGTTTCCATGTAAGTCAGTGTATTTTCTCATTTTTTTCCACTTTAATTCATGCAGGGAACCACCTTCATGGCTGTGTAGTTTGTGATACTGCATCCTATTATATTGCAGTGGTGCTCTTTTTATTGTGTCCACTCTTCAAGCATCTAAATGAATACTGTACAGGTTTTCCATCACTGTCACTATAATAGAAATTACAGACACTCACATAAAACCTTGCATGGGAAACATCAGAGGGCAGAGCAACATTATAAGGTCCGACTGCCTTATACAGACATCGACTGTGTCGTACCAACACCCCCTGAGGCCAAATAGTACTTTCTGACCACCTGCAAAACATAAACAGCACAGTTACACACAAACCACTGACAGTCTTTATCTTATGTATCTGTGTGCACACAAATAGGTAGATTAGATAAGAAATACAATAAAAATCAAAACACTACTGAAAGCATATGATATCTATGTGCATCAATAAAGCACAACATTTATAAAACAGTGCAAACAAACATTATGCATCAATAAACTATGAAATGTGTGCACACAAAGTATCACTCACACATGCTGCGGTGCGTTGCTGTACGAGCCGTGCTCCAGTTTCTGCCAGCGGCCCAGGTGAGCCGCCGAGCGATGAAGCAGGTCGCAGTAGCTGGGGGGCAGCAGCTGACTCATCAGCATCACAAACGCATTGATCCACACCATGATCAGATGCTCACATGACCAGCGCATGTCATAGTACTGCGTGCTCTGTGGAAATAAAGTATTAGAAAGTATTAGAGACAGAGAAACTCACCTAAAAGTTAGCAAAAACACAGGCAAGAACACAACTTGCAACTTGAGATACTGAAGGTCTGGTGGAGCATGAAAATTTGAGATAGAATAGTAGGATTTCTTCATGTTTCAGCATGTTAAATTTGAGACTTTTTAGGACCATTATGAATGTAATTTAACACCTATTTCACATCCATACTGGCGAAAAAGAACGTGTATAGTTTGCATTATTATATATTTGTTCAATGTTGGTTTTATTTTGAAGTTGTTACAGCATGATCAATAGATTTTTTTTGTAAGTTAAATCCAACTTTATGTCAGATTTTAAGACATGTCAACATTTTAAGGCCTAAAATTAATTTAATTTGATTTTAGAGTTTTTAAAGACCTGCAGAAATCCTGAATAGGCACCTAAAAATTAACAATATAATCTTAAAAAGGGGAAAAAAATGTGAAAAGTGACCAATACCAACCTTTACAAAGCAGAGAGGCAGGAAGGCGACGTAGTAAGCACTGAACAGGGAGTTGAACAGCACTTCCTTGATTCGCCGGTTGAAGTCGCTCTTCAGCTCCTCCACCTCTGCCCGAATCAACTCCGGCGTGTGTGAGTGTGTGTGTGGTGGGCAGGTATGAATCGGCATGTGTGGGGGGCTGGAAAACTGCTCTTTGAGGTTCTCTCGTAATAGGAAGAGGATGTCACGTGGGCGAAAGAACGGAGTCTCCGTGAGTTCAGTCTGCTGGTGGTCGGGTGGGTAATCACAGTCAGACGGCGCCGTTTGGCTTTTTCCCCCCTCCTGATGGAAACAGCAAAGTGGGACGTACACACCGAATCTGGCATGGAAGGAGGGCAGCGAGTGGATGAGGACAAAAGAACAAAGCAGTGGGCTTTAGTTTCAAAAGAAGAATGATGTGAAAACATCATGCATATTTAAAATGATGAGGCACATTAAGGGAGGGCTGGTCTGCAACTTCCATTTCCATTAGCACACACATAAAACACGCAACGAAAAACAACATGCTCATTAAAACAGCTGTTAAAGATTAACAGCTACGTGAATCTTTTCTTTTGAAAATCAGGTTCTGGAAAGACGTGGTTGGGGGAATTTATTTGTTGGGAGTTTTTCATGTTAATAAGAGCTTTTTTTTTTATTTAACAAGAAAAACCTAAATAAGATATCAGGTGGCTGGAGGGAGATCACCAGGGAGCTGCTTATCAAGTCAAATGCGCCTCGCTCATACCAAGCTGCTTGCTGCTGGCTATATTGTATGTCATTTCCAGTAGGAAACATCTAAATATCACAATTTAAAACATGTGTTTTCTGTTTAAAAAGTACAAACGTGGGACCCAGCACACATACACCTTTTACTTGAGTGGTTACATCTCCAGTTTCATCTGGACTGAATAGCGGATCGGTACCACAGGATGAGAGATTAACTCACTACAGTGTGAACATATATCAGCCAAGGCAGATAAATGTTCAAATTCACCTTCATCATCATTATTATCTCTTGTCTGAAATTTACCACTTTCATACTTTACCAGCTTTTTGCTGGCGGCTGATCCTCATTTCCCACCCTGAATGAGGTTTGATCAAACACAGGTGTGCTGCTGGAGCACACCGGAGTGATCCTCCACCACTTTTTTTCCTCATAGTGAGGAAATAAAATAAATAAAATATTTGCAGTTTGCTTAATAACAATAATTTATTTTTTAAGCGACTGTGGATCCAATCATCACTAATCATCTTATGTCCCAGAACTGCATATTCACATGGATTCAGTGTGAATACACTGTATGTGCGATGTGACGCACATACAGTTAAAACAAGGTGTACGCTTGTCGCCATAGTAGGTGTTACAAGTGAGGTTGTCAAAAGTATCCAAGTATTGATACTTCTTCAATACCATATGTTTAAAACCAATACAATACAAACATTTGATCGCATTGAAAGGACCAAAGCCATAAAAAAATGATCAAAGTCTTCATTCAAGACCTAATTTCAGTCTGGTTTTTACTACCCTGCCTGAAATTTGTCTTGCAGTAAAACCAGTGCTCAGTGACTTTTTCTGTGTCCTATTTTGTTTTTTTTCTTTTTGCATGGTATTGACAGAGATATTGTTCATTTATACTAGTATTGCATCAAAGTTTAAAATTCTAGTATTGCGAATTTTAATACTTGTGCACAGCAGCAGCAGAGTTGCAGCACAGACTAAGAGGAGTCAGATTTCAAACGTAACGCTGCAGGCTAATCACAGCCTGACATGAGATTGCTTGAAAACTGGATTGTACAGACTGAAATCCCCTGGAGGGCAATTAGAAAGCCCCAGCATCGCCAAATATTCATGGGGTGTGTGCAGTGGGTAAACCAAGCCAGCCTTGACAAGAAAATAACATTTCAACCAGTGCGTACTTAATGTTAGCATTATTTTACAACTCGTCTGTGGACCTCAGCTACAGTTGTGCGGGATGTTTGATAGACCTGAAAACTCAAAACCTAATAATGAACCAAACTTCTACACATTCTTTTGATTCAAAGTAAGAAGAACATCTAAAAACAACAAGATCAAAGTAAGCATTGAGTGTCATTGCTCATCTTTTCTTGCAAAATGTCCAGTGTAATCAGTTACTCCAGTGTTGTTGTGAGTTTATAACCAGTGCGAAAATTTCCTCACTGTGTCATCCCTACATCACTGCACAAAGCAAAGTGTGCAGAGGTCAGAAACTAAGCAAGTAAGAGCGTGAATTTCACACAATTACTTCAGTTAGTGTGTGAGCACCAAAAAAAAAATCTCAACAAAAATAATTCTTCAACAATTCAACAACTCACGGGTATCCCAGGAAGAGCAGGTTGAGCACAGAGTGGTTCTTGCAGAGGTTGACCAGCGTCCAGCAGAGAACCCAGCCACACATGGTCAGCAGGCTGAGCCGGGCTGCGATCAGAACCACGTATCGGAGCAGTGATCCACCGCTGCTTTGAGACACCTGGACGAGACAGACGACAAGAGTTAACTCACAGCTGGCACAGAGGCAGTGCTCAGATTCCCACAGGTGCTATGTGTGTGCACAAAGGAGCTTTAGCTGATGGTGTGTACAGGTCTGTGTGTTTACCTCTGAAACTATTGTCCAAACAAGCCTCCTGGCCAACATGACTGTGATGAAGATGGCCAGGTGGTAGTCCATTAGATGAAAATTCTGAAGAAGCAAAGCAGATTTTTTTTTTACACTCATTAATTATCAGTTTTCTATGAAGGCATTTTTTGAATTGTGCATATTAAAGCTAGACCTGAACCTGCCAGCAACAAAACTGATGGGTTAATGTATTAGCTCTAAATACAATCAACACTACTCCCAGTAATATATACCAAACTGTGCAGTATTGATATTTTGTGCAAAAGTTTTGCTTTTGGGCAGAGGTTTTCAAAGTCTGAGACTGCTGGCTTTGCCTCAGACAAAGTCACCCAACCTTTTGTTTACTTCCTTATTTACTTCCTTAGTTTTGCTCAATTCCTGAATGTCTATGGGGTTATATCATGTTATTTGATCCCACAGACACTCAACAATTGAGCCAAGATTGAGCCTAATATTGCTGTCTGACATAACTTCAGACAACAATTAACATTCATTAGTTTCTGTCTCTTGGAAAGTGGGGAAAAAAACAGAAGAATTCCCCATTACTGTATCTCTGAAATATCTCTTTAACCAAATCACACACACTTAGGCTATTATATGTGATCTCCTTTTGATAACTAATGTAATATTTTTGCAGTATGATTCACTGGAACTGTCTGGAGCCTCACTCCCACTTGGAAAAACTCTGCACAAGTGTAAATTCAACTGTTGAGTCTGATTCCTGTTTATGTTTTCATTTTCTCTTGTCTATATCTATTTTCTCCTGTTTATAAGCTTACAGATTGCAAAAATGTTGGCTATATATTTATTATCTCTTGCTTTTTATTGATGCTTCTTACTATTGTGCTGTCTACCTTTGCTGCTGTAACATTGGAAATCTCCCTGTTGTGGGATTAATAGAGGATTAAACAGACAAATCAGTGTTGCTGTAAGCAGTGGCTGAACAAAAACACGGACAACCTGACACTTTTGCAAAACATACCATCATTTTTAGAGCTGCAAAATTAATCGAATAATTCATTATTAATATTAAATTAATCAGCAACTATTTTGATAATAGATTTATGGGTGTGCGTCATTTTTTAAGAAAAAAAGTTAAAATTTTCAGAGCCAGCTTTCTAGCTTCTTAAATATGAATATTTTCTAGTTTCCTTCTGATTTCTGAGGACGTCATCTTGAGCTTTGGGAAACACTGATCGACATTTTTCAACATTTTCTGACATTTAATGGACCAAACAACTAATCAATTAATCAAGAGAATAATTAACAGATTAATTAACAATGATAATAATCACTGCAGCCCTAATCATTTTATCTTTTCCCATTTCACTCATTGTCAGATTTTCAAACTGGAGCAGGTTTCGTTCTTTTTTTAAACCCTGATGTTTCCTGTTTTTCTTTTGTTAGGGTATTTCCAGTTTTGTTATCGACTCTTCATTATGTTTTTCTTTTATAACTGTGACCAAATATTTGAACTGTATGTACATGTGTTCAAAACGCTCCTTTGTTTAACTATGATCTGTTAAAAAATGTTCAAAAAAAAACCTCACGTCCAAATGCTGTTTTCTGCTGCAAGAATATATTGTTCATTGTAGGTTACAGTGAACAAGGTTTCAACTACTGCACGAAATATGTTTCCAATGATAAAAAGGTACAGAGCAAAATTGAAATGAAGAAAAAAGCTAATGATTATGCAGCAGTAACTTAAAGTAAAAAACAAAAAAGAAAACAATGAATACTTGAACTACAAAGTTCATATTTGTTTTTTGTAATCTGATTTCACTGAGTTTCTAATATTCCAAATACTAATAAATTTACATTTTGGATACCAAGTGTTCAAATTTGTGTGGATTAGGGTGCAAATAATCAGCAACTGACTTTTTTATTATTGATAAATCTGCCATTTATTTTCACAGTTAAAGGTGAGGTGTGCTATTCCGGAGAAAGAATATTTATATTTGAACTCAACAACCAAACAAATCCTCCGTCAGTGCTCCTTCAGAAGATTTACCGTCCCTTTCACTCCCCCTTCCCTTCCCCATGTTCTGTGCAAAGGAACAAATGCGACCTGTCTCTCATCAGCTGGAACAGTGTTGTGTGGTTTGGTCTGACACACTTTTTGTTTTACCATTTGACAGAGCCAGAGCTGTGTAGACACATCAGATTTTTTTTTCCCAGTGCACACAAAGAACGGGGAGCTTGAGAACCACAAGGAGATATTTGCTCAATCTGATAAAAAGTGTAGTGGATTAGACTAGCACACCCCACCTTTAATCCATTAATTGTTCAGTCTATAAAATGTCAAAAATATTCTGAAAAATGCTCATCACAATTTCCCAGAGCCCAAAGTGACATCTTCTAACTGCTTCTTTTGTCCAAAACCCAAAGAATGTTCATTTGCTGTTACAAATGTCAAAGAAGGGCAGCAGATCCTCAGCTTTAAAAACCTGGAGCCAGCAGATGTTTTTACATTTTTTCTTGAAAAATTACTAACTAACTAATCTCACTCTTTCCATCTAATTGAATAATTAAACAAACTCTAGTGTGGGTATCAACATTGCTTTTTCATTTTTTAATGCTTTTTAAGTTAAGCAAGAAAAAGCAGTGATTTCAAGTTGCCAGAAACAACGGAGCTGATGATGTGTGTGTGTTCTTACAAGCGAGGTAGACGCAGCAGGGTGGCTGTACGGGTACCACCACACCGTCCTGTAGATGTTTATGTACTGGACAAACAAGGCCACCAGTAAATACAGAAAGAGCAGGAACTCAAACAGCAGGCTGCTGTCCAACGGCAGCTCGGGGATCCTCGAGTGACGGACCGGCTCTGGAGTGATGAGGGCCGACAGAGGCGGGGCAGACAGACCCACCGAGTTACTGCTCCTGAGTGAAGACACAATTGATACAAACACTCAGAGACGGATGTTGTGGAAATTTCACTATCCCCCCTCCCTAGAAGTGTTATAAGAAAGATCCTTTCAGCTTTCTCTGCTTAAACAATGGAAGCTCTCATTCACAACAATGTTGCACTGTGGTGTCTTTTCTTACTTCCTTCCTCCAGAAACAGAGTTTTCTAATTTTTGTGTGTGAGAACAAAAAGATAAACGTTTCTCACAGAAAGGAGGATAATTTGATTTAATAGTCTCTGCAACCCGAAGGTCAAACTGACCTGCGAGCTGACCGTCACACAGAAGAGGAGCGCAGGATCACATTTTATAATGAATATATAAATTATAAGAAGCAAACATGGGGATAATATAAGCAGGAAATGCAGAATATCCATCACAGTGGTGTGTTTAGAACAATGTTTGTGTCACATCACACCTGCAGCAAGGTGACTGAGTTTCTGCAGGTTTAAACAAGTCAAATTTGAGACTTTTTAGTGGCATAAAAGTACAGGCACAGTTTGCATTAGTGGTTATTAGTTCAATGTTGGTTTCCTTTAGTTGTTGCAGCATGATAAGGACTGGGTAATGTTCAAAAATGTTCATACTGGTACGAGGAGCAGCATCTTGGCTTTGATATTGGCTCCTGAGCAATACTTTGTTGGATACCAGTTCTATAAAATTCACATTAACAAAATGAAAATTACATTACAAATTATGGTGCAATTCCTTGGGTTTAATTTTTCAGCTGCTTTTAACACAGTCAAAGCAATTTCATAATAATATAACATAAAAACACAAACATCAAAATAGAAACCTATTCAGCACAATCTGGTTAAACTTAAGTGAAAGTGAAATCTGGAATCTAATAACAAGACACTTTTTGATACTTGATAGTACTGAAGCAGTTCGGTCGGTGCCGTATAACTATCTGGGTTCAATACCCAGTCTGATCGATAAAATCTTTTCCCAAAAACTCATTTAAAAGTGAGACTTAAGTTAAGCAACTGTATAAAAGTAACGTTAACTTAATATAATATATATTGATAATACGTTCAATTTTTAAGACCTGTCAAAATTGTATTTAAGACATTTTAAGGCCTTAAAGTTCAATAATTGGATTTCAGACTTTTTAAAGAACCTGCAGAAAGTAGTAGTAGTTTTAAGTAAATATCAGACCAAATCAGTAACTAAGTGAAATATATCTATTTGCGGATCCTGATTAGAGCTAATAATTATAATTTAATGTCAATTCACTGAAAACATTAGATGATTCCAGCTTCTCAGCTTTGAGAATTTATTTATTTTCTTTGTTTACCATGATAAAGAACTGAATATCTTTGTGTTATAGACAATGTGTGCTTTAAGAACTCTTTGTAGACTTGAATCTATTAATCAAGAAAACAATCTGGAAATTAGTCAGTAATGAAAATAAATATTAGTTGCAGCCCTAAAGAGGATACTGATAAAGACTGTCTTCACCATTCTTCAATATCTGACAAAATGAAAAATATTCAAATTCATCTTGAACTTCATTGTGCATTTGTCAGTGCTGTTATATCGGGGGGCGGGTGACAATACGCCCCCCCCCACCCCTGGGAGTTAGACTCAGAGCCACAGGTGGATGCTGTGGTGGCGATGGTGCTTTTGAAATACTAAATGAACAGCATCAGGAGAGCATTCACGACTGCTTAAGTGGATTGCCATGATTAAAAGGGTGCTTTGGATGTTTGCAGTGAGGGGAGTACGACTTTTAAGTGCCGCTGCAGACTCAAGTTGGCTGCCTGAATGAGATTACAGGTTTGTCTTCATTAGTCATTATGTAATTTAAATGTCAAACAGTCGGTAATGTCTTCCAATGTCTTGATTTGAGGGCCCAACAGCCCAAAATATATAAGAAGCTGGAACCAGAAAATCTTTGTATACTTATTTCTCTTAATTTGTTCTATTATTGTTATTTTTAACTCATACTGTACTTTACTATTCTACTATCTTATTCGTAGCTTTTGTTTTCAATTTGTATAATATTCTTATTTGTACATAATTCTTGCATTTGGAGGATGGAGGATGCCAATTCTACAGCAGTTTTTAAGCACGTCTGAAGTGTTTCTAAAATTATTTCCAGCAAAGTGGACAACAAAGAGCATAAAAGCTTTTTACGGTGTAAAACAGATTGGTCTGCAAATATTTGAACATCACATTTTTATTGAAATTGTAAAATGGCCCATGTTTTTCTTTTCAAATCTCAGGAGGCGCAATGTTTGTTAGAAGCGAAATGTGTGTCAAAATACCATTTTACATTAAATATTGCCATGATGCAGAGATGTCCTGTCCTGACCTCCAAGCTAAAGAGGAAAAGAAGCATCTGATTGTTCCCAGCACCAACTTCAAAAGTCAACATCTGTGATGGTATAGAGTGCGTTAGTGCCCAAGGCATCATGGGTAACTTACATCTGTGAGGGCCCCATTAATGCTGAAAGGTACATACAGGTTTTGGAGCAACATACGCTGCCATCCAGGCGACATCTTTCAGAATTTCACTTAGAAAAACTTCAGTTATTGGTGTCCTCAGTTCCCAAATGCTTACTGTGTGTTTATCAGTCACTTAATGTTCTGCCTTTGTTCTGTATTAAACTGAATATAGACCAAAAAGTTTTTATAAATCATTGCATTCTGTTTTTATTTACAAAGCATCACAACTTTTTTTTTTGGAATTGGGATTGTATGTTTTTCAATGAAAATGAGAATAATGCTGTAAAGACTATCATCCCCTCTAACTGCAAATCATTTCGCATTTGCAATATCAGTTAAAATAATCGCAAATAGATATATTTTCAAAATTGTTCAGCCCTATTACAAACTGTGTGTTATTATGCAAAAAAAAAAAAAAATTGTGCGCACCTGTTCCTGAGGCCTGTACCATTACCGAGGTTGCCTCCAACCAGAGTCTGCAGGGACGGCAGAGCAGAGCGACTTAGCTGCTGTCTGCTGGGACCCCTGCGACCTCCTGGCATGGTCGCCAGTTACCGTGGCAACCACGGACTCCGCCCACCAACCAACAGCCGCTGGGACTCCGCTCGTTCTCCTCAATGAGCCACCATGTACAGCCAGGCCACTGTGGAGGAAACCAAAAGAGAAGACTGAGTCAGACCAAAAGAAGGAAAATGATTATTAAAAGGGTAGAACCGGAAAAAGAAAACGCCCTAAAAACTAACAAACCTGAGGCTTATTCAACATTTACAAAACTACAGAACAGCTCCCTGGAGTCTAACTAAGTATAATTTGAGTATTGATCTGTCCCACAGTATTTACTTTACCCGACACATATAATCAGTAAAGAAGTGAAGTTTATTAGGGAAGGATCATTAGACCTGACGTTTTCTTTACTGCCCTCATCAAGTTTATTTGTCAATCAACATTATAGCAGGTTTCAGTAAGTTAAATTTAAGACTTTTAAGACCTTTTTGAGATCATTATGAATGCAATTAAAGACCTATTTCATGTCCTTATAGGAAAAAAAATGTATGTTAATCAATCTGTTATTAATTAATTAACATCTTAATGAAATCTGCCACTCCAAATAATATAATGAAAGACCCTGTTCTTTCCTCACTTAAAGATGGAGCATGAAGTTAACTGGGAGGACTCTGATAAATTCTGTGCAGGCTGCACAGTTTGCATTAGTGGTTATTGGTTCGATGTTGGTTTTGTTTTGTTTTTGTTACAGTGTGATCACTAAAAAAATTTCCCCAAAACACATTTAAAAGTGAGACTGAAGTTAATAAAACCTTAACGTCATACTCCAATTAATTTTTAAGACCTGTCAAAATCATATTTAGGTAACCATTAGGGCTGCACAATATGGTAAAAAAAGTCATATTGCGATTATTTTGACTGAAATTGCGATATGCGATATGACAGTTTTTATTTTCAATGAAAAAGAAAAATCTTTTAAAATCGGGATTATGTGACATTTGTTGTGATCTGTCTGGGTTCTGTACCAAACAAATGTTTGCTTATATCTGGAGAACAAGATTTTTAGGCCAGGGCGTCTCTGCAGCATCACAGAACTTCACTATAATGCTGTTTTCTCACATATTTTTCCTTTTTCAAAAAATTGCGATTTGGTTCTGGTTCTGCGATTTGGATATTGCACATGGTCATATTGCGATTTCGATAATATTGCGATTAATTGTGCAGCTCTAGTAACCATCAGGCCTAAAATTCAAATTAGTTGACGATAACAGAATATTAAACTTTAATACAATACCATTATAAAAATTCTCCCATTTCAGGTTCTCAAATGTGAATATTTTCTGTCTTGTCTTTACAGTAAATGCAAGATCTTTGGGTTGTGGACAAAACCAGACATTTCAGGACATCATCTTGGGCTTTGGGAAATAGTGATCAACATTTTTCACTATTTTCTGACATTTTATGGACCAAACAACTAATAAATTAATTGAGGAAATAATTGTAAAATCAGTCAATAAGAAAATAATTGTTACATGCAGCCCTAAAAAAAAAAAACTGACTTTAAAATGACTAAAGTGAACTGAGGTCTTGAATGAGCACGTCGTTTTTTAAATAGCTTTGGTACTTTCAATACTATAATTAACAGATATTGTATTGTTTTAAACATATGGTATTGAAAAAGAATCCTTTGATTTTTTTTAACAAGCTCAGATTATTGAATTTTATGCTTTTTAAAAGGACCATAAAAATGGCTGGTTATCATTAGCTTCTGCAGAGGGAAATTAATAATGCTGAAGTTTTTAGTACAACCGAGCTTCAGGTTAAACATCTACCTGAAATACCAAATATATTCTGCCATCGCTGTTGTTAATGAGAGATAAAGCCAAACACATGTTTACCCCTGTTGAACAATTTGGATGAAAAGCAGGTAGTGTGCCCTTGAAAAAGCCATAACACCTGTGAAGTAACCTTTCTAGGTCAACTTGGTTTGATGTAAAATCTGTTTGTTTTTTCCATAGCATGAGAAACTGCTGCACTTCGAAACGCACAAACACGTTCATATTCATTCACAGAGGTTTAAAAAGAAGCAAAACAAAAAAAAAAACAACAAACAAACAACACAATCGGACTCAACACCATTTGTCTGTTTGGCACTGCTTTCATCAGCTCTTATCAAACCTACACGGGATGAAAAACATGACATGTTATCATGACATAAACCATGTCAGCTGCACTGTTCAACCCTCTACGAGCTGCCAGGGTTTTCCCCAGGAAATTATTTAGCATGGGTGGTGAACCATCCATATCCTGATGCATCCTGTTTCATGATCAATTTAGTTAGTAGATTAGGCCTAAAAACAACTGACATTTTAACATAGAATAGTTTTAAGTACTTGTTGGTTTTCTTAGTCATCAATGACAGTAAACTGGGGATGATTATGATTAATAATTAATCCATTAATTGCCTTTAAGAATTTAAGCAATTAAAAATTCATTAATCGATGATGTATGTTTCGTGTACCACTTCTCCAGAGCTCACAGGCTTTCTCACAATTTGATTTGATCTGATCGGCCTTTTCAGTGCAGAAATGGCAGTAATCGAGTCACATTTGACATTATTTTGTTTAACAGAGATATTTATTCAATAAGGACAGACGGACAGTAGCCGTTTCAAGCAAGAGCCGTATTGTTTTGACTCTGTTTGTGCTTCATGAATTAACGTTTCACAATTTATATGCCGCTAGAATCTTTTAAATAAAACTTAAAATGAGAAAGGACATGCATTTTGTGTCTCATTAATTAATGATGATCAATCGACTGTTAATGTGGGTTGCAGGGGTGTAAATCACAAGTTTCATGCTGTTACACCCCCAGGCGATGGTGGTGTAACAATCCATCGATCTGTGAAAACGTTGATCCATGTCATCATCTGCCTTTATTTTGAAATTCCTATGAAACGTCTATGTCCGTGAAACTAGACAGTCGCTCGCAATCACTCCCTTTACATTATCCTGCTAATTTCATGGTTACTTACCCAAAAAGATCAATAGTTTGACACAAAATATTAATTTAAAAATTATCTTAAGCATTTAAAATTAACTCCTCGAAGTCAGTGATCCTAACTGCAACCATAACAAGTTTTTCATAGCAAGGGTGTGTGTTATGTAAGGGATAATCAACGAGTAGGTGTGTGTTAAACAGTTTGAAGGCGAAGAACCACCTGATGCAAAGTGACTGTTTAACGCACGCCTACAAGTTCATTATGCCGCTTATACCATGGTCATTTGCCAAAAATATGATAACAACAATATACGTCCGACCAGTTTTAGACAGGTGTCAACATTATGGACATTTTAAGGGTGTAGCTCAAAGTGCTGTTGACGTCTTCTGCATTATACTGAGAGGTGTTTCTAATACTTAGTATAACCTCAGTGATATAAATGGACTGGACAAAATAATACACACACCTCTCAGTATGGTGGAATACAGCCTCACCACTAACTACATCTCCTAAATTGAGTTGAATAACACCTCTCTGAAACAGTTTCACCAGTGTTACCAGACCACAGAACCATCCCGAAGCCTTCCTGGTGGCATCACTCCCGGCTACTGTCAACGCACCGCCGCTTAACAAAGCAAACAGAGCCGTCACCAATCTACAATTACCCAGAGTATCACATCTGTTTATATGCAGTCTGCCTGCTTAAACTCACCTTGGGAAACAGTCCCTTAAAAGTGTTTAAAGTGGCAATGACAATACCAAGTGTATGTCAACATGAAATGACTGAGGAGTATGACTTCACTCATTCATTCAATCGCTAACATACTGTATCTCTGAGGTATTCACAACGGTGCTAAAGCTGTCAGCAGACACTTTATACAGAATATTTTCCTTTTATTCACTGAGACGATTAAAGTCCAAATGAAACGGCATTTCGGCTTCGGTATTGTGACGTATTTCTGAGTGAATGGGGACAGACAGGTGGGGCGTAAAGTTAGGAGGAGTCTGATCTGAACATTGAAAAGTGGACGTGTCGTAACCTGATGTATTGTGCTGTTGGTAGCTGTTGGTAATGAATCTTAGGTTTGTGCTGCTAAATGTTTAAGACTGATTGATGGGTGGATGTCTATGTCATGATATAATTGGCTGAACTTGGATGTTTGGTTCATATTTGTTACAGGAAGAAAACATGACTGGATTTTGACATAAGAATACAAAGAAAATTTATTTTTGGCATAAATTGCTAAAATAGTACAGCCTGACCGATATATAGGTTGACTGATATTATTGGCCTGATATTGGCCTATCCCAGCTGTATCAGTATCGGCATATATGTCCACCTATATGACACTTTTTTTTAAAAATAGAACATCATGCAGATTGTTTTTATGTTTGTTTGATAGGCAGCGTTCAGCTTGTATTTGTTTCTTGTTATCCATAACAGGGTTGGGCATTTGGACAAATATAGTGCCTGTCAGCGATGGGCTGAATAGGTCACGTGAGTTTTTTGGGGGCTATTTTTAGGACAAGATTTGTCATTGCATTTTGTTAATGTAATGGTTTGCAGGGTGAGAGCTTCTGCTTCACGACTCTCATCCAGCGGCACAGTACACAGTCGCTCAGCCGGAGCCGAGTGCTCTGAGCAGGGTGAGGAGTGACAGGTAAAAATTCTGCAGAGCCACAAAGTTTTCACATCTAACATGGTAAATTAAGGATTTATTTCAACCACACTGATCGCTGGAAGAGTAGAAAGACTAACAAGGACGATTTCGGTCAGTGAATTAAGTGTATTTTACAATGAGTTAATGAGCCTGTCTGAGTTCAACAAAAGAGAGAAACTTGAATTCAGAAGGCTGTATTTTTCTGTTTAAGAAGGAAAATAGGTGTGAGAATGTTTCATTTATTGACACTCTGTGAGTTTATTTTGTTCACTGAACAAAGTGAACTTGCAGGTTGGGAAATTTTGACATTACCCAACCCTGACTCATATTTATAAAAAATTCCAGTTAAAGTTTACTGTTTCAGTGTCCTGTTATCATTTGGAACAATAAAGACTATAGTTAAACTGTAAAATATGGTCCTTCAATTATGTATCTATCAAGCGTTTGGCCCCAAAAATTAAATATCAGTCGGGTTAAATAGGAGCACATATGAACTAAAAGTGTTAAATGGGCATTTTCCATTTCATACAGACTCTAAATGACCTGTGTGTAGGATTTAGTAGCATCTAGTGGTGAGCTTGCAGATTACAAACACCTCATCTCACCCTCCCCTTCTTTGCAGGAGCTTGTAGGAGAACTTAGAGTGCCTACGAAACTCAAAAGCCTGTATACAGAGCCAGTGTTTGTCTGTTCTGGGCTACTATAGAAACACTGTGGAAGAGGATCTGCTAAGTTAATAAAAGAAAAATGTTTTCAGGTGATTATACACCAGTCAAAACATACTTATGAATGTTTTATTCCATGTCCGCCCACAAAATTCCCCTAAATTTTGCACACTAGACATTTAAATACTGAAACCGTCTCCTCAGCTAAAACACTATCTGAGGAAGTTACCTCAACCTCCTGTCAACTCAAAGAATATAAGTTCAAATGTATCAGTGTTATTTATAAACGCTGATAATAGGCCTTCTTCACAGCCCATTTCATTAATTTGTCAGAGCAGTAAATAACTTTAACAACAGCTCTTCTCCATTTCAGGTATGCCACTGAGCCAGCATGAACAATACTGACACACCTGAATGGAATGCAGCCATTAATTATTGTTATTGATTACACCTGGGCTTCTCCTGCTACAACATGTCAAACCAGCTGTTGTAACAAAGACCAATTAGGTCGCTCTCAATACGTCTGGACAGATATGACTAATTTCATACTCATGTCAAAGCTAATTAGTCCAAATGTGGAAGGTAATAATCATTTGTTGCCAAGATGACGACCTGCTTTGTAATTTTGTTCCTCTGCACTTTTGTGTCACTGTGTTGTATTTTGGTCCAAACATGTCTGCTTTTTTTATTTAAAATATAATAATAAAAAGCACTGTGTAGTCCCTTTCAACACAACTGATTGCTTGTTTTGATTAATCTGATTTGTCTGTGTTTATGCAATAAATAAATAAAATGTCTAGAACCTTATTAATGGGTTAGCTGGTCTGAAGAGACTCGAATCATGGGCCAGAGTGGGGCCGCTTATGTAATTATATTAATTTTTCTGGATGAAAGACATTTGTTCCTTGTTTTCTCACGTTTTAGATGTATTGATCATGAAAACCATCATTACTTTTGGTCCATTATGTTTAACACACTATAGAATCAATCTGTTTCAGCTGAAGTTAATCAAAACTGAAATCCTGGCAAATATTCTTGTCAACTGAACTGACTGCTGCAAATGGTTGCAGATATGTTTGGATTTTGAACCAATGGTCAGACAAAACAAGCAGTTTTAAGATGTCACCTGGACTATGTTCAACATTTTAACTATTTTCTGACCAGGGCTGCACTATTAATCAAAATATTACCGAACTTGCTATATGGCCAAGTGCAAAAGCTGCAGTTTTTTTAAATGATGCTCTGTGTTGCTGCAGAGATGCCCTGGTGTATAGATCTTATAATACAGATGTAAGAAACCATATTTGTTTGGTACAGACCCCAACATATATTATATCATCATGATTTTAAATGAAGCCCAAGCGATACTGGACTTTGGGTGCCAATATGAGGGAGTAAAGAACTACGACACTGATAGTCATTATTCTTTCTACATTAAATAATGTAGTAGAATAAAGGATACAAACATAAACACATATTTTGCAATGATCCCTCAAATGTGGTTATCAAATATTTGTGACAAAGGTATGTAATCAAGGATAATTTACAACTTACTGATAACGATACTCTTTGTTGTCCAAATGATATTAGGACACTAAAACAATAAACTTTCACCAGTATATAAATAAACTAGAGCTGCAATGATTAACTGATTATCAGTCAAATATTAAATTAATCACCAACTATTTTGATAATCAATTTGAGTAAATTTTTTTAGGAGGAAAAAATAAAAATTCTCTGATTACAGCTTCTTAAATGTGAATATTTTCTGATTTCTTAGAGCTTAACTGAATTTCTTTGGGTTGTGAGGAAACAAGACATTTGGGAGCATCATCTTGAGCTCTAGGAAACACTGATCGACATTTTTCACCATTTTCTAACATTTTATGAAACTGATTAATTAAAAAAATAATTGACAGATTAATGAACAATGAAAGCCATGAGTTGCAGCCTTTGAATAAACTGTAAATTAAAAAACACATTAAAATAAATGTATACAACACATTGAATTTTAATTAAGAAAAAGGACCAAATTTAGCTAAAATGCTGCCCAAAAAAGCAAAAAAAAATAAATAAATAAAAACAATCTCGATCATGTTCTGTAAAAGAAAAAAAGCTTTTCATATCAGTGACCAGACAGCATACATGCTGATAATGATATAGACCAATATAGCTGAAAATAGGCCAATATCAGCCTGGTACAGCAGGCTCTAGTGTTAATAAATTTGATCATTTTAACCAGTGGAAGTTAAAGTTGTGATGCAAAACTGATCATTCCTACTAATAATGAATCAATCACGATATTTCTCAAAATAATCGAATATATATATATTTTTTTTTACCATATCATGCAGCCCCATTTCTGACATATTGAGAAATCGGATTATTCTGTCATGAAAACAATTCTTAAGCCATATAACACAGTTCAGTCTGTGATAGTGTAGTTGCAAATAAACTCAATAAAATATTGTATAATTTTCTTATCATATAGCTCAATGGCTTTTAAAAAAAACAGTAGTCCCGCCCCTCTTCATCAGCTAGTAACAGGCTCCTAAAAGTGAAACACAAACCATTAGCAAGATAACATCCAACCACTGTGTATATCATCATTTCCTTTATGCTGATTTGAAACATGATGGAGGAGATAGTAAAATATGCTCTGCAGCCAGGGGGGTGTGTGTGTGTGCAGCTCCAATATTAAACAACGATGAATAAAATCCTCAACAGGAAACAGCCGTTAAACATATACACACAAAGTACACTCTCACACACCGCAAAAGTGAAAACAGGAACCGTGACAGAGAGACATTAAGTCCAGTGGAGGGATTGCAGAATAGTATTTTTTTTTCCATTTTGTGGAAGTGCAACACGTTTCTGGGTTTCACCTCAAGTTCTTTTAAAAGTGTTTTTTTTTTTTAAAAAAAGGGACCGAGGGACTGCCCTGACTTTTCTTTTTGGGGAACACTTTTTCAGAAGTGTGTGTTGTTGCAGAGACTTGCTAAGACATGCACTGAATCCGTCTGAATCATGACATCAGGCAGCGTTGTCATTTTGTCCACGGCGCAAACTTGGGAGCACGCTTATTACACGAAGGGCGTTCAAAACAGAAAGACGCACGCGTGTAGCTGGCTTTTTAGCATGCGGAATGAAAGATAGATAGTTTTAAAAAATAAATAAAGCTCCGTAAAGCCACAGTTACTCACACGACATCGACAACATACGGGGGGGTGAAGTGAACGAGGATGCATCAGTCAGTCGTGTGGCTTCTTCCAGCCTGTCGAGTCCAGACGGCACCGAGCATTTCTCCGCCTCCCAGCTTCAATTACAACCGGCTGCGCTGCTGTGGCGACGAGCTACGACGGCACCGACGACGCCGAGGGGTCCCTCTCTCCGCGGCCGAAAACATAAAACGGCTTTAAAAGTTAGCCCCCGGGGCTCCAGAAGCAACAGTGTAAATGCGTTGCACAGAGACCGACGTGGCAAACCCGCACCTCCTCTCAGCGAGACGTCATCAGAACGCGACTTAAACAAGACCGCACTGCACAGTCGCAGTCTGACTGTCATGCTTTTGACTTTTATTGATGACTGTATTAATTATTAATGACTTTTATCAATGTCCCTAGAGTAGCACCTTTACAATTAACCAAATGACTAATATAACTCTCTTATTTTCAGCGAACTACGGCAGTAGTGGAAGCTTTTTTTTTAAATACACAACCAGAGATGGTGCTGTATTTTAATTACATTTATTTTAATTGTGTATTTAATTGATTTTGAGCAGGACTGTTTCGTACTTTGTATTTGGCTGGACAGAAAAAAAATAAAAATGAACAAAATACTGAAAAATATCGAAATAAAATGCTTCAGAGATTTTTTTTTTTTTCATTTTTTATTTAAGAAATATCAAACATTATGGCATATGCTCAAAAATATTCTTATGAGTATTAAAAATTAAAAAAGCCAAATGGAACCAAATTAAAGAAATAAATAATGTGTGACGGTCTTAGTCCAGCAACATAAATAAGTCCAATAAGAAACAAGTTTCAGGGTGTTTCTGTGGAGAGATTTTGCAAATAGCTTCAGTTTATTCTTCCATTCCTTAACATTGGCCTTGACTTTTAAATATTGTGCTTTAGGGCTGCAAATGGTGATTATTTCCATCAATGATCAATCTGCTGATTATTTTCTTAATATTTTTGATCTAAAATATCAGAAAATTTTGAAAATTGTCAATCAGTGTTTCCCAGATCCCAAGATGATCTTTTTACTCTACTACATTTATTTTACACTGATAGTTATTGGTTACTTTTGTTCCAAAAAACAAAATACATATATGACATGATCCAGTGTTACTTCCCCATACAAAGCATCTCAGATTGGCTCTACATTGATGGACTACAACATTAAAATGCCATAATACACACTGTTAAATGGAGTGATTCTACATAATGAATACATTTACTTTTGATTCTTTAAGTACATTTCGCTGATCGTACTTCTGTACTTATACTCAAATAAGATTTTGAGTTGAGGAATATTATTTGTAACAGAGAATTTTCAGACTATAGTATTGTATTCAGACATTATTATGTTTAGATATCTTTTTGCAGTTGTGTTTTGCAGACTGAGGAGAGCTACAGACTTATTTGATTTATAGTGGCCTATAATATAGTAGGTTAATTGCTCTCAACACAAAAGGGGTATGTGATTTGTTTCATGTGTTCCTATGAGGGGGTTTATTGTTCTCTTCTCTTATCTACCTACAGCTACATGTAATTATTGTGTAGATTTGTTTTTGGTCCAGTTGGGTTAATCTAATGTGGACTCATCTGTAGCAATCTGGTGAGGCAGCTGAGAAGAGGCCTCAAAGTTCTGTTTACATGTGATGTGTCTGTGTAAATATGTGCATGTTCGTCATTGCCATGTAGTTACATCAGTCTACAGATGCATGTCACTCAGTGGAGCAGTATAGTGCTTGTAAAATGGAGACCCTGATATACTGCAGTACAGAAATGCTTATTTGCAACCCGCATCCTTGGTTAAGCATTTCTATTTAAGATCATGACATAAAATAACAATATTTATTATTAAAATTAAGTACATAATTAATAGTAAAGTGCATGAACAGAAATCAATGATCAGTAGTCGTAGTTTTGGTTTTGTTTCAGCCAGTGTCTCACCTTTGAAGTAGTTCCTCAGAGGAGTTTCTCCCATTTCACTGCTTGACAGTTTCCTCAGTTGAGATCAGCAGTCCTCCACAGCAGCAGCAGGTGATGCCATGTCTCCCCTGCCCCTCTCTGTTTTGTAATTTATTTGTATTTTTCACAGACAGGAAATGAGGGGAGATGGGGCATGACATGCAACCATAGACCATAGTGGATGGAGCTAACGGCTCTGAAAAGTGAAACCTATGCAGAAGTGCCTTGAATCTGAATTCAGTGTAATGGCCAGCAGGGGGTGACTCCACTGGTGGCAAAAAGAAGTCAGATTGTATGCACGTTATGGCAAAATGACTCTGCGTCACACCTGACTTATGATCTCAGTTTCCTGATGAGTTTATGGTCTCAATCACTAGTTTCAAGTCCTCTTCTTACAGCATGATGTTGCTTTATGACGAAGCAACTACGTAACTGACATATCAATCAAGATTATTTTTTACTTCATTGCCCACTTCTCACCTAAAATGTTCTCAGAAACATATTTTAGGGAACTGTTTAACTATAATACAAGAAAGAGCGTGACCGGACAGGCCGCCATTACCTTCCGCTGGAAGGCCAGCCAAAACTAAGCACCGCCCAAGTTGCAGTGCATCACCCAACCAACCATAATGTCACCAATGGGTGACGTCATGGCTGGTTCACACTTGCAAGAAAAAGTCCCTGGCTCAAATGTGACTCAAATCAGTCACACTGTTGTTTTGTGGTTAGCATCTTAAACCCCTGAGGGTAGCCACGGATGTAAACAACTCAGGGGGGCGCAGAGCCACTGCAGGGGAGGTACGGATGACCAGAAGAGAACTATAGAGTGAAACAAAGTTAACTAAATATGATTTATGTAGGGAAAATGAACAAACGAGAGTTTGCTGATGCTAACTTATCATGCTAACCTTTATTTCACTAAAATTCAGCCTGAATCCATTTTTAATCAGTTGCTTCCCCACTTATGGTTAATGATTATAATTGGGGTGTGGGGGGGGGGGGGGGGGGGGGTGGAACTACTGGCTTACACATTTACTTAGTGCAGTATTAGTTTATTACTCTATTCGATACAGTTTTGTGGATCAGTGAACTTCACACTGGATGGAGCCATCTGGGTCCTCATTTATAAAAAGGACATGGGATGAGTTTTGATCTTGAGTCTGACTTATGCAGAAAACCATGTACAAGTAGTTATTTATCAAATCTTAGTTTGATGTGGAAATTATGTTATTTCTAAGCAAAGTCTAGACTTGAGATTTTCCTGCTGGTTATAAAGGGGTATTGCAGTTTAGAGCACATGCCCAAGGCTGTGGTCAACTTTGCCAAAGTTTTATGAACAATGTGACAGGAATGATCAATTAAAGGTCTGACAAATTAATAACGACACACTCCTGAGCAACATGTTTGGCTTTTTCCATCACCCCACTATTAAATCTCCTGAATAATATGTGTTGCCTGGCTTCAATGTCCTCTACCATCACCGTGAGCTTGTATTTCAAAAAGTTTACTTCTCTCTTTTGGTCCATGGCTATTCCTGATTAAATCTTCATTTGTCATTTGTCATTATATCAAGTTATATTGAGATTTGAATATCACAGGTGCTTAAATTCCAAATTTTCTTCTCAGAACCTGCTTAAGCAAAGTTTTATATGCTCAGTATCCCTCATGAATCAAACTCATGCACAGACAGAAATTAATTTAAGTTTAAGTGTAGATCTAAGAGAATTTTTTTATTGCGGCCCCTGGTATTTGTGTTGTACTGCTTTTTTTTCTTTCACTGTTTCACAAGGAGGTCAAAGGTCAAAGGGGCTTGTTAGTGGTCTAATATGAAGCTGACAAGCTGTCACACAAACCGTAAATCTTCATAATTACTGGAATAACAACAGCACCGCAGAGTTTCATACACAGAGAATTTATTTACAGAACAACACAGCTCATAGTCAGATGGAGCTTCATCCCTCCACTTCATCCTCCTCCTCAGAGCAGAGCTGCAGGGAGTGACAGCGGGGGCAGCGTACTCGGCCATGTTGGGGAGTCCGTACGCCACACAGCAGCTCAGGGCGCTGCGGGAGACCTCCATGTCACTGACACCAGACCACTCGCCGGCCTCCACGTTGTAGCACTCAGTGTCACGGGTGGTGGTGTAGCCATTGAAGCCCCCGACCACAAACAGGCGGTCCTCGATCACTTCGATGCCAAAGTTGCTGCGGGGGTTCAGCATGGCGGGTACAGCGTGCCAGGTGCCGGTGGAGGGGTTGTAGGCCTCAGCACTGCACAGACGGTTGGCTCCATCGAAACCACCAACCTGTTAGAGAAAAGGTGAAATATGTAGTTAGGACTGCTTCTAATAATTTACTGTCCTTTTGTTAGAGTTACAACGACTAATTGACTAGTTATCAACCATTAAATTAGTTGCCAACAATTATGATAATTGATTAATTGGTGTGAGTAATTTTCAAGGAAAGATTTCTGTTTTTTAATTCTCTATGACAGTAAACTACATCTTGGGGTTGTGGACAAAATAAGACATGTGAGGACATTCCCTTAATCAATGAATCAAGAAAATATTTGCAAATTTATTTTCAATGAAAATAATCATGAGATGCAGCCCTACTTTTTGTGTCACATTTTATACTCGTATAAGGAAGGGTAACTGACCTGAGTTGAAAAAATATCTAACTGCGATTATTTTGACTAACATTGCAATTGCAATATGATTTTCAATATAAGAGGGAATGATCTTTTTTTTTTTTTTTTTTTTTTTAAAGTTATGTTTTTGGGCTTTTTACTTTATTATATAGGACAGCTGAAGAGTAGACAGGAAATGGGGTGAAGAGAGAGGGGATGACATGCAGCAAGGGGCCGAAGGCGGGAGTTGAGCCAGCGGTCACTGCAGAGGACTGATAGCCTCCATACATGGGGCGGACACTCTACCAACTGAGCTACAGGGCTGCCCCAAGGGAATGATCATTTTTTTATGTAATTCACATTTTCATTGAAAATCGTATTCAAATCATGTGGTGTGATTTTTGCAGGGGTCTGTGCCAAATAAAAGGCCATATTGTAATTTCAATAAACATTTTGATTGATTGTTCATCCCTAGTCTGTGCTAGTCTGATATTCTCTGGTATTTCTGTTCTGGTCTTTGGGGGGCTTTGCTGCTGCTCTCCCTGCCTGCACCATTGACATACTGTATATAAAGATGGATAGCATCTCCCCCTGGTGGTTCTCTGTCAACAGATGGTACACAGGCCAAACTCAAAAGCCAAAGAAAGCGTCAAATATTTTTTTCTGTATATAGGGCAGCGACTAACAATTATTTTCGTTATTGGTTGCGGATGATTTTCTTGACATAATATTCAAAAACAGTGAATTGCAATTTCAGTTCCCCAAAGCACAAGCTGACAAAGTCAAATTACCTGTTTGATGTGACAAACACCCCAAAACACAAATATATTCAGTTTACTATTTTACAACTAATTTTGCTTGAAAAATTATTTCAGCTATTACTGGACTATCAAAAGTGTTTCCTTGTAATTGATTACTGTAAATAATCAGTTTCAGCTCTAATTTTATTACCTTACATCAGTACATTACTGCCGTCGATGTAAAAGTTTTAAGGGACAAATCTCAATCATATCAGAGGTGCCCAATGTTGAAATGACTTGATTTGTAATGGAAAAATGAATATTGATCCAACCTGAATCCTCTGCTGACGACATCTTTTCAAGCCTCTGTGTCTCACAGTGTTTCTGTGTTGTGTGAGTATCAGCAGTGTTCAATGTTCTTACTGCAAAGACTCGGTCTGCATAGGCGATGACCCCGACTCCACTGCGGCTGCTGTCCATGGGGGCGATCAGTGTCCACTGGTTGGTCTCTGGGTTGTAACATTCAGCTGTTGACAGGCATTCGGTCCCATTGAAGCCACCGCAAATGTACACCTGGAGAGAATTAAAGAGGTGATAAGTTGTCTTTTGAAGACAAGTATTCAAAAACATTGATGCTAGTATCTGAAATGTGTTTTCTAAACTTATTTCCACACCTTTGGGGAGCAAATTAGACAGTTAAAGATGAGCGGAAAAAAAGCTCTCGTGTTTGTTTTTTAAGCTTGAGAATTTTTTTAGCCTTTGAAGTTGAAATGTGTTGCAATGATGATTACTTATTGGTAGCACAATCTGAATAATCTAGTTAAATAATCTTGTGAGGTTTGTTGAATGTATGAACTTAAAGGACCAGTGTGTAAGATTTGGTGGCATCTAGTGGCGAGCTTGCAGATTGCTAACACCTTTTCTCTCTCTCTCCTTCTTAGTGTGTAGTATGACTTTCATATTGACATTTTCGCTGTGCAGAGTTAGCAATTAGCATTAGCAATTTCCATCAGTTTCCATTAGTGGGCCTCACACGCCTCCAGGAAGTCTGTGGTGACATCTAAGCTACCATGGCCTGATGAAAACGTACTTAGAGTATGAATATTCAATTTCTGCAATATTCTGCCCTGAATCTTGCACACTGGACCTTTGAGAGTCAAACTCGAAACGTGAACCTCTGTGCTCTCTCTGTTCCAACACAGGGCTATCTCAGTTATTCTGAGCTGCTCTTTAGCCCCACCCACCTTGCCACGGAGGGCCGTGCAACTGGCATCACTCCTCTGCTCGTTCATGGGTGCAATCATTGTCCACTGGTTGGTTCTGGGCAGATAGCGTTCCGCGCTATCATGTCGATTTTGTCCATCGAAACCTCCTATGGCGTATATGTACCCATCCAACACGGTTACACTAACAAAGCAGCGGCACGCATGCATCGGCGCCACCTCCTGCCAGGTTTGTGTGTCCAGGTCAAACCTGTCCATAATCCTGAACTGTTCATCACCATCAAAGCCGCCGAGACAGTAAAGTGATCCATCGAGGAAAGCAGTGCCAAGGTAGGCCCTGTGAACCTCCTGCTCATTGTTAGCTACACTGACCCAGCGGTCAGCACGGATATCATACACCTCGATGGCGTTGGTGGGACTCCCGTCACTCCATCCTCCAATAGCCAACAGGACGGCAGAGGGCAGTCGAGGACGGGCCAAAGGGTCATATAGAGAAGACGCAGGGAACCTCCTTGTTTTGATGTCCAGCATGATCTCCAGGGTCCTGAGGAGACTTGGTCGACACTCTTTACTCTCCTTCACAAGTTCGTTTTCAGTAACGTTGTCCATGATGTACTGTGGACTCATTAAAGCCAGCCTGACCTACACGAGACATGAGGACAGAAGCTGGAATTAAATTGTCTAAAATATGGCCCTGCCAATACTTCAGCCTGGGTGATATTATCAGCCAATTTTAGCTTATCACAGATATATCATATTGTTACATGACCTTGCTGAATATTTAATTCAGCAATTACAGTCAATTACAGTCTGTTATTTCTGAGTAGCAGATTGTTGCTACAGATGTAGTTGTGATCATAGGTTCTGGAGGGCTTAGTAGAGGCAATAAAATCATATTTAAATCAATAAAATCATTTTTAAATCAGTAATACCCTGTCAAGGTTTATTTTGTGATAACGACCTGCTCACTGTACATTATCCCTAGCCTATACTCTAGCCTTTAAGTAACGAGAAATTGCAGTAAAGAAAGGCCACATTTCCATTCAAGTATTCACAGTGTTGCAAATACATAGTTTGTCCACTAGAGAGCACTGACAACTTTTTTAAGCGGAAAAATACTATAATTTTTTTTCTGTTAAAAATAGCGGGATTTATAGGATCCTTATGTTGGATTTTTTTTTTCAAATATAAACTATATAACTTTGGCCTAAAAAATCCAGTGTCTTTCTTGCTCTAGTCTCACAAGGTCTGTTAGTTGAGGTAGATTATTTTTGGAAATATATCAGATTCCGATATTTTTTAGTCAACCCAGACAGATACATATCAGTCAGCTGTTAATATTGGTCAGCCAATACAATCGGTCAGCCGATATTATTGGCCAATATTGGCCTATCACAGCTATATTGGTCAATATTGGCATATCTGTCCAAGATATATGTATATATTTGACATAACATAA
This sequence comes from Lutjanus argentimaculatus, assembly GCA_034769285.1. NCBI lineage: Eukaryota > Metazoa > Chordata > Actinopteri > Lutjaniformes > Lutjanidae > Lutjanus > Lutjanus argentimaculatus. The sequence continues at coordinate 32,561,543 of JAWZSL010000002.1, forward strand.
TGCAGATTGTTCAATATTTTTTTGTTTAACACAGTATTTTATGTATATTTGATCAACTTTCTCAATTCAAATATTTATATATTTTTTTCTTTTAGTGTTTTAGTGTTTAGTGTTTTAAGTAGCTGTTTCTAATTATTAAAAATATCAGTACAAGTTTACTGTTTCAGTGCTCTGAGGTCATTTTGGACAAAAAAGTTTAATGTTAAACTGTAAAATATTCTTCCTCCATTACATATCTTTGTTGCGAGTGTTTGATAAACAGCACCAGCCCCAAAAATTCAGTATTGGTCGGGCACTATTCTTTATCCTTCATCTTGAGGCTGTTTACACTCACTTTTACTGTAATCCATGAATTTAACCTCATGATTGTCAGGACTGTAGAACCTGCAGTGTCCACACTTCTTCCCTGATGTTTTGCATTTGTCACCATCTCATACTATTTTGCCTGGTCTTGTACAGTACGTAGGATAGATTGGTTTCTTGGAAGTGCTGCAGACTTTGATCATGCTGTTGTATTTATGAAACTGATAGTTAGTGAGATGTAACAGGTGAAAATGAGAAGTTAATGTAGTGTAGGCTCTTACTTACACTGGACAGAAGCAGAGAAATGTATCCTCTGCGTTCCTCAGGCGCGTAGGTGATCCAACGAACGATGGCCTCAAACACCTTCTTCTCCTTCTTCACATTGAGTCGGTCATCCTCAATGATTTTAGTAAGTTCCTGCACAGAGAGCTTGCAGGAACTCTGTTGAGGTGTCAGCAACCTCCTCAAAGTGCTTCAGTATGAAGAGGAAGGCCTTGTGTTTCAGTTCGGGGTTGTAATAGACGTCTGAGAACCACCAGATGCCGATGCAGTTGTGTGGGGTCAGCCGCTCCTCCATGAAGTCACTGCAGGCTTGTACGATGCCCAGTACATTGAAGCGGTCTGCTGCTATAAAAAGCTCCTCTACGTTCTCTTGTGTCACAGGAACAAAGCCAGTGTAGGCAAACTCGATGATGAGCTTCATCATGTCAGCTGACACGTTGGGAATGTCATAGACCCGACTGTCTGGAGTCGACCAGTAGGTGTAGAGGGCTCTGTGGGCCAAGACGGAGGCAAAATAATGGACTGAAAATCAAGTGATCCATGTTTTCCCTTCATATTTACACTAAATAAATGTATTATATCAATATAAACCACATAATGTACTTTTCATTTCATTTATATACACATCTGAGATGGCTGACAAACTTTTATTCTTCCTTGGCTTGAGATGGAATGCAAACAGGAGATTATGCAGAAAACTAAAGCACCCTTTTTATTTGTTTTAAACTGGGAATTTTAATTGCGTTTTGCAGAACAAAACTATCTTCCACCAGATGAGATGTATACTCTGTAGTGAAGCATGAGGCTCCTGTTGCAGCCACTTGGGGTGTCAGAGAGCACATTTGTTTGAGGGAACTGATTTTGCCAATAAAGTAGGGTCTGCCATTAGCTGCCCAGTAATAATATTGAAATGCTGTGAAGGATAAACTCCCAGTTTCTTGGGCTTTTCATCATCATCATTATTAAATCAAGTTGTTTAAAAAAACGACAATAAAAGCTTGACTGGAATATTTTGAAACATGTACATGCATTTATAAACTTTCTTAAGCTTGTCTAACTGAACACTAAATTTGTTCTTAAATAAGGGTTTAGGATTTCCAGAAATAGACCGGCCCAAATAAGTAAACTGTCTGAAGTTAAAATGGCTAACAAGAGAAAACGAAGTGGAATTAAAGCTGCATCCAGCGCCTGCACAGATTGACTCAACTACAGTTCCCAAAACATCTTGTAAAATGATGTTAGTAATCTTAAGATTGCATTGAATGCATTTAATGAGTAATATCATGCAAGTCTTTTTGCATTTAAGGTTGTGGTGAGACTTCAGAGCTGTCAAACTGGATGTGATTTGTAATGTAATATGATTTTCTCTTTTTTGAGTTATGCACAAATTGGACCTCCAAGTGATAAATTTATTTGCACATGAATATTAGAAATCCAGTATTTACAATCACAAATGCAACTCATTAAAAATTATGTCTGATGCCACGTAAAACAATTGTGCACAAAAAGGCTGGCAGTAAAAATCATCACCTGGAAGCAGAATCAGCTTTGATACCCACAATTTTTTAAGGTATATTTATATATTATGTTCATGCAACTTTCACTAACTTGTTTCCCCATGAATCAGTGTCTCTTGTCAATAAGCATTAACATCTGATAACAGGCTCACCTGAAGTACGAGCTGCAGTTACAGAGGATGACCTTGTGCGCGTGAAACTCAACGTTGTCCACTCTGATCACGGCGTCACACAACTGTTTCTCCAGACGGAGCTCATTGTACACTGAGCTGGCTTCACTCATCTTGGCTTTTCAGTATGATAGCTTTTGCTCTTTTTATCGTAGATGCAGATTTCTGCCCTGACAAACAAATAAGTGTCTCTGCTTGTGTTTGAGAGACTGTGTCCTCTCTCACAGGTCACAGCAGGTTCTAGAATGGATCCTTCTGACATCACAACAACTGGTCATAAACAGCCACCAACATTCTAATTCTTCAGAAAAAAACAACTCCAAAACAGTTGATGTTACAATTTATGCAAAATAATTTGATAATTTAAACTGTTGTGATTTTATTATATATTATTATGTTATAATAATTGCTGTTTTGATATAGTGGCTGTTGAATGTTCAAGTCCTTACCTTACTGATAGGACTTTTGTATTTGTTTTGATATTGCTTGTATTAGGGCGTCAAACTTCAGACTGCACTGTGGGGTTCCTCAGGGCTCAGTCCATGGCCAGATTCTGTTCATAATTTAGATGCTTCCTTTGGGATATCTGAGAAAATCGCACAATGTAAGTTTCCATTTCTATGCAGATGATACCCTGGTTTATTTTGGCTGTAAAATAACCCGATGACCCGATAACCCGATGAGACAATTTTAATGGGCAATGGATGGCTCATATTCTTATTTTATTATTTTCCAAAATGTAGAAACGGTGGTGTTTTATGTGATAGCAGCCTTACCTTTTGAACAGCTACATCACATCTCTAACACAGTCATGTTTCGTTAAAGAAATTTCTAAAATTAAGCCATTTTTTGTCCACCAAAAACCTGAAACAGTCATTTGTGCTTTTATTTCACTACGGCTAGATTATTACAACTCTCTTTTCTGTGTCTGCAGCAGAAAAATCTCTCTCCTCGCTACAACTCATCCGAAATGCAGCCGCAGGATTTTACATTATCAAGAAATGGGTGCATGTTACTCTAAGTTTGTCATCTTTTCGTTGACTGCCTGTAAGTTTTAGAGTTAATTTTAAAATTTAAAATGCCTCGGCTCTGGAGCAACCTTCCAGATTAAGATGGCTACATCTATCTCCTCCTTTAAGTCCCTACTTAAAACTTTTGTACACTAGCCTTCCCCTGCCTTACCTTTTCTTCATAAGTTGTTTCTAATGTTTTATCTCTTAATTTTTACTTATTGTTCTTTTATTATTGTATTTGATATTTTATTGCTTATTCTAAATATTGTTAATTGATGGTGCCATTGCTCTTAATTTTTTATGATACCCTTTGAGTTAAGTTCAAGTACTTTACATACTCTTGGGTAATTTAATCCATAACGAATGATAAATAAATATGATTTTTAAAAAGTACACAAGTACACATACAAAGTGTCTGCAGTTTCAAATGTTTTGGAGTATCAATTTTAATATGTGGTTCTGAAATCTTGTGGAGTATAAGTACAAAGGAGCTGAAAATGTAAATACTTGAGGACGTCATAAAATTGCATTTAAGCACAGTACTTAAGTAAATAAGTTACACTCCACCACTAGATTTAGGTTGCTATTTTAGATAAGATAAATACTTAATTAGTGCCATAATTGGGTAATTTGCAGTGTTTTTTTTTTATCACCCTCTACAGACCATTCAGTACACTTTGAATATAGGATCCAGTGGTGGAAAGTATCTAAGTACATTTACTCAAGTACTGTACTTAAGTACAGTTTTGAGGCACTTGTACTTGAGTATTTACTTTTTTTTTTTTTTTTGCTACTTTACTACTCCACAACATTTCAGAGGGAAGTAATGTGACCTACTGCACAACACGTATTTAATAACTTTAACTTACTTTATATTACCATATTACATTACCATACCAAAAAAGAAGAATACACAGTTTTATTATACCCAAAGGTAAAACATTTATTCACAAAATTATTAATAAACAAACAGGCTGTACAGTCTAAAAACAAAAAAGGGAAAAATTGCCTTAAAAACATCACTGGAACATACAGCAACCAGTTTCCATGTGATTTGGAGTTCAATGTGTATTTCTGAAATAAACCATAAAACAACCAAAAGAAATCAGATAAGTTTCCAAAACTGTGCACTGAAAAAACTACATAGTACTACATTCTCATATTGTGCTGGCGACCATGATTTTAAAAAGAAAAAGAACTTTTTGGACTTATACATCGCTGACATTGCTTAATTTCCTTCGGCAACACCATGCAAATTGCTTATTTACACACCGTGTTTACAGTTATTTATAAGCACTAAGTGTAAAAACTTCATTAATCTTATGTACAAAGGTTTAAAAAAACACTTTATCTGAACAGAGGCTAATGTTAATGCTAATCAACACCTTTTTCCTTCAAAACATTAGTAAAACAAATACATCATAACCACTTTAACACATCTAGGAGGTATGAAAAATAACTATTTACAAAAATTATAAAAAGCTAAAAACTAATTCCAGCATTCACAAGAGTCTATTCATATTTAAACGGGCTTAAATAGTTCTTAGCTAATGTAACAGTATCATATCATTTTTTTTTTTAATTTACTGGCCCTGAGAGTCATTTCTTCTGCTGATGATGATTGTTTGGCAGTAACAACAGTTAGTATACTTACATTTGATAAAACAAACAGTTTTAAGAAGAGAAACTTCAATTATAAAAGCAAGAATAATTTAACAGGAGGCTTTTAGTCCATCTCTCCATTGTGTTTCCATTTCACTGATAAACCAGCAGATGGGGCTATTATCCCCAAAAATATCTGTTCAGTAGTCACAGAAAAGACCTGCTTGGTTTTCTTAAAGGGATATTTTGGATTATTTAATTATTGTCTGTGACTATACTTCTCCATAGTCAGTGTAATAGCTACAATAGATGGCAGGTGACAGAATCAGAAAGGAGCATCAGCACAAGTTAAACAATGAACTGCTGTGGACAGGATCAGCAGAAAAGGGTATTTCAGCCACTTACAGAAGTCATTTTACCTCGCAGAACACAGGAGTCGCTGATCTGGCACACAACAACACAAACAAACTAACCGGTGTTCTGTGAGGTAAAATTACTGATTTTGCAAAAGTCTGGTTGATTTGGAGAGAGCAATATTTGGCTTATTTGACAGCGGTTTTCCACTTGGAAAAGGCTGTGTGATGGCAAGGTAATGCAGTGAAAATATTCTAAATCAGCACACACAAACTGATGTTATTTTTTTCAGATGTGCCTTTTTGTAAGTGGCTAAAATACATTTTGCTGTATTGCTGTATTGCCATGTCAATGCCTAATACAACCTGACTTCAAATAATCCAAACTATCCCTTTAATGCAATACCTAAAAAAATAAACACTTATCAGCTACCAAATAGATATCCTTATTGAGTCAACATTTGCTTTCCCACCTGCACCTGCCAAATTTCTGAATCTCTAATTGGATCTTACATTTTATGAATCCTTCTTCCAGCTTTTCACTTATTAAAAAGGTGATAAAAGAGTTGTGTCATGATTCATTTACATACATACAAATGGTGGCATTTACATGTTTACCAGTAGCCAGACAACAAGGCTCCCAGTTCTAGTGAGGTGTGAATGTTCTCTGAAACAGAGGTCGCAGGGCGTTCACAGCTGGAGGGCTCAGATGACGATGCTGGTGCCACTGCGAGAACTCTTGTCCTGAGAGAGACATACTAACTTTAGATTCATTTAACTAACAAGCAGTATAAGCCAGACTATTTGTTATAATGACTGTGTGTGTTTGATGTGTGTGCATTTGTCTGGATGTAAGTGCATTAGTGTCTGTGACTGTAAATAAAGATGGACAACGCATCTCCAATTTCTCCCTGTACAAAAATGAAGCCAAATATCACGGATATGAGCGCTGCCATCTTGTGTGACATCATTTGGAGGCAGAGTTTGAGTAGCAGTGATCAGGTTGGAGCCGCGGTATCGAGGTCCTGCCCACACAGCTGCCAACTCAACTGTAACCAGGCATCAGCTGGTAATCACAATGTGAAACCAGCGTTTTCTAGCATCAAATAACTAATTAAAACGAACACTTAAACATACAGTCAGTACCTGCACTTGTTTACTACGAAGCGGCGCTGTTGTGACACATGCAGAATGTGTCTTGGCGTCTCTCGCTGAAATAAGCAGGGACGTCCTGAAAAAAGACGTTGTCTGGATGGCATATATGTTGCTCCAAAACCTGTATGTACCTTTAACATGTGCAAGTAACCCATGATGCCATGGGCACCAACACACCCCCAATATACCCAGTTTTGATACCCATTATCAATTAATTTGGTTTACCTGTCGAATCTTCCCAAAAGGTGTTTTTGAGCACTCCACTACTTCCCCGGCCTTTAGTTTCTGCTGTCACAACTTTTTTGAGATGAGTTGCAGCATCAATCTAAGAGATGTTTTATTCACTTGTAACAGCACCCAATTAAATGTTTTGATCAGTTTGAAAACTAAAAACTTGTACCTTTGTAGAAGTTGAATATAGGGAGAAAAAGATTTGCAAACCTCTGCATTTTGTTTTTATTTACACGGCATCCCGATCTTTATGGAATTGTGGTTTGTACATCAGTGTGATAAGAACTAACCAAACTAAAATGACAGAAACCACCTTTGGAAAAAATTATTTGACACCTGTTTTGATTTTTTTAGTTCAGCCCATGTCCAATCTGTTAACATGGAGGGGGCGGGGTTTTGACCTAGACGGCAGCCAGCCACCAGGGGCCGATCAAGATATTTTGGTTTCACCTTTGGGGAGCTCTCGTGTTGTCCATCTTTATACATGTCAGTGGTTGGTGTAGTTGCATGAATGTATGTCTATCATCTAAAGCAGCGATTGTCTTACGGAGTAGCGTTCATTCCTCCGTGCTCCTGGTTTCTGTCCAGGTTCGTACTCCGTGTAGCTGGGAGGTTTGTCCACCCAGCCTCCACCTCCACCTCCTCTCCTCCCTCCTCTCCTGCTGCTACCCTCATCATCCGAGCTCCAGGACCCTCCTCTGGAGCGGCGTGATGCTGGAGGCGAGTAGTTTCCTCTGGACCTGCTGTCAAACAGGTCATCCCTGGACCGGGAACGGGGACGGTCCATGCCTCCTCGCGCCCCGCTGCGGCTGCGCCCGTCCAGTGAATCCTGGCTGTGGCTCCTGGGAATGCCTCTAGACCGGGGCGGCGAGGGGTAACGCCTGCCCGCTGCTCCTCGATCATCACGACGGCCGAAGCCACTGCGGCTGCTCTCACTGGAGCTCGGGGGGCGAGTCTTGGGGGCAGGGGGTGGCATTCTGTTCTCTCTTATTGGCGGAAGTGTGATGATGCGACGCTCTGTGGGGCCGTCATCGAGGGCAGAGATCATGCTGGGGGGGCCGGGGGAGAATGGGATGCTGGTGGGCATGTGCTGGGGAGGAGGTGGGACCTGATGCATGTGTTGAGGTGGAGGAGGGATCTGGTGCATGTGGTGGGGTGGAGGTGGCTGGGACTGATGGAGAAGAAGAAGAAGAAGAGAAAAGTAAATACAAATGACAACCACCACTCGCACATGTCAGTGTAAATTCACAGATACAGCATATATTGCTTAGGCAGTTATAACACAAAGAAATGCTGCATTTGACCATTTTCCCACCAAAAGGAAATGACAGAGCCAGTGCCCTGACAGATGTCAAAACACAATCAACATGACTGCCAATTTCAGGTTTAGAAAATCAGAGTAAAAGCAAAATGTTCAGTGGTTTGCTGTGTAGTGAAGGCGTGCCACCTCACCTGAAACAACGACCACTCTTTTCTAATTAAATAGAACATTAACTTTCAGGCAAAAAGATAAAACGCACAATTTCCCATAAGAACTGGCATACATATTATAATTATGACTGTTGTTTAGGCTGTTGTTTATTAACTCAATTGCTCATGAGACAAATACATCAGGAGCTGGGTGGCTTAACGCCTCAGCTAGATAGTCTCCTCAGGGAAACCCTGCATAAACAGTTCACCACCTCAGCTGTGCATTGCATCGTAAAGTGGCCAGTGTGCTCTGTCAGAACTTGGCAGATGATCAAATAGCTTTGGAATAGGGCTGTGCGAAGTGGCCTAGAAATAATATCTCAACATTTTTAGGCTCGGCTGCAATATACCATATATATCTTGATATACACATTTTCTCTAAAATAACATACCATAAATTCTCACAACACACAACAATCTTACAGCAAATGATGTAGTGCCAAAATTAAACTACCTAAGAGTATAGCTGGACGATAGACAAAATCAAATTTCACAATATTTTTGACCAATTACCTCGATATTGCAACAATATTGTAGAGATGATGATTGGTGCTTTTACAAAATATTAACACAATTAGGTTTTTGACAAATAATCTTCAGTAACATGGATAAAATGACTAAGTGCATAAAAGCTAATAACAGAAAAGCTAGAACAGTCTGATAAGTTTAGAAAATTACATCACCTTAGTGTAATGCTGCCTTTAAAACCAGGAAGAGACAACACCATATAATATGTCACATCACGATATAATGATATTCAAAATCTGAGACGATATCTAGTCTCAATCATGATATTGATATAATAGATAAATTGTCCACCCTCAAATACAATCTAAAACAGATACTACAATAGAGTAAACAAAAATGGTTCTATGTTTATATATAAACATTTGTCAGTGACAAAATGATGCTCTTCTGTTTACATAAACAGATTTGAGCAGTTACGTACCTGTAGCAGAGGACTGGCCATTTCCATCCCCCGCACCTGGCTCTCCAGGTAATCAAGCATCTGATTGGTGTTGGCAGGGGTGTGGTTGCCATGGGCACTGGGAGGGGGCATGCTGTAAGCTGAAGACTGAGGAGGGGGCAGGGGCATGGGCTTCAGAGGGATGCTCTTGCCTGAAACAGATCCTGGAGAGACAAAAACATCCGCAGAATATAGTTAGCTGATACAAATATCAGATGTTTGTGGATAAACATCCACCTACAGTCTGAAGGTGTTAAAGTTACAGTGTGCTCATTAACTGACTGACTGTATAACATGATGTGTATGTGTGTGTACCAGAGTAGAGCAGCGGGTTCATTTGGGAAGAGTTGGACATTGGTCCATATATCGGCTGTCCTCCTACCCAGGGAGCCATGGCCCTCTGAGCCTCCTTCATCATACGATGCTGCATCACCGCTGAAAGACGAGGACAACATTTACTTTCATATTTATCAGCACAGGATGGTCTTTTCAGAGTATACAGGCTCTTTATCTGCACCGTGGCTGACATGACTTTAGAGAAACAGATTTCCAAAACAAACCAAAGCAACACTGATTTTGGTTTATACCAGAACAATATGAAAAGCAACCTGTGGAGGTAAGGATGAGAGAGGTAATCTATTTGTATTATAGGGAGGTTAACATGACACTAGATTTTAGTTATGACTCACGACTTCAGTTGGACTTGAGCCTTTTGAATTGAAAATACTTGATACCTTCCCCCAAGCCCAAAGATTAAACAATAACAAAATATCAACTAACATAAACTCTATTCATTCCCAGCAAGTTGACACCCAGATCTACTTTGTTATGAACCAATTCGGCAGCATCCAATCAAGTTTCAGAAGAGAACCATGAAATACTAACATAATATATTTGACCTCCAGTTGGAAAAAAAATGATACCAACTATTTTGTTCATGTAGAAAAACTATGCAGTGGACTTTGTCCCACCCTCTGAAGGAGAAGTTCACGTGTTTCCATGCCTGTCCTAATACTCACATGGCGGCCATATGTACACTGAAGTTATTTGTTACAGTAATTGTAACTTTAATTAAGAGATTGCTTCCTAACTGGATATCAGTGCAATAGATCTCTATATTCTAAACTTCAGCTGAAGCTAATGAGTCTTCAGTTAGTCAAATCAAGTGGGTATCTCTTGAAGTCATCGTCTTTTTAGCTCAAAATCCCCTCTTTTTTCCCCACACTTGCTGACCTGAATTGGAGGAATAGTAAAACCAAGAGGCGATATTGTACTAAAAACACAGTAACTTAGAAAATACCCATTTGTTTGTTTGTTTGAGTAATTTAGACTGTTGAAGTGTCTTATGAGCTTCAGCTTGATGTTAACATGCAGTTTTACACAGAACAAGGACTGCATGTTTTTGTCTCCCTCCTCACTTAAACTGAAATCGTGTTAGAAAGGGATGTTTTCACGGCTGATATGCAGAGAAGGAATGCTTAAAGCGATAAATTAACTCTCTCAATGTACATATGGGCATGTGAATATTGTTTCAAGACAAGCTTGAAAAATGTGAAGGCACAAAAAAATCAGTCTTCCTTGTGTTTTTGACACACAGGATGCATATTTTCCCAGGTCCTGGACGTCTCAGAGCGTCAACAAGTAAGAGTTTTCTAAATGGTGGAGGCTGCTCTCTACCTTTTTCAGGACAGCAGCATTGCTGTGGGCAGCAGGGACAGCGAACATAACAGCAGCATGCCTGAGGGCAGCACTGACAGCAGCAGACACAGAAGAGGATGATGAGGAGGAGGGCTCCGATGACGATGAACAACACGGTCAGCCAGTCTGACAGAGGAGAGGAAGAAGAGACACGCTTAAATTGACATCTTGTTTTATTGTTTTATTTCTGTCCCTGATTTCGTTCTAGCTCTCAATAACTACGTGCCACAGTAGAAGTTGTGGATATTTACGACATTGTTTGACCATATGTTTTTTCTTTTTGTTTCTTACGATAAACGATGAGTTTGACTTCTTTGTCAGAGTCTCCTGAGGTGTCTCCAGCAGCATCGACAGAGCAGAAATACACCCCGTTGTCCCACCACATCACCTCACTCATCACCAGGTCTGCCTCTGTACAAACGATCAATAACAATAAAATTCACAACAAATACAAATACAACAACATTAACAATAATTTCCATTAGCTATTAATCTGCAGACTATTTTCTCATTTATTAATCAATAATTTGTTCTATAAAATGTCTGGAAATATGACATGACTGTCCCAAAGTGACAAAATTTCTATTTCCTCTGACTGCTGGTTGGAGAAATATATTGTTTTTCACTTAACTAAAAAAGATAACAAAGAAAACCAAAAATTCTGATGTTTTAATTCAGTCGCCACAGCCAGTGATTTTTTTGGAATAAAGAATTATTTAAATGATAAATTGATTAGCAAAATTGCTACAGATTAACTTTCTGTCATTTGAGTAATCAACTTATCAATTCAGCTCTATCATGAAATATAAATAGGCAAAGTAATGGGTGAAGCAAAGACTTTATAATAAGGATGATAGAGTGTCTCAGGACCTGACACAGTTTCTTCTTATTCTCATCACAGCTGGGTTGAGCCTGACGGGACCGTACTCACTGTTTTGGATGGTGATCTTGCGCTCACGGTATTCGACGCCCAGCGTCGGCTCGTTGCTTCCTCTCTTCTGGATCACCGTGCGCACCGTCCGCTGACGATCTGGACAGTCATTCGATGGGTCCTGTCCTAACTGTAGTGCAGACTGGTACGCTGCAGAGTCAGAGGCAACGTTTTCATTTAAACAACAAATGAAAAACTTGAGTGATTGGAAACCATATACCTCTTCTTTTTAAACCTGTATGCTTGGTATCTAATGATCGAAGCATCTTTACCGTGAAGCATCACGAAATGCTCCAGCTGCACAGGATGAGTATTGACCATCCAATTATGTGTCTAAACCTGTCAAAGTCTAATAAGTTGTATTTTTATTGCAATGTTGGTCGATCCAGACTCCAGACTGAAATATCTTATCAACTTCTTAATGGATTGAGATCAAATTTTCATTCACAGTGTCATGAGACTGATGTGTTTCTGAGTGAAATCTCTCTTTAACTACTGAATGGAGTCCCACTAAATTTGGTATAAACATTCATGTGTCACACAGGAATGATCGCAATAACTTTGACTGTCTGACTTTTGATATCTAGAACAGGCATAATCAGTTACTTTTTTAAAAAGGGCCAGATTTGGAAAAAAAAAAGAGCCAAGGGACTGGACTTTTTCCCATGTCTGACCCATAAAGTCATTAATTTAAATGTGTAAAACAATGCACCTTATTTTATTTTCATCCACTTTATTAGTTTAAACAACTGGAAAAGAAACACTGTGTACAAAAGTACAGAAGAAAACACCTTGCACCTTTGTAATCCTGGATTAGAAGTAGCTTGTTTTAACCTTTTAATAAAATAAATATATCTGTCTATCAGTATCAGTATCAACAGGCTAATTAGCCCTTGAAGAAATTATTTATTTATACTTATTACTTATATATACTTTATTTATTTATTTTTTTTAATATCTATAAATTATTAAAGGCTGGATTCAGGCCCCGGGCCACCAACTGAATAGGCCTGACCTAGAGCAATCACCAGGTTTAATACATTCCTCCAGTCCTTAAGTTTATGGCTGAATACTTGCAAAACTAACAATATTCCCATCAGCCTCTGCTGTAGTTTATTAGTTGTTTAATGGTAGCAAATGTTAGTACAACCTCACAGACTCACTAGCATGGCTGCAGAATATTAGTCTGCTTAAAATACATTAAAATGTCAATAAACTAAACCAAACTCCAGTTAAACATCTTCATCAACTCTTTTTTTCAGCAAGCCTCTAGATCACAATTGAAGGATTCAAGGGTTTTATTTGTCACACTTAACAAATAAAACCACATTGCATTTGTGTGCATTTCACTACACATTATGCTTGTGTAAGTATAAAAGATTAGAATGAAAAGAAATGTAGATAAAAATATACATCTGTGTAAAAATGTACATATGTTACAAATGTAGCTATACAGTAAATAAAGTAAATGTGCAGCACAGTGTAAAGGAATCACAGAGGACAAGATGTTAGACAAGGAGGACAATAAAGACTGATGCCCTGAGGAAAGAAGGTGTTTCTTTGGTTTGAACTTTTGGCTACAGAACCGGAATAGTCTGTTGATTACAAAGATGACTTCTTGACACATAAAGTCTTCATTTATCATCATCGACCGAGTGTTTATAATTGGCAAAATAGTCTGAGCCACAGCTAAGACACCTTCTAGTAACAGAAAGAACTCTACCATTCAGATAGGTGAAATTCATATTGGTCAGAGAGAACACCAGACCATTGTTTTTCACGTCAGCAGTACAGTTCAGAGAGGAAGTGCCTCACATCGCAAATACACCATCAGTTTTCTCTGCACTGCGCCCTCTTCTCGTGTGTGTGCGTTGTGTCTCACCTGTGGAGTAGTACTCCAGCACGGGGTCCTTGCAGAATGACTTGAACCTCCAGGTGACCAGGACATCTTGGAGGTTTGCAGAGGTGGAGTAGTCGCAGCGAAGGATCACTGAGGCAAACAGAGCTGTGCTGCGCTCCTGCTGCGGAACAATCACCTGAATACACACCGACACTGTGGAGGGACAACAGCAAACACATGGTTACAGACAGGAAGTACTTTGAGTATTTGTGCACGTGTCTGTAAGGAATAAAGCTATCTCATATAGGGATGGGACAATATCTGATTTTAAATATATCTTATTTAAATATATACAAAACAGTCATGATAAGGTGATTGTGGGGAATTTACATCCTTAGGATAATTGTGAACGACTCTAGCTCGCTAACCTTCAGTCCATTATTTATTTCCTGATATAATCTGAATTTATTCATCCTTTATTTATGCAGGTGGACCATGTGATTTATGATTACTTTAATAAAGATGTTTGATTTCAGTATGTTTTAGTGCCATTTTAACAGTTTTAGGGTCATTCTTTGACACGTTGACCTAATAACCACATAAATTACATATGTTCAATAAATAAATACTGTCTTTGCAATGATAAAACAAATTGTTCACTTTTAGCAATTTATTTAAAATGCCAACTTCAAGGAATTGTCTCTTCACTTTGATCATACATGTAATTGGAGACATTAGCTTTTCATTTTAAAATATTTTTTACATTAATTAAATCTAATTTACATAATATGCATTAAATAGAACACTGCAATGGTAAAATAATTTAAGAATAGTATCAAATAAATATCAGTCACCCAAAGTTATGTCACTGGAAACTTCTACACAAAACACTTTTATTTTGAAATAAAGCACCCTTGATATTCTTCACGGCTGAGGAGGTGATTGGAGGTAGTGCAGTGAACAAAGACATACAGAAACTCTAATTTCTTACTTTTTTGTTTTAAATGTCATGAATTATTTTAGAATTTTATGAAAAGCTTTTAACTCCGTCATTTCTGTTACTCTCTCATAGCCATGACGGTGAAAAACTGAACACAGAAATTGATTAAACTGCATTTATTAGATGATATTACACACTTTGTTTGAATACTCTTAAATTATTGTTAGTCTGACAGACAAAATCATAGCTGCAGTTGTAACAAGGCTGCACAGATGCTATAAAATAATGTCTATTAATTTATTGGTTGATCATAGTCTGCAATCATTTTGTCTTATTTATTCTTGGGGATATTTATTCAAGTTTTTTTTTTTATTGTTATTTCTCCATTTTATTACATCTTTGGAGCCTTTGAGCTCTTTCATCATATTTGTCTTTGTTTGTGATGTTTGTAAGTGTGTCAAGATGGATGCCCTGTCTCTCTTTTACTGCAAACCAAATGTACCTACGGATCAAATAAAGTAATTTGAACCTCAAAATTGATGGTGCAAATCAAATAAATTCATACAATGTTGTTTAAACATGTGCAATATTATTTAAAAAAAAACGTAAAGAATCAAATATTTTCACAAGTCTTATCATGCCACTACTCTGCCTTCAACTAAATATTCAAGCTGTAATGAGAAAAAAATACTTTAAACACATTTAATGTTGTTTATATTACAGGTAACACCAATAATAAAGAAACTGCGCGTGACTTATTTAATGAAAAGTATAAAAAATAATAAAAAATACATTAATCTCTACTTTAAGTTTAGTAGTTATTATTGTTAAATAAGTTTTATGTAGACTTTTTAAGACGATATCACCCAGATTCCACTGTGTGTGTAAAATGACTCTTTTTATCATAATAATGTTGAATCACAATTATTTTGGCGAGGATATTTGTGACATGAAATTTTCATGTTGTCCTGTGCTCACGTGCCAAAAAGATGCTGGTGATTCAGACAAAAAGCAGCCTCTGAGTTTCCAAAAAGATAAGGGAGAAATGTGTGGTAAGAGTGAAACAATGTGTGAGAGGGTTTCTCTCAAACAAGGAGCTCATTTCAAAGTGGTAGAACCAGAAAAACAGGTGACACAGACAAAGACACAGGAAGCGGCTTACTGTGAAACTACCAACCAAACAGTCACAAGCTGGAATGAAACCTGATGAGTAAAACTGACCCTAAATATAGACAGATCACTGTGACTCTTCAAATTAAGATGGAGGAGTGTAGAAACCATAAGTTACAGCTTAGATACACAACTGGACCAACTTGTGTGCAGGTAGCAGTAAAGTCCTCCAAATTAAAAGAAGATGTTGATAATAAAATGAAAGAACCACACACACACAAAAAAGACCTGTGTTAACCTTATCTTAGCAGATTTAAACCAAATACATGTAGTCGGACAACAAGAGGACAAGATTTCATCTGTGTGTCAAATAAACAATAAACAAAACCTGTCATGTGACCGATACCTCCAGTTTGGTCAGTTTCACTGGAAATTTTGAACAACTTTCAATTCATAAATACATTGACAAGCCTCATTTTAACGCAGCACCAGGCCATTACATAAATAAAGTGAAATTACCTTCTATTATCGACAGCAGGAGGATCAGGGCGGCAGGTTGTGTCCGCATGATGACAAAACGCTGCACTTACACAAAAACTTCCGACTCCGAGTTACAGGTGACAAACAAAACTCCTCTAATGACAATAAAAGAACAAAGAAAAAAAGGTCAATAAGAGCCGATATTCTAACTTAAACTTTAACACATCCGTTCATCGTTTCCTCCTGCGTGTGCTGCCTGAGCAGTGCTACCTTTGGTTAATGCCTGATACCGCACTCATCTGTGGCCACACCCCGAAACAGGTGAAATCATCCCGACCTGTGACGACACCAGGTGCTCAGAAATGCTCCCAAAACAGCAGTGAGTCAGAGGCACATGAAAAAAATGTGTCCTTTCTGGAAGAATTTTTCTGTTTTAATCCAAAATATGTCCCCCCCCCCAGGGCTTTCTGGCAGAAAGCCTTGATGGTCTATGTCTCCCAACAGCGAGCCAGGAAGGCCTGCTGATGCGAATTTAGCAGTACATGAATAAATTAATTTATACTGTGAAGATGTGTGGTCACTGAGTTTATTTGTCTTAACTGGTTCCCAGCCTTTGGGTCCTGACCTCTGCTGGGTCTCCAGGGCTTCACTGGGGGTCGTGGGGCCAACAGAAACAACAACAACAACAACAAAAACAAGACAACAACAACAACAACAACAAAAAACAGTAGGCTTGTATCTCAATATTTAATTTATTCATATGAAGATAACTCAATAAAAATATATTTTTTAAGTTTAGATCATGGGTCTTCAACAGGGGCCTCAATTTTAAAAGGTTTTTATTATTATTATTATTATTAAAATATGTCTGAAAGTACACGTTAATATGACCCCAACACAGCAAAGATAAATCACCCTGTTTGTAAAGAATGCCAGTGAAGACGTGAACACAAGCTATATTTACAGAGCCCTCACTCTCTGCTAGCATCCTCATCTGCTCACTGTAAATTTTTTTTGCCATACACTGAAAGTAAATTACTAGCTACAAGTTACATTACTTTCACAATAAGTTACCGTATTAGTTTTACAGTAAATTATTGCAAAATAACAGCTGTACACTGTAATTTTGCAGTATACTGTTGTAGAATTTCTGTTTTTAACTATAACTTCACAGTTAATTCCCATTAGAACGCTGTAAATTTGCAGTAATGATTGGGTGGCCCCATTTTTTAATCCACAATGAAAAATAATTTGACTCACACTGGTTTTTTTTCCAGGAAGCAGGGACAGATAGGCCGGTTTTTTTAACGATGAAATAAATGAGGATGTTGGTAACAGAGAAGGCTGATCTTTGTGTGATGGTATTTTAATTGTTTCTGTGGGTTGGATCTTCTCAAAGAATGAGTGAGCTTCTCTCACTCTTTCCGTTTCTCCAGATCAAGACGTTCCTAAAAAAAATATGTAAACAGTTTGAGCTCCTCTCGCACTCTGTCTCCTGATCACTGGCTCAGTGTGTTCATATACGGAGTCATAGGACCGTCATAAAAATATAAATCTGTAAAACAATAAGAAAAGAAATGTGGAAATCTAAATAGTTAGTTTGATCAGGTAAATATTTAAATAGTTTGAACTAAGAGTTAATTTCTCCAAAAACTGGATGATTATCACACAGATTAAACCTCTGCTGCATGTCTTTATTATTACCAACGTACACTAGCTAAAGCATTTCCTTTGATTTTTTGGGAAAATGTTATATTCTGTCTAAGCTTAAGTATGTTTCTGAGGTTTTATGATGAACTTTACCAGAAAAAATAAACATGAGGAGAGTCAGAACTGCTGTTTGTTTTTGTTGTCATATGGTGATGACAGTTCGATTTGGTTCAATATCAAATCATTGATCTTTGCTCTCTACATCTTGGCCCTTATTTCCCTCGGCTGTCCGTAAACTACAGGTTGAGTATTGTAGTCCAAATAGCAGGTTTACTACATGCATAGTCTATTAAATGGGTTGAAATCCCGTTGTATATATGACCTATGGTTGAAGCGAGTTGTCTCTCCCCACTACCTCCTCCCCAGACTTGGGGATCAAAGTGAAACACTACAGGAGGACGAGCACAACATGGTCAACTGACAATAACAAGCGAGGACGAGTCCTCCACTGTCAGTCGATCAGCTGTTTATAACTCTGTCAGTTGATGTAAAGTTCAGCCTGTTGTCCTGAAAATAAAAGCCCACTGCTCTGAACTTACACACTCTGGAGTTTGAGTTCAGTGACTGCCTGTCTTACTGTCTGCCAGACTCCATTAACATTTTGTTCAATTTAACTGTTCTAAAAATCTATGTCTTCTACAAGATTATTAATGATTTCTGAGGACTCATCAACAGACACTAATTCATTCAGAGAGCATTCAGCCTTAATTTGAACTGAATTAATGTGAAACAGGCAAACAAAGCAGTTATTCTGTCACAGAATCTCTGATCTGATGATCTCTGATGACATATCATGATCATATTATGATTTATTACAGTAAACATATTACAGATTATTCATTTAACTGAACAATTAAATTGAAAGCAATTAGTGCATGAATTTTAAAGTTCTGGTTGTAAAAAATGCTTTAAAACATCTTCCACAGTGTGCTGTTTTAATTTTTTTTTACATTGAATCAAAAGATCAGGAAGATTAACCTCTCCTTCCTTTGAAGAGCAACTTTGGCACTAATCATGTGTTTATCCAGTCAGCATTGATGGTAAATGTAGTCAATTGAAGCAATAAATCCCTTAGTGTGTGTCCTAATGCTGCAACTTTGCATCTGGCCAATAAAAACTAGCCTTTTGGCTCATTATGGCATATTTACAGTAATGTTTATTAATATGCACTGTCCCTGGGAAATTAATTAATTGATTAACCCCCAAACTGCTGTCACCTGTCCATCCCAACAACCAATCACTTGCTAGTTTTTGAGTAGTCGGCTCACGTTTCTTTCGTTATAAGGAGACATTAAAGTCACATGATGTCTGAAAGCTGGTGAGTGAAGAAGAGCCAAGTCAGTCCTCCAAAAAATTTAAAATATCTCTGGAACCAGCTGATCAATAATCTCCCTCCACGGCACTGTGAGTCGGCGAAAGCTAGGTCTTCATTTTCCCCTTTTTTTGCCATTTATTTTCTTTGTTCACAAACTTTTGGGGTTAGATTTTCTGTTTGAGAGTGAACTGAACTGAACTATTGACAAAGCACTGAGGTGTAAGTCTGAACTAAAACCACTAGATGGCAGCCTAAATTTGTTTTTACCAGAGTTTATCTTGAGATTTTTGTTGAGGTTTGACTCTAGACTTCTCTTCTGTTTAACTATAAAACTAAGCCGTTCATTCCCTGGAGGAAAGACACAGTTTAAATGTGTCCTCCTTCATAAACGTCTGGGTCCATCTGCATTTGAATGGGACTACTTTTTCTGTGTTGTGCTGAAGTGCTTTCCTTCAAGTCCTTCAAACTGTCACAGATTGTTTTCTCTCTGAGCTCACCCACTCTGCACCTGGAGTCTCTCGTGTTTTTTTTTTTTCCTGGAAACTCCTGCCAAGATCCACTCTGTTTCCTATTTGTTCTCCCTTATATCCTGTCCTTCTGCTGAGGCCTTAAAGCACAAACACGACTTCACTCCGTGTGCACAGCACCATCGTACACCATCCTGCACCAATTGTTTTTTCACATTTGAAAACTGTCACCATTGACTTACATTTTTTGGGAGATTGGCATGAGTAGATAATCACTGAACTTCTATTGTTCGGTGAAGTATCCCTTTAAATTTGCCAACACACAATACAAGTTTATTTAAATACACTTGCATACTGCAGCTGCTGTTCAGTTTGCTGAATGCTGATTGGTGAATAAAATTACCTTATTTCCAGGTGAGCCCCGCCCACATCAACGCAGCAAGTGGAGCAGATACAAAAAAAACCAGAAACAAACATCTTACTCTGTGGTGTTTGATGATGTCATATTTCCCCACTGATGCCTCTGTAAAGCTCAGGAGGGAGTTGCTCAACAACATTCCTGACATACTCCTCAACTGTGAGTAAGGTCCCTCTTAACTGATCCCTCCCATCACAAACATACAGTGCGTGGGCTCAGATGCAAACACAACCCCTCTCACACTCCGATGGGACAACACATAGGACATGACCGAAACGAATGAGTCTTTTTCTCTCTGTGAATGTTATTAAAAGAATTCCTCTAATCATTCCTGCAGTGGTGGAAGAGGTATTCAAATTGTTAACTTATGCAAAATAAGTGATACTATTCAGGTAAAAGTATAAGTCCTTCACTTAAGTAGAAACACAAAAGTATTACCAACAAATTTTGCTGTCCAGTAAAATAATTTTGAAACTGGTATTTAAAGGATTCTGTGCTCCTTTTTACAGTATATCCTAAAAAATAAATCTCCATTTGATTGGTTTTCTTATAAATTGAATTTTTTTTTTGCTATCAGATCAAATGTTAAAGGATTCAGCCCCAGGAATACAGTATTACATTACTGGATTGTTGTTACTACCAAAGCTTTAAAATGTAAGCAACATTTTACTGTTGTTGGTCAAGGTGGGGCTGATTTTAACTACTTTATATACTGTTGCATAGTAACTTTTAAAGAGGCAATATGTAAGAACTGTCCACCTGTTGAATTCATACTCTTACTGCTAACTGTAGCTGCTAACTGTAGCTGCCCTGAGATAGTCTGGAGTGGGTGGAAAAATAAAATGATCTAAACAAAAATCTCCTCCTGCTTTCTTTTAACTGTCTAACATAATACTCAATGTAACTTTGCTTGGGGAAAATGTAAACACAGGGTCATTTCATTTGATTCTAAGGAGAATCTGACCTGGTGGCAGCCATTAAGAATAACTAGTAGCCGACCTTTTTGGGTCTCGCTAACTTAAATAGGTCATACAGAAGCAACAGTAAAACCAGTTAAAAAACTGGTCCTTGTAGTAGCTTTAATTTTTAAACTACAATTCTTCAATTCTTAAGCATCGCACCTTTAAAACTAAGTATTATGTATGTAAAATCTTTATCTCTAATCACTACGACCCAAATAAATGTAGTCAAGTAAATAAACAATGTTGAAAGATAGTGAGGAAGCAGTATAAAGTAGCATAAAACGTTGAATACTCATGCAAAGTAAAACTGTATATGAATTGTCTTTAAGTACAGTAGTTGAATAAATGTACTTGGTTGAATTTAACCACTGCCTGTAAGACATAATTCACTATACCTGGAAAAAAAAACTGGGTTTCATTATTTCTCCAGAGCTTATTTGCTGAGAAGACGGAGAAATAAACACTTTTGGTATTTATGTTTGTGTTGTGCCAAACTGGAACTTGCCAGTTTAATAAACAGATACTTTATGGACTTCAGCGTTGTAACAAATTATTTTTATGTGCATGACAAAACAACTGCGACACAGATATGTGCGGTGGTTGAGCTGGCAGAAGTGATATGTGAGTTTTGACACAGCTGTGCAGTAAAGACAGGCAGTCAGTCTGTGACTACAACAATGAACAAAGACATGAGTCATACTCAATTACACATTGTCTCCTTTACAGAAAAGTAAAGACTCATCTTCTCTCTCTCTCTCTCTCTCTCCTCTCTCACACACACACACACACACACACACAGTTGTCAGTACCAGACAGCAGAAAACACGATGGAAGTAAACTAAACACTTTTCTCAAGATGCGCTGATCCAATATGGAGGCAGGAATGCTGAAATACTGCGTGGTGTAACATTAGAACAAACAGGTAATACGACTGATAGAAAATCAGGAGGCTGACTGCGGATAATACATGAAGGTGTTGGTTTAGCTGTTGACTCAGCAGTGATAAGAAAAGGTTGAATTACAGTAATCAAACAAAAAACACTTCATCTTATGTACACAATCACACTGTAAAGTTTAGACAAACATCATTTACAAATTACAACGATCATATCACACCACACACATAAATAGGTCGAGTTTACATATAAAATGTCTTCATACTGTAGTACAAAAATCTTTTGAAGGCAAGTGGCAGTTCAATACCTTCAGCGTTTACAAAAAAAAAATACAAAACTCATCAGGTTTTAGTCCCTTGGAGGAAACAGTTACTTTGTGCAAACTAACATGTTTTAATGGAAGATGAACAGATTCACTGACACGCAGGGTGAAGACAAAATAATATCACTGCTTCATGAACAAGGACTGTGACTTACAGGTAACTAAGTCACCACCGCACACGCTGCAGCAAATGTGGGTCATATTGGGTTAGAGGCCAGTCTGCAGTATTAGTCCATTTATACCCTCATTAATTTAATACTTCAGAAAAAAAGAAAAATACTGCTGACAGTTATTTTTTCAGTGGTGCTTGTTTCTCTTTGTCCTTCATATTATACCTGTAGTGTTGACAGAATGGCTGAACTTGGCTCCTCCTTGCATGATCAATGCTGAACAATTATTTTGCAAATAGCAACTTTGCTATCCGTTTTAGACACTTCAAAACACAGGTATACTTACGTTACGTCGCATAATTAAAATGCAATCTTATCTGTCTGTCACAAAACGTGAGAAACCTTAATTTCGGGCCAATACCACCAATATTTCATTTTAAAGCCTTCATTGATCGATACCAATGACATGCAGATTATCATGCATCCCTAATTCCTACTGACCCATCAAATAAATTTACTACTGGCACTCCAGTGGTTTGGACATGCATTCATTTCCATCTTATGTTCCTTGCAAAACTTTAAGATAACATACTGTATATACAAATAACAATCTATTCGATTCCCAGAATACTTTTGTAGCTGATATGTTGCAACACTGCTACATGGCTACGTACGGATACGGCTGTGTGTGGATACGGAGTCGGAGCCAGGAGTGGTGGAGCATACTGTGAATGGCTTCGCAGAAACAGATTTTATCCAAATTTTCAGGATGTCCCTTTTAACTACACCTGTCAGCGCCTCTTCCAAAAGAGTCTTACATTCCAAAAAATCAGACCTGTATCGTGTCTGTGAAGGTTCTCCAGTTATACAGGTCATGGTATTCAGAACTGAAGAAGCTTCTTGGATGAGAGGTGAAACGTCTTCAAGAACTCTATCAAGTCCAGCTGCCTACAATAAACCTTGCTACGCAGACCTGTATCTATTTTTGGACCACATGTGATTTGTGCTGTTCATACTTCAAACCAAATTGAATTTGGGCCAAATGCACTCATTGTTGGAACGTATCTAATCCCTTGTCAATCTAAAAATATTGCTTGATGCAGCTTTAGAGTTTAGAGTCGCTGTCCTTTTCCATGTTAACATTATGTTGTCTACACCCTCTATAGATACACGCCATGTCAACATATGATAATGTTGGTTACTTCCAGCTTTAGTTTACATTAAAATCTCCTTGCAAAAGCCATCCGAATTAGGTGCTTTAGTCCCTGAATGTGTTACTGAATGACACAGTGTTTGTATTGTCAACAAATGAAGCTACAATCTGTCCTTTATAATGATGCCGTTGTCATATACTTCTTTTCTACAACTGTGCTTGTTTTAATGCAGATATCTCATCAAAAGGAGATGAATGGAGTCATTGTACTGGAAGCGTAAAGCCAGTCTCTCTGCATCAGAGCCTTTTCTAAAGGGACGAGGGGAGACGAACAGTGTCCTGCTGGGAGGGACAGTCCAGGTCATACATCCCGTCCACATTAGTTCAGTGTTAGTTCAGCTGAGATATACATGAGGCAGCCGGTGACAGAAACCCAACAGTGATGACTTCATCATTCAGCGACGTCACAGGCAGAAACCCCAGTAACTGTCTCAACAGTGAAAGTGTGTCTGTTGTCTTCATTGAGCTTTCCTTCACGGTCAGTTGTACTTTGCATATATCCACAGTCCACACTCAGTAGAATCATTTCTTTCATTCAGTTCCCGTCTATTCGAGGTGCTCAGTCTGTGACGATCAGACGATGAGGGAATCCCGGCTGAGAAGAGTGTTCTGACGAGGACACAAAAAATGGAAATGATCAAAACAACAGTAGAGGGTTTACACCAAAATATGAGCATATATCGTTTTCAGTAGAATGAGAAAGTAAAATAATAGTAAACATTAGCCAAACAGGGTTATTATTGTGAAGTAGAACCTGGGTCAAACTACATTTCAATTATTCGAAGATTTGATTTTTAAGGTGGTCGATCTTTAACATGAAGTCTTTGATGCTGAATATCTGTTTGACCCAGGTTTGTTAGGGAGAGGCCAACCAGTTAGGAGTTTGTTATAGAGGGTAGTTGGATACAGAACAGAGGAGTCTACCTAGTTTCCACAGTGGTAGCATCTGAACCTGACCTGTCAAAGGTACAACAACAACACTTACTGTGGGCCTACAAACCATTTTATACTGCAAGTCAGTTAGAGTTTCTCAAACCTTAAAGCTCATGACATATGAAATGAGTTTGACATACTCAAATTTTGAAGAATAATAGGTTTGAAAAACATCGTCCAAGTGTGTCATATTCCAATTCACATGATAACTTAACTCTCTAAGTGCAGGGGTCAAGTTTGGGGCCTAAAGATGAGGTCATAGTTAGGGTTGTTCTGATACCAACATCAGTTCAGTCAGACAACTCACGTTTTAGAATGTTTATTGCAGCATAACATAGTTAGAGTTTGGCGTCTAGGCTCCGACCTCATCGCTCCTCGCAGATTATGTTTACATAGAGATAATGGGGAATGATGAACATGTATGATGGACCGCCTGTTGGAGCCTGCAGGTGGATGCCGGAGTGGTGGTGGGGCTAAATAAGCAGGCAGTGGCGCTGATGCAAAGCAGACAATGGCCTTGGCAGTATAAACAGACTGCCATATTGGAAGGGTGTGTTTGGTATGTACTACAGGGAGTGAGGCATGTCACGTTCTGCAGCTCAAGTTGACTGCCTGAACTAGTTCGCAGGTGTCGCTACATTACAGGAAATGTCTCTACTACTGCCTAAAATGCTGGATAGGGTATCAGGGAGTACGAGTCTATGCACCGATCCGATAACAGCTCCAGAACGGGACCCTGGTACTTCCAAGCAGTGTCCCGTACGGTAAATTCTTTTAACCTGAATCAGGCCACACAACAATGATAGCAATCATATCACAACCACAGGTTTAGGAGTATACAGCTATTAACAAGAATGATGCAATGACGCGTGTTTTTGAATTACAATTTTGATAGATTTGTATGAATTCATGTCAAGTTAAAGGCCTTCATTTAAAAAAACCTGTCTGATAATTATTCTCTGACCTCGCCTGGACCGAAGCGTTCGCTACATCTGAATAAATTAAGGCCGTCATGCCCCTTCAGTCTTCCCCCTTCCACGTGGGCCCCTATGAAAGTTCTTTACTTTCCTTCAGTGGAAACACCCGAGTAGACTCCCTTAAAAGCAGGTGCATGCAACACTGAGTGTTAAATACTCACAGTTAGCCTAGTGTTAATATGTTTCTAACAAACATTTTCATCCACTACACCAATAACTAGTTTTCAGTGACTAGAAAAGATGCGAGCTCTACTCACTGCTGTTGATCTTTACCAGCATAAAATCCAACCAATAATCTATAGTCCTAAATGTAACTCACCACTTTGCGGCCCTTGTCTCTGGGTTCCTCTCTGCGCCCGGGCAGGGAATGGGCAGGAGGTTGTGTGGAGCGAGTGTTGGCTGGGGGCGGCCGTGGAGACGGCCTGTCAGTTCTGCTTCGCTCTGTCTCTGAATAAGAGGGCAGTGACTCTGCCTCGGGCCTGGTGCTAGGTGAGCGGCTGCAGTGCCGACTAGACTCCCCACTGCTCTTTTTGGAGCTGCCCTTCGAAGGCGTATCTGAATCCTCCTCACCCCGGGCCCCGCTCTTCCCCTGGGTGACCCCTCGCAGCTTAGCCTTCCGCTCCAGCAGGCTGCTCAGGAACGTGCCATCGTAGTCCTTCTCTTGAGAAGAAGTTGATGGTGGATTGACTCTGGGAGGAGGAGGGACAGGACGCTCGCTGTCCCATGTGCCCCTCCTCTTTTTGGGCGAATGAATTGGACTTATCATATGTCCATTTTTCTTGTTTCGTTTGGGATGATCTTCACGGTCGCTGCTGTCTCCAAGCTTAGTTTCATCATTGTGATAATGC
Organism: Lutjanus argentimaculatus; assembly: GCA_034769285.1. Classification (NCBI taxonomy): domain Eukaryota; kingdom Metazoa; phylum Chordata; class Actinopteri; order Lutjaniformes; family Lutjanidae; genus Lutjanus; species Lutjanus argentimaculatus. Next base: position 32,587,776 of record JAWZSL010000002.1, read on the forward strand.
TGAGGTGGACCATCCCGGTATGAGGGATATCGACCAAACTCCTGAAGCTCCATCTCATGGTCATCCCTTTCTTCTTCCCTCTTCTCTGCCCCTCTGCCTCCTCTCTGCTTGTAGGCAGCTGCAAACTCTTCCAGCTCATCCAGTGAGCCGGTCCGTCCGGCAGTGCGGTATGTCTTTCTCTGCAGATGTTCTGAACGAGGGTTCCACCTGCAGAACACAACACGAAGCCCAGAGTGGACCGAAAGTGAGATGGAGGTGACAAAAAAAAATCTAAGAGAAGGTCAATAAGACTGAGTATTGTGTATGTTACACATTGTAGTTTGTCTTTTTTACCTGTGTTTTGTATATTATATTGGTACATTGTCATTTGTAATGTCTCCATTTTTTGTTCTTGCCAGGTAATATGGGTGAAAATGAACATTTTTGCTATAAGATTGTTTGCATTGTGTCTCTTTATACTGATGTTCATTAATGTGCGCTGTCCTTATAATGTAAACAGATAAAGTAAAGTAATGTTTTTGCATTCATAAGTCGCTGCATGAGTTACAGGTCATACACACAGGTGTCCAGATTTCTAAAGGTCTTTTTATGCAGGACAAAGAGGGGATAAGTCAGATTATTTGATATGTGCTTGTATGAGGTACTTATCAATAGTCAGAGTATTACCTACAGTAGACAAAAGGTATTTTAGCCACTTAAAAAAGTGGTTAAATTACCTTCCTTTGCTGACCCTGTCCACAGCAGTTCATTGCTTAGCTTCCATGCTGGTACTCCTCTCTGTTATCACTTCATATGATCCAAACTATCCCTTTAACTCAAAAATCACTCTACCCAAACTAACAAAAAGGAGAATCTAGAAGTCTAAAACAGTTGTTTTTTCCAGCACTGATCATTTGACTATTTATAAAATTCAGACAGATTTTGCAGTGTAAGGGAAAACTGTGCTGTCTCAGTACACTGTCAGTCTGCTCTCTCTCTCTCTCTCTGAGTATCTGTACCTGTTGTGGTTTTCCTCCCCGCTGTGATCCTGTTGCCGTTGATTTCGGCCGGGCCGACGTGACTGCGAGGAGGATGGTGGGTCGTCGCTGTACCGCCGTGGAGGAAGGGGCTCTTCCTGGCAGCGGCGGGGCTCCGAGTCAGTGTCATCACGACAGCGTTGAGGTGAAGAGGGGTTGTCACGGTACCGCTGTGGTTCTGGGCTGCGGTTGTCGCGGTGGCGTTGGGGTTCAGGCTTAGGGTCGTGGTCAGGGATGGCGGGCAGAGCCTTCTTCTGGACATTCCTGTATGTTTGGCGGAAGCCGGTTTCTCCTTCATGGAGGGAGCTCAGCTCTGAGAGGCTGCAGGCTGTACAGGGCAAAATGAAGGAACAGATAAATGGACTGAACAGAGAAATAAACAATTATACAGAACCAAATTTAAGACAAAAAATATAACAAAGACACTGCAGAAGAGGAAAGTGAGAGTCAAGGCTTGAAAGAGATTACACTATGTGTTGCAGTGAGAACTGTTAAATTCTTTCAGGTAAGTAGGCATGCACACCTGCTACTATGCACATACAGGAAATTCAATACATAGAATGCTTGTGTAGAGAGGCATGCCAAGCTTGAGAGAAAAAAAAAAGAAAAAAAAGACACTACCAACAACATGCATTGTCTATTGATCGATCAGCATGCTATAGAAGATCCAGACAGAGTAAATCCACGCAGCGGTTTACAAAGCTTACACTGGTGGCTGATGGACCTGGCAGGGTTGAAGTGAGCCAGTTGTTTCTCTACATACTGGAGCACCCTGAGAGAGTCCTGATCCTGAGGTGAGGGCACACGGTAGGGAACCCCTACAGCATGCATCGGCACTGCAGATACACACTTGACCCGTCAGCATGGAGAACTTCTGTTTGTCTTTATGTGTGTTCATTGGGGATTGAGGACCATACTTGTGGTTTTGCTTGTTTTCAATTTCTCATATTTTATTCTTTTACTATTGCTTCCAACCAAATAGTTAATATGCAGCAACACAAAAACACACATCACTTTACAACTTTTACACACAATATAGCTCACTAACTAAACTCAGCAAGTAACTAGAAATTAACAATTAGATTTCTCTTAAAACTTTTTGGAATGTAGTGCTTGAATGCCCGATACAGATAAACTATTTTCATATCAGATTTTTAAGTTTATCTTATATTATTCCAAGTAAAGCAAATGAAATATAAAAAGCCAGTTTTTACAAGTTTAGAAAAATCACTAAGGATCATTTTAGTGGATTCAAAGGGAGAGTTTGGATGCTTTGATGTAGGGTTGCATCAGGTACGTCCCCAGTAAAGTTAAGCAGAGAGGAGTACCAGCACAGGAGCTAAGCACTGAACTGATGTGTCATTAACAAAAGCTATTGAAAAAAAGGTCTACCTAAAAAAATTAATATCAGTTTAAGTGTACACTATATTTGGAATATTTTCACAGCTTTATTTTGCCATTAGACCGCCTTTTCAGATGAGAAACCACCTTTATATGAGCTAAATGTCACTCTCCAAACCAACCAAACTTCATTGGCAAAATCAGTCATTTTTTTACCTCACAGACCACAGGAGTTGCTGGTCTACCGCTGCCTTGATCTGTTAGTTTGTTTGTGTTTTTGTGTGAGCTTTGTGTCTTGAAAGTATAGTTTAGATTCACCAAAGTCACAAAATTACACAAACAAACCAACAGACCAGCAACAGACCACCTGTGTTTTGTGAGGTAAGATTACTGATTTTGCCAATGGAGTTTGGCTGGTGTGGAGAGATTGATATTTGGTCCTATATAACTGTGATTTCTGACTGCAAAGTAAAGTGGTAAAATAGATTTTCTTTCAGCTGGACCTTTTTAAGTGGCTAAAATATCTTTTGTTGCTGACCCTGGACACAGCAGTTCATTGCTTAGCTTCTGTGCTGGTACTCCTCGCTGCTTCTCCACAGTGGGAGCATCCCAACCAGCATCTTAAGTAGTTAATACACTGACTATGGATAAGTACTTCGTACAACCCCACATTAAATAATCTTTAAGAATAAGAACTGATATGGTCTTTCAGTAATTCTAAAAACACAGTTCCCCTCACTAATAAAGAGTAAGACCTCACCTGCTGTGAGTAGGCTCCCATCTGAAGGAGGGACAGAAGACATCTTGTCCACCAGGGAGGGCGGAGCGATGGGGACCATCGTTGGGACACCAGTCACAAAGTATGGAGGGTAGGCAGGTGATTGAGGGGTGGAGGTGCCTGTTTTTATACCCTTACCTGCTTCATATACTACAAAAACAATTAACAGTCATTCAGACTTTCCATAAAAACATACAACAATATTCTGACTGCTAACTTTTGCGTTTCTGTGTGTTTTAACTTACAGTGTCTGGGACAGCAGCACGTGTCGGGGCAGCACCAGCAGCTGACGTAGCAGCAGCAGGAGTGAGGACAACACTGACACCAACAAACCCCAACCAACAGCAGGAATAACACACTGCCAAGCGCCACCGCTGCCACAAACACCCACTCTGGAAGTACACACAACACATAATCCTGCATATTAATAAGCATCAAGACATACTGTACATTAGAACATAAACATACTGTATATACACATATATAGGAAGTTTGGTTTGGTTGGATCACTGAGTACTGTTGTTTGACTTGTGTTTTATTTAGCATTTCCCTCCAATAACATTGTCAGCCTCATTCTAGGCTAGACAGTAAAAAAAAAGGATCATTATTCCACACATCCCTCTTCCTTGTCAAAACCTGCTGCCTACATTACCCACAATGACCGTGTCGAGGAGCTGGCTACAGAAGTCTGGTAAAGCTCACTTATTTCCAGCTCCACAAGCCAAAATTATTTTCACTTTCACTCTTTCAGTTTTCATATTTATCTCAAGTGAACATAACTTGAGGTACTGAATCAAATGTTAGGCGGCTCCTTTTGGAGCCACAAAAGACTTTACACAACTTTGTTTTTAAATATGTGCAGCTGTGCGCACCAACAACTGTAAATAGTGTACATTTGGTGGAGTTTCCCTTTAAACCTGCATCTGTATTTTAGCACTATTTTGCTGCCCTTAAATGGAACTCATGAGTTCCTGTTTACGACACGGGGAGGTTGTGTACACGACTTGAGAACTCAAAGCTTTCAGAAAATTTCCACTCACTAGTTTGTGAATACCACAAGAGGGGGGCGTTCATATAAACTCCTTTGCAGGCAGCATTTTTTCCTGCTTTACCTGTGTACAGTATTTCCTCTTGTTTATATAGCCATAAAAATATACTGTGTCTGTATTTAATGTAGACTACAAGCCTCTGTCCCAGTTGCATACTGTATACTATTTTAACTTTACTTTATGTCACATGTTCACACTGGAAAATAATGAAAGTAATTCATAGCTAAGTAAACGGGCATAAAGGTAGTAGCAGTAATAAATGATTAGTTAAGTGGAGATTAACTGTACAATATATTGTACAGTAAATGATAAAAGTAAGTAAAAATGTTCATCAGATTTTCCTTATGTTGTGAAAACCTTCAGTGTGTTATTTCCAACATTTACATGCCCTCTAAAGCCTCAGTGTTTAACATGGAAGCTGCAGAAGTCCAAATATGTCTTTGCATAACAACAGGGAAATCCCTGATTGGCTGACAGTGCGACCAATTTAGTAAATTACAGTAATAAACAGAGAGGATAACCATGACAATAATCAACATTTTATCCAAGTTAAATAAACATTTGAACATATTTTTTCTTGAATGCATATAAGCTGATTGAAAGGCCAGATGAAATGGTGCCATTTCTTCTTTAATGTTATGTATTTTCTGTAGAAACAGGATGTTGGGATGAGACTCTTTGCTGAGTGTAAAGTTATGGGAAATCATCTAGAGACAGGAGGCTGGATTGTTGAAAATTAGCCAAGTTATTTACTTTATCATTTTCCAAGACGTAAAAGTTTTTCTCGGATGCAACAAATTGGAACAAATGAATTCTTAATCAGAATATGAGTTACAAAAAAAAATAAGATGCCTTTAGACATAGTGTTGGAGTATTAGAGTGCTGAAGTGAATGATCTGTAAGTACACCAGATAAACTCCATGTATCTGTCTACAGGGACAAAGCAAAGGAAAAGGAAGGAGGGGGCAGATAAGGAAATCTTTAACAATGTAAAACCAAGAATACACACACACACACACACACACACACACACAGGAAACCTGATTTTGCTACAGGAAGGAAAAGGACAGTTTACACTGCTTTGTAAGATACTGAAGATTTGGCTGTGACTACACATTAATGTAATGTGATCCCATCTGCAACCATTATCACCCCTGCACACACAGACAGACACATGCACGCACACACACACACACACACACACACACACACACACACACACACACACACACACACCACACACACACACACACACCCCAGGACAACAACTAACACAGTACATTTAGACATTTCAGAGAACTGTGGGAGTCGATGAGGACAACAACATGTACTAATGCAACACTAACACCAGAGATAAGTGTGCACTGACCATTCTGGCTGAGTGAATCATACCATGTTGTTCTGGGATATACTTTAACACAATTCACTCATTCATCTAGCACTTGCCACAAATTCTCTGGTAATTAAATATGTATTACAGGAATTTGATGTGACATAAACAAACCTCCCTCCCTCTCAATCACTGCGTTTTACTGGGTCATGTCCAAATCATGTGGAATGACATGTTCACCACAACCATGAACAACTTTAATGACCTTAATAGCTGTTTTCCAGCACAGCTCATCTTAGTGGGAGAGAGGACCAGCTCATTATCTGACGGGTGTGGATCAGACCTTTGGGCTAAAAACAGCTCTGAACTCTTCTGTCAAAGCTTCATTGAAACTAAATCACAGGACAAGACAATAGGCTAGTTAGTATAGGAACTATTAAACATGGTGGAAGAAGTCAACAGAGACCAGTCTCCTTCTTAAAGTCCTCTTCTATGATTGGGTTGCAGCAACAAAGATTCATTTAATCTAAGATTAGTTTTGATCTGAGTTTATCAAAACTGGGTTTAAAAAGAGAAAATCAAGTTTACTGATGTAAACCAAAATTAAATAGTGTTTAATCAATATATAGATCCAAAATTAAAATATAAAAACAAAAAGTAAATGTGTGTGATGTCAGGACCTAGTAAGTAGCCTAGAAAATAGGCGACAAAGCCTTTAACTTTTGGCTGCTCTGTATTCCTTACCAAAACATTACACTGATCGACAACTAGCTAAAAAGCTAACAAAATAATACATTGTTTGCTAGCTCGCTAAAACATTAATAAAATGTTTCATTGTTTTCTAGTTTAGCTAAGAAGTTAACAAATGTTAGACTGTTTGCTAGCTAGCTAACAAGTAGCCTACTTAGCCGACTTATGATGGCTCAGCAGAGAAGCTCTAATTCCTCCTCCTTTTAGAAAAAAATGTTGGCTGAATTAAACGAGCAATATGGCCACATAATATAAGATTAAAAGAAGAGGGAACGAAAAGACCGCCTGGCAGCAACTGGTAGACTGTTTTAACGGCTCAACTGGAGTAAAAGAAAGAAGAGATGCATCATAAAACTTAGATGGAGACTGAGTTTGTCCTTAACTTTCTTTCAAGAAACTTTTTATTTTGCTCAATACATATCAAAGTGGCAGCAATTTTAAAAGTTAAACCTCCTCAAGTGTGAGTTACTATTGGATCACATTTTAAACAGGAGTTTAAAGTTTTGGTGCAATAGAGTTAAATTTCATTTAGGTTTAGAGTAAAAGCTAACGTGAGGTTTTTAAAGATTAGTGCAACATAAATTGAAGTTAAACCATGATTTAATCTGGTTTGGTGCAACCCAGGCTAAATTTTTTAAATTGTGTGTGAAAATCCATCCCAGTAAATACACTCCACCACCACCACCATCCAAATGATTCCTACACTCTGGTAAGCAGCAGTAAGTAGCGTTAGTATGCGTGGAAAGAACCAGGTGAGGGGGAGTATACATTATGCCCCTACCTGGCATAATCTTCAAATCAAAGTCTGGCAGGAGATCTTCAGGCACAGCTGAGAAACCTGGAGAGAGACAGAGCAGAGGTGACAAGAGGAGAGGAGAAGAGAGGAAATGGAGTTGATATAAATCGGAATGATTGATTCAAAGAAGGTTATTGGTGCAGCAGCATGCATGAAGACAGAAGAAGACAAAAACAGAGAAAAAAGATCAAATAGATGAGGAGAGTTGGCAGATTAACAGCAGCATGCACCAGAGGACATTCTGGTCTTGTTCCAGAAAGTCTTCATATCAGGACAACTGATAAGCAGATTGATTATCTGATTTCTGATATTACTGTAAAATCTGTATGATTATCTGTCAGATAAGAAGACAGACTGGAACATGAATCATTCTAATGAACATAACATGACAAACAGGCAGGAGCTGTGGTTAATGTTACATGCAGTGCTGCAAAAATAACAGGTGGGAACATTCCTCATGTCCTGAGCCAGCAAACAGACTGCAGAGAAACAATCTGTTCCTGAATCTATTTCTTTGTCTTTTTTCTCTGTTGTTTGGACAGTGAAGAGTGTTGAGGCTTCTGGTTGAGGCCTGCAGCACCATAAGTCCATTACCTCTCTTCGCTAAACATCCCGCTTATCAACTCAGGAAAAGTTGCTATACTGTAGACAGCTGAAGTCACACACCATCTACGCTAATTAGCCTCTGTAGCTAAATGTGTTCTTTCAGTTTTAAGGGTGAAAATAGTGCTTTAGACCAATTCAACCTACCCAACCTCCCTCCAACATGGACTTTGTGGCTCTTTATACTATGTCACCTGACTTCCTAAAGCCTTGCTGAATCAAGTGGCAAATCTAGGGTTACCATTTACACACGACATCCATTTCTTGGATGGGAACAGTGACTGGTTGCCTGGCAACCTCATGTTAACAGCACAACTCCAGCATATTTCCCAATGTGACAACTATTCCTTTAACTACAGCTCCCATGAGCCTTTGACAGCGTGGCAATAGCCAAGACTGAAGGCACATGTTGTTGAATGTAAAAATATTTTTTTCACCAGGTGTTAATTTTACCATTGCTGATTTATATTTATTTTTTCTTCATCATTTGTTTTAGAGTGTTGGCTGATGTATTGGCTTTATATACAGTACATATATATATATAGTAAATTTATCTTTTTTTTAAAGTCATGAGGGTCCTGGGATTTGTGTGGCGTAAATTTTGTGAGCAGAGTACCTCCAATTTGTTGCAACTGTGCAGATCTGTCCACAGACTTGTCAATGAGACCACCGCAGGGGCCAATCTATTGTGCATATGTGGAACATTTCCTCAAAGTGGACTCCAGAAAGTAGTATAAACAAAACTAAAAGGTGTCTGAGGTGTCTGCAGCTGTATGTGCATGCGTCCATTTGGGAGTATAATAGAGCCCTTAGATCTGGCAATTCAGCGAAGGGCAAGACTGACTTTTATTACTTGTACACAGAAATGTGTTTCAGGAAAAGTAAGGAGAAATATCAATAACAGAAAAAGCCAAGCCCTTAAAAACCATCACCACCTGTCAATTGTTGTCCCTGGTATCTTGCTAGTGTTGTGTCTTTTTCCTTCATTTTCTTTTTTAAGGCATCTTTAAGGGCCTCAACACAAGGTCAGCAGATGTCTGAATGAAACATTAACATGACAGATAAGGGGCAGTGTGTCACAAGCTGGTACAAAAATGTGCCTAAGTGTGTTTTTATTTAAGCATTTAAGTTGAAGCTTTGCAAGAAGTGAAGAAGCCAGGAGGCGAGTGTGATGTGAGCAGATACTGCTGTTTTACTGGTGGTAGTGTGATTATCGCAGAGAGGAGGAGGAGTGACAAGCATGAGGAAGAAGGACTGGAGAAACATCTTGGCCTGACTCTGACTGACAGTGCACATACCTCACTTAGCATCTGTCTGGAAGGCTAACGTGTTCTTTTCTGGATTAGAAAACAGAAAGTTTATTGAGAAGCAGCTGAATCACCACATGAATTCAAGCAACTAGGTGCTGAAATTTACATTATGTGCATCTGTACATTTAAGGCACATCTAATGTATTCATCTGTTTTGTCTTCTGTCTCACTCCTGCTCAAGCTGCTGAAGGCAGCTCACTTGTTGAGTTCCCACTACCTGTGTAACATAGTTCTTGCTCAGAGTTTGCCTGCAGGCTGGTGATTCACTGAGATTTACTGTTAAATATTTTGGGTTTTCTTGTTTTCCCCTATATGGCTATCTGGGCAGGGGGTGGTATCTGTATGCTGTGACATGTACTCCTCCTATAGAGATGAATTGTGCAGTACAGGTGAGCCAATACTCTGGTACAGTAGAGCTCTACAGAGAAGGGGGGTCAAAACACACACATTCACACACACATGCAAATCCAACCATACGGATAATTAAAATTTTCTGTAATTGTTCAAAACAACAAAAACAAATCTCTGCCCAGGTAACGTGACTTCACAAATGCTATCCCATTTTTCACATGGCATTTAGAGCCCTTTCTTCAGAACTGGGCCTAGTGACTTGCTTAAATGTCTATTATAATATAACCCATCAGGAAAATATCTTCCTGCTGGCCTTCAGTTACAAAGAGGTCAGACGTCATGGTGAGCTTTTTTTTTTTTTTAAGTTATATTTTTGGGCTTTTATGCCTTTAATGGATAGTACAGTTGAAGAGTAGACAGGAAACAGGGCAGAGAGAGGGGGGATGGCACACAGCAAAGGGCCGTAGGCGGGAGTCAAACCAGCGGCCGCTGCAGAGGACTAACAGCCTCCATACATGGGTCAGATGCTCTACCAACTGAGCTAAACGTCCGCCCAGCTACAAACTTTTTTTAATACATCTATGACGCTGGGCCTGGTTGGAGCTCAAGTTAATATCAACATACCACCACAGAAACTATTTGGCTCTGCCAGTACAACCATTATGGGAAACATTAGGCCCACCCTATTCAGCTATGGACAGCTCATGCAGGAGGGCAGGTTTCTTCCTCATAAGAAGATTATTTATTGTTGACTGTTGTCAGCCACACTGGCATCACAGTTTAGCTTGTAACTAATCATGGATGATGTATGCACATGCTGCGTCCATGACTGTGATAACGTTAAAGGAAAGACAAAACTTAAAAGTTTAAGTATTTTCATTTGTAGTATTTTGCTTGTATGTTTTTAAATTATTTATCTATCTTTTTTAATTTTACGAGATTCCTCAGTGTACCACTATAGGGAGCTGGAGTAACACTGGTGGTGCTCGTACCAGAGTTTGAGACTTTAGACATCAAGAGATCTGCTGATCAATCTATATATTCATGGTTTACACAATTTGTGTGTTTTGTTCATTATGCAACTACTACAGTTACTACAACTTATTTATTCATTCCTGGATGGCTGGATTACAAAAAAAACATTCATTCATTCATTCATTCATTCATTCATTCATTCATTCATTCATTCATTCATCATGGCTCTCATATATACAGATTTACTGGTAGCGGTGTATACAGTATGTTGGTCTGTAAATAACAAGAAATTTCAGTACAAACAAGGTTTTCCAAAATGCCAAATGAGGTCTGAGGTGACTTAGAAACAGTTTGACCATTCAGTAGTTTGTCTATTACAGAGTGATGACAAGCTTATTTTAAAACTGCAAAATGTTAAATAAATGTCCGAAGAAGGGCTTGCACAAAAAACATCATATGGTGGTAATCTACACTAAAAAAATGTTCATGGGACCATTATCTGCAAGATATTTTCCTTTTTTGACATGTACTTCAGTCCAGCACCTAGTGTTCACATTTGGATGTGTATACTTTTGTAAACTCTTTGAAAAACTGTAAAATGTCCCATGTAGTATAAATCTTGGTCACAACTTTAAAAAACAACAACAACAAAAAACTTTTCTTTACAACTACAAAGAAGTCACATCAAAATCATTTTGTTTATGTTAAAAAAAACGTGATATATCATTCCCAAATATTGATATTAATATCAGCCTGAAAAGTCCAGTATTTGTTGTTCTGTTGGATAAGTTGGATACAACGATACATCCTGAATGCTTGAAAAATATTTCTCGTCAAAGTTGACACAATGCATAAAAGAGTTAATTCTTGTGCTGGGTGCACAAAAAACCTTAGTATAAACCTCATGCACATTTAAATGTTTTGGCAATGTATTGTATCATTAACTAACTATGGAAACAGCGGTTGAACTCAAAAGGGAGAACAGAAAGAGGCAGAATTCTTTTTTCTTTGTATCAGTCCTGAGTCCTCAGAGTTCCACATCAGTTGAGTGTCTCACATGGTGTCACCCTCCATCTTTTGTATCACTGCACTCTGCTGTCCCTCCTCCACAACACTAAATCATCCCTGTCCTCTTCTTCTGAAGCCATTTGCTCAAAAGACAAAAGACACCCCCGAGCCATTCGCGGTGGCCCCAACTGTTGTTATGGAAACACAACAAGTGCCTCACATGCCTTATTAGCTACACCCCGACCAGGAAATACAACATGTTGGCACTGTGGTAGAATTAGGGTCTCTCACGTCTGGTTAAAGACTGCAAAGGGCAACTCATGTAACGCTATCTCATCCTGTCTTATCCTGTCATCACCTGTAACATGGTATCATACCAAAGCCATACACAACATTTAACCCGATTCAGAATGCACTCAAGTCTCTGCAAACTGTAAAAGATTACTGTCCAGTTCTTGTGTATGTGTATGTGTGTGTCTGTGTGTGTGTGTGTCTGTGTGTGTGTCTGTGTGTCTTTTGTGCATACACATAAGTCTCTGAGTGCCAGCCAAACAAAAGTTCAGCCTCAGAGTGAATTAGAGCACCAAGAGCCATGCAGCCTCTCAGCCGTTGCTATGGTAACATTTGTAACTGAACACAGACAAGTACACTGACACTGTAAAGATACAACACTCGGCAGATACTTTTACAACATGGGACACACAGAATCTACACACACACACACACAAACACAAACACACACATACAACACACACACACACACTCGCATATTGACTTTGGTGGCATATTGGTGTGAATGTCAGAGACTCAAACAACAAATGTTTAAACCTTTCCCAGTAACATAAAGTATGAGAATGCTGTTGCTATGGTTACAGATTAGGCATATTGCCCAAGAGGTGCCGCCGATTGTTATAAATCAGCTCATTAATGAGCCTGTATTGTGCTGTTGGTGATGAATAGGTCAGCTGAGGAAGACCTTATGTAACAGTAGCTCATAGAAAAATGATTGAGTTTATAATACAGAGTGTGTTTATGTGTGTATAATTAATTACATGTACGGGGTTGGTCAGTCCTGCACTCAGTAATAAAATAAGACATGAGAGATAAAAGTGTGTGGAGGGATGTCTACAAAACAGTTAGTGCAGTGTGTAGTCTGTCTAATACTGTAGAAAACAAGGTGATGGGACACCACTGGATTGGTTGATCATGTAAATTTGCTGGTCAAAGTTCAATAAAAATGAATGTTTGATGAAGCTTGCACCAAAACTTGGAACACAACTGTTGATATTCACAGACCAAAGTTATGTTTTTTATTTAGAGGCATGATGGGAAAGTAGTGGCAGCTTACCCAGAACCAGCAGCTCCACGGAGGCTTCGTTCTGTCCCTCCAAATCATCAGATATAACCACTTTACAGATGTAAACTCCACTGTCTCCCCACTGGACCTCTCCTATACGCAGGTCTGCCTCTGCAGGAAGAAAAGGAGAGGTTAAAAATGACAAAATCAAAATCTCAGCAAACATTTTTTTTAATCTTATCTCATTTTCAGCTACAGATTTAACTAGATGTTTTGATTTTTTGTTGTTTAATTTTTAGTAACTTTCAGAAGTTAAACATCTAAAATACTTATACATTGGTTTCACTAAAGGTTTGAAAGAGGCTTTAGATTAAACAGGCGAACTCATACTGGATTCAGATTGGAAAAATCTGAAACCTAATTTCAAAAGCCTAAAATAAATTAGTGGACTGTTTGAAAATTTTACTGTTTTAAAATTAGTAATCTCCTAGTTAAGTCAGTTCGCCCCTCTGTGTTATGCATACTATAAGTTTAATGTTAAATGTTTAAAAGAAAATGGAATAATGTTAATAAACTGCATCTGTTTCTTGTATCAGTGTTAGAGCTACAATGATTAATCGATTATTAATCAACAAAATAATTTTGAGACATTTCTTTAAAAAAAAAAAATCAGATTTCAGCTTCTCAAATGTGAATACCTTCTGGTTTCTTTACTCCTCTATGACAGTAAACTGAACATCTTTGGATTGTGAACAAAACTATGGGGTTTGTGAAACAGTAATCAACAGTAATCTCCCTTGTCTAAGATTTTATGGACAAAACAACAAATTGATTAATTGAGAAAATGATCAGCAGATTACTTTAAAATGAATATAATCAATAGTTGAAGCTCTAATCATCGTGCATCTCCCAAAACATGTATATGGTGTCTGCATTTCTGCATACTGTATTCCTTTTGAAGGCTTATATGCTATATGGCAATAAGTATGTTTTAATTAATGTTCAAATTTTACCAGCCACTCAATAGATAATACCATTGTTTTATTGGCTTGTGAGTGAAGCAAATCTACTAGCCTCTTACATATTTTTACCAGCATTTTGGCTAGTGATCGGTGCTAATTTTGTGCCCTGTTTACACCCATATGAAATTGTTGATGGGCATTAATGTGCTGCTATAACAGCCTCCACTCCTCTGGGAGTGACTTTCAGCATGATTTTGGAAACTTGCTGCAAGGACTCGCTCCCATTCACAATGGACAATGATGACGACATACTTTTGGCCACATGGTGTTTGATAGCTCAGGATAATGCTTAAAGTTACATTCAATTCATCATATTTTCTAATTACGGAAGCATGATTCCAACGAAATGCCATTTCAGACCATTCAAATATAGTTTGGCTCGAGAATCCAACAAATAGTGGGCCACTGACTCCATTGTACGGGGGTCAGACATGTAAATACAGCAGACAGGAAAAGGGTTGTATAATCCACTCACTTTTCCTGTTAGCCAAGGAAGGGGGAGGAGAGACAGACACAGCACACCGATCTCTCCTTTAACAAAGTGAAACTCCCACATAGAACATTTTATTCTAATACTGTCTACATTCTTTTCATTTAAGCTACCTCATTATTAAATCTAATACATGTCCTGTTGGTTTTCTTTTAAACTTTTAAATGACCAGAGTGCAGGTGAGTGCGTTGGCCTGTCTGTGACAACCATGTGATTAACAGAACACCCCCTGCCCAGTGCATGCTGGGACTGACTCCAGCCTCCCTGTGACCCTGAATAGGATTACATGGGTATGGATGACTGGGCGTCTCCAAAGGCAACACAGTTACAGCTTTCAGTTTTTACAACATTGTTACACTGACCTGCTTGAGGACAGGAGGTGGTGTGGGACAGAAAAAGAAGAAAAGACAAAATGAAATAGAGGCCTTACAGAGGAATGAGTGTGTGGATGGTGGGATGTGGAGAGATCTTAGAGAGCGAAAATAAAAGCGGGACATTGAGGTACATCAGAGGGACAGAGTGAGAGGTCAGGATGAATGAGAGGACAGCGTGAAAACCATTTCTTTTGTCTGTGTTCCTGGCTGGTGAAGAGAAGGATGATTCTTCAGCCAGAGTTAGAGCTCCATAAATCTGAGGCCTGCAAACAAGGCTGCCTCTCTGTCTTCAACAAGCACACATGAACATGCATCCACGAAAAAAAAAAACACACACATGCACAGAAGTGTCCCTTAGAGGATCATTAAATTACATGATGGAAAGACAGTAGGGAGATATAAAACTGAGAAAGGGGGGTGGCATAAGCATGAATTCCTGTAGTTTATCTGTTGTAAATTAGTGCAATGTCTCCCAAAAGCTTGAGATCTTTAAAACAGCCAGAAACCCACCTGTTCAGGCAGACATTTACAGCATCTAAAAATTATGTGGTTAAAAACGCATGCTAAAAGTACATTTTTATCACCTGAATTCTTTTATTAAGCCTATATATGTGTGTAATTCCATTTCAGAATTAGGACAAATTATCAACTGATAATGGGAAATGTATATTATTATTTATTATTCCAATAATTTAATTATTGCTGATATCTACTATAATAATATTTGATTTCACTGATTATATAAAAGCATTTAATATGAATCATTAGGCAAAATGCTCTAAAAAAAAATTCTATGATGTACTTTACTAGAAAACAACATGAACTTGAAGTCGAGTCAGATCTATTCTATTTTATAGTGCCAAATCACAACGTCTTATCTCAGGACACTTTTCTTATAGAGCAGGTCCAAACTGTGCTCTTTATAAACCTTTATAAACAGTTAGAACTCTTAGCTTGTCTTACCCTCAGGTGAGCATAAACTAGAGGTTATACAAACTTCTTTTTCATACAAAAATATGAAATTAGCAGTTATCTTATTGTTCATTGGCATGAGAAGTAGATAATTATTGGTTATCTGTATCGGCTAAAAAAAAATCCATATCGTGCATCCCTAATAATGTGATCTATGATACTTTTTGCACATGCCTAATCTGCAGTATTTCGGGCAGTTGTACTTATTTAAATGTCAGGTATCCAGTTGAGCTGATTTCTGGCTGGATGGATCTGAGATTTGAGGCCTTTCTTCTCTCAAAATCAACCTCTCCATCTCTAACATCTAACATCACACTCTTTTCTTCTCATGCCAAACTGCAGAACTGGAAAATAACTGCTGAGTTATGTAACCTGATTGTTCTGAAAGCTCTAAAGATCTTCAGTAATGCCTCCCCTGTCTCTCACCCTCCTCTACGTGTGTGCAGAATCTAGTTTGGTCATTTAATCAGGAATTTGAAGGCCAATACAATACAATTTATGGCTTTCATAAAACTTGCCATGCTTGGCAGCAGAACAAAAAAGAACATTAGTTGGGATCAATATGTTACAAAAGAACCATAGAAGCCGCTTTTTCTTTTATGCACCATGTAAACTGAAAGCCCCAAAACTGAGAAAAAGCTTTTGCTTGGTTACATAATGTGTCTTTGGGGGTTAATATCTAAGTTATTTTGTTATTTCTTAAATGTATTATGTCTTTTTGTTTTTCTCAGTTTTGTCTGTTGTGTCACATGTCTACAGTATTTGGCTGCAACAATGTTCCAGTACAACTTACCAATTGAAAGCAGGTGAAGTGAAATTCCATCTAAAGCTGGTGAGCTAAAGTTCAGCCTATAACTCTAAAAGAGTTGGCTTGGCTGCACAGCTGCTGTATGATTTGATAAGAATTTGAGATGGGCATGAACATCAGAGAAACAGAACCAGAGGTGCAGTTGGTACTACAGAAGTCTTACTATTCATGATGGAGATGTCTCTGTTCTTGTAGTACTCTGACAGCGTGACTGAGGAACCAGAGATGGAGGCCACAGTCCGGACCGTCCGGCTGCTGTCAGCGCAGTCAAGGTAGGTTGCTGTGAACGACGTCTCGTACCCTCCCCTGCTCCTCCGGTTCCCCCGTCAATCCACCTCCCCCCAGGCCTCCACCCAGGCTGTCGGGGAAGCTGAATGAATCCCGCGTGCGGTCGCGACAGTATGACTTGTAGACCCACTGCACCACAGGGACCTGGGTGGACACACTGTTATACTGACATGGCAGCACCACTGACTGGAACAGCACAGCATACCTCTTGTCCTCTCTCACGAAGACATGAACCCCCGAGCAGGGGAGGACATCTGTGGGAGGATAATGAAGAGTAATCAGTAAAGCGTGAGAGAAGAAAGTGTTAACTCAGTCAAATCTGAACACACAAATCTGAACGCAAATTTAGTGTGACTTACACTTTTAAGCCTCTGGAAATGTTAATTTAAATAGTAAAAATGCATACGTGATATCAAAGTTTAGTGTCTCATTAAGCATCTCAAAATCCTACTAACCCAACAACAATATTTTTGGTGGTTACAAAAGCTATAAACACTATAATGCTATAAACAATACCATTAAGTATTGTGTGAATCTGTAAATCTGCTTAGAAAGTTTTAAGTTTCTACAGTATCAAAGTACACCAGTCATAGTTGTCTGTACATCTATGGGTACACTGCAAACGGACGCAGCTATTTGGCATGGTGCCAGTTTGTTTGTGGGGGTGGCACAGTTCAATTTTGTCAGATGGGGGGGCCCATAGATTCAGACTTTAAAATCCTCCGTCTTGTGCAAACACCACAGATTTGGCAGCCAAAGCAGGTAATAACGGGGAGTGTGTAATGAGGGGGGTTTTAAGGATTACTCCAGCAGACAGCAACACACAGTGATTCAGAAGCTGAGTCGGCGTTTAGGGAGACACCTGTTCCTGTTTGCTCACTTTAAAAATATCTGACAAATCCATCCTCCACTCACTGCATGTCCTCTATGAAACTGAGTGAAATCACCTTCCTTTCCCAAAAGACATTCACTTAAGCAGAAATATGTCAGGATGAACTAGAGATACTGGGCATATTTTGATTTTCCTTTTAGCTGGAATGTAATGAATCATTGTGCACTTTGGCAAGATAACAGAACAAAAACAAAGCTGTTTTGAGACAGTTTGAGTTGCTTCTGCTCAGTGAAATCTGACTATGAGCTGAGTTGAACTGACGTTGTTTTGGAGCTTCTGAAGCCGCAGGACTCTGGGTCACATGATGACCGGGAGCTCGAGCTCCGCAGTTCAACAGCAACATGCACTAAAGAGAAGACCATGTGAAAAAAACACCCTCCACACACACACACACACACCCCGAAACATCTGTGTTATGCTGCTGCGTGTGTGTGTTTCTCGGGCTCAGCAGTGGGAGGTGTAAGTGAACTGGACCAGTGAACAGGGAGGAGGTGAGGGATACGAGGGGGCAGCTTCACTTAATCCAGACCAGGCCTGTTGAAAGGGTTTTGTTTTCTTTCTGTTACTAAGAGTGAATCTGACTGAACACCCTCACCTGCTGTCGAAAAACCACAGATTGAAATCAAAAATACCAACAAGCTGCAACAAGCACAGTGTTGTGTTTACCAAGACTATTTGTTCTTTGTTGTTTACAGACTTTCACAATGATGTACACACTGCTACTTTTCTATTAACAACATCACAGATCTAAGCACAGTTACTAACTAGTACTGAAACAATTAGTCAGTCAATTGATTCAACAGAAAATTAACCAACAGCAATTTTGATCACTGATTGTTTAAGTCATTTATTAAGCAAACATGTCAAACATTAGCTGGATCTATCTTCTCAGATGTGAGGATTTGCTGCTTTTCTCTGTTTTGAATGATTGCAAATTAAAATCATTGAGGTTTGGCCTTTTGAGCCAGCACAACAAGTAATTTGAAGGTATTGCCTAAGGCTCTGGAAAACTGTTTTTGATAGGGTTGAACAATTGGTTTAAATATTAGAATTTTGAAAATGGAGACACAGTATTTATTAAACAAAAATATGTGTCAAAATATCATTTTAAATTAAATATTGTCAGGTCTGGCTTTGTGAGACTACCTGTGACTAGTTCTACATCAGCAGATGTGAGATTTTTTGCTGACTTTCTCTGGAATGATTGTAAATTAAATATTGTTGTGATCTGATCTCTTGATCGTACAAAACAAGTTATTGAAAGTGTTACCTATGGCTCTTGGAAGTTTCAGGAGCTTTTTCTACATTTTAAATACTAAACAATTCATTGATTATTATTGATATCAATTCCATTGTATATCATTATTCAGTAAAGTAAGGAGCCATTAGTTGCAGCACTATTACTAATAGAAATACTGGTACAGTAAAACTGTTGAAAAATTCAGATGTTCTTAAAAGGCCTCTGGATACCACTGTATTGTTGAATCTTGCAGTGATTTTGTGCTTATATTTTTCTTAAATAATAGTATTCTGTTGGTCATCTATGTAAAGACCTCTGGTCTGATCTGATGCTATTCTTGGTTTTAAAGTAAGAGTTTGGCTGGAGTTGCGTGGATTTGGAGAAAAAAGAAGCATTGTTTAAATTCAGATGGAGAGGAAACAAGCTGATACAACGTAAATTCCTGAGAGAGAACATTAGTCTACAACTTCCAAGAAGTGGAACAAAAAAAAGCCAGGAGGTTGTTCTTCCTGGGATCACAGGCTGTGGGGCGATCAAGGCTTTATTAGTTTTCAGTGAAAGCCACCTCCAGTGGAGAAAATGAAAGCAGAAGAAAGAGGAGGAGGGGGAGTAAGTTACTCTTGTAATATTGGACAGAGAAGCCTTGTTGACATATTTGTGAGATTTAAGTTTACTATAAATGTTTTGATGTTGAGTTCTTGATTTCATGTGGAGAAATAATGTCCCAAAACTTTTTTTCAGATAAAAATAACTCACTGATTTCTCACCACACTGTCTTTTGCTTGTCATGGAGATAGACATGTTCAGTGTCTTTCATGTGTACATTCATTCAACCAAATACGACACTAAAAGAAACCCATTATCAACCTCACAACAATGAGCCTGTATGCCACTGTAGTATCTGATAACTGAGATACTGATAGTAGAGCTGCAACGAATAACTGATTGATTGATTAGTCCATCAAATGAAAATGCATTAATTAACAACTATTTTGATAGTAAATAAATCCTTTCAGTCATTTCTCAAGAAAAAAAACAGGACATTTGCTGGTTCCAGCTTCTACACTGTAAGGATTCGCTGCTTTTCTTTGCCATTTATGATAGTAAATGAAGAGTCTTTGGGTTTTGGACTATTGGTAGCACAAATGGAGCAATCTGAGAGCATCACTTTGGGCTCTGAGAAATTGTATTCTTGAGTATTCTTAACAAATTTTTGTTTTTTTGGTTGCAGCTTTGTACAGTGGTATGTTGCTGCTCCTCTAACTTCAGGTGTATTTATATATTTTCAGTATCATTGTTTCCACATTATTTCCACATTATACTTTATTATATTTATTAAGTTCTATCTAATCTAATCTAATCTAATCTAAATAAATACAACTTTATATACCGTATATGCCCATCACAAATAAAAGGTCTTATTTTCTCCAACTGACTCTCAAAACCAAAATATATTCAGTTTTAGGGCTGCATCTAATTATTATTTCCATTATTTTAACCAGTTAAAAATTTTATTCCATAAAATGTCAGAAAAATGGTGAAAAATATCTCCCAATATTCAAGGTGAGATCCTCAAATGTCTTGTTGTTCCACAACTGAAAGATATTCAGTTCACTGTCATAGAGAACAAAGAAACCAGAAAATATTCACATTTGAGAAGCTGACTCTGGACATTTTTATGAAAACAAACAAACAATCGATTAATCATTGCATTTATTCAGTTTACTGTTGTATAAGACTAAGAGAACCTGAATGTATTCACATCTGAGAAGCTGGAGCCAGGACCTTTTTGCCATTATTGCATAAAAAATTACTTCAGTGATAATCAACTATATGAAAATAGTTGCAGATTCACAGATATTTCTAGCATATCAGGTGTTGCACATATATTATCATTTATGCACACAGGTCTGGGGTTATCATACTGTATATATCGTGACTTTGCCAACCTGCTTGATTTGTTATGTGTTTATATAACTGTTTTTGCCACCTCACATACGTCTAATGTGTGTTTCTTAAAGATTTAAGATCTAAAAATGAGATGAAGAGGTCAGAAGTTAGACCTCCTGATCCACAAAGCTTGTGGTGGGATCATTCACACATGATGCTTGCATAGCACTCAACACATATCGCAGCTTTGGCAGAATAGAAACCACCTTTATATGCAAAGGAAGAACAACTAACGCTCGACTTATTAAACATAATTATTAATACGTGGGAAAAGTTTGAATCTAAATGCTGAAGTCGTCTGTGAAGGTTCAATCATTAAAGAACAGCTGCAGGTTAGCATAACATCCAAACTTAAATCTGAATCAGCGTAAAAACCTTGTTGCACCACTTTACGCAGTGAATCCCACCTTTTTTTTCTGCTCTCTTACCTGTAAGAAAAACAATAAAAATCCACCACTTCGGTATGAAAAACATTTTCCAACCCCCGCAGGTGAATTTCTGCTGAACGTCGTCCTCTTTTCTCTTGCGTCTCATCTCTGAACGATGTTTCAAAACTCCTGCTCCAGACAGTCTGACTGGCAGATAACGGGACAGGTCCGAGGAGCACCAGCAGCCGGCGGCCAAGTTCCACTTCGGCAGGTTATCAAAATAAAATTCCCAAACTTCGGAAGGCATGCTTTTCAAGTTGAATCATTCGTTGCGGGATAATTCATGGAGCCATCGTTATTGTGAAATAAATCCCGACAGGATGATGCTTTATTACATGGTTACTTACCACCTTACAAAAAAAAAAAAAAAAAAGGTACACATTTATGTGACACAAAATATTAATTTTAAAATTATTTTATGGCTTAATTTCACAATAATGACCTGCTCATCGTACATTATCCAGCTTGTTACATTGGTTATGTCACCAAAATAGTAAATATATTGTCACTAAATATTAATTTTAAAATGATTTTAGTGATTTAACAATGATCTTATCGTTCCTCCAGAGTCTATGATCTAAACTGTGTCCATGGCAATAGTGTGTTCTTCATAGCAAATATAACAGGCCTAAATTACAGACTGTAATCTACCAATGAAAATCGAGTATTTAACAAAGCCATGAAATAATTTGAGATACTAAGTCATTATTTCATTATTTTTTGAAATTTTCTCATTACAGTGACTGGACCCCCCCCCCCCCCCAGTGGCAGATGTGGGCTTCCATAGACAATGAATGAGAGTGTTATGAAGAGAGGCTGAAACCTCAGACAGTAATAGAATAACATTTTAAATATTGAAATGTTCAGTATTTTGAAATTTTCTCATGAGGGGCCAATATTTTGTATAGGTTTGAAAGATTAAGTGCTTTTATTGCTGTGCTGCTTTACTTTTTATATTACTAGGCTATATAAACTGTATATCTCTGTGTGTTATAATATTCAAATATGTTCATCTATATATTTACTTGAGTATCAAGCAATCTGCATACGTAAAGTGAAATGTTAATAGAAGGCGTTGGCCATCATTGAAAATAACGCATTAAATTCTTTAAGTTATCATTTTATTTTGAAGTCCGAATGACCCATATCCGGTACTAGTTGTCTAGTTGTGTAACTTTACTCATTGTCCAAAGACAATGGATGGTTGCGGTGGTGGAGGGAAGCGGGAGGGTGAAGTCTGAAAGACGTAGTAAGGAAACTTTAAATGTTAAAAAAGACATGAATAAATCCCCAACAAAAATAATTAAGACCATACTACCTAAATTAATAATAATAAAACAACTAATAATATGCATTATATCCCACATGTTGGATCTTATCATGTGATCATATGAGACCTGAGGTGCTTGTCATGTTGCCATCTAGTGTTCAGGATTCACAGTTGCAAGAAACTACATTATTCATATTATTTCATCAACTTTATTTTTTGCAGCGTATTTCATGAATGGAATAACAGATAATCTTGATAAATCCCAATGTAAAACTGGTAATGTTAACATTGCTGAGATACAAATAAAAGCATATGTACATTGTCATATTTCTATTATTTCTATAAAATAATTCAACATAAAAAACATTTGAATCAATGGCCCTTTCTACCTCTGACTGAATGAGGGAAATTCTGCAATGTTGTATCAATAAAGTTTATCTTATTAAAATTGGAAATTTCATTTAAGATGTAAATATATACATATACATATATATATATATGTATATATATATATATATATATATATATATATATAACCTGTCTGTGGTGACAGTATCAATCCCAACAATCAGAGGAAGTTGTAGCACTAGTTTCTCTAACATAACGGTGAAAAGGGAGATGGATGTTAAAACCGGTTCAATGTTTTTGTATAAAAGAATATACAGTAAATAAACACATACAGTTCTATAAAGCATAAAGAATTGGCTTACACAAAACTGAAGCCATTTTCTTTCATGTGGAGGTAACCTAAAAAAACAAAACAAAAAAAAAAAAAAAAAAAACTACCACCAGTTACACCAAACAGCATCTAAAATCAAGACACACAGACAGACAGACACACATAAGACCTTGGATTCTTATGCAACAATGGCAACATATTGAATTTTAAAGCTAAAATGTCAACTCATTTCAGGATTACACAGCTTGCTAAAAATAATCCTGCTAGTTCTTCTCTGTAAAAACATTTGCCTCAATACAGTTCTTAATATTTGTATGACGTAAGTTTTGGTATACATTATGTACAGATCGTGCCCTGGGCAGTGTTTATACCCAAGCCTGAAAGGTTGTAACTGTTGACCCACCTTACCCACACCCTGTTTAAAAAGGATCAGATGGGCGCCATTTTCGGTTCCCTGCCCTTCTTCAAGTTAATCCTCCCACCTACGACTCTCAAAGTTGTTCTACCTGTTAAAGAGAAAATGACAGATTACACGTCCTCTTAATTCTAGTTTATTACACAGCTTTGTTAAATGCTTGATTCCGATTGGTCAATTACTGCATTTTAAGATCTGTTATTTCTGAATAGCAAACTGCTGCTATGACTAACAGACCGTTGCTATGGACACAGCTCTGATCATAGACCCCAGAGGTGCAATAAAATAATTTTTAAATTAATGTTTTGTATCAAATGACCGATTTCTTTACTTAAGTAGCCATGAAATAAGTGGGATAATATACAGTGAGCAGGTCATTATGGCAAAATGAACCCAGACAACTGAAGGAGTTTCTATCACCATAAGAACACACTCACTGTGTGTTCTCCCTCACAAAGCTGTGGACTTTCGGCCAGTTGTCCCTTCCTAGGCCCCGCCCCCTTTCACTCTGTGCCCCAATAACAGTTGAGAAAGCCTCGTACGGTCAAATTTCTCCTTTTCTGTTTTCTGTAGGCTGCTTGGATATGCTATATACAAGTCTTGTCTAAGTTCAAAAGAAAAAAACCAATTTTAAAAATCATTAAAATGGCTTTGTTAAATACTCAATTCTGACTGGTCAATTACAGCATTTTAGGGTTTCTTATTTTTGTATAGCAGACTGTTGCTATGGACACAGTTCTGACCATAGATTCTGGAAGAACCATAAAATCATTGTTAAATCACTAAAATCATTTTATATATTTTGTCAGATTCTTGAATTTTTTGGTACTTGACCATGTAACATGCAGTATAATGTACTGTACAGTGAGCAG
Organism: Lutjanus argentimaculatus; assembly: GCA_034769285.1. Lineage (NCBI taxonomy): Eukaryota > Metazoa > Chordata > Actinopteri > Lutjaniformes > Lutjanidae > Lutjanus > Lutjanus argentimaculatus. Next base: position 32,612,080 of record JAWZSL010000002.1, read on the forward strand.
GTCACTACATTGCGAAATAAATCCATAAAATCGTTTTAAAATTAATTAATTAATTAATTAATTTTGTGTCACATAAATGTGTGCCAAATCTATTTTTTGTTTTTGTAACCATGTAATAAAACCCTTCAGGATGATTCAAGACCTGCATCATCCTGTTGGGATTTATTTCACAAAATTGACCTACTCACTGTACATTACCCCACACTTGCTGTTTAACTTGTAAAAGTGACATAGGCCAGTGTAGTCACATCTTAGCTAAAGTTGACAAAACAAGGAACTAGCTATCAAACGACTGATGTAATAAACTAGCTAGTTAGCTAGTCTTCTGTTAACAGTAGCTGTCAAATGTAACCTGCTAGATAATGATTGATATACATTAGCTAGCTAGTTAGCTAATGACTATATATGTCAGTTTAATAGGTCCTCCAGCAACATCTTTTAACAATCTACAAAATTTGGTTTTCTTTTCAGCATAGACAAGAAGCATCTAAGTAGTACAGGAAACAGGAAAGGAGAAAGTTGACATGGTTCTTTGGGGTACAAAGCTTGCTCAACTTCGTATGAGTCAATTATGTCCCAGTGAGATCAATGGAGGCAAAAATTGGACAATTAGACTTGAGTCACTAGAGAGAGAAAATGGAGGACAGTGGCTGACACAGGTTGGAGGCCCTAGTCATCGTAGTCCCTCCTCGGTGGATTATTATGGGGTGGTGCAGGTGATCTGTCACGTCCACGGTCATCATAGGGCTCATCATAACGGTCATCATCATAACGACGGTCTCTGCGGTCATCGTAGCGTCGGTCGTCGTCGTCGTAGCGCTCATGGCGATCACCGTACCTGTCACGTCGGTCAGAGTAGTCACTGCGGCGATCGTCATAGTCGCTGCGGCGATCGTCATAATCGCTGCGCCGATCATCATACTCCTTGCGGTGGTCGTAGTCGCGCTCACTCCGTTCCTCGTAGCGGTCACTGCGCTCAGCAGGTCTCCTCACACTGGAGTCATCATAAGCTCGTGGGTCCTCTTGATCATCGTCACGGCGACTCTCACCATTTCTAGCCGGCTCTTTGTCAGTGTAGGCTTCCTCACGAACCCTGGAGAGTGAACACAAAGCAGTCAGATGTTTGTGTATAAAGGTTTAGTGTTTTTTTATTGTATATTTTTTTTGGCAGCATTCATGTAAAGTAAAACCTTAGTGCCAAAGTGGCATAAACCTACATTCTTTATAATGGCCATCAGGAGTTAATACAAGTCTTGAGACCAGGGCATTATAACGATATTATAATAATAAACTTTCTCAAAATAATGATGAATTATTCAGTGACTATTTTGAGACGTTACGTCATTACTTTGAGATATTAACTAATTATATTGAAATACTAAGTCATTATTTATTGCACACTACTCGGCATGACATTGTTATATGTACTGACATCTGACTGACTTCCAGTGTCCCTGTACTTAGTGTTAATAGGACTTAAAATCACTGTTTTATTTCATGGCCTTGCTGCCTCAGCATTTGGGATTTGTGCCCTTAAAAAATCAACAAACCCAAAAGCCAAGATCACCCACAAAACTTTCCTTTTTTTCAGTTATGAATCTAAATGATTAAACAGACTGACTCTCATGCAAGCCACAATTGACCGTGTGGCTACGAATGTCTTTCACTTCTTCAATTTTACTGCAACATTTTTTTTCTTTTTATTTTACATTTATGAAAAACCTTTAAAGGGATAGTAGCATTATTTTTAAGTGGGGTTGTATGAGCTACAAATAGCCCCTAAGTACCGTGATTGCAGTAGAAGACTCTCCACACTCCTCCCGTTAGCGACGCCAGCCCATAGTCCTACTCAAAGATTTTCAACATACAGTGTTGTGAACGGTCCCAAAAAAACGGCCTATTTTCACGGCCCTAGAAGAGGTTTTACCGGAAAAAAATACACAGTTCCATTGTTCGCTATAATAGAATTATTCTCAGCCCCTCAAAGTGCAGGGTTAGCGCCCGCTGAGCAGCCTACTACACAGTGTAGCTACTACGCAGAGCGCTGTAGTGCTCCGCCGATCAGCTGTTTTGGTCAGTGTCTTGGCTTTTTGAGGAAGAGTAGAGATATAATATACTTTTTAAAAATGAGTGATTTTGACAGTGACAGCGAGAATGAAGTGCCATTCACTTTGGAAGCAAGCGGATATCTGTATGAACCAGAGTACACTGAAGAAGAGCTGTTGCAGATGGAAACTGAACGGGCCGAGGAGAGAGAGAGGGGAAACATCGGTGTAAGGTAATTCAAGAATCAGCCAAATTCATTTTCATGTTACAGCACTACATCTCCGTTTTCACCTATGTGATACATTTGCACTGCAGTGATAGGCTACATTACACTCTTTCACAGGTGTTTCACTTGTCTTACCAGATGGATGGGCACAGCAGTGCTTTTCAAAGTGAAAGTGTTCTCACAAAATCCTCTTCAGCGAAATGGTGACTGCAAACACGGAGATCCTTTAGTGATGCCGGTGGCATGTTGACATCCAAGTTTAGAGGAACTAGCTGCCGAAAGCCAATATCACGCAAAGGAATGCGGTGAAAGCTGTAAGGGCTATGGGACACAGCTTTGTTATTGCATCCTGGATAGCAACACACACGAACTATTTTCAAAATGTTTGAAGAGGTTTCACCATCTTCCGTCCTCGAAATCGCAATCAACAATGACTCAAAACAGCTGATCGGCGGAGCACTACAGCGCTCTGCGTAGTACACTGTGTAAACAGCTGATCAGCGGGCGCTAACCCTGGGCGGAGGGATACGTGAGTTGGTTAGGTCCAAATAAAAACTGCGTTTTTTCCTGCACTTTGAGGGGCTGAGCGTAATTTTATTATAGCGAACAATGGAACTGTGAACATGAAAATGAATTTGGCTGATTCTTGAATTACCTTACACCGATGTTTCCCCTCTCTCTCTCTCGGCCCGTTCAGTTTCCATCTGCAACAGCTCTTCTTCAGTGTACTCTGGTTCATACAGATATCCGCTTGCTTCCAAAGTCAATGGCACTTCATTCTCGCTGTCACTGTCAAAATCACTCATTTTTAAAAAGTATATTATATCTCTACTCTTCCTCAAAAAGCCAAGACACTGACCAAAACAGCTGATCGGCGGAGCACTACAGCGCTCTGCGTAGTAGCTACACTGTGTAGTAGGCTGCTCAGCGGGCGCTAACCCTGCACTTTGAGGGGCTGAGAATAATTTTATTATAGCGAACAATGGAACTGTGTATTTTTTTCCGGTAAAACCTCTTCTAGGCCGTGAAAATAGGCCGTTTTTTTGGGACCGTTCACAACACTGTATGTTGAAAATCTTTGAGTAGGACTATGGGCTGGCGTCGCTAACGGGAGGAGTGTGGAGAGTCTTCTACTGCAATCACGGTACTTAGGGGCTATTTGTAGCTCATACAACCCCACTTAAAAATAATGCTACTATCCCTTTAACATGTCCTGTATAAGTAAAAGCGTTTGGTTTGTTTGGTTTCTAAAAGTCTGTGCCTTGGTGGTCGGATTCTCTGCCAATAAATCTAAAAGTCTTAATATGATCGAACACCTGCTCATTCAGCCTCATGAGCTGATCATGTGATAAAGGAATAGTCCAGATTATTGGAAGTGGGTTTGTATGACGTGCCTTCAAATAGTCAGTGTATTACCTACAGTAGAGGGCGGCTGGCGCACACCAGGTTTGTAGAAGTAGCCACAGAAACTAAGCAATGTGCTGCTGTGGACAGGATTAGCAGCAAAATGTATTTTAGCCACTATAAAAGGCCCACCTAAAAGAACTGATACTGGTTTAAGTGTATGCTATATATAGATTTTCATCACTTTACCCTGCCATGAGACAGCCTGACTGCATTGGCAAAAACAGTCATTTTAACTCACAGAACACAAGAGTTCCTGGTCTACAGCTGCCTCGATCGGTTAGTTTGTTTGTTACTGTGTGACTTTAGAGATTCCCAACTAATCTTTTAAAACACTACAGTCAAACAGTAACACAAAACAAATAAACAGATTGAGGCAGCGATAGACCTGCAACTGCCATGTTCTGCGAGATAAAATGACTGATTTTGCCAGTAGAGTTTGGTTGGTTTGGAGAGAGCAGTATTTGTCTTATAAAACGTTGGTTTTCTGTCAGAAAGAGCCATCTGAAAAGTAAAGTAAAGCTGTAAAAATATTCTAAATATAGTGTACACTGATACTGATTTTTTTAAGTGGCTATAAAATATTTTTCTACTGACTGTCCACAGCAGTTCATTGCTTACCCTCCTACACCGGGACTACTGCTGACTATAGATAAATACCTCATACAGCCCCACTTCAAATAATCCGAACTATCCCTTTAACTTCTAATATCACAGCATCTTGTTCATCAGTCTAAGTGTCTTTGTTTGTGTTTTTATGAGGGGAAAAAAAACTTTACCCCATGGCGTATTCCTCCTCCTTGTTCTTCTTGCGGCAGCAGCAACAATAGATGACGATGATGAGCACGATCAACGCGGCAACGACTCCACCAATGATTCCTGCGGTGGAGCCGATGTTCATGGAAGCTGCAGGAAGGAAGGAAGGAAGACGGGTTGAGAAAAGAAGAAGAAGAGAAGGATGCATATTCAAATTCATCATAGCAAAGATGCATTTATTGGGAATAACAAGTTCCCATAATGTTAATGGAAAGATGTTATAAGAAGGTTTCGCTCACGTGGCATGACTGAGAGGGTGAGGTTGCAGCTAGCAGAGCGGATCTTGTTGGTTGAGGTGCAGAGGTAGTATCCTGATGTCTCTCTGGAGATGTTGAATAGAGACAGGATGCCTCCCTCTGCAAGACAGAAACACAGTCACATGCATACATAAACACATCACTGCTACTAAGACACGACTGCCTTCTTATTTTATATTTTATATTTTTCATAAATTCTACAATGCTCAAAAATCCAAGGGTGGTCAGTCAATAGTTAATGCTTTTTATTGCAGTTGTAGTTTCTGAAAGTTTCATAGTAGATTTTGATAATATAAAGGTGAAACGACATGGAAGAGTGAAATACTGTAGTATAGGGATGTAACAATACCAAAAACTCAGGTATAATATCACAATTAAAAGTCCATGGTACAATATTTATTGCAATATTAAAAAACAAAGAAACATGACAACTTGAAAAAGTCCTCTCTTAAATAATAAATCTGACGTGTGTACAGCATTTTTTGTTCATATGAATTTAAAAAAATTTTTTTAACTTAAAGTACATCTGCTTTCATTGTTTAATAAAATAAAACAAAGGTGGGCAGCCATGACCTAAGCATATGAAAAAAAAAAAAAAAAAAATTGGATTGAATTGTCTTTGGCAATGAATGCTTGACTAATGTATATACAATTGCAACAAAATGGATCATTCAGTGGCTGTTCTTTCATTAAAGGATTACAAACTAGTCTGTGCTTGAATGTTTTAAATGAGTTCTGTTGTTCTCTGTGTGTTTTTTTGTTAATTATACATATATTTGTTTGTTGTATTTATTCTGTTCTAACTGTTCTAACTCCACTCATTTCTCAAGATTGTATAAAGGTCGAATGAATGTCAGGATCGATGGGCCAATCAGAAACTGCGCCACTGATACTTACTGTCGGTTGTTCTGGGATGTGGCATACGAGGCATATTTCTGACATCTCGACTTTCCCACTTGTAAGTGGGTGGTGGGGATCCTTCCTCAGACCGGCACGTCAGGTTGATGTTCTGGCCGTACTCTGCCTTCCCCTGGATCTCACAGATGGGCTTCGATGGAGCAACTTGGAAATAATAAATAACATAAATAAAGAATTAACTCATGCAACATCTTTTCAAGTAAGGATGTTGGCAAACCGATCAACACAGGAAGTATTTTTGATGATCTACTTCCACATCTTAGTTTTGAGCCCTGTACTATAATTCTCATGAATCAAACATTTCCCTAAATATCCTCAGTCACTGTTGTCTTTTCTACATGTTTACACCTTTCGAACTGACCTAACAGTTAAAAAGTGTAACAACAAGCATATTTATCAAACATTTCAAAGAAGAAGAAAACTCTGTACCCAGAGGCAAGTTTTTTGTTGGTCTAAAATTGTTAACACTATAACTGGAGAAGAGCTTGGCTTTTACCCTTTAAGTACTGAGAGAGATCTGGAGTCTCACCTTTTTAACCTCTTGATGCTGTCTACTCTTTTAATCTTAAATAATCCAGATGTCAATGCTCTGGAGTATTTGATTAACTTCATTATTGTACTTTTTTTTTCACATTTTGCAGATCAATTCCTAAGCTTGCACCTTGTCTTGGATAAAAGCAGTACTCCTAACAGTACTGTGTTACATTTTTTAAATATTCTTTTCACAAATATTGATGTGCAACCTCAGGTAGAAAAAAAAACTGTTTTCCAGAATAATGTACTCAGATTCGATTGCCAGAGGTGGGGGACTTCAGTTGATGTAAATATTTTTTGTGTCATACTTCCGTTTTTTATTGCCATGTTTACATGCTACCTGGGAGGCTAGAGTTGACATTTCGGCTAAAAACATGGTGTAAATGCCGTCTTTTGTGGTTAAATCTTAATGTCACGGCTCGCGGACACTTGGATTACACCACAGGAGCAGGATGGAGACATTTTGTGTTTGTTTTGTGTTCTTTTTTTAAACGTTTTATCCGTGGTCACCATTCACTGCCATTGTACTGGATTTGGCTGCAACCCTGTTTTCTGCTGAAACTCCAGGATTGTTTTGTGAACTGAAGATCTTCACCCATCATCACATCAGCATAGGGGTGAGTACATATTGAGTGGACTATCGTTCTGGGGTGGAATATCGCTTTAAAGGTTTTAGGGCTCATCTGCTGGATAGAGAGTCCCTAAAACTGTCGGCCTCCTGCTTAGTCCAGTGTCACTTGTCACTATGCTGTTAGCTCATGGTCCTGGGGCCTCAACAAAGGCTTGAAACAGAGACTTCAAGCAGCGAAAAACAAACTGAGAGTAGTACTGGGGCTAGATAATAGGAGTCATGTGGGCAGCTCTCAGTTCTTTCAGCTCCAGTGGCTTCCAGTTGAGGACAGAGGGCGCCAGATACAACTTAATATGGCCCATAGGATCCTACATGGCAGAGCCCTGAGTTTCCTTTACAGCTGTTTTCAGAAGATGGAATACCAGAGCTAGGGTAGCTAAATTGTACTTTCATAAATGTAAAACTATGATGGGTAAGGTTTCGTTCATTTACGCTGCAGCCACAGAATGGAACTAACTGCCTCTTGTAATCAAGGAGGTGCAGAACCCACAAGCCTTTAAGACAAAGGTCAAACAGTTGCTGTTAGATGGCATATTTAATACACTATAATACACATATATATAAATTATTCCTTTACTGGGGTTTTAATTGTAAGTGGGTTATTGTACTTTAATGACACATGATGTGTTTGTGGTCTCAGTCTCTCATCATGGACATTGAATGGCTGACTCCATCTTGTTGTGGTGACGACAGTTAAAAGGAACATCAGGGACTATGATGGAAACAAATCCTGGACTTTATCATGTTATCCCTGACAATATCATATATGCTGGTACTGCTTTTACTATTGTAATTAAACTAAACTTTTTATGACCACTGTCTTAACTGCAGCAATGACTTGACTTGACTTGCTTGATTCTTACCACAGACTTGAGACTTGCTTTTGACTTACATGTGTGTGACTTCCTCCCACCTCTGTCAATTGCATCCTACTAAATACTGGCATCAGCCATCTAAAAACCTATATTGGTCGACCATTAATTAAAACAGTTAAAGACTAACTATGATGCTGGCTGAGCTTTGACATTTTAAATCTTTTAGTATAATACCTGATATTATGCTGAATGGAAAGCCAGAAACAACATGCAATGCTCAACTCTTTTCCACACCTAATAAGAGAGTATTTCTTGTTACCTAGAACCACCAAACGTGCCCTGTCGTATGGCGTGCCCTCATCGTCACCCATGACCTGGAGGCGACACTGAAACACCTTGTTGTCTGCTAGTGTGATAGAGGACAGTTTCAGGTTAGCCTTTCCCCGGGCAACGTCAACGTCCAGGGACGCCCGACGTTCATACTGCTCTTTGATGTCAGTTTTTCCAGTAGGATGAAAATGAGTGAGGATGACGACCTGTTCAAGACAGCATCAGAGGAACATTAATTGTTCTGTGTAATAATACAATGAATCAGGATTATGATGATTAAAGCAGACAGTTAATAGAGAACCATGTGACACTTTAGTATATTGTAGTAGTCTCACCTCCTCAGGTTCAGGTCCTGGATCCTCAGCAGTCCATGTGATGATGGCTACTTCGGGGGACGAGATTTTGGTTTTAAAGGCGCAGGGCAGTGTGATGTTGTCCCCCCTGGCATACTCATATGTCTCCTTCTCAATTGTCACAGTGATGGCACCAACACCTGACAACACTGTCACAGATTTAAAAACAGAGAGTATTAATGACCAGTTGCATATCATTTATAAAAACAGTAAACTTTAAAAACAACACAACACAATCGATATTATATCAATATAGTGACGTGAGGCTGGATATCATCTTAGATTTTGCATGTTGCTGTATCACTGTACAGCATAAGTGTTGTCTTTTCCTGATTTTAAAGGCTGCATTAAAATAAAGGGATGATATTTTCTGAATTTATCAGACAGGGCTCATTGTTCTACTGAAAATCTGATTTTGTGAAAGCACAATATATCTGTCATTCTTGAGAATTGGGACAAAACCCTATTTTGAGGGGGCTTTGATTTTTACTCTCCAATTATGTTGGAAAATTATATTTTAAAAGATCAAACTCTTAGCTATTAAACCTTGTAACAGGCCAGCCTATTTTCTATTTTCTATTAATGTAAACTGTCAGATGGAAAAATCTGATGACAAAATGTTACATTTTTTCATTTCACAGTATTTAGAAGGGCTGAGGATGAGATATTATTTTATGAATTTGTCAAAAAATAAAAAAGTTTACCAGTGCTTCAGCAGTATTTCCCACCCTTTTTAAACCAGTAAGTGAGACAGGGGTCCTTTGGGTATAGCAAACCCTTTTTCTGCCTGATGAAATTATGTTTTTGTAAAAATCTAACAGACTTGGTGAAAATCGAGGACACAACTTTTAAATAACCAACGATTTTCATAAAAAATCTATTTAAAACAAAGATGATTATAATGGCACATTTAACACCCATGTTATCAGTAGGTATTGTATTTTAATTTTGAGATTGAAGCTTAAATTGGTTTGAAGGTTGTGAATTCTCAAGGGTGTAAAATAAACCAAAACATTTCATAAATTCCATATATAAAATCTTTAAATAATAACTTTTCATCAATAAATGGAATTAGAGTGTTGGTATTAATAACCAAACCAAAGGTTTTTTGGTAGAACATCTTTAGAACAGGTTGTAATGTTTATACATGTATACCACTCTCTCTACATAATATAGCCTTGTGTTTCTTATTTATTTTATATATACATACAATTAATCCTTAATATCACTGATGCAATACACCGTATATTTATATCTACACTATGTAATCGGCCTGTGCAATGATATCTTTTCATGCTGTGAAACCATCCGGCTGCTACTGTGCAACTAATCTCTGTATCTCTGTGCAATTATCCTTTTTACAAGACAATATTATTTAAATTTCTTTCTTTTTTTTTGGGGGGGGGGGGGGGGGGGGGGGGGGGGGGGTAAATCATGCTGCACACCATGTGTGTATTACAACATGTACAACACTATCCTGTACAATTATTCATGTATCTGTGTAAGTAAAAGGTGTAGTGTTATGGTTAATGTGTATTTTTTAAATTAATATCTTTTATTTTTATTCTTTTAAATTTTATTCTATTTTTAATTGTATTCTATTTATCACTCACTTCTTTTTCTGCCTGTATTTTTTGGTCCTTGAGCTGCTGTTACAAGTGAATTTCCTTTTCTTATCTTATCTATTCTCATCTTATCTTATTAGTCATCGCAACATTATTAATTGCAATATTTGATTTTGTCAGTGTTGCCCGACCCTACTGTTAATCTACATCAATGCATCATATTCCGTCAGACCATCACATGTTTGCAGTATTTGAGAATTTTACAGTATGTTCCTTTAGAGAAAATGTGTATAACAAGATATATATTGTATATCGAGACATAGCTAAAAATAAAGATATTAATTATAAGTTATATTGCCCAGTCCTAGATTAAATAACAACGTTATCGTTAATCTGACTGCATTACAGCCTGTGTGTAAAATGTGCCTTCACACAGAATGATTCAGCAGTGGAACCTGAGATCTGTAGGCCACAAATAACTTATTACCCCACCCTCCCACCCACATACAAAACACAGCACAGCCAGCACACATTGTCTCAAATCTGTTATGTGTGAAACTGAAATAAATTTGTCAATGAACAGAAAAGAAATTTAATAGTCTGCTAATTGATTTTTGAGCGCAAAAAAGGCAAAACTTCCAGCTTCTCAGATGTGAATGTTTTCTGGTGTTCTTAATCTTCTGTGGTAGTTAACTGGATAGTTTGGGATTTTGTGACGTTTTGTCGAACAAAGCAAAAGGGCTGCAACTAATGATTATTTCCACTGCCAATCAACTGGTCGATCATTTAACTGATTAACTGATCCTGTCACAATAGTGTCAGTTTGAAACTGAAAAATAGGTCCAAACATGTGGAGCATGTTTTCATTATCGATCAATCTGTTGCTGATTTTCTCCATTATTCAGTTACTTTTTTGATCCATAAAATAGTGAAAATGTTGATCCAAAGTTCAAGATGACGTCCTAAAATGTCTTGTTTTGTCCTCAACCCAAAATATTCAGTTTACTGTCAGAAAGGAGTAAAGAAACTAGAAGATATTCACGTTTAAGAAGCTGAAATCAGAGACTTCTTACATTGTTTTTTTCTTGAAAAATGACTTCAACCGATCAGTTATCAAAATCAAAATGGCTGGCGATTACTTTAACAATTGATTATTTGTTGCAGCTCTACAAAGCAAGATCCCCTACATGCTCTTTCAAACTTTCAACATGTGAGTAAACACAATGTTTATTACAGATATATGAGTAGAAAAACTTGACACGCAGCGCTGAGCTGCATCTCAAATTGATGAACTTAATTAATCTTCAGGTTCCAGGTTTCAGATTGCGTCTACGACAGAGAAAAATGACAAAAATTTGTTTGTGGTGGAATGTAAGAGCTCTTTATAGGTCTAGAGGCCCATAGAAACAAATGCTTGACCCCAGTGATCAAGAAAATAATTGGCAAATTGATCAATAGTTAGTTGTAAGACCAGTTAAGTTCGATTATTAGCTATTGAAATGATTATTAGTTTGAAACGTGTCTCAGGCCTTTTTTTAAGAAACCAAAACCACTCTATAAGGTGAAAGACGAGTCGAGTGAAAAGCATATAAATATTTGATTATGTTCATTTTCAAGCTGCCATTGGCCTATTTCTAAATTCTACTTTCTTTGTTCATGTTTTTTTTTTTTATAAAAAGGTAACTGTAGCTACACCGGTCCAAAGAAATAATGGCCACGCATCATACAGATGTCTTTTTGAGTTTTATTCATCTCTCCTCCTCCGCAGACACCGTTTCAGACACCGTGAAAACTATAAAAATAATGACATAAAAGCGTTTGAGAAACACATCTCTTGTTGCTTATAAAGTCTCTCCACAAATGCCCAGCATTTAGACAGGCTCAACAATAGCATCTGGCGCTAATACTCGATTACAGACTGGTCCCAACAAGTTAGCATATCAGCAGAAAAACATATTAAATTGTCCATTCGAGTCCACTTAAGCAACATTATAAACATATTCAAAACCAAACATAAGTGCAAAATGGCTATTACCGTGTGCGCCTCCTGGACCATGTAGAATATTAATATTTCGGGGCCGTATGTACTTCCTCTGTAGCCATGTTGGCGCTCTGCTCTGTAGCCATGCTGGCGCACTCTCCGCCGTACTGCTTTTGCCCATAATGCCACAGGTGCGACCTCTGAACTCTAATCATGTGACTTATTATTACTCTACATCAAAATAAACTTAACTTACATAAGGAACAATACATCCTTTTTAACCAAGCAATATTTTTTAAAGATGGTATATTTTAAATCGTTTTTAAATTAAAGTTATCTTTTTAACAATCCTTTTCTTATATTTTTAAATCAGTTTTTAATGATCATGAATTGAAACATTAATGAAATTATGACAAAAAATGTAAATTAAACATTTCACTTAAATTTTAGTAAAAATGTCTCTCAAGACAGTTACACTCCCACCAATTACTATGATTTATGATAACCTTTGTGCAAACATTCGAATAAATCAAGTAATTTCCAGAAGTAAACCACTGGTATCTTATACCTCTCAGGTCTGAACTGATACTTTTAACTTTCTACACAGGTATGTGTTTACAGATTTGTTACATTGGAACACATTTTTAGTTGTTTTCTACAAGCACAACTAATTTATGAATGGGACGTTCAAGGATAGATAGATTAGTGAGTCTCTGCCCCTCTTTCCCTAGCTTTCTGTTTCCCATTTGTACAGTGGCCTTTCGAACCAGTCCATCTTCATCTTTGCAAACATCTAGCACCTTTCCAAGTCTCCACTCATTGCGGGGAATCTCTTTCCTCTTTGACAATGACGATATCCCCTATCTTAACATTTCGTCTTGAAGAGTGCCAGCGTTGTCTGAGCGTGATGTTTGCTAGATACTCCTTCCTCCATCTACTCCAGAATTGCTCCGTCAGGTACTGTACCCTGCGCCACCTTTTCCTGGCATACACATCTTCAGCCACAAATTTACCTGGGGGAGGCAGCGGGATGGAGCTTTTCATGGTAAGTAAATGGTTTGGTGTGAGTGGTTCTAGGCTTTTGGGATCATTGATGCTGTCGGTCGTGAGTGGGCGGCTGTTAACAATTGACATGGCTTCATAGAAAAATGTTCTTAAAGAAGCATCATCTAATCTTCCAGCACTTTTGGAGAGGACCCAGCTTAGGACACTCCTAACTGTCCTGATCTGCCGTTCCCAAACCCCTCCCATGTGACTGGCATCAGGTACGTTCATAGTGAAGTCACATTGTCTCTCAGCCAGGTAAGCCGTCAGTCTGTCTTTGTCCAGTTCTTTCAAAGCTTTTGTCAGTTCGTTTTTCGCTCCAGCGAAATTTGTGCCTTGATCCGACCTGATTTGTCTTACAGCTCCACGAATTGCTATAAAACATCGCAATGCATTGATGAAGGCGTCAGTTGTTAGATCCTCCAAGATTTCGATGTGGATTGCCCTTGAGGATAGGCAGGTGAATATTAGCCCATACCTTTTGTGCTCTTTACGACCCTGCTTTGTGAGAAAGGGTCCAAAACAATCCATTCCACAAAAGGAAAATGGTGCTGAGGGATCAACACGGCTAGCAGGAGATCTGCCATTTTTTGTGTTTCTGTTGGTCTACGAGCTCTCCTGCATGTGACACATTGTCTGATGTAGTTAGCTACAACTTTGCTGCCACCAACTACCCAGTAACCATTTGCTCTGAGTTCATTGAGGGTCTGGCCTCTGCCTTGGTGCTGAGTTTTTTCATGGCAGTAGCCTAAGATCAGACTTGTGACCACACCGTCTCTTGGTAAGAATCACTGGATGTTTCCAGTCGTGAGGTAAGGAGGCGTTCTTTAATCGCCCTCCCACCCTGAGAACACCATCTTGCAATACTGGGTTGAGCTGGAACAACTGATGGCCATGAGGCAGTTTGCCATGACTCAGTATTTGCATTTCCTCTTTGAAGGCATCCTTTTGTGCCAGCTTCACAAGCACAAGACTGGCTTGTCTTTTGTCTTCAACAGTTATGGGCTCTGCCGTTTTGTCTCGTTTTGCTAGTTTCTGGATCCGAGCAACAACATTCAGTGCTGTATGCCATCTTGAGAAATGCTCAAATCTCTCCAAAAACTTGTCCTCTTCAACTACATTTGTTTGTAGTGCTTGTATTGTTTTGACTTCTGGATCTCCCACCATAAGCCGTGGAGTTGGTTTTGGTGTCAAAATCTCTCTTTGCCACAGGAATTTTGGTCCAGTAAGCCAAGTTGAACTAACCAACTCTGCCACCCTGAGGCCTCTGGAAGCGTGATCTGCCGGGTTTTGGTCAGTCTCGATATAGTACCACTGTGTTGGGTCTGTTGTTTCTCTGATTCTTTGAACTCTATTCGCTACAAAGACATGAAATCTTCGGGCCTCATTGTTAATGTAGCCTAAGACTACCTGTGAATCTGTCCAAAAGTATTCTTGGTCGACTTTGAGCTCCAGCTCCTCCTTTAACATACTGCTGACTGCTGAGGAGACCACTGCAGCTGTTAACTCCAGTCTAGGTATGGTTACAACTTTGGTGGGTGCAACCCTTGCCTTACCTATGACTAGGGAGCAATGCACTTTGTCTTCTGTCACTACTCTGATATATGAACACTGACCATACCCTTGGCTGCTTGCATCTGAAAAATGGTGCAACTCAATCCTCTGAACCTTTCCTAGGTTCTCAGGAGCAAAGCATCTTGGGATCTGGAGCTTTTGCAGATTTTGCAGGTCGTTCAGCCAGCTCTCCCCATCGTGGCTTTAACTCTGTGGGTAGTTCTTCATCCCATCCAATGCCCTTTTGGCACATTTCCTGCAGTATTTTCTTCCCCAGTAGAAGGAAGGGAGCCAAGAAGCCTAGTGGGTAAAACACAGAGGCGACTGTGGAGAGAATTCCCCGCCGTGTTGCAGGCTTCTCATCCAGGACTACTTTAAAGGAGAAGGTGTCGCTATTCACACACTCCATTTTACTCCCAACACGGTCTGGACTGGGAGTTCATCATGACTGAGATCGACATCTTGAACTCCACTAGCTCGTTCACTGTCAGGAATAGATTCCAAGACTTCTCTGTTATTCGAGATGAACTTGTGGAGGTGTAATTTCCCTTTTGTGCACACATTTTGTGCCTCTCTCACCAGTTTGATGGCTGTGTCCACAGATTCTACACTGACGAGGCCATCATCAACATAGAAATTTTTTCTGATGAAGTTGGCTGCTGCGGGATAGTCCTTTTCATTTTGGCTTGCAAGGTACTTCATTCCATAATTTGCGCAGCCAGGAGAAGATGCTGCTCCAAAAAGATGGACCCGCATGCGGTATTCTTTTGGCTCTGATTTTGTATCACCACTTTCCCACCACAGGAAACGCAAGAAGTCTCTGTCCTCTGGGCTTACATGGAACCTGTGAAACATTTTCTCTACATCACAGATCACTGCAATGGGGTGTTTGCGGAACCTGCAGAGCACTCCTGTCAGTCCGTTGGTGAGATCAGGTCCAGTAAGTAAGTGATCATTCAAAGCTGTGCCCTCATACTTGGCAGAGCAATCAAACACAACTCTAATTTTTTCTGGCTTTCGAGGGTGATATACCCCTTGGTGAGGAATATACCAAACATCTCCTGCATCGGGTTGGTTGTCAGCTCTCTCTGCGTCTCCATCCTTAAAGACACTGTCCATGAACTTAATGTAGTCATCCTTGAATTTGGGGATTTTTCCCCAAATTTCCCTTTCAGCTGCTTCAGCCGCACCAGAGCCAGCCGCTTGTTTTCTGGCAGTTGTGGGCGTGTCTTAAAGGGGAGGGGCATTTCCAGGTGCCCATCTGCATTCTGATGTATTTTTTCATTCAGTACCTGCATGAACTGTATGTCATCTTGTGATATGCTCTTTTCCCCAGGGTTAGTATCTCTGAAGTCAGCTTCAAGGGCTCTGATGACAGTGGCTGGTGTCAATGGTGGTAATTCTTTGACAGCTACGCGATGGCACAGACCTGTCACTTCAGTTGACTTTGCGACCTGTGGTGAGCTGCCGACAATGCTCCAACCCAGGTCGGTCTTGACGCCATATGGCTCATCGTCACGTCCTGTGATGACTTGTCGTGGAGCCAAGGCTTTGGGGCAGTCATAGCCTATGAGGAGTCCAACCTCACACTCCATCAGCTCTGGTATTTCCTGTGCTATTCTGTTCAGATGCTTCCACCTTTTGGCAGTTTCAGGGGTAGGAATGTGAGAACGCTCAAGTGGGATGAAATCTCTGGTATAAGCAGGTGGCAAGTTGACAAAGCTTTGTGAGGAAAATCCTCTAACTCTAAGACCACTGACTCTATCACTCTGAACAATGGAATCTCTTCCCATCATAGTGGTTAGTTTCAACTTGACTGGCTCTAAACCCACCCCCATCTTCTCACATACCCCTTGGTCTACAAAAGTGTTGCTACTCTGTGTATCTAACAGGGCGTACACTAAGGTCTCTGTTTCAGGGGTGGTGGTTGAAGACATCCATACAGGCACTATCATGGATGTGCTCCCACCCTCATTTCTGTTCACACAGCAAGAAAGGGATGATGTGTTTTCTTCTGCTTGCTTGGCATGAGAAGAGAATGTGTCTGTAGCAGCAGGACGATCCTCATGAAGTGGTGTTGGATGAGGTTTCTTGCATATGCTACAAGTAGCTTTATTCTTGCAGTCCTTTGAATTGTGTCCTCTCCTAAGACAGCCAAAGCACAGGTTATTGTCCAATATGAACCTTCTCTTTTCCTCTACAGGTTTACTGGCAAGCTTCTGGCATTTGTGGATGGAGTGACTTTCTCCACAGAACATGCATGGGACTGAGTTTGGAGATGTAAATGAGGTGTTCACTTTCTTTGATCCATTTGAATCCTTTGAGCTGTTCTCCACAGCACTGTGTGTTTTTATCACTGTAGTTGATTTATCTGATGTTTTCATGTTCGTAACGAACACATTAGCCTTTGGGCGCTTTATGTCTCTTGTTGGCTTTTCTTCGACATGTTTTAAAGCATGAAATGATGTCACAGGATTGCATGCAATATCCGCCTCCTTAGCCACAAAATCAGCAAACTCCTTGAAATTGGGGTATTCCTCTGTTTGTCGCAGCTGCTTTGTGACATGACGATTCCAGCGAGAGGTCAACCAATCAGGGAGCTTTTGGAGCATCTTTTGATTTTCCTCACAGTCATTTAGCACCTGGAGCCCTTTGATGTGTGGCATGGCGTTGCTGCAGGCTGACAGAAAATCACTGAATTGTCTCAGTTTGAGCGACTCTCTTGAGCCAATCTTTGGCCAGTTATTCAGTTTTTCTCTAAATGCACGCTGAATCACAAAGGAGTGGCCATACCGAGTGTTCAATGTCTCCCATGCTTGGTCATAGGCTTCCTCATCTTTTCTGTAGAAGCTTCCTTCCACTGCAGAGCGTGCTTCACCACTGATGTACTTCTGCAGGTAAAACAATCTATCTGCTGGATTTGTGCATCGCCGTTCTATCAATGCCTTGAAACTTGTGCTCCACTCTAAGAACTTAAGTGGGTCTCCTGAGAAGACTGAAGGCTCAGGTGCAGGAAGTCTGGTAAGTACCACTGTGTCATGAAGGGCTTGTACTAATGATGCTTCATTGTACTCAGTATTGTTTGCTTGTTCTTTGTTATTGTTGTGACATGTTTGTTCATCTTTAATTTCTTTACAGGGCACTGGAGGACTGGTCACCTTACTGTGTGCTGCTTTATTTTCGTTGCAGACCTCACCTGAGTCAGCTTCAGAGTATGCCTTAAGTTTAGCTGTTATCACATCAAGATCTCTCTGATTTTCCAGTCTTTTAAGTTGTTGCTTTTGTGCAGCAATTGCCTCTTCCATGTTCATTTCAGCCTTCTTTGCGGCCAACTCTGCAGCACACTCTGCTCTTTTTGCTGTGATGCTTTGCTGTTCTGATGAACGGCTTAAGTGGTGGCTACGAACAGTAGATTTGGTCATTGTAGACCCAAATATTGACTGGGCATACTCTCTGTCGAGCACCATATGAAGCCTTGCACTTTCTGCTTTAGCGTCAAATTCCTCTTGTCCCACTTCACTCATGCGCACTTTCATCAACTCCATCAAATCTCTTGTTACTGCTGTGCAGGAATCCATTTTTCTTCTAATCTCAGTAGAAGGTGCTGAATGAGATCGTATATTTACATACGCATCTTTCACTTGTGTCTCCAGCCCCTCAACAGCATCCATCATGTCACCCAAGTCTCCATCGGAGCACTCATCTTTCAGTTTGGTGCGTGAGGCTTTAACCTGCTCTTTCCATTTTTCATACAGCGTGATGAATTTACTCTCTCTTTGGGAAGCCTCTTGTTGCTTCAGTTCCAGCATTTTAGGGGTTAACTTTCTCTCTCTTGAAGATTTCCTGGGTTGAACTGTTTGGGAGGTGGCGGAGCTAGGCTCAACTGCTATTACTCTCAGTATTTCTATTTCAGCATGAATATCACCTATAAGTGTCTCTAATCTCTCCTTTTCAGTGTCATCAGTTTGTGATTTTAATTGTTCATTTAAACTGGTCAATTCTTCTTGGAGGGACTCTATTTGTTCACTTAATTCAACACCTTGTGATTTTTCCTCATGAACTGACATTGTACATTTTTGAAAAGGCACTGTTTTAGAAAAGGCACCCCTTTCTCACAAAGTTATTGCTAAATATGCAAATAAACAAATAAACCCTTTACCACCATGTGGTTATCAGTGCAGTCCAAGTGCTAATGTTTAGTAACAATTAACTTAAATAAACCTCTTAATGCACTTCTTTGATTATGAATTCAAACTCTCAGGTAGAAAAACACCCTTAAAACATTAATAATAAACACACTGGTAAAGCAGAAACAATAATTTTGATATAAAGAAAAATCAATTACTCTTTCAGTAATGAACCAGTATTTTTTTTTTCTTTTTTCTTTTTTGTTAAACAAGACTTTTCTTGCAAAGTACCTCTCTTGAATAATTGTTTTATTTGAAGTTGTAGAAACTGTCCATAAGGAAGTAGAGATGGTACAGTCAAACCTGGCGCCGTCTGCAGAGCCGCCCTCCTTCTGTGTTGACGGTAATGGGATGAAACAGTCACTGCACGCTGGAGCTGTGTAGAGGATATCTGCAGAGCTGTAGTCACGCTGGTGCTGCCCTCTGTTGGCGAAGTCGCGACACTCTCCACCCGGTATTAGGAGCGGCTCTCCCGTGTCCTCTGAATCGGCACGGCTCTTCTCCGGTCTCGTCTCTGGTCACACGCTGCGACGGTACTCGCGCTGCCCTCTCTCTTCTTGACGGACACCCGCTGCTCTGGACTCTCACTCTGGACTCTCACTCTGGACTCTCACTCTGGACTCTCACTCTCTCACTCTGGACTCTCGCTCTGGACTCTCGCTCTGGACTCTCACTCTGGACTCTCGCTCTGGACTCTCACTCTGGACTTTCGGCCATACTGGCGTTACGTTTTCACTGTAGCTACACCGGTCCAAAGAAATAATGGCCACGCATCATACAGATGTCTTTTTGAGTTTTATTCATCTCTCCTCCTCCGCAGACACCGTTTCAGACACCGTGAAAACTATAAAAATAATGACATAAAAGCGTTTGAGAAAACACATCTCTTGTTGCTTATAAAGTCTCTCCACAAATGCCCAGCATTTAGACAGGCTCAACAATAGCATCTGGCGCTAATACTCGATTACAGACTGGTCCCAACAAGTTAGCATATCAGCAGAAAACATATTAAATTGTCCATTCGAGTCCACTTAAGCAACATTATAAAACATATTCAAAACCAAACATAAGTGCAAAATGGCTATTACCGTGTGCGCCTCCTGGACCATGTAGAATATTAATATTTCGGGGCCGTATGTACTTCCTCTGTAGCCATGTTGGCGCTCTGCTCTGTAGCCATGCTGGCGCACTCTCCGCCGTACTGCTTTTGCCCATAATGCCACAGGTGCGACCTCTGAACTCTAATCATGTGACTTATTATTACTCTACATCAAAATAAACTTAACTTACATAAGGAACAATACATCCTTTTTAACCAAGCAATATTTTTTAAAGATGGTATATTTTAAATCGTTTTTAAATTAAAGTTATCTTTTTAACAATCCTTTTCTTATATTTTTAAATCAGTTTTTAATGATCATGAATTGAAACATTAATGAAATTATGACAAAAAATGTAAATTAAACATTTCACTTAAATTTTAGTAAAAATGTCTCTCAAGACAGTTACAGTAACACAAGTCACCTGCATGAACAGGTTACTTGGGCCAGCAGTGGAGGTGCGCAAACAGGTGTGGCAGCTCCCTGAGGCTCAGAGAAAAAAACACGCAAATGTTATTTTGTCGCAGGAAAACTCACCCAGACACAACACAGCCAAGGAATAAATCCTCTCCTCCATCGCTCCAAGACTTTTTCCTGCCTCTACGCACCGTTGGGAGATTCTTCTTCGTGCAGTTGTTCCCTATACAATGAAACAGAGATCCGGAGCCGCCCGGTAATTATTTGCATCGAAACCTGAGTGATGCGCTCGATGGGCGCGTCTGCCGCGTCTGAATGACTGACAGCGCTCTCCACCAATCACAGCAGTCTCTGCAGCGCAGGTAACATTCTTGATCCGTTTATACGGCGTGTATCAGCTTGTCCGCCTATACATAACTTGTCAGGTACTCCTCCCTGGATGCGCTTTCTCAGGGCTGTTTTGCCAAAAGGATCAAATATGTATTTTTCCCGCACACAGTTTGTTGCGCTGCTTCTAATTCTAACAAAAGACCTCACAATCAAACATTTCGTCATGATAATAATGATAATAACAAATGCGTTCAAGGGTTGTAATTTCCTTTTTATTTCATTTTTTAAACAATCTGCTTTATGTTGCAAGAGGGAGACACGAGAGGCGTTCAAGGACAAAAACAAACAGTCCACAGTGAGAGAGGTTGTGCGGTGAAAAACTGATGGGTGCTGTTAAGACGAGAGAACCGTTTTGACCTGTCAGACTGGTTTGACGAGGGTTTGTCACCTGGAGGCGCATACACACACATAATATGTGCACACGCAACCACACACACGAAACAGAAAGAGAGAAACAACCAAACAGCATAATGTTTCAGGAACTCATTTTAAGCGTACCATCCTCCAATGTCTGATCAACTGATTGTAAGTGACTTCACGGTATGTGCAGCCTTGCCCAAACTTTTTCATGTCAAGGATCCCCACAGTAGATGCACATTAGACCACGGACCATTTTGTCTTATTTTTAAGTTTGAAAATAATAAAGTCTTTGTTGTCGAGAACAAACTATGATCACTATCAACTGCACTCAGTCAAAACAGTCAAACCAATTTCTTCCCTTGTTGTTCCAACTTCCAAAAGATGTGATACAATTTCAAATATTCTGTCTCCTTTTGCCGGAGACCCTCAACCAACATGGTCAACCAATGCTGATTCGAGCAGCACTGATCAGGTTGTAAACTTTCAGTCCAACCTCAGCAGATATGCTGTTGCAACAGTAATTTGGACATTAACACAGGTGAAAAAAAAAAGCTTTTCTCTAAAATAAAAGTAAAAGTAAAATGTAACCCAGGGCTTTATTGTACTTCATGCTTTCTTTTTGTCTCCACAAATGTTGTTACTGTTTATGTACTATATGCTATTTGGAATATGTTCTGTTGTGATTTTCAGTGCAAAATGCAACCTTGAGAAATGCATGGATGTATTGACTGATTTTACAACATGGAAAGAAATAATTTAAATCATCACCGTTCAGTACTGTTTTTTTAATGTGTTGTGTTTGATCCATGTATTCATGTATTTTGCTCAAAATCAGATCATATGAAGCATATGTGTGCTGTATGGTGACAAAGTTGGGTTTTTACTATTAATTGTATAGTTTTGAATTAATTGTTTCATTTTGCAGAAGATCTGACATGTTCTGCTACTTGTGTAAATGTTAAAGCAATTGTAAAAAACTGCAAAACTGTCATGAAATTGTTTCATTTGTCTCATTTCAAGTTTAGGGGGGTTTTTTTTAGCCCAAAATAGGTTGCAAATTTATGTAACATACTGTATAGTATGAAGACTCTTGCTGAATTGTAATATGCCGTAACACTGATGTATAAATATCCATTGATTCAATCATTGTATAAACATAGGACATAATCCAGATTTGTGCATGTCCATGAGCTCTAATTGATCTTACAGTAACTCACAACCAGCTTCCCGGAGTCAGACTGTAAACTTAAACAGTAGTTGATTGTTCTGAGACACAAATGTTCCCTGTTTTGGCAAAAATCAGTGTTTGCAGTGATAAATGAAATTCAAAGTCCTACAGTGAGAAAGCATTTAGACCGTCTTTCTGGGGGTGTTATGATCTAGTTTCCTCTTCCTCCTGCTGCACTCTCTCTTCCTCTTCCTCTCTGTTCTCCATGCTGCTCCTTTTTCCCAACACAGTAAAGGTCACCTGAGGCCTGTTTATGCCCTGACAGGTCGGTGAAGGGTGTGGCATTTTGAAGGCCAGTGTTTTACAGGAGAACAAAGCATGCTAAATATTGTGATTTGTGCTTAGACTTTTGAAAAAAATTGGTTTAAATTTTCTATTCAAGTAAAAACAGAGGAATTGTGCTCAGAGTTTAGTTGTCTTGAAGTTTTGTTGATGATACATGAGCTTTGAGTTTTTATACTTGTGTGCTTAGTCACAGCTTTTTTGTGTACTCATTTGAGAAATAAAACTTTATAAGGAAAAGCAGCAATCCTTCTGACTCAACAAAACCAGCCTCATGCTGCCATCTACTGTCACAACATGTCATAGCAAGTGCATTATTTTGGCTAAGGGAACCAACCACATTCAAATAAGTAGTACATTAAGTAATTTCAAAAACAAGAAAAAGAAAAAAACTCTCATATATCATCTCAAATTGTGAATAATAATAATAATAATGTGGTGAGTGCATGAAACAAACTGGGTTACATCTTCTCATCATACAAAATAAAAGCTGACAGCCGCTGACTGTGTTAAAGTACAGGACTTTAACACAGTCTGGGGTTTGCCTCAAGACTCCTGCAACAACAGTGCTTTGGACGGAAAAGGAGGGAACTTTTGGTTAACGTATTATTAAAAGATTGAATAATGATGTAGTTAGTGTGTTGTAAGACTGCATATTTTGGCAGAAAATGAATAAAATACATTGCCAATGAACATTTCACTGATACGGTCAGTATCATTAGTTTCACTTTCAAGGTGTTCATTAAAACATTTCCTCATTATGGTAATGGAAAACATGTTTTGGTTGGAATTACATTATCTTCAAAATGTATTTGCTATTACAAATTAGTTGTATACTAACATAATTTCTAGGAGGCAGGGCTGTCCATTTAATGTAACAGAGCCTGTCCAGTGAGCCAAAATGTACAATCAAGACTCAGAGTCTGTTTGACCTGAACAGAGCCTTCATTAGTATCACTGTAACTCCGTATTTACCTGAGACTGTTTCATGTACTAAATGACAAAATACGGTTTGTTCATGCCCTCTAGAATGACACATAGAAGTATTTTCTGATCTGAAAAGATGAATTAATAATAACTATGGTCATCATTTTTGTTATCATAATCCGATCAAAGCTAAACATACAGGTTATGATCAGTCATTCGTAAATAAAATGAGTTCCAGTAATGGAAGTCAGTGATGCTGTGCAGAGCAGAAAGGCTGGCGCAGCTGACCAACACAAACAGAAACAAGATCAATCAAGTAGAGAAGGTATCATAAGTCTATTTCTGTATTTACCTGTGAAGTACGAGAGAGTTGGTACTGCTGATACTGGTTTCATGAGTCTCTACCCAAGGTTGCAGCTGTAGTTCATAGTTTGACTTCCTGAAACTGTGTCTGTTTACACGCAACCACAATCAGCTTGTAGGCCAATGAAAAATTTCCACTCAGTCATACAACATTAGAAATTGTGTTCATGTTAGTAGATTACAAAGAAAAATGATCATTTATGACACACACAAGCGTGATATTGCACATGTATAAATTTCAAATAAGCCTCTTTTTCAGCTCTTGTAGTTTATCACTCTGACACTTGTGGCACATGTGTCGTCATGACTGGTGACTGTGAAGGAAAGATGAAACACCGTGCTTTAATCATAAGTAGGGAAGACTGGAGGCTGAGAGGATTTATCCTCTCACCCACCTTTTATTTGTCAGAAGGTTTGCTCCTGAAATACCTGCTGCCTCAACTGTCTGTTACATTCTTGTATATCTTACAGCATTTTGTGCAACTCTGTGCAAGTTCACAGTAGCTTCAATATGGCATTTACCACATTACAGGAAGGGGGCTGCAACAAAGCATAACTGAACTGAGTATTTTCGCTGTAAAAGTAGGCAGCAAGAGGTTGATCACGAAGAGAGCATGATAACATCTTTTGCTTGATATTTATGTGACATTTCGTGCTTCAGGCATAACCTTTTCCTTGTGTAAAAGAATAATTGCCTGTATTGTATTTTCACAAAGCCAGAAGCCCCTTTTAAAAGGGGTGAAAAATGCAAAAGATGATTGTTTACCGATTTAAAAATAATTTGTTCCTACCTCCATTAAACTTTTAAATAGTGCTATTTGAGGCTGCAGGGATTGTGCATTAGTTTCATGGTGTTTTTTACCACAGGGTATGTGCAATATGTGTTATGTATTCGTATGTGCAATATTTTATGTGCAATGTGGATTATGTGCAATTTATTATGTTGTTTGTTTTATCACACTGTGGAGGCATGTTGTGCGCAGCATATGAGTCCAGAACAAATTTCTCTATGGGACAATAAAGTATATCGTATCGTACAATGGACGGTACCACCTCCTTTTGAGAAATGATAGCAATCCTAATCTTAATAATAATACTTTTTAATATTTTTTAACTTGTATCTGCAGATCCACTACTTCCTTCTAAAGGAAATAAGGATCTGTGATGCTGTTGAGCCCTCAAGAATGATTTAGATACTTATTATGCTTATAGTAAAAGGACCTCACTATAAAGAATAAAAATTTAACCAACTGACCTTTTTTAAGTACTGCCCCTTTTCATTCTGTGCTCCACTAACAGTCATGCTTTGGGCTATCAACGTAATCATTTCACTCAGTGGGGAAAATGACTTTGGCTCTTCAACTTCAAAAGGAGAAGACTGTGAAACGCTTGTTATAATCATCTCTATTTTTGACATTTTTTTGTATGAACCCTTTTATATGCATCATAAAGTGTACCTGTGCCTTTTTCTTTTCATTGATTGGGCTGTAATATCCCAGGCCTCACCAGGCGTTCTATGTTCACACAAAAACCAAAATACAGCATTAAAAAAGATGATCGTTTGCTTCTTTGTTTTGTTTTTTTTACAGATGCATAGGTGTATAAGCTGAATGAGAATGTACAGTTTATGCGTTATCTAGGCCATCCTCTCACCAGGTTTCTTTGTCTGTTTCTCATCTCCTCCTTCTCCTCTGCTTAACACTATAGCCAATTTCGTCTCTTGTGCTCCTGGCAGTCTTATCTTGCCTCCACATAATGACTCCTGACCCCACGACACCTTTCATTTGCTATCTTATACAATTAAAGCACGCAGAATCGCCTAGCAGCTCTTGACAAACCACAGGGATTAACAGGGATTAGTGATGTACTGTCTCTGTGGCACATTACACCCTGCTGGATTACTGGTCATCGTTGTTTTTGTGTGTGCATGTCTGTGTTAAAGAGACATTTCAGTGCATCACCTGTATGGGGTCTTTCATGGATCATGTCTCTACTTCAGTGCCTGCTGATGTGCTGTAAGCCCCTTTTCATCTCTGATACCTGTGAAGTTCCTTTTTCCTGAGGAGGTAGAGGGTGCACAAAGACATCACCTTTTACATAAACCCCCTGGGTTGTTGAGGGATGCAGAGAGACCAGGAGATCAGGTAAATTCGCCCTGTCAGTTTGTGAAAACAACACATCTCATAGCATTCATGGGGGCATAACATGACTCACTCTGTGGTTAATCTATCTCAACCGTTTGTGGGCTACAGTCCCAGTTTCAAATGAGGGGATCTGAACTGAGCTCAGACTATCAGAGAGCAGTTTTTAAAGATCTAAGAGCACAAACTGCACTAATAAGAAAGATGGTTAAAATGATTAAACCTGCATTCGCTGAAAACTTTTAGGTAATCTAAATTATTTTATTGTATAACCTAATTTACAGCAGTTGTGTGGCTCTATGGATGCCAGTTGGTTGGTTTGCAACAATTTGTCCAACAATTCCCTGACTTTTCTTCTCGTGCCACCAACCATTGTTGTAGTCAACACCACCTAAACCAAAACCAAGTCAAGACTTTGATGAGTTGAGACCAAGTCAAGACCAAGACCAAGGCAGGGCAAGACCAAGTCAAGACCAACTGCTGTTACATCCCTAAGTCTCGCATGGGTACCTGCTAGCATGTAGCATTTGACAGAGCTGACAACGCTGATGTAACGGAACTATATTAGCTACATAGCTTTATGTGCCCTGTCTCATTATTGATTATCATGAGCAAAAACAAAACATTAGCCAGCTGCAGAATTTACATACGGCTGTGTGTTTTCTGTTGCAAGCTGTTTTGTCCGTATATCTGCATGTTACGGATGTGGACGAATTGCAGTCAGTTGTTAAAGTGAGACACAACCACAGGACACGACGAAGAAATCAAGATTCACAATTCAAGATTTCAAGATTCAAGAACTTCACTGTCATTGTACAAGCACAACGAAATTGTAGTTGCGTCAGCTTCATAATGGTGATATAGTCACACATATTACAATTAAAATCTCCTCAAATTAACAAGAATAAATAGCAAAAATACAATAAAAACACAGTAATATCTGTAGTGCAATAATAAAATAGAGGTGCAAAGCATTCAGCAGCAGCAAATAATGAGTCCACTGGGGAGGGTTGTATATTACACATAATGCTTAAAGTGACGTGTGACTCATACTGCACAATATGTCAGCTGTCAGACTATGAAAAAGTTCCACAGCATTTGGGAAGAAGCTGTTTTTCAGACTGTTTGTATGTGAGCGGAAGGATCCGAAGGAGGTCCGTGTCTTTTAAAGGTGTTCCGCAGCTCAGTGCCAACAATGCCCTGTGCTGTTTTCACAACACGCTGTAGGGCTTTTTTGTCAGCTCTGGTGCAGCTGCTGTACCAGGCCGTCATACAGTTCATCAGGATGCTCTCTGTGGTATATCTATAAAAGTTGATGAGCAGCTTTGGGGGAGGTCGGCTCTCCTTAGCCTCCACAGGAAGTAAAAGTGTTGTGCCTTACTGATGACTGCTGTAGTGTTGTTATTCCAGGAGAGGTTCTCTGTGATGTTGACTCCCAGGAACTTAAAGCTGGGGACTCGCTCTGTGGACAGGACTGTGTGTAGTCTTCCTTCTAAAATCAGGAGGTCCTCCTCCTAAAATCCACGATAATCTTCTTGGACTTTTTGGTGTTCAGGAACCGGGATGCCGGGTGGAGGATCAGGGTGAGGGTGGAGGATGTATGCTTGCCCAGTCAAACATTTGGGGGGCAAATGATGAGACAATCTAGCAACTAGTTGAATATGGATGGTGTCAGTCCCAGTGTGTGGAGCTCTTCAAATAGCTTGCCCAGTATGATGGTATTAAAAACCGAGCTGTAGTTAACAAAGAGCATCCTGACGTATGTAGTTTGCTTTTCCAGGTGGGAGAGGGCTATATTAAGAGCCACACAGATGGCATCCTCAGTTGATCTATTTGCCCAATAGGCAAACTGGTGTTCGTCCAGGTCAGCTGGGACGGTGTCTTCAATGTGGGTGAGAACTGGTCATTCAAAGCGTTTTGAAATGACAGGGGTGAGAGCGACTGGTCGATAGTCATTGGGGCAGTTTACTGTAGATTTTTTGGGAACTGGAACAATGGTGGTGGATTTGAGGTATGCAGGGACTGTGCATGATGACCGATAGAGGTTAAAGATGTATGTGAATAAAATCCGCTAGATGTGGATGTGCGAAGTGTTCCCTGCACCTCATGCAAAGAGAAGCGATGTGAAGAACAAGAGTCTGTGTGTCCCCGGGCAGAGTGAGACTGACAAGGGGTTGGTTATTATCTCTTTCAAACTGAGCAAAGAAATTGTTAAGCTCCTCTGCTGGGTTTGCAGTGTCATTGGTTAAAGTCATTGCTGTCAGTATCATTGGTGTCACTGCAGTTCAAGTCCTCCTCTATCTGTGACTTGTAGTTTTGCTTTGCAGACCTGATGCCTCTCTTAAGGTTCGCTCTGGCAACACTGTAGGCTGAGCCGTCTCCTGATTTAAAAGCTGTATCTCTAGCCCTGAGCAGCCGTTTGACTTCATTGTTCATCCATGGTTTCTCGTTTGGGTGCACCCGGATTCTTTTGCTAACAGTGACATTATCCATGTGGTAGTTACTGTATGACAGTACAGATGAAGTGTACTCCTCCAGGTCTGTCTGATGATTGAATATATCCCACTCTGTGTGTTCAAAACACTCCTGGAGTTGAGAAATGGCTCTTTCAGGCCAAACTCTAACTGTCCTGCTGGTTGGCCGAGCACTGTTAGCAAGGGATTTGTGTGCTGGAATGAGAAACAAGGAGAGGTGTTCTGAGTGTCCTAAGGTGAGGTCGGGGTACGGCTTTGTGAGCGTCCATTATATTTGTGTAAATATGATCCGAGTGTTTTTTGCCCTGGTTGCACATTTCACATGTTGGTGAAACCTGGGCCATCATGGTGTGTGTTCTATTGTTTACTGATGGCATCATATACATGTCTGAGTGCTAGCTTAGCATTAGCTTGTGGTGGTATGTACACCGCCATGACAACAACAACTGTATATTCCCTGGGTAAGTGAAATGGTCTGGACTTAAGCATTATATATTCCAGGTCTAGGGAGCAAAACTTGTCATTTGTGCTTGTACGTGTGCACCATGCTTCATTTATGTAAACACAAAGTCCGCTGCCTGATTTCTTACCGGAGTTGGCTGTTCGGTCCACATGGTGGGGTGAGCAGCTTGTTAGCTCAGCTGTAGCATCTGGAAAATTGTTATTCAGCCACGTCTCTGTGAAAATCAGAATGCAAATCCTTAAACATTGGAAATGATGCTCATTGTCAGTTAGTTTAGGAAACAAAATTCTCCATCCACCTGGATGGACAGTGAAATATCTCAAATATTGGATGGATTGGCACAAAATTTTGTTTCTCAGACAACAAAGTCTGATGACTTTGGCCCTTGACTTTCCTCTAGCACCAGCATGAGGTTGAAGTTTGTGGTTTTGAGTGAAATCTCTAACTACTGGATGTTTGTCACGAAATTCAGTACTGAACTTACTTTCATGCCCCCCCTCCAGGATGAAACTGTAATAACGTTGTTGATCACTTACTGTAACTTCTCATCTAGCACCTTCTTTTGGTCAAAATTCTAATTTTCCAGTATTTTGGCAGTTAAACAAACACCTGCAAAACAGTCTATGTCCCATCAGCCTCACCTGAGCTTTGTGTTTACTGTTGTTTAGCAAATGCCATGTAAAAGGGAAGATGGTAAACGTTACACTGCTAAACATCATCACATTTCACTGTGAGGATACACACACTGGAAAAAATACAGACAATGGATGAGGCGAGGTACATTCTGAGCACATCACAGTCTGTGATACCAATTCAGTTCTTTTGAATGTATCCCCATCTGGTTCATTAATGGCAGTTTATAGTTTTGCAGCAAAGAAGGTGAAAAGCAAGTCAACAGTTAACATCCAGCTGCACTGAATAATGAGCATGAAATAAGTTACAGATCAATAGCTGAGTCAATGAAAGACTTGGATATTGATTACTTTTAAAAGCAGATAAAGCCTAACAAAGCTGTTTTTCACTCAATATGTGTTTGTGACAGTGTGCTCATTGATTTCCTTCGGCATTATTTGGTAGAAAATAAATAAAAAGAATGTAAGCGTTCAATTTTGCTCCAATAATACTATAAATTTCTATTATATGCGCAGAGTCGATGTCCGCTGCCTCCCATCATTGTTCTCCCATTTGTCCTACAGGATCTTCTATCTTGTCTGAGTAATTAGTTGAAAAACCCACTGGATTACCTGAAAATGTCTTATCATTAATGCTGAAAAGAATTTGTCTTTGATGCTAAGGCATATTAAACAAAAAAAACTTACAAAACATGACAAACACACTATTGATTTTTTTTCTACCAAGCGTTTGTTCTTTTTTTCTATCACACTTCATGTTATTTTCATATTTTCTGTCTTAAATCCAACACCACTGACACCACATCGATTGTTCTTCACTGGTCCATGCTGTATGGGTGGCAGCTCCTATAGACCCCCCACGCTCAAACACTGAGGAGGACGCGCATACAGCTTAAAAAGTTGAAACAAAACTGTCACAGAAGTGGTTTTTTACTTTTCTTCTACTACTACTGCTACTCTTTCGATCTTTTCATCACTTGAATTTTAAAGGAGAATGTGTATCTCCTGAGCAGTCATTTGATTTGACGCGGGGAGAGATGGAGCATCTGTACCCAAACGCGTCGCGCAGCGTCACAGCTCTCCAAAGCTCGGCACGGACGATGTGGTTCGCCGGCGTGGTCATCGCTTCTGTTTACGGTGTGATCAGCGTGTTGGGGCTCATCGGCAACATCACGCTCATCAAGACGTTTTGCTCGTCCAAATCCCTTCGCAATGTGCCGAACCTCTTCATGTCGAGCCTGGCGCTGGGGGACGTTTTACTGCTGGTGACCTGCGCTCCGGTGGACGCCAGCCGCTACCTGACAGAGGAGTGGCTGTTCGGGAGAGTGGGCTGTAAAGTCATCCCCTTCATCCAGCTCACTTCGGTCGGGGTGTCTGTGTTCACACTCACAGCCCTCTCTGCTGACAGGTAGGCTGCGGGTTTTGTTGCTTTAATCATCTTATTGATCCTATAACCAGTTCAACTTAAAAATGGCTTAAATGATCCACGTCATCTTGTTTTTGCCTTTAAGTACACACCATATGTTCAAAAATTTTTGTCATCATAATTGAAAGCAAATGTTTAACTGTGTATTGATCCGGGGGGTATTACGCAGGAGAGAGCTAATGTGTGCCTCTGTTTAAGGGTGTTGACACGTGCGCCATGATAAAGTTAATCAATTGCTATAGAATCAATTGTCAGTTAGTTACCGTCAATTTATGTTTACAAGCTTTTGTTGTCGAATTAAGTTGAGTGCGGCCAGTTTAGGTCACAGAGAAATAATTACAGTCACAGTCTGAAGGAAATGCTCAATATCAAAATGTTTAGGGGAGACCAGGGATTGTTGTAACCCTGGGTTGGTTGCAATAATGTCAGTTTGACCAATCAGAAACGTGCTGCAGTGATGTTATCAATATTGGTGTTGTAGTACTCGAGACCAGTATTGTAACTACACTGGTCCAATTAAATAATGGCCATGCATCATGCAGATGTCTTTTGCAGACTTTATTTTCTCTCTTGTTAGCAGACACTGTAAAAACTAAAAGAAAATAAAAGATAAATAATAAATTACAAATATACATCTTTTAGGTATTTTAAAGTCTCTCAACCAAGTGTCTGTTAATATACTGGCCAAAACACTTTAGCACAGCACAGTAACAATATCAAATTGTCCATGTTAAGGCACTTCAGCAAGCAGTAAACACAAATATCACAGTACAAAAGCACAAATTACAGTGTGCACCTAATATGTTTATATTCTATTGGAGCCGTATGTTTGTCCTCTGCAGCAGAATTAGTTCTACCCATATTATCACAAGTGTGCCCATAACTAAAGTCTGGTCATGTGACCTCTTACACTCAAAATAAAATCTTTACATAAAACACCAAATTTTTAACCAAACATAATTTTAAGGTGGTATATTTTAGACCAATTTTTAAATCAGTTTTCTATTTAACTTCTTATTTAATTATATTTTTAAGCAATCAAGGACTGTATGAAATCAAACACTGATGAAATTATGACAGAAAATATTAAATAAACATCTTAATGAAATATCTATAAGACAGTTACAGGCCTCAAGGCCACTTTTTGCAGGTCTTGTCATGGAATCGACTACTTTTCTAATCAGTCTTGTCTCAGTTTGACAAAGAGGACTCCAGATTTTATTTCAAGACCATTCAAGAACACAACTGAGGGGACATCACTAAATTACCTGTGCATTGTCTGACTCATTTAAAATCATTATTATGACTGGATGTAAAATTTCTTGCTTCAGATGCAACCAATAATCTGACTCCAACCCCTTGTCTATACTTCACTTCAGCATCCAGATCGCATGATGGCAGCTTTCATGCCACACCGAAGTGTCTATAAAGGCTGCGTATTGTACGTGCTTTTCAAAGTGCTGAGCAGTTAATGGGCTTCAATTTGTGTGAATATCCCTGATCTATTTTCCATCAACACAACGAAGCACTGAAGTGTGAGTGTGAATGAGAAGAGAGAGGAGGGAGAAAAGAGAGTGCTGTTGGCTGCACTCAGTTCAGGCTGGTGTTGGCAAACAGAGCTCAGGGATTAAAGTTTAGCAGTAAAGTTGTCTAGTGGCAGTAAATGTACAGTTTGCCCAAGATGTTCCAGTGTCTATCTTCTCAGCTGCTGGGTGAAGTGAGGGGAGAGTCTGTGGAAATAAACCAGATCAGAGTGAGCACACTCTGCTCCACCTTGGTTACAAAATGTGGATAAAATACATTTTTAGTGTGAAAGCTAGAGATGTGACTTGGTCTTGTCCTGTCTTGCTTTGTCTTGACTTGGTCTCAACCCTTCAAAGTCTTGGTCTTGTCTCAGTCCCGATACACTCTGGTCTTGATCATGACTTGGTCTCGGTTTAGGTTGTCTTGACTGCGCCACTGTCGTACGCTTCCATTTCTTTGTTGAGCTCACAGGAGAAGTAGGATGTCGCTATGAACAATATTGCTGATTTTACAACCCAAAAAATGATTTTTTGGTTCTAAAAGCACATTTTTTAGCAATATTGTTATTTGTCTAGCGTTCATTGTATTGTGGTTTGACCTACATAAAATAAGGTATCAGTTTCTCTAGTTTAATTAGATATTTTTCGTTCATGTTTCCTGTGGGGAGGGGGAATAGTTTTAACAGTTCATTACAATAATGATAATTCCTGCATTGTGTGCATAGAACACTTTGCAAACTGAAGGCAAGTGTCAAGTGCATACATTCATTGTCAGACCCACAAAGCCTGCACCCCAGGGCAGTCACCTACATTTTCCACAACTGTGATAGGGATTGAACCTTTATGTGACTCATTTAATATAATACAGTTCACAAACAACAGGTTTCAGTTGTTGTTTTTTTCGCTTGCACAGTCAGGCAAGTGGTTCAGAAATCTACTTCCAAGTCCATTTTTACTCGGCCCTGTAGAAATTTTTAGCAGTCCTCAAATAACAACAAAGGCTAAAGTTAATTGTCATGTTTAATCTCGGACTGAAATGTCAATGAAATGTCAGAAAATAGTGAAAAATGTCCATCCCAGTTATCAAAGTCCAAGGTGATGTCTTTACATGTATTGTTTTGTCAGTCTAAAACAGAAAGATAATCCGTTTAATATGATAATAAACAGAGGAAAGCAGGAAATCTCCATAGACAACAGCTAAATAATTTAACGGTTTAATTCTTTTTGACCACTCGCCCAATCGGGCCAATGAGTTACGTATTTTACTAGCCCGACATGACATTTTACTTGCCCCGGGCAGCCGAGCGACCCTTATTGTTGAGCCCTGCACACACATAGTGTTTTTTTTTTCGCACTTTAAATGGCTAACTCTGTTCAAAATGGGTTTTCGTTGTTTTCATTGGTACATCTATCCCCAGCTAGTGTTACAACTCACCCCAGTAGTGGGGTAAGTTGTGACAGTGGAACTTTAACTCTCATAATCTGTGATCGTGTGGTAGATGTCCAGTTGCATTTTATTTGTAAAAGACAAATATGTGTGTCAAAGTTTGAGAGATCAACCACTGAGTTACT
The DNA here is from genome assembly GCA_034769285.1 of Lutjanus argentimaculatus. NCBI lineage: Eukaryota > Metazoa > Chordata > Actinopteri > Lutjaniformes > Lutjanidae > Lutjanus > Lutjanus argentimaculatus. Next base: position 32,646,039 of record JAWZSL010000002.1, read on the forward strand.
GATGCTCACACATAAAGTGTTACAATGTTTGTGTGCACAAAAAGTTTACAACCTGAGTGAAAAGGCTCTGGATCACCTCTCTGAACAGACAATAACTCCTTTAAAATGATGTTTTGTCTGTGTTATTTGTGCATTTGAGCGTGTGAATGAATGTCCAGGCAAGCGTGAATGTGTTTCAGTTCTTCCTCTTAACTCCATTGATCTTTGGCCACTTAGTTATTTTTTCTCACCAGAAGTAGCAGAAGCTCCTTATTAACCTGAGTCACCGGGCCTTTCTGCTGTTATAAATGAATAATCTCGTGGGCACAGGAAGCAAGATGAAAAGAATCATTTGGAAAATAGAATTTTAATGTTAATTGACTTTATCCTTGAGCAACAGGGGCAGAAATATAGACAGTGCACTGGGGCTTGTGGTGTGTTGTGGTGTGTGTGTGTGGGGCAGGGCAGGGGGCCATAGAGATATCGGGGCCTCAAACAATGTGTTGGGAGGAGAATGGCCCCTTGCGAGTGAGGCAAACTGACGTCTTTCAAATGTGCCCAGAGCCGGCCCAAGGCATAGATGAACTAAGTGCCTGCTGAGGGCCCCAAGGGCCACAAGAGGGCCCATAAGGAGCTTGAATTGGTGTTTCTTTTGCATATTATTGTCAATGATCATCGTTCATGAACACAGTATTTTGTTACAGGGAGGGTGTGCTATTCTGGAGAAAGATTGTTTATATTTGAATCAACAACAAAACAAATCCTCCTTCAGAAGATTTACTGTCCTTTACACTCTCCCTCTCCTTCCCTTTGTCCTGTGCACAGGCACAAACCCGACCTGTTGCTGATCACCTGGATCAACGTGGTGTGGTTCGGTCCAAGACACGTTTTGTTTCCCAGGGCTGTGTAGAAACATCAGATTTTTTTGATTTTTTTTTCAGCGCACACACTGAACAGCGAGCTAGAGAACCGCAAGGAGATACTCTCTGATTTTGATTTTTAAAAAGGTGTTAAGGGCTGGTTAGCTAATATGTCTGGTTTAAAAAATTCCAGCTGTCTCATATCAGAGCTGATCTTTCTTATTAGTTTGCTCCTTTTAAGACTGAAAACCACAGAAGGGTAAACACATGCCAGGCTGACATTGGTATGATATAAACAGCACAGCTACAATTAATAACACTGATAATGATAGATAGATAATGATAATAGATAATGTTAGATTTGCAGTAGGAGAGGGAATGATCAAACACTAACGATATTCAATAGTACTGACGGCACTGAAGTGGTGGTGGGGTCTGCTTAGGGCTTCATGAAGACTTAGAGTTACTGAATAAAAATGGCGCCATTTGCCATATATGCCCTCGAAAAACAAACCAATCTCTGTCATGGTTTAATTTTTTTGGTTAGTTAGTAGCTATCTATAGTAAAATAAGATATTTATTTACATAAACTCCAAAAACTATAAATAAAATATGTGAAACTATTCATACAGTAAATGACAAATTTCTTATTTTCTTTGTTTTTTTTCATACACAGATATGCAATAATGATTGCTAAGTAATATGTATGTTGTTTGATGTTAATTCAACTGTAAAATCCAACACACTGTTGGTGAAATATATGCCTAATGGTGTGTGCATCTGTGTGTGTGTTTGTGCTTCAAAACTAACTAGCATGCCTCAGGGCTCATCATAATAATGAGCACTAGAGTCCATCATAACCTTACGCCACTGTTGAGCTTTCAGCTTTGTGTAACTAATAATAATAATGTTTAATTTAAATGAATCATTCCTGGAGTCTCAAATTGAATTAATGACTCTGACGTATCTTTGTTGAGCTGCAAGATTAACATTTAAAGGTTGAATCCATCTTAATTGACATATACAGTATGATAATCACTTGAGTCAGTTCCCTGTACAGCACTCACTTTTTTCAGTCAAGCTTTATCTGAATAGGATTCAAGGATTCAAGGTTATTTATTATCATTATACAACACAGGGTTGTGCACTGAAATAGGAGTTGTAGTTCCTTCATAATACACACTAAATACAACATATTTACAAATTATTAATTAAATCCAGATGTCAGTAGGGTGAAAATACAAAACAAGCTACATAACATATACATGCACACACCCAGGAAATAATTTTGTAGTGCATTTTTTAAATTTGTGTCTGAATGCAAACAGCAGCAACAAGATGGTGATGATAATATGGTCGACATCCTCGTATTAAAAGTTCAACGTCTGGGAAACATCGCAGAAAATGAGCGGGACATTTAACTTCTGGAACCATCTCGTCCCACTTCACAACTCTACAGGACCAAACCCTGGAGCATATGGGGTTAATTTTTTTCTGTTCATGAACACGCAGCCAAAAAAGTGGGATTGCAACATCAAACAAAATCTGCAAGCCACAGTTATGATAATTTCAAAATAAGACAAAGAGTCACAATGTGAAATACAAAGAAATGTGATTTGCATTTAAAATCGCAGTTTCTTATTATTCTCATTATATGACATTACGTCTTTTGGTTTGTGCTTCTTATTGTTCTCATTATTATATTATGTTCTCTCTTTTGGTTTGAGTTTCTTACTATTGCTATTACAGTAAAATATTCTATTCTCTTATATTATTAAAAATTAACACTTCAGGAGTAACGTACAGAGGGCTGAGGTCTTGAAAGGGGTTAAATTTGGCAGCAGACTCTTTCTCCTTCTGTGCAAGAATGAATCTGTCCCTCATTCACAGAAAAATATAAAGGTGAATTTTTGAACTATGTATAAACCACTTGCCTATAAGGTTCTGTCTCTGTAAGCTTAGTCATTACAGCCACTAGTCCAAAGAAAGCAATTCTGCCATGATTATACAGCAGTCACAGCATGTGACAGCTGAAAGTAGGTACAACTTGCTTCACATTGTTAAGTAAAGGGAGTAAGGGTGGAGGAAACTACCTACATGTCTCAGCGTTTATTCGGTCGGACAATATCCGTGTATTACTGGTAATCAATCATATTTATTGCATGCTGCAGCAACAGGAAGGTGCTGGACATGTGGGCGAGAGGTGAAGCAACAGATGAAATGGCTGCCGGAGAGGTGAGTATTGATGGGTCTTCACTGACATTTAATATTTCATTAAGCTTCTGTGTCTGTCAGTTTGTGCTCTAAACTTGCACCACTGTAATTTTAATTTTAGTTTAATTCAGTGTCTTGACTCTGCTTTGTTGTCTGGCAGCATACCGCGCAGGATCACGTAGGAGGAGGCAAGAAGAAACGCGGGGATGTTCCAGACAGGTGTTGAGGATGGCTTTCTGCTGCATACTCCTCTAACACAACTGAATCATTGTAAGAAGAGGAGAGTTTGAGGAAATGTATTTTGTACATTGTATAAAATTTACCATTGTTTTTTTTTTTTAGATTACTGGCATAATTCATGATTAACACATAAAAATATATTTATAGTTTAAAATGCCTTTTTCTGTAAACAGGGAACTACATTAAACACATTATTGTGGTGTCAGAGTTAAGTGTTGTGTAAAACTGTTGAAGCAGTCATTAAAGTTGACAAGTTTCACTGAAAAAGCTGTCTCTGGACTTTTATTTTACCAAACCACTAAAAAAGGAAGATGGGTCAGTGTTGTCCTGAAAGTGCACAGAAATATCTTCTCTGTGAACTGTGATAATTACATCCATAGAGTCAAACAAGTGAAATAAAATAAATAATAAAATAAAAATAAAATTTCTTCGAGGGCTGGAAACCACCGTTGTCAGTGGGTAGAGTCTCCAACCCATGTATGGAGGCTGTCAGTCCTCTGCAGCGGCAGCTGGTTCGACTCCCACCTTCGGCCCTTTGCTGCGTGTCATCCCCTCTCTCTCTGCCCCCTTTCCTGTCTCCACTTCAGCTGTACTATCAAATAAAGGCAAAAATAGCCAAAAAAATAACTTAAAAAAAAATAAATAAATAAAATTTCTTCAGAAGAAACTATGGAAAACCACAAACCTGTGAATGTGATATCTTGAGCAAGCAGTTTGGTTTGTCCCTTCTGAGCTACTGTAGAAACATGGCAGTACAACATGGCGGCCTCCGTGGAAGAGGACCTACTCCATCTGTAGATATAACCAGCTTATTCTAAGGTAACAAAAAGACAGTGATTCTTATTTTCAGGTGACTATAACTAATAAAAACATCCCCATGAATATTATTTTCTATCTCTGCCATATGCTGCTAATAGATCACCTTAAATCTTACACACTGGACCTTTAACTTATATAATTTCTCCTTAAAAAGGCTTTTGATTTTTGACATGCCATACAATGTCCACGACTGATTGCAAAATTCATGTCAGCCATAATAGCCAGGACTTGTTCTACAAGTTCCTGTAAGTATCTCTGTGTGTGGCACAAGGACAATAGTGTATAAATTTAGATGTCCATTAACTGGGCTGTTGCCGATCGTCATAACTGTCACAAAGGTTTAACTTTATCCAGCTGTGCAATCTTGTCTGTGTATCAATGGTATGTGAGTGGGAGTTGATGCATCAGGTGTGAAATCAGCACAATCATTTAATCAGCACCTGAAAGTGCTATTTCCTGCATTAAGCTCCAACAAGGCTTAGTTTCTATTGCACTATTTTGCATAAAAACATTCCTTTTTTTTTGGTGCTTTCAGCAGTAACAGTGACAGATAAAATGCACACATTGACATTTAGCATTTATTTCTCTGGTCTCCCCGAGTCTGCGCTATCAGACATAACCCTTTAAATTACTGTTCCTGTGACAGTATTGTTTTCACTCCCAACAAAGCCATCCAGGTATAGCGCATTAGGTGAAAGGGACAGATACTGCTGGTGTTCTATATAAACAACAGGGAGTTTTGGCTGCTGATTTTCCCTGCTCATTAACATTGTCAGCATTTGAACAGCAGCCGTGGCTGTGAGACACATTGTTCCCAGAGCCCCACTGGCTGCAATTTGCGTCAAAAAGTTTTTATTGTTTTCACTTTTTTGAAAAGAAAATTGCTCATGTATGACCCCACTGCTTTACATTTTCAGGGTTTTTGAAGTATAAAATATTTCTCTCCAATAAGAAAATAGCCTTGTTTATCCATTGTTTATTATAAAAAATACACATTGTCAGTCTGGAAATACAGTATTGTACAGTGCGGAGATGTACAATGTTCATGCACAGAAATCTCAAGGACGGCACCCTTGAAGATGCCGTGAGCGGCAGTTCAGCATCATAGTTCATCACATTATTCATGTTTTCCATGGTCACGATTTCAGCAGCAAATTATTCCTGGAATCAAATGATGTTTTTAAATGTTTTTTCTTGAATATTAAAGTACTGACTTAGACACAGACAAGTGCAACAAGTGGAGGATTCTGGGTAAATTGAAACCAGATTAATTTAAAAAAAAGACTGTGGAGGTGAAGTTGGCAAAACTCTTTCACCAGGTTCAAACCTGCTCAAAGGTTTTAATAATCATCATTCTCTTCAAATATTAATAACTAGATGATGCTATCTTAAGATGAGGCTTGTTGTCATTGCCCTTCATTTTCTATATTACTTCCTCAAGTTCGACACAGCTCATGCTTTTACCCCTTCAACTTAACAGATCAGTTACAGTATAAGACATTACGATGAACAACATTTGGGTTCCTAGATTGGGGAAAACAAAATGTATTTGGCATTTTCCACTAACATTACACATGTTGATTTGTGCTCCATGAACAATTTGACTTGAATTTGATTTGGAAGTGCGGAAAAACAGCTGCTGAACAACTCGAGCGAAATTCATTTATTAACAACCATTAATATTTACAGCTGCAGGTAAAATGAATTGTTGTAAAAACTGACTACTGTTAACATTTGTATTTGCAGTTGACTTGCTTATTTTCCCTGGTGGCTTATTAGTGGTTTATATAACTTTAACTGTCATTTTGGGCTTTTATTTTGGATTGTTCTTTTAAAAAAAAAATATTTGTTTCAAATTTAGAAACCCATGACTCCTGGTGATATAATAACTGAGAAAGTAAGAAAGCTATTAGTATTATATTAAAGGTTTACATGTATTTATAACTGCATTATTACCAAACAGAACCACTAAAGCATTTTATTTTTATTTTTTAAACAGAGCACAGTGAAGTTAAAATTGAGTCTTTATTGAAACAGTACAATAAAAACATTTCACCTTTACTGCACTTCTCTCTCTTAAAGCATCTATAATCAAAATTTTTATATCATCAATAGACCACATGGCCGTTTGAATGCATAAGCAATTTGTTTATTTTTAAAAGGGGTTTGGACATTTCTTTTATTCGCCTGCAACTAGTGGACAACTATTGTGGTTCTGTATTTTTAGGACAAAACAGACAGAAGGGTTGGAATAAACAAATTTTGTTTGCCACTTCAGCACCACGGACAGCGCCATGGATTTATCAATACACAGCACAGTGAAGCTACTGATATTTCAGAGCCATGGTCAGAGACACAAGTTCTAACCTGCACAAACCTCAGTTAGGTAATCAATGACGAGACCAACATGTTGAACTGAACTACCCCTCTGCCCCTGAACTCTCTCTGCTCTATTAAAGGATGTAGACGGGGGATGGCTAGGTTAACAAGGGGGGATGCATTTTGGTCATTTTGATCATTTTATTAACAAGGGGGATGGCGTCCCCTTATTTTGCCTGTATGTAAAAGAGTTGTTTGTTCATAGTAATAAACTCACAGAGAATCTTCAATCTTCAACTCTGCAGTTTCCCTCAGCTCTATGGATCTTAATTATTATATTATCTATCATATTTTTAGATGTCTGTTTTCGTTCACTGTACACTCCCCAGGCCCAGCAGTAAGAAGCTACTGAACAGAACATTAAAGAGAACATTCAAGAGCAAAATATTTTCTCCAGGACTTAGTAGAGACCAAAAAGCAGACCTAAAATGATCATTAATATTGAACGTAACTCAGAAACATTTCAAAATGAATAATAACGTTGCTCCGTGTCTATTAAAAAATGTTTGTGAACAACGAATGTCACATGAAAAGGTCATAATATGTCAGTGTAGCTAAATTTACACTGGACAAAAAAAATAATTAATTAATTGATAACTAATGGATAGTCTAGAAATGACAGTAATTGTGCCGCATTTAACATGTTTTGTCTGGTGGAGCCATTTCCTGAATAAGGAAACTTTTGAAACTTAAAATGAAAGAAAAATTGAGGAAAAGAAAAAATGAAAAGGAGGAAAAAATATGTGTTTTGTGTCTCATTATCTATTAATGATTAATTGATTGTTAGCATTTCAACTATTGGTCGTGTTATATGTGTAAAATTTAGTCTGTGTTAAGTTTGGAAAGAGAGACTGAAGTAAAAGATTAAAAAAAACAACCATTATCACATTGTCACTGGTTTAACAGTTGACACCATATTTTAAGGCACCATTTATTTATCTATCAGGTACCGTGCCATCGTCAAACCTCTGGACATCCAAACATCGAGCACCACGACCAGCATTGTCCTGCGGGCGGCGCTCATCTGGGTCTTCTCCCTGGTCCTGGCCATCCCCGAGGCCGTCTTCTCAGACATCCACACGTTCAACGTCACCTCCACTAATGAGAGCTTGGTCACCTGCGCCCCCTACCCCCATGCTGGGGAACTGCACCCTAAGATCCACTCCATGGCCTTCTTCTTCATTTTCTACGTCATTCCCCTGCTGGTCATATCTGTTTACTACACCTTCATCGCCCGGAGCCTGATGAGGAGCGCCTCAAACCTGCCCGTGGAGGGGAACGTGCACGCACGACAACAGGCCAGTGTTGAAACTGTTATTACCAGGGCTGTAGCATGACCTACTGAGGCCATGAACCTCCCCTATATGTGCCTCAACCCTCAGGAAAAAAAGGGATCCAAAGTTAACTGTTTAATTATGATTTTCTAAATGTTTTTATTGTATTCAGACCCAACATGGTCTAAATGCTGGTTCAAAATCTTCTCCACAATGGCAGGAGTAAAAATTGGGTGGAAATACAGATTTTTTTGTTCATTTATTTATTGGTTGGCCTAAAATTAAACTAAACTACAGTAAATTATTGGAATCTGCCCTTTATGTGCCGACCATGTGTTAAATCCCCCCAAACTGCCAGAAATAATGAAAAGAACTAAGTACATTTTCTGAAGTACTCCACTTACATTTCACAGGAAGTACTCTACTACATTTATTTGTTGGCTATAATTACTTCAACTACCTGAACAACATGTAAGATATTTATATAGCTTCTCCTCCACCAGCTACAACATCAAAATGCAGTTTACATAATAATGTGATAGTAATAATAATCCAATAATCCACTATATGATAACTTAATACTGAAAGGAGTGATTTTGTTTCATGAGTACTTTTATTTTTAATACTTTAAATACATTTTGCTGATTATATTTACATAGAATTTTGAATGCAGAACATTGTAACAGATTATTTTGATATTGTTGTATTTTTACTTTTAGTATTTCTGGATACTCCATCACTGGCAGAAATACATTTACTTAATTTTGTTTAAATATCTCTTAAACACTAATGTTTATTATACAGCATTGCTCTCTGGTTTTGATGTTTTTGTTTTTACTACAACCAACAGGTTGAATCCAGAAAGCGTTTGGCCAAGACCGTGCTGGTGTTTGTTGGTCTCTTTGCAGTCTGCTGGCTTCCCAGTCACATCATCTACTTATACCGCTCCTATCACTACACCCAGGTAGACAAAAAGCACTTCTCTATATTTCTAACAGTGTGTCTGTTGATTTGTTTCTATTTGTTTGTGCATACTGCTGTGTAACTCACAGGATGTTGTGCTGGATGTTGGCTGGGCTTACAGTAAACTGGAGTTTGTTAGAAATCATGTGCTTTGTTTTCCATATTTAAAGTGTCTTCTGCTGCTGTTTGTATACAAAACTAGAAGCTAATCTTACAGTCAGTTCATTATCAAGTCTTCTAGTGAAAAGTGTTTTCACTCGGTGAAAATTTCAACATTTTTTGTCTTTAAATTAAAAAGAGGTAAAACATCACAGAACAGTGACCGTTCTGTGTCCTCATCTAACAAGATCTAATTTAAATAAACATTTAATTTTACAGGTGGAACCAATCTGTAATGTTAGCTACTTAGAAATTCAGTTAGTTAGCTAACCTGTCAATAAATACTACTACTACCACTGAAAAAATATTTGGGACTGAAGGTGGTGATGCTGGTGACCGGGATGTGTTGAGGTAAAAACATAAGGCCCAGGCTGGAATAAATTCATGGCAGTTTACTTGAAGTTTGAGTGTGAAGCATGAATAACATAATGTTTCTTAACAGAGTAAGTTTAAATGGGCATAACTGTTACTATTAATCTATTAATAAAAGTGTGTATTTGCTCATAACAAAGGAAGGAATAACTGGACAAACAATAAATAAACAAAATAACAGACATAACACAGATTGGGCCACTCAGTGTGAACATATTTAGTTTCCAAAAGTAACTGAAAGTAATCAGGTTACATTACTTTAATACTGCAATATTTGGATTTGGTTACTGAATTTCACAGGTAATTAGTAACTGTATCAGAGCATATCTTCAACATAGCCCTCTCAATCCTGGCTACAACTGGCTATGTTTTGTGACCATTGAACTTTACTACCATTCACTGTTTTTTAAGATGAATGACATTCATTCTGCCAAGTCCAAATGCCTTTGTTTATATCTCGAGTAAGACATACCTCTGTTTCTCTCCATCTTTTTTTCTCAACCCTCCACCCCGTCTTTACCCCCACCAGGTGGACAACTCCTTGGCTCACTACGTGTGCAGCTTCATCGCTCGTATCCTGGCCTTCACCAACTCCTGCCTCAATCCGTTTGCCCTTTACCTGCTGAGCAAGACCTTCCAGAAGCAGTTCAACCAGCAGCTCTGCTGCTGCTGTCGTACGCTCCTCAGACGCTCCTCGCAGAGCCCGACGCACTATAACACACGTGTGACCTCTGTCCGCAGCACGCATAACTCCATGCCGAGTCTGAGCATGATCAACGGCAGACGGCTCTATCAGGAGGATTTTGTGTAAGAAAAAGAATTATTTCATTAATCCTCCAAGGGGGAAATTCACTTTTTTCACTCCATTATACAGTTTACACACACACACAGGCCTGAAGTACAGACGTGCACACACAGGACACATAGAGATGCAATGAAGGCGTGGAGGTGTTGTAGTCACTTAAACTATCACTTTAAATTATACGTGTCCATTCAACCCGTTGCTGTTTTGGTCAGGTATTTGCATTTGTAAAATATCTTTTGTAATTATAATTGAAATCTTTTGATTTTTTTTTTTTTAACAAGCTAACTGCTTTATTGTGTGAGCATTATTTAAACAAATCTCAATGCAGCATTTGTAGTGTTTGTTTGTTTTTGTATGTTCTTATTTCCTGAAATAATGGCTATTATAATTAAATGATTAAAGGGAAAATTAAGCACTTTTCATGTGGAGTGCTAGTTTCCCTTTTGACTGAACTCCATGTGCAAAATCTGTGGAGTGTCCCTTTTAAGGTTTTGTCCAAGCTTACAAATTTCAGCCGGAGTTACAAAATTTGGAACAGGATGAACATGAAAGGAAAGCATTTTGTATAATCATATCTAATAAAGCTACATTACGAAAATAAAAAATATGTTTTTAGTAGAAAACAGTATTCTTAGTCTTTAGAAACAGCAGAATAAAACGGGTCACCCCTTTTGTACCAAGACAATGAGTTATGAACTACCTTTAGTCAAGTAAAATAACTTTTTAAACATTATAAATAAGATGAAATGCTTTTGCTTTGATGTTTTGCCTAAAGATGAAATTTCAGTCAGTGTCTGTTTACATTTATATGAGTATTGATGTATGATATTCTGCCTGCACACTTTGGCCGTATGTGTAAATATAATATAATTTATAATTCTGAATGTTGGTGTTGTAATAACTGTGAAATTGTACCTTCAGAGATGTGTTTTAAATGTTAGATGTCCTCCGGTTACAGAATGTTTACTGAACTGTGTTGTACACAGTGTGAAAAATGAACTGTGATTGTAAACACTTCTCAGAAATCACATTTGTAATTTAGTGTGTGTTTATATTTTTGTGTGTTAACACAATTTACATGCAGTTCTCAAGGAAATTTAACAGACACTAAATCTGTGTTTAGCTTAAATACATTGCACCATGCATTTTTTCTTTCCCGTAGAAGAAAAATAATATAAAATCAATTAAAAAAAACAGCAGTCAAACGAGTGTGCATGACAGTGAAAGCTGAGCCTCAAGTGCATCTTTGTACTTTGGTTATGTTAAGAGTCTGTGTATACGCCACATAGTTTCTGCATCACTGTGTTGACTGGACATGATTATTCTGGACTGTCACATGCTGGATTTACTGTCACTATATCTCACTTGAGTGTCCTAATTTGGTGTTTCACAGAGGGAGAGGATCTGCCCATGTTGTGATGTGTGGGAGTATAATTCACTCTGGATACTGTTTGTTTAATTGTGGTGTAAGCACCGTGCCAAATTTCTGTCCTGCACGGTCTCAACCATCTACTTAATGTGTCATCTTTATGGTCAGGCTCATTCTAGGGAAAGTCTGGAATGTAAATAAGGATTATTTGTTATCTTTTTAATTCAAGGAATGAAAGACACACAAATCAAACTAATGATAGCACATTAACACGTGTGTTTGAAATTCCTTTGTAAAAATCATACATTAGTCCTGCAGAATCATGTAAACAACACTTACGAAGGAATTCTGTTGGAATTTAGCAGGAATTCAGCATAAATCCTTCAAAAATATTAATCATGCACGATTCCTCTTGAGTTCCTGCGTGATTCCCCAGCTTCCTGCAGGAAATCAGAGGAAATTTTCCAGTATGGGATTTGTTTAAATACTTTTACATACCTAAATCATATCAAGTACAATTATTTTTTGAGTCATACAAATTCATTCATTGTTTAAAGATCCCCCTGAGACATGTTTAAGGGCCCAGTGTGTAAGATATATGGGGATTTATAGGCAGAATGTGGCAGAAATTGAATATAATCATGTTTTCTTTACTGTATAATCACCTGAAAATAAGAATTGTTGTGTTGTTGTTACCTTAGCATGAGCTGTTTTAAGGCCCTTTTTAATCATTAACACCCACTAACATCTGGCTTTTGTCTTTTGTCTCTGCAGTAGTCACAGGTATTTATTGTCTCCAGCTCGGCAGTAATGTAAACATTACACCCAGGCGGACACGTTAATTTCCACCCCAATTTGGCTGAGGCATCGGAGGCTTCTTGCCTCTGTCGGTAACTTTTGGGGCTCTTTTGGTCCTTTTTCATATACATGTGCTGTGTGGCTTGACTTGGTTCAATTTGGTTCGTGAACCCAGCACAACAGTGTTTGCATGCACATATTGTGCACTAGTTTTGGTGTAAAACAGTCTATATCTACAGAGGGCGCAGGTCCTCTTCCACTGAGTCCAGCATGTTGCACTGCAGCAGACAAACCAAACACTGTCTCTAGATTCATCCTCTCACATTCATGAGCTTTGCAGACACTGTATACACACTTAGAAGGGGAGGGTGAGGCGAGGGGTTTTCAGTTGTTTACAATCTGCAGCTTCTCTGCTAGATGCCACTAAATCCTACGCACTGGTCTTTGAAGACATATGAAACTTCTCTTAAATGCATTCTCATTTTTAAATCTAGAATCTATAAACATGCAGATATGTAAGATGTCTTACTTCACTGAAAAGCCCATTCTCACACACATCACACTTATGTAGGTTGCATACGTGTCCATAAATCTATGTAAATATGTTCTGTGTAAAGTAATAATAAAGCAAAGATAAAATAATTTTAAAATTTCTCTCTTTCTTTTTTTTTTTTTTAGCCTGTACAGGAGGGGAGAAGTACACATTAGAATCTAAACAGAGCAAAGAAAAAATGAACAGACCTCTCAGTTTTGAAGAACTTGTTCACCTGTTAAAATGTTAAAGCCTATATATAGAAAGGTGAGGTGTGACGTTCAGTAAGATGTGAAGTGCTGGTTCTCCCGAAGATGTTTTAGTCTCATCGAACTGCCTCAACAGGAGGACAGAAATTAAAAGCGAAAACGCTCTAAAGGTCAGTGTTGTGTGTGTGGTGTTGTACCTGCTGGATGAGCAGAAGCTGCAAAACACAAAGTGTCAGAACTATCAGAGGGCATCAGGGGACTGAAATGTCAGCAAGTTTATTCTACAGTTGGTGTCAGCGTTGCTTTATGGGAAATTTTAGGTGGAATATTTGATTGGTGACATGTCGGCCTCTTTATAGCATCTCTATTCATCTTTTAACATAATAATAACAAAGTGAGTCTTATTTCTTTTTTTGTTTGAAGTGCAGTGGTGGAAAGAATACTGAAAATCTGTACTCAAGTACAAGTGCTGTTACATTGCTAAAATATTACTCAACTACAGGTAAAAGTACTGGTGTTAAAAAAATACTCAAGTAAAAGTACAGTGTTCATTGCAAAAACTACTCAAGAATATTAGTTACTTTTAACCATTGATGTCACAGTCACGTCTCCAAATTAGGATTGCAAATTTTGTGTGTTTTCCAGAACCAATAGTTGAAAATGCAAATAATCAATTAATCACTGATCATTTATAAGATACTAAACATATTTTTCTGGGTTTTTGTTTGTTTTTTTTTTGTCATTTTTTTCTCATTTCCAGTCAAGGTTGAAGTTTCCTTATTCAACAAATGTTTCCACTTGACCATGACTTCCACATGACTATTGATTAAATATACATGAATATATTTTTAACTTGTTAAATTCTTAACAGTAATTAATCAGTTCAGTCTTAATCATTAACATTCTCACTCCAAATGTGTGCTGCTGCAGCATTTTGTTTTGTCTTCCGTTTGTATGTCATTGTTTTCACTGGTTCGTTAGCGATCAGATCACCCGACTGGCTGCTAAAATGCAGATGACAGGTTTGGATATTAATTCAAATTGTACTAGTAACTAAGTAGATTACACTTTGTAATGAATACTTAAGTATAAATAAGTAAAAGTACAAACTTGAAAATCTACTCATATAAGTGCAGGTACCCAAAAAAAAAACTACTTAATCACAGTAATTTGAGTATTTGCAGTTAGTTACTTTCACCCCTGGTGTCAAATCTTTATAATAAACATGCACATTAAGAGAAAACACAGAAAATTACATCCTAATGGTCTCATTTTGTCTTTTAATTTGAGAATGATATACTGAAGTCTGAGTTGATTTTTATGGCTTCTGATTTACACATTTTACACAACCATTTTTCATATATTAAATCCAATCAGCAAACTTTATTTCACTCAAACTTTCTTACCACTAGTTGACCTTTTCCACTTCACCTCTCCCTCCCACATTCTTATTTTTTTATCTTTTATATGCCACATAAAAGCTGGAACCTGGTGTAAGATGCAGCTCAGCACTCTCAAGTGTGTCAGGTTTTTTTTTATATAGATCTGTAATAAACATTGTGCTCTCTATAGGTGCCTATTCACATGTATAAGGGCTTAGATCATTATGATGTAAGTATGTGATGGCCATTCACATGCTCTATCATGTCCAATAAGTTGTTGCAGCAGTTTTTGTTTTGATACCATTTATTACACAGATTTGGTGCAAAATGTAACCATTGTCAGCCACTTGAGAATTGATAATAAGAGTTTTTAAAAATCCCTCTAAAAGCTTTATTAAAATTGAGCCCCAATAATAGCAGCCAGGGACATGGACGTCCTAGTGGAGTTCTTGAAGTAAGCCTAACAATTTTTTTTAATAAATGTCTGAGGATTATATGCTTTTCTGTGCTTTTTTATTTTGATGTGCCCAAATGTTGTCCAGTGGGATAGTAATAGGAGCAAGGATGGATGATGATGGTTGGATGAAGGACAAAGAACAAAAGGCTTCAAATAATACAAAGTCAATAAGATTTTTTTTTCAAGCTGTGGTGTTTACATTTTATTTGTAACCACTTACATTATTTCCACAGTTCTGCTGACCTTAATATGTTTGCTGCTGTGAGGATGCTTACTTTTGTGGTCCGTGTCATTTGTCTTTTTTGGCATTTTGATGTTTCTTCAATGTGTTTTCTTACTGTTTCAAACTGTTTCATGATGACACAATTTTCTTTTCACTCATCGTGCTGCATTGGGGTAAGAAGATTTCTGTGCAATTTGATGTCCTGTAATGTACAATCGTTGTTGTGTTCCCGACAGCAAAACATGAGAGATGTGCCTATTTTTGGCCATTTGAGCACCTTTGAGACTATAAAGAGAACCTGACGGTGCTTTTGTGACAATGTGTGAAAATCTCCCACAGGTCTTTCAGATGGACTGAGGCAAACCTCACGCTGACGACACAACTCCAGGAAGTCACTGCACCTCCTTACACAAAGGACGTAACGTATACATTAGTGAGCCTCAGAGGGCTGGTGTGTCAATTTTGTTACCTTCAGACAGAGCAAGACTGCTGTTTACCCCTTTATATTATAACATTGGACTTGAAGGTCATTCCATACATTTTATTTTCCCAATAATGAAGCATGCAGCTTTTATTCCACGCAGGAGGGGAGATGGTTTGGACTTAGATTTGTCCACTTTTTGAGTTCAGTCAGACATCTCATGTTTAAGAATGTTTATTGCAGCAGCAGAATGTAGTTAGAGTTTGGCTCCGACCTCATCACTCCTCACAGATTATGTTTACATAAAGATATTGAGGAGTGATGAACACATATCTTGGACCCCGTGTCGGAGCCTGGAGGTGGATGCTGGGGTGGTGGTGGTGGTGGGGCTGAATGAGCAGGCAGTGACGCTGATGCAAGGCAGCAATGGCACTGACAGGCAGAGGGAGAGATGGGAGGTTTTAGCAGTTTAAATAGACCTCCAGATTGGAAGGGTGTGTGAGGCATGTCAAGTGTGATTGCAGGGCAGCTTGAGTTGACTGCCTGAACGAGCTTGCAGGCATCACTACACTTAAGTGACCTTTTTTTTCATTGTTTGTATTCTAGTCATAGCTACTCATTTTGTTGATTCTCAGTTGTTACATCCTTCTGAACATGAAGGGAATTAAAAATACCCTGTGGAATTTCTATGAAGCAGTTTTTTAACAGTCCAGTGCTTAAGATTTATGGGGGTTTATGGGCAGAATATGTAGAGAAGTAACATAACATTCATACATTTTCATTAGTGCATAATCACCTGAGGGTGTGGATCCTTTAGCACCGAGGCCGCCATGTTGCACCACCATGACTCCACAGCAGCCGACAACAGACAAACCAAACACTAGCTCTAGATAGGGCCTTTCACATTTTTCACAGGTTTGGAAGGGGAGGGTGAGGTGTTTGCAACCTGCAAGCTCACCACTAGATCCTTTAGTGAGTGGGTCCCCTTTTTTCATGTGCCAGAACAAGCAGGGAAGAAGAAGACTGCAAGCTAAACATGGATGTAAAGAAAGAAAGAAAAGTCAAGTTCGAAATGTTTTGTGAGGAACAAAATTATTTCAACATGATTTGACCTCAAGGACACATATTATGTGTTTTGCTAAGTAACACTCAATGTAAACATGACTTTTTTGTTTACAAGAAAACTCCACAAAGCAACTTTAAATTATCACTTTATGTTTTTGTTAGTTAAATACTCAGATTTATAAAGTGATTTATAGATCATGGTCTCATTTTTTTAGATTAATGTCTTGGTCCCATATTCATCTCATATCTTCACAATATGACTCGTGCTTTTTCCCTTCACCAAAAGTAAGAGTTTATTGCCTTAAATAGGGATTTGAATGTTTGATATTTGGGAATCCATGAAGACAGGGCTAGATGTTATTATTTTTCTTTTTGCAACAGTGAAATAAGTATTTTATGTAAAAATGTTTCTACTTCAAGTTACTGTGAGGAACAGTCAGAGAACAGGAGTACACAAACAGTGCAGCAAGGGGGAGACAAAATTCCTTATAACTTCAGTATTTACTGTTTGGTATCATCATATAATCTGGAATATGCAGTGTTCAAATACTAATTTAAAATACATGCAAAATCCATTTTTGTTCCATTAACACAGACAGGACCAGCTGAGGACTGAAATTCTCAATCCCATGTGAGGACTAAAAGGTGACAGCCTGTGGTGTCTCTCTCATTTACAGCTGCTGACAGTTTTTATTGTGACCTTGGCAACAACCTGTACCTAATGCAGCTTTTAGAGCAAGTTCCACCAGGACAGCTCTTCTCAGTCGCAAACACCTTTATTAATGGAGCTCTGAGGCGTGATGACATTATGGTATCCTGTAATTTTATGATGGGTGCAAAATCAATTCTGATGCCAACAAAAGGATGGAGGACACGTTAATGTTTATATTTTATTGATCAGCAGCACTGCCGGGGAGAAAATTGAAATGCCAGACAGGAAATCAATACATTCACCAAGCAGCAGCAGTAAATGAAGCACATTTACAAATAACACACTTGTTTTATGAGACGCTGTATTTACAGTCCTCTCTGTCTTGTTGTTCCTGCTGCAGGTCTTCAAACAATATTAGAGAAGACAGAGTTTTGGTTTGTTGCACAGAACCGTCTGGGAAGTCGTCCTTAGAAAGTGATTGGAAAAGTGCGAGCACTTTCAAAAAATTGATTGATTGATTGGATGAACCATCTGTCTATCACGTCCAACACAGGGTGACTTCAACCATTCACAACAACCAGCAAAAGCCATAAATCAAATTTTTGCAGAAGTTGGCCGGAAGAAGAGCGAAAACTTTTCCATCCATCATTTTGTTCTTTGTTATTCTTTCAATGAAGAAATACTCAGTTCTGATATGACTGAAGCTATCACAGTATCTATGCTAATATCTTCAGGAGCCGCCATTGTTTGTTTGAGATGAGTTGCTTCAATGGACTCTTCTTGCTCTCTTTACACCTAAAAACACGCCTGCAGCTGCCAGTAGTTCCTCCTAGGACGCTAATTGGCTGCACCCACTTTTAGTGAAGACACAAACCATAACAGAATTCCACAGGGCTTTGCTGCTCAGCCTTGCCGCCAATTTTTTCCACTCGCAATATTGCAGCAAAGAGGCACTTTCCCCACAGGCCTGCATTGTAAAAGAGACATCTGCAAACGGCTGACCTGGTCAACTCGTACTGCAAGGTCAGTTATGACTCTTTCTATTATGATTTTTTTTACCCTTTGAAATTTTACATTTGTAAAACTTTCCTCAAGCCACAAAAAGCCATTTAAAAACTGTAACATCCTCACAATGTAAAGTCTGTGGGCTGAGCGGGAACTCTCACTGGACTGAATGGGTGCCATATTTGCATTCACTATCTAGTTTATTATAATATATATGACAAAAACAGATAACTACAAGCCCGGGTCATGTTCTAACTGAAAACCTCGTGCACTGTTTTGCTCCTGTTTCCAGACTGAACCACACATTTCCTCAAAATGTGGCGCAATGATGTGCAAGGGGTTTTGAGATAGATTTTCTCTTGTTTGGTTGGTGTGTCACAAGTGTTACCCAGTCAGCAGCAATGTGCATGTAAACACTGCTTTATTAAAAAGGCGTTGCAGTGCAGTGTGTTTGCGTACACAACAAGGTGTGCGACGCAGCACTGTTTCTGTTTAGATATACATTTTCCTATGTTTTGTCAGGGCTGAACTTAGCCGTGGCAAGATGAATTCATGCACAATCTTGTGATCTTGTGAATCCAGCTGCCTCGCAAGTTAAAGAGAGGTAACTTAACATATACCAAATACAGAAAAGGTTTCTATTTTCTGTGCCACCATCTGGCTTACAAAAAAAATCTCAGACACTGAATAGATACCAATAGATACCAATTCAGCTGATCTCAGGTCTATAAATATGCAGCAAAGTGTGTTTGATTGTCCTGCCACACTGAATCAAAAAGGATTTAATGTTGCTTTTTTACACCGGTTTAATGTTACATCACTGACAAAGATGAAATACAAAATCTTTGTTTTCAAGTATTCCCTCATAAAGTCAGTATTTAGTAAATGCACCTTTGGCAGCAGTTACAACCTTGAATTTGTGTGTATCACTATCAGCTTCGCACATGTGGACACTGTTATTTTTCCCATTCTTCTTTGCAGAACTCTGTCAGGTTGCATGAGGATCATGAGTGAACAGCCTTTCTCAGGTCTAGCCATGTATTCTCAAATGGATTGAGACCTGACTGAGCAGCAAGGATATTGACTTTGTTGTTTTTTAAACCATTCCTGTCTCGCTTTGTCTTTATGCACTCATTGTCTTGCTGGACAACAAATCTTGTCCCAAGTCGTAGGTTTCTTGCAGCACAGGGATGCTGGAGGTCAGTCAGAGTTGGGGGTGCTGGATTTAAAGTTACAGGATCGGTGCACATTAACAAACATTTCTGAGTTTGCCACTTTAGTCATCTTGGCTAATTTCCGACTGTAGTCCCCCGATAGAAATATGATATATATAATAATATCATACTAAATGCTAACAACATTCACAGGTTTTTGAATGACCAGGATCATTTATATCTAGCAGTTATTTGCAACACTTTACAGCATTTTTAGAGCATTTTACATTACAGCAGTCAAAACATACTGTATGTGAAAGCAGCTACATCATCTCAACATGACTGATCTGATTCATGAGAACTGCAGGGAGAGCAAGAGGGAGTGAGACGGCACCTGCACGCAGGCGAGAGATGTGAGCCATGACCAGGATACCAGGTTAGTCAGTGGGACGCTTGAAAAACTAAATCTAACACAACCTCAGTGTGTTCACATGATAGAAGAGTACAAATCATGAGGAATCTTGTAATGGACATGTAGATAATAAACAGATGAAGAACAAAGTAAATCATATTTTCCATCACAAATACTTGCACCCCTACTTCCTGCATCCATGTTGCAGAGAACTGTCTCTAGAACTGTCCCTGTATTTTTAGAGCATTTAGTTGATCCTCTATTCTCACACTCCCACAGATTCATCAAGTGTATTTATACTACAATTAACTAATTGTGTGACTTCTAAAACAAATTTGCTGCACTAGGGAGGATTTATTGTGTCCTAATAATGATTTAGTGTTCTGTTAGGGGTGGTTTGTGTTTTACTTTTGTGGTGAATTGTAGAAATCAGTTTTTACTTTGACATTAAAGCAGCCTTTTCCCAACCTTGGTCCTGCCCTGTAGAGTGTGTGTTTTGCCACCTCACTGTTACCTAGCTAAGGTTTCCTCAGATGCAGTCACACAAAATGATTGGTTTTTGAAATGAAAAAGTGATGTGGGAGAGAAGACAACACTGGGCCAGTCCAAAGTGTGTGGTGAGGATTTTTTACAAGGTTGTGCCTTTTTGCAATAGGACAGCTGTAGAGAAGACCGGAAATGGGATGAGAAATGGGGGACGACATGCAGCGAAGGGCCAAATCGAGCCCACGGCAGCTGCAGAGGACTGACAGCCTCAGTAGATGCAACTGAGCTACAGAGGCACCCAGTGGTGAGGAAATATGACAATGAACACATTGAATTTGGATTCATAATGGTGCTGAAAGCACATTGTGTTGAATGTGGTGAAATTCTGTCAAATGAGGAGCTAAAACACATCAAAGCTCCAGATACACAAAGCAGCAGGGAAGTGTTGGGAAGCCAAGGACAGGTTTCAAACACAACAGAAAGTCATCACAGCTTTTAACAACTCAGTCAAAAGCTACTATGAAAGTTAGCTATATGGTAGCTCGTAGGAAGAAACCAGAGGAGCTTTTTTCCCCTCTTTTTTTGGTATATTATGTATTTTTTTCTTTCATTTATTTGGGAGAGTGATCCTCAGAATTTTTTACCAGAAGTGGGCCTTGAGTTAAAAAAGGTTGAGAACCCTTGTTTTAGATGTTTCCCTGCTCCAGCACACCTGATTTGAATAAACTGGTCGTTATCAGGCTTCTGCAGAGGTTTGATGATGAGCTGATCATTAAATCAGGTGTGCTGGAAGAGGGAAACAGCTGCAACAATGCGTGGCAGCGAGCCCCTGCTCAAACACTGCATTAAAGGATCTTTTTCTGTTGGATCAGTCACAGAAAACACATTAAATCCCCTTTGACTCAGTGTTTTGAAACAATAAAACCTGGAACCTTTTAAAGCAAAAAACAAGATGATCAAGTTACTTTAATCATCATTATGAAGGAACAAAACTTAACTTATAGTTCACTTTAAAACGTAATTTTTTCATGACAGAAGTCAGCGGACCTTGTTACCCATTAAGCATGCAATAGTTTGAAATTTCTTTCAATTACTTTTGATACCTAAAGTTTCATATTTTTTGTTGTGAAGCATCATTTTTCAAAGATATCAAAATGTGTGTTGCCATCTTTCTTTTCCATACAAAGATAAAAAAGAAAGAAAAACATACTTCCTACATATCAGAAATAAATAAGTAAATAAATAAACCCTTAGGTGACCTCAAACCCTCCTCTTATCTACCTGCACCCCATCCCAACCCCAGACTGATGTTAAGATTTGGTTCCATCTGGGAGTTGAGAGACTTAAAGTCTTCTCAAAACCTTTTAACTTGTCTTTATTGATAAATCACTCCAAAACTGTTTGCAAATCAGTTCTGTGAGCCAGAGTTTCAATATTGGAACTTCTCTCTTTTTCCAAAATAACAGGATAAGCTTTTTTGCAGCGATCATTGTGTAGTTTCAGTTTCCTGACATCTTTAATTTTTTTTTTTACAGAAATATTAATACTGGGCCTGGATCTATCTGAACGTTCAGTATCTTTGAAAAATAAAGAGAAGAGACCACTCAGGTAACCTTGTAATTTGGGACAAAGAATGTAGCTGAAAAGCAAATTAAGTTCTTCTGCGTCACATTTTTCACACAAAGGAGGATATATTTTATGTAATTTTTCCTTTGAATAGTGTTATCTGTGTAAAATGCATTAAACAGTGTTATGCTTTTATGGACCATGTGTGAATATAAACTAGATTTTCATCCCATTAGTCATTTTGTATGTGAGTATCTTTGAATAATTTGAGTGAAACGTCCATCAGAAGCTGAGCAATAATCCATAAATTCAAAGCAGGTTCAAATTATAAAAATAATCTTTTAATATAAACTACATATTCAGTGCACAAAGAACAAATGTACAAATCATGAACATCATAAACTTTACACATTGATTGAAACATAAGGTATGCATGGTAAAAAAAAAAATCAATTAACATGGTCATGTGAGTTAATATCATCTTAATTAGTTAAAGTGATCGGCATAAATAGGACTGTAAATAAATTATGAGCCTTTTTTCTCTGCCTCCAAACATCCTTGGCCAGCAGGTTGTCGTGATTTATTTCCCCACAGCGGTCTTCTACTTGGGGAACTTGCATCTGTGAATAAAAGAGGGATGAAATATGCATAAATTCAGACTGCTCTGCCAGGATAAACCTGAACTCAGCTGGAGGTTAAGAAACTGATCACTTAGTTTATTCAGTTCATCCTGCATGTCTGAGTAGCCGCTGAGAACACACTTTGATTTATCTTACGCTGGATCTTTTAATAATTTCCATTTTCCATTTTCCTCTTGACATTACAGTTTTTCTTGTTGCTTGTGATAATGCCAAAGCCGTGTCTTTTGTGTGTCTTACATCACTTTTGAGTCTAGACTGGAACAGTGCTTCTCAAACTTTTTATACAACATACCACCTCAGAACATATTGAGCGCTACAAGTACTACTTTACTGTTTTGATGCAAGCTGGTGCTGTGAACACTTGACTGGCACTTGATCTGCACTTCATTTTGTAATAATTCTTTTTCTGAGCCACAATTGAAGTGTTTTTGGAGCATTCATTTTCAGTCTCTCAGCTTGTAACTACCGATAATCATGGACGATGTATGGGCTACATGCACGATTGTGACTATGTAGCAGGCTGATATTGAATATTACAGGAAAGATAAAACTTATTTTAAATTACATGCAAGTTATATCATATTTTATTGAAATTTGTTGGTAGCATGATATGTTTTTTTAATTTATTCATCTCATTTTAAAAAAAATATTGCTGTTATTCCTCCACCTGGCACTAGAGGGAGCTTGCATACCACCAGTGGTACATGCATCATAGTTTCATAATAAAGGGACTAGAGCATTTACAATATAGTGTTTGTGGTAAATAAACAGACTTTTCCCTGACTTGCCTGCAGGAGACTGGATCGAAACGCTGGTGCCTGCCACACATGGAAGAGTTGAGTGGACAGCGAGAGGTCGGTCTGGGCTGGACAGTCGGCGAAGGTCGAGGAAGACAGTCACAGCGTTCCACGTCTATCTCACAGTCGGGCATCCATGAACTGAGTGGAAGGTCTAAGAGGGAGGTGATAATGATGCATTTAAGTCACAAAGACAGTATAAAGATATGACTTTTCATCTTGCTAGCTGAATCTCAATAATATGTCAGTTTGGTTTTACTTCGATAATGAATTTAAAGTATCTTCAATTCACTCTAATGTGTCAGTGAAAAAGTCTACTGATTTCAGAGTATAAATTGATGTGAAATATAATTCCCTAGACAGGATATACCTGGGTCTTGGATCACAATATGGTGTTTTTCAAAACCAGCAGCTCTGCAAGCTGACTGCTAACATGCTCTCAAAGACGACGCTAACATGCTGATGTTTAGCAGATAAATTTACCATATTCGCATTTTTTGTTTCCCAATAGCTGTGGAGACATTTAAAATAATACTCCACTGATTTAATATTGCACTCCTGTGAGGTAATTGGATTCACAGTGAACAGTTTAAAATTAAAAAGTATTTAATTTGATGCAGCAGAACCAGAGATATCATCTTTTTTTATTCTATGCATTCTAATGTTTTTGTTGTCAAAATCTGGTGCCTACATTACCCACAATGCAACCGACCTCCGACAGTTAGATCAGAGATTCAGCTGTTTTATGCTAATAGCAGCTAATGTAACCTCAAGCCACAACCTTCAAGCAGAGATGAGGACAAGGCCACAGAGGTCTGGTAGATTCACTTCTTTCTTATTCCTTATTATTTATTTAATAAGGAATATTATTTAAACTTTCAGTCTTCAGACCCAAGCAACACTGACTTTAACACAGCTCCCTTTGGAAACCCTTATACAACTTTTTTCACATAATGAGTACTTTGCAAAACCTGTAAAAAAAAAATAAAATTGATGTGTACCATCAGTGCAGTTCCCCTTTCTGTCTGGACCAAAGTTCAATGTTGGATGAAGTAATCAGATTATTTACTCATGTAAAGAAGAACTCTTTTCTTTCTACAGAGCTACACCCACCAGCTGTAACTTGTCGTCCATGAGGAGATGCACACTTCTTTCCGAACAGTGATACTATCAGCAGTGCGGTTCAGTAGAAACAAAATAGTTCCTTTGTGGAACAGGTTTGTGGATTATCTGAAATAACTGGGTCATGATTTCTGGAAAGAGACGTTGCTGTTGGAGTTTTTCATTATATTAGAGAGAAGGCAGACATCTCTACAGCTGATATCTCCAAAACTGCAATAACTCACACCAAAACTATCTAGATGAATAATTACCACTACAGTTAAGAGGAAAATACGGTAAGTATAAGTTGGTTTAAGTACAGTTAGTGTAATAAAACCGACACAAAATGTTTTGTGTACTGCTTTTTAAAGCTGTTGCATACGTCCAAAAGACCTTTCTCTCTGTTGCACACACGTGTTTGTCATTTTTTTCATGTCATCACATAGACTTACATTCATTCCCCTCTGAGTCTTTCCCTAAACCTACCCATAATCACTACTTACTTAACCTTTACTCTAACTTAATACTAGAACAGCCAAGGTGGCAATTTTTACTATTTTCAGATTTATGTGTGCAATTACTTTGTTGAATTAAAAAAGACAGAATGCTGCTGGTACCCGACTTCCTAGAAGTGGCTAGTTTCATTTAAAATGTTTTTTTTTTTTCATATAACTACAAAAAAGGCAAAGAAAATGTGATCATTTTTACCAATGTCACCCATAGGTGGTCATTGCTTGGAAATTGCTGCTGTTATATTGTTACTTTTTGCACAGCTGAAGATGCACCGTGGTTGCTTAGCAACTATCACTGTCTCTGTCAATAAAACTTCACAAGTGGTCCCAATTTCCAATTTCCTGACATTAAAATACAAATGATAAATAATGAGACTCAGTTTAAAAATAAAGTAGGGGAGACCAGGGATGGTTGTAACATTTTTTTCTCTCAGCACCTATAAGTCACTGAATATTTGTGTTAAAGCTCTCAAATTTTGAAACAGCAATACTTAGTTATTACAAATAGCAATGTTTCCAACTTTTTTTGGTTTTACTTTTGTTTCCAGCCTTTTCCCATAGGCTCTGATTATTTTTTGTGATGGTTCAAGGTGAAAATTTGTTATTATTGATGTTAAAATGATACATTTCACTGTTTCTTGCGCCAAGTAATTCTAGATTAATCTAAAATTTGAACTGGATCACTGATGGTTATTGTCCTACAGAAAAATTCTGCTGTGAATATATGCAACCATTACTGTTTACTACATGGCCTCTATATTGATAAATATATGAATAAATTTGACAAAATTTAGATTCTGGTGTTATTTCATTTTTAAAAAGATAAAAAAACAGAATAAATGCTTTGACCTATTAGTCTGGTATTTATCATAAGAGATACTAGAGTTTGGAAGTCAAAGGTCAACTTCTAGAGTTAACTTATCCCTACCCTTAACCAGTGACCCAATTATCAGTGTTTTTCCTACTGGGGACATGGCTGTTGTCCTCAACTGCACCAGCTGTCCTCAGATAACTGGTCTCGAGTCTGAAATGTGCCCCTGAATATAGCTAGGTCATAGGCACACACATACAACATACCTGGTGTACTGGAGGGGTAAGGTATGCATCTGTCAGCTGAACAATCCCAAATTAACCCGCTGGCACAAGAGTCTCCTGGAGTCCTCTGCCTCTGACAGCTGGCTCATCGGAGAGCAGCTGCCAACAAACAACATACGTAGATTAGAACAGAACAAAGCATTGCACTAAATCCAGTTGAGAAATAAGACTGAAGACTGAGGTTCTGGACTCACCCACTGCTCCTGTGAGGTTCAGCATCACGTCGTATTATGGCGGGCTCCATGCACCTGCACTCCGTATGATTAGCTACTTTTATTAGCACAGGTTCTGGTACAAACTTGAATGGAATGACACTGAGGACCTGAAATGCACAGAAACACACATTCACATGCAGACATTAGTGTGTTTGACTGAAAACTGGCACTGCTGTTACTCAAAACTACAAAAAAAATTAAATAGGTCAAAAAACGGTTAGAAAAGGTCAAAAGGGCAACTGCATATCACCTGAGATACTCACAGTTTTATTCACGTATACAGTCGTCGTGTTTCTGCAGGTGACGCCCTCTTGATTGCAGCAGCCACTGCACCTGTCAGTAGAAAAACAAATTCACATTTGGGTAAAGTGATGTGCATGGAAAATAAAAAAACATATATATGAACAGTTGCACTGTAAGCACATACAGCAAGTTGTTGACTCTGAGGAGTTGAGGGTTTTCACTTTTATGGGAGTTTTCTGTATCTAAAGATCATACTGGGTCAGAGGTCATAGAGAAAAAAAAATAATTATCTCAAGAAATGAATGTAAGGATGGTAACTGATGGGAGTGTAAAAGGAATAGTTCAACATTTTGGGAAATAAGCTGATTCCTTTTCTGAGAAAAGAAGATCGATACCACCCTCATGTCTGTAGGATAAATATGTAACTAACAGCTGCCAACAGTTGGTTAGCTTAGCTTAGCACAAATACTACAAACAGGGTGAACAAACAGGGTTTTTGTCTCTGAAGCTTAGTAATTAACATGTTATATCTCATACAGAAGTCAGTCTTGCGTCACCTCAACCTCCCACTGACGACAAGAATCAAGGAAGTCTCTGCTCCCAGCCAATAAATCGTTCGGCACATACAGTAACCCCCCCATATGTGTAATTTTTGCAGTTTTTGTATTGATTAAACAGACAAGATAAATGTTTCGTGAGCTTTAAAGGTGTTAGTAGGTGAATTTCTTAATTTTGGACAGAGCCCAGTTAGCTGTTTCCCCCTTTTTCCAGGTAAGCTAGGCTAACCAGCTGCAGGTGATAGCGTCATATTCATCCTACAAACACAAGAGAGTTATCAATCTTTTTATTTAACTTGTGGCAAATTTCAGCATTTCAAAAAAATGTAACTAATGTAATTGTTTTAAATCATGCTTAAAAACATATTAAAACGGCTTTACAAATAGTTTTGTAATGATATTAAAGAGATTTAATGTATGTGTTTGATAGGCACTTATTGTTTGAGTCTTCCAAATGTTTCCCTCCATTAAAGCCTCTCTGCAGGATTGTAGAGGTCAAATATGGACACTGTTTGTTTCCAGATCATCTGTATTCACTGCTGAGACATTTTGTCAGATTGAGGATCAGGATCATAGACAGAAGAAGAAGAAGTGGACAGAGCTTCTGGGTCTGAAAAGTGAAGCAAATGCAGAAGTGCTTTAAGCCTGCATTCTTTCTAATGGCCAGCAGGGGGAGACTCCACTGGTTGCAAAAAGAAATACAACTGCATTGAGTCTTATATGAAATCCCACAAACCAATGGCCAACGTCAAAACTTTAAAGTTCTGGTTTCATGTGATACGAACCTGTGGACAGACACACAAGGTGGCTTGAAGAACATCAAGGGGTCGGTGCCAAGCTCCTTGGCTACGTCGACACATGTTTCCCTCGGCATGCACTGGGTCCGCTGCCACTCTTCATCGATGGCTGAATGGGAGACACTCAGTGTTCATAATCACATCAACACATACACACACTCGCGTTATGTGGACTGCACGTTTTATCAAACCTTTAAGTATCTCCAGGCTGTAAGATTCTGCAGCGTAGCGTGTCGAGCGGTGTGAGCCTACTGAAGGTGGAGAAGAGAGCGTCTCAGGCTGCTGCAGTCTCAAACGACACTTCCACAACTTCCAGTCAGGAAAGTCTGCGAGCCTCAGCAGCTCATCCAGGCTGGAGGCTGAACGGACGTCTCTTTCCCACTGCTCTATTCCCTGCAGGGATCACGGTCAATCATCATTTCATGTTTCACAGGAACATAAAAGTGTTTCACACTAACATCAAAACATTTCAAACTAACATAAAACATCAGGATCTGTCTTTCTGGGATGTAAATTCTTAATTCTTTTCTTAATTGAAAAAACTGAACTAGTTCCATTGAAAGCAACTCAAGTACACTTACAGCCTCTTTGATGACAAGTTGGTGGTATTACTGAAGATTACTGAGAGTGTATTGAAAAATGTGCTCATCTCTGTTAGAGGACAATAAGCATACATAAAAGAGCAATCCTCAGTGAAGAACCACTGTCAATCCACTGTTTTGGTCCACGCTGAAATATCACGACTACTACCAGATGGATTGCCATGCAATGTGGTAAATGTTCATGAGAGGATGAATCAGAGGATGAATCCTGCTGATTTTGGTGATCCCCTGAGTTTTCCTCTGGTGGCAAATATTAAATGAATTCCCTAACGACTTCCTATAGATATTCAAAGTCCGTAAAGGGTAAATTCCACTGATTTTGGTCGATATACGTGATTTTGAGTGTAAACTACTGGGTGGGTTGCTGCAAAATTTGCTACAGGCATTTGTTGCCTCTAAAGGATAAATTTGACTGATTTTGGTGATCCTTTAACCTTTCTTCTCATGCCACATCAAGTCAAAATTTCAATTTGTCCAAGATTTGGTTAATGGCAAATGCCTGCTTCATTCACTGCTCCCTGGACACCAGATCCCTGCATGGACCACTAACTCCAGCCTTAACCTGGCCCTGGTCCATAGTGTTCATAATTTTCCAGTTCTAGTCCTAGCTGTAGCCTAGTCAGGTCTGACTTGAGCCCAGTCTATTAATGGATTGGACCAGCATGTCAGGCCTGTTGGGCCTGATGGTAACCTGACACGCCAGAAGGTTGTTACACAGAACTATCTAACAAGTCCGCCTTCGAAACTGTTTGGAAAAGGGCAAGCACTTAAAAAACACACTTGATTAACCAGCTGTCGATCATGTCTTGCACGGGGTAACTTCAACCAATCAGATCAATGCTTCTGTGTACGCTTCTTGCTGTCATCACACCTAAAACCACTTCTTTAGCTGCCAGTAGTGCCTCCTTTTGGTGCGGACACAGACAGCCTTGAAACTTGAAGGCTGGCTAGATGGATGCCCGCCTGATCTTGTGAGTCCAGCAGCCTGGCAAGGTAATCCTGATGGGCTTGCACACCTCTGCAGGACACTAATTAGTTTACTCAACAGTGGGCAGTAAATTGAGATTTTGAACACAATAAGTGAGTGATATCAGACACAGGCCTGGTAATATAACATGCTAAATATTAGCATGTTAGCATTGTCACTGTGATGATATTAGCATTCTGATGTTTGAGATAGCTCAAGAATTTTCTGCACTGTAAATTCTAACCATTTATCTTTACTTTTAGAGGAAATTACAAAACTGATTTGGGGAAAGTAAATAAAATAACTTATTTGTGCCAAGCGCAGACACCAACTTACTCAGAAAAAAATACTATTAAAGAATGAAACAAGTATGCGGCCAACAAGTACTGGAAACTCGGTGTAAGGAAGAAAAATGAAAAG
The DNA here is from genome assembly GCA_034769285.1 of Lutjanus argentimaculatus. NCBI lineage: Eukaryota > Metazoa > Chordata > Actinopteri > Lutjaniformes > Lutjanidae > Lutjanus > Lutjanus argentimaculatus. The sequence continues at coordinate 32,675,781 of JAWZSL010000002.1, forward strand.
ACTGGTATAAATTTAGTTAAAAGATTCTTTTAATTTAAATAAGGATATTGTATACCTACTGTAAGAACAGTCTCTCATCTCATCAGTCTCTCAAAGACTCTTAGTCTGATTAGAAAAATTCCAAAATAACAAAAACTGAATTTGGCTGACTTTGTATGCTACAGAAGTATCCACCCCTGAACCACCAGACTACATCCTCAGTACTTCATCATGTAAAGTAGTTTGTTTTTATTTTTATCTCTACAAATATAATTGTAAATGTTGTAGCAAAGAGGGAATTACATCTAAATCTCACTATACAGCCCTGTTGTATAATGATAAATAACTTGATCTTGTATCTTGTAGTGTTGTCACAATACTGGAATTTCTAATTTTGATAGAATACTATGAAAAATATTGATATTCAATACCATTTTCGACTAATATTGACTCAGCATTTAGGGCATTAATTCCTGATTTATATGAAAGTAATAACAAATATGACATGCAAACATATACAGAAAATGAGACAAGTGAGAAGAGGAGGAACTATGTCCGTACTGCAGTTAAAGAGAAGAAGGAGCAAGAAGGTGGAGCTGATATATCGACACTAGTATCTTGTATTATTTTCTGCTAACATGTGAGGCTGAGTTGATGTGACGTTTGTTGTAGTGTGGAGAGACTTGGAGGACTTGGCCTGATGTCACACCGTTAATCGGAGTGTGATTATCAACAGCTGCAGCAGCAGATTTATGTGTCTGCTCCAGTCTGCCTCTCTGAACGCTGCTTATTCTGAGGCCTAATGACCCTGTTGCCAAACAGTATGAATTTAAATACGCTATAAGGACGCCATGCAGCCGGATTTAAACCAAGGACATCTGCGAACCAAACCACCAGCATGTTCTTTGAGAGACGGCGGCAGTAAAACATGTGCTGTATGTACACATGCACATGCATAAGCTACCGTTCAAAGGATCAAATTATCCTTGGCAGCTCTCCATAGAGAGGAGAAGAGCTGTGATTCAGGATGGGAAATAAACATAAAACCGCCTGTCAAGCTACCACAGTTTTCATGATGACATAAACCAGAACAAAATGGGAGCAGAATAGATTAGATCTGTTTGGTTTGGAGAAGATATATGATGAAATGCAGAGTAATCTCTGAATCTAAAATGATACATGTCCTGTTGAAACGGACTTTGAAAAGCCGGGGTTGTGATCTATCTGAGCAAGAGAATGGAGTGAAGAGGAGTTAAAATTTAGGACATCCCAGGCTCATTTTTGAGGCGGGAAAGCTGAGGCCTGACACTGGATGATACTGGCAGGTCTACAGTCGGGCGGAGGCATGTCAGAGACGACAGTTATGGAATATTACGCTTGTCTGCACGATATTTGCTTTATTTCTCCTGGACAGCTGTAATGATCAGAGCCCTCTGATGTGCTCAGTGTGCTGCAGAACAGAGGGTGGGGCAGGTTGGCTGGTTGACTGCTTCCACTTAAATCAGAGAAACAACAATAGAAAAAAAAAAAAAAATAGGGAGGTTTCCCCTCCGCAATTTCTACCAGGGGATAGACCCACTAATGAGAAACAGAGAGGGAGAGCGCCTGAGAGAGGGACGTAAAGACTGAAGGGGGCGGGTTAAATAGAGAGAAAGTGGAGAGAGACAAAAATAACAGAGATGAATGACAGCTGGATGAGGAAAATCAAATTAGGGCTAAAGAATAGAAGTGAATAGATTCAATGATCCCTCTGATGCAGATCCGAAATTGACATGCACATGTGATAACTATCAATTTTGGCTTCAGTGGACGGCGCACGTGAGTGTACTGCACTGGCAGCAAGTAGTCAGAAGTGAGGTTTATGAGTGAAAAGAGGTGAGAGGCTACACAACACTTGAAATGCTTCCAACCAAAACTCTTCATTTCCAAGTAGATTTTTCATGTAGCTGTACTTAACTTGAATATTTATTTTTATGACAACATTTTACTTTTGTTCCTTACATCTGAACAGAAGTATTTGTAGTTGTATTCCTTACATTTTCATTAAACAGACTTGTTCCTTTAGTTTCATTACTATTGCTATTATTATTATTTAGTATTATTGCATGCTACCTTCCCAACATCAAGACCAATTTCAACCTAAATGGATGGACAATAACACATAAAAAAAAGAAGATTCCTTGGTGTATCCTTCAGAGCATATCATGTATGACAGATGTAACAAGACTAAAATGATGTAAACGATGTAAAAAGATAAAGACAAGATATTTGATCATCAAATCAAAGACAATCAAAGACTCCTCATTTACTATCAAAAGACAAAGAAAAGCAGCAAATCTTTACACTTAAGAGCAGCAAATGTTTGACATTTTTGCTTCAAAATGACTGAACTGATTAATTGATTATTGAAGTAGTTGACAACTAATTGTCTTTCCATCGGCTGATCGATTAATCATTGAAGCTCTGTCAGCTACAAAAAGCATGCAAGAGGTTCCTTACGTTGCTGCTTTGATATATTACATGCACTTAAAGAGTCACGCCACACTTACCCTGTTTCCTCCCTCTCTTTGCATGCTGTGGCCCACGTTTATCCAGCTCAGCTCCACCACCAGAGTGACCAAGCAGGAGATTCTGCACAGAGTCTGTTTCATCTTCATAATTTCTGTGAGAAACACTCAGAAAGACAAACTTGTCTCCTTTTTACTGGTTTGCAGGAAGCACTCAGAGCTGGCTCAGCCTCTTCTGACTCAGTTTACCAGAGCAGCTGAGTCCCTCAGACCACACACACACACACTCTCAGAGCAGGTATGTGCAACACAGACTCTTGATCTTCCAGCTGCGCAGTCAAAAGAGAGTGTGTGCGTGTCTGTGTGTGTATGAGCCAGACGTAACCTGTCACAACGACCCAGACACCCACAAGCCAAATGGAGGAGGCTAAAGAGGCTTTAAAACATGCACGTCTTACTGCAGAGGCTTTGATGCAGAACCTGAGGTGTCCAGTTAAATAATGAGGCTACTGGAATTTAGATGCTGAAAATTACCTCCGAAAAAGCAAATGTCAAGATTTCTTCCCTGCAAGATGTTTCAGGGGCCTCTAATTAGATAATCTGAACAAATTCCTCTTGTGTTCAAACTCTTTTCCTCTTTATTTCTCCACCTCCTGACCGGCTACTGACTCCTGGCTTCCCTCACTAAATTCTGTGGTTACAATATCTGGATGTTAAACTTCCCCTGTGTCAGTCCTCAGTTCTCCAGATCCTACTGTGGTTAGTCCGTGCAGAAAGGCCCTGATGTGCAAAAGTAGCCACACAATTCCTTCTTCTAATTCAGAAAAAAAAAACTATTAGAAGCTGCCTGTGCTGGTGTCTGCCCTTTATGTCTCTCCCACTGCTGCCGGTCCTCAAAGCTCGCCTTTTTATTCGCTTGTGTGTTCCCCGTCTTCCTTTTTTAATGTCTGTTTGTCAAGTGATCAAGTCCTCTGCCTGTTAAATCCCCTATCAGTGTCTTTTCCTCCAGAGCTGCCAAACCGCACACAGCCGAGGAGCAGTAACATGTGTTTTAAATGTGATCCAGACCTCCGTAATGTGTGAGGGGAAATAAGATGCCAGCACCACCCCTGTCCCACCGACCAACCCCACCCACTCATCCATCCATCCAGGCAGGAAAAAGCAGCTTTTTGTAGGCTGCAAGATGATGGTTATAATAACTGGGAAACATTGAAAAACATTGCCTGTTTTACAACAGCTGAATAAAATAGGTCAATTTTTCTTAAGCAAATTCTGTGGTAAAACATCAAAACATTTGTAAAACCTTCACACTTAAATTAAATTATGCTAAATTAACTTCATAAGAACAATGTGTGAAAGCTCGGCTGTGGTTTTATTTCAAACAGCAGAGGGAAAATGTAATAAAGGTTAAATTTAACAAGGGGAGTGGAGAGCAGTTAGAAGCACATTTTCCTTAAAAATCTATATTTTACAAGGAAAAGAGGGTAAACAGCTACAGTGCTAACAACAGGGCATGTCGTTCACTCCCACATGTAGCATGTGGACATGCAACGAATTTAAATAGACGCTGGAAAGTACTAAATGTCCTGTAAACAAGCACAGAACATACCCTGAGAAATAAATGTCCATGTTTTGAACATTTTTACATAATTATCTTAAAACAAAAACTCTATAAACATGCCTCTGTTGCAGCGAACATGTTGACCAGGGACAAGAGTGCAAAGTGTTGTGCTCAGAGAGAGTCTCTGATCTTGGACCTCCAGTTTACGGCCCTTTCAAAGCCATTTCTGCCAGTCTGGTAGTCCTTGATAGCCTGTCTGATCTCTTCCTCTGTGGTCATGACAAATGGACCTGAATGACAGACACATCATAGGAAGAAAATATTACATTACAGGTATTAATGAAGTTTTGTTTGTGATTTCTGAAACACATGAAGCATTTCTTTTGTTCAGTGACTTGTTGCCGACATGAGGTAGGGATGGGTATCAAGAACCAGCACTAAACTGGCACCGGTTCTTGACAAGTCGGTACAGAAATATCGATAAGCTCCAGGACAAATGATCCTGCTATCAGTATTTATTTAACGCTACATAAACAGCTGACAGGGTAAAACATTCAAAAGTGTGGGCTCACTTTACTAAATTTAATGAAAATGTAGCTACATGCAGTGACTCTGAAAACAATTCAACCTGTTATTTCTGCCAAAAAGTAATAAAATAAATGTTGAATCTTTTCACATCTTTAATTGCCATATTGGCAGGATCAGTAAGAGTACTGATGAGTCTCAGTATCAATAAACCTAATCAGAATCGATAAAATCCTTCCGCTACCCATCCCAACATGGAGGAAATAACACAAATGACATACCATGTTGTACCACAGGCTCTTTGATTGGTTCTCCTGCGATCAGCACAAAATGGGAAACTTCAGAGTCCTGAGGAGGAAATAAGACGCAGTGTTATCATCACCAGCGGTTCCCAGTCAGGAGCTGCCAACAGGTCCCAAGATAAATCTGAGGATAAAGATACATCCTCTTTCCGAGCAAATGTAGGTGTCCTACAAGGATTTTTCGACTCATTATGAAACAGTCTCAACTTCTGATGCCTCTAAAATCTACATAAGAAAAGAGGACCATCACCAAGACGATCAGCTGAAGATCAGCTGTATCTATAGTTATTTTTAATGCCTGCTGCTGGGTCAGAGTCTCCTTGAAATCAAATCATATGCAGACAACAAGACCTTATGTTAAAACTTCTCCAGCCAGAGTTACAGTTAGACAGTTAAAAAGAAGCAAGAGAAGATTCTTCTTTTTGACTTTTTGATTTTATTTTTGACCTTATATTTTCATTTCACACTGGACTCGAATCCCAGTCTCCTGGGTGAAAGTCCTGCGATTGTTTAAACCGTCTGTCCACTCGTCCATTTGCAGACTTTCTCGCTCTTTATACTTATCCTGTCATACTTAACAGGCCCCAAAGAGGTCACAGCCTAACAGTAAATGGAAAAAAATGTTGAAATAAGCTTTTTTTCACATTTTCTGGTGAGGACTGGCTGGCTTTTGTCCACAGGAGCCTCAAAACTCAACACAATATGAAAGTTCCTTGAAGCTGCTTTCAATAAAGCTGACTATGGTCTGAGCATTTTTCTTCTGAAATACTGAATATTTTTCACCTTTACAGGGTTTGTAAAAACCTTCATATCAAATAATCTGAGCAGAGAAAAATCCCTTTTTTATTGAACTCCTCTCAACAAGACGGTAACCTGTCAGAGTGAGTAATGGTTGGTCCATTTTGTTCATCAGACAAAATGTCCAGGGCGTGTTTCCCAAATCAGCAACATGAAAGTCCTCCACTACATCCTCCCAAGGCACTGTGAGTGAGTGGAGTGAGGCTATAGAAACAGGTCTAGTCTGAGGTTAGCTGAAGAGATCCCTGCTGGGAAGCATAACCTCTGGGCTATGTCTGAATCTCAGTCACCATCTTCCAGTCAGAGGCTTTACCCAGCCTCCCAGTATCTAGTCTCTGCTGAGCCCGGCTTGACCTTCACTTTCCCAGATGAATGCTATTGTTGGACAGTGGGACAGTGGGGAAGGAAGGGTGTTGATGCCCCTCCACTGGCGTCCCAGCACTGCTGCAAGACACTGTAGTACCTGGTTGTGCCTGGTTGTGTTATAGTGTTGTTAGTATAGGGCATAGAGAACATGTGGTGTCTGTACCACTGGCCAAGACTTTTTGAGAGATGGCAGGACATCATAGGCAGTCATGATGGCAAGCTCACTCTGAATATCGCCATCTCCCACAGCTCTTTCCAGGAGATCCTCCTCCTCTCTACTCCCTCTCTGCTTTCATCCATTGCCTCTGCCTCGCCTGAGCCACAGCCTTGTTTTCTCCTTCTGCTGTCATACCTGTCTCTAAAATGGAGTTTTCTTTTTGCTTATATAGCACCTTTAAAAACTGAGTTTACAAAGTGCTTTGACAGACAAAGCAGGAGAGCATAAGAGCAGGACACCCAGGAGGCAAAATAACAACAGAAGGCCAAACAAGAGGAAGACAAAATTAAGCTAAAATTAAAGTAAAGCAAGACACAAGCAAAGACACTAAAACATAGAAAAACAATATAACACAGTAAAAGAGATAAGAACAGTAAAACTAGAAAAACATGACACTAAGAATAAATTAAAATAAAGAGGGCAGGGATTACAGAGACATAACATGATGTTGTCAAGTCCATAGAAATAATAAAGGAATGGAATAAGCCAACATCATGTAATTTCAAAATAAATAAGTACAAATAAAAGGATAAAAATTAAAAATAACAAGTCTATAAAACTGGGTTTTAAGAAGTGATTTAAAAGATGTCACTGATTCTGCAGCCTTATCTCTTCGGGCAGGTCGTTCCAAAGTCGAGGGGCCCTGATGGAGAAAGCGCGGTCACCTTTAGATTTAAGCCTCGACTTTGGAACAGCCAGGAGGGCCCCGCCCGAGGATCTAAGGCTGCGTACTGGCTCATAAGGGGTTAACATTTCAGCTACGTAGCTAGGGGCCAGACCCAGGCGGGCTTTAAAGGTGATCAGTAAAATCTTTAAATCAATTCTAAAACGCACAGGAAGCCAGTGGAAGGAAGCCAGGATTGGGGCAATGTGATGTCGTCTGTTAAAACCAGTAGGAAGCCTAGCTGCTGTGTTTTGGACCAGTTAGAGGCGGAAGAGTGATTTTTGGTTCAAACCAGACAGGAGTGAATTACAGTAATCGAGTCTGGAGAATATGAATGAGTGGAAGACTTTTTTTAGGTCAGAGTGTGGGAGCAGTGGTTTGATTCTTGAAATGGTACGTAGATGGAGAAAACAGGACTGGACAACTTTTTTTTTAATGTGTGTTTGAAAGCTGAGATCTGAATCAAATGTTACTCCTAGATTTCTGGCAGTGGACGTGACATTTGTGGACAGGGGACCAAAGGGACCAAGGCTATTTTTGATGGGAATGATGAATGGTCAGGTTAGTCAAATACGAAAGAGCCATTGAAAAGAATCAGATGATTTGCACACATAACATCACAATGCAGAAGTTGTTGCCACAAACGTTACACGATTGAGAAAGTTCATTGTGGCCTGGGGATGTAAAAGGTTAAGTAAGTCATCAAACAAACACATCAGTAAAACACAGAGAATACAGAGAGTTTAAGTCCCTCACCTTGTTTTGAACTTTGACACAGTCTCCATCTCCAAACACCACAGTGTGATGAGGCTCCACCCTCTGCTGCTCCTGATCTGGGCCTTTAAAACAACAAACGTTCATAGTTATGTCCTTAAGAAATGCTGGAACTCTTCATTTTAAACACTTTTTGGCTTTCTCAGTTTCAGTTTAAACAGAATAAATCGTACAGCCGTACACCTTCTGAATTCAAGTTTTTCTCTTTTATTGAGCTAAGATGAGCTTAATTGCCCTGTTAAGTCATCATAAAACACAATTCAAACTTGACAGAAAAAAACATAATAAAACTCGCTTGGTTTGTCTTCCCACTGTTCAACAATCACCCACTCAGGACTGGTCAAAATAAACGCTAAATCCACTCAATTAGATTTGAAAACATTTTGGCTCTACACAGAGCTGATGCCTGACTCCCTCTCGCTCCTCTCCTGTCCTGCGCTTGTCGCCTCTCCCGTCCTTGCCTGCCATGTCTTTGTCGTCCCCGGAGTCCTGGTCTGAGCTGCTGTAAATTACTTTGGTACTGAATTCCCTTTCGTTAAGCTGACCTCCCTTCGGTCTAACAGACTGTGTTCCAGCCATGTTCACTGGGGAGCCTGGTTTCACTGCACGTGGTGTAAACACCAACCCTCCCCTGGTGCTCCGAGCTCCGGTCCAGGAAGACTCACAGGGCCACTAGCTGCACAGCTAACTAGCTAATGGCAGCTAGTAGCTACAGCCATAGATAACAACAGCAAAGAGTATCATGAGCAGCAGTCAGCAGTGATATACTGCCCTCTATTTGTTTTCAGTGATCTTAGACAGGTGGTCATATCTTACACATTGCACCTTTAATTCCCATTAAGAAAGAACAACCCCACCACTCCCATTACTTTCAGAAACAAACTAAAACGGCTCAACACATACTGCCTCATAATACATAATTATTGCATCATTACTGTTAACTCTAATAAAAGTGAAATGAAAGAGAGAATAAAACATTCAGCTGAGACAGTTTCTCACAATTCTGGCATAATAGGACTGTTATTTCATGTTAGGAAACAAACCACAGAATAAACATGTTACTTAAAATGATTGATTGTCTTGGAGCTCTTTTCGAAGTATTTCTGAAACAAATGGGAGTCTGTGACTTGTGGGAGTAGGGGCTAACCCTAATCCTAACAAAAAAATGGAATTAAAAAAACATAAAACATTTGGTGGTCAATTAGAGCAACAAGGAGGAGAATTAGATGAAAGTTGTTTGGACATTGGTGTTTACTTTTTCACCCAAAACTAACTTGTTTGCTGCTCACAGGCTGACATGTGCATCAGTGATAAATGCATTTGTTTAACAAATCATTTTATGATCTCACAGGTCGTGCAGCATAACAAAACCACCAAGTGTTAAATAGAAAAATAGGAGCCACCTGCATGTTTCAGACATTTTGACCTGGTTTCCCACTATGTTTGCACCCTGCAGCACTTTTAGCTCTGATGCTAAACGCAGAGAAGCCAGACACTTCCACTTGTGGTCGGTGCATTCATCAAAGCCAGCTGGTCCTGATTTGGCCAGACTACATGTAGAGTCGGAGACTTCAGATTCAAATAACTTCTTTAATCTTAGCAGCCATTTTCATCCTCTCGTGTCATCGAAGCATCTGTCAACAATTAAGACCACTCTGAGAGATCCTGCAGTGTAACGATGGAGAGTAATCAAATCATAATGAAATTTCATGAAAGAATAATAAAATGAATTCTGACTGAAAACAACAGGTTCCAACAAACCAAGAAAGCCTCTGAAAATGAGTCCACTGTCTGAAAGTGTTTGTTCTCATGCGAGGGGGAACTCCCTGATCACACAATGTCAACCAATATGCAGCAAATGCAGTATTTCATGTCAAACGGCAATACTGGTAAAACAGGGAGTGGTTACAGGATGTGGGAAAAGTGACAAATATGAGGCCAAACTCTGTGATGGTCATAATTTATATACTGTAGCACAATTAGTGTTCCAGTGATGTTGGGTAAATTTCAGATTGATCAGGAGTGGTCAAAGGTCTGGAGAGAGTCAGTATGAATCCATCAGGCTTTAAAGTGGAACACATGGGCCTTTTGGCTGAACGTAGAAGGGAAGTTGCGATTGGACTGAGATCACACACATATTTGTAAAGTCGACATGGCAGCAGGAAGAGCAGGGAGGGAAGTGTTCAAATACACTGAACAGAGTTCATATATCCAACTAAAATTTAATGTTAGTATCACCCTGGTTATTCATGATTTCTTCTTCTAAATATACAGTGTTGGACCACACGAGACAAGTAATGTTCTTTATTTCTTCATAAGGGAAATGTCTTGCTGCAAAGTTTAAATAAAAACAGGTATATTGTGGGCCTTTTTTCTAGAAGCACTTTTCATGTGTTTGTCCAGTCAGTGTTGATGGTAAATGTAGTCAACTGAAGCAATAAATTCCTCAGCGTGTGCTGTAGTGACCAGGAAACTGAGTTTTCCTGCTGCAAAGTCTGTTGTTCCACTGATGTCATTGGATGCAAAAAGACCTACATCCTATTTCAGCTTGGGATTCTAGCCTCCGGTCTGGATAGACAGGAGACAAGCTAAATGAGTATTTTTGTCACCCAACACTATGTTCTGGTGAGGAAAGTAATAGCTATATGGCGCGGGTGGTGATAACATGGCAACATGGGTGTGTGCATCAGAAGCTCGCCCGCAATGCATCCTGGTGTAGGCACTGCTGCACAACTCTGCACGTCAGAGAACTAAGCTTTCTTAGTCAAGATAGCATTCACACTTCAACTGACAACATTTGCCATCAGCACTCACTGGACATCCACATGAAAAATGCCAAATTTTCCCTTTAACCGACAAAACTCACCAATATAAATGGATCCTGACAGTGTGTAGATGAATGCAGTCCATCCTGTCAAACACAGAAATATTATTCAAGTGTATATGTGTAATAAAGAAGTTGTTAAACCATTTTTTTCTCTGCTCTTAAACCTGCAATAAAAAAATGTTGGCCACTTGTGGCCAGCACAAACAAGTTTGTTAACACAACATTGACATATCATCATCTTTTAAGTTAATCGCAGTGAGCAAACAGTTTATTTACACATCCAGCTGTTTCAGAGCAACATTGTCATTTATAGTTTAAGCAGCTTCATGGCTACAAGAGTCTGCATGATATAAATTTCGTCATCCGTCCCAAAATATCTGTCTGCATCTACCTTCTGTGTTACTATTAAAATATAATGCATTATTATGCATATTACAATTTACCATTTTTGCCTTTATTTGATAGTGACAGCTGAAGATATGACAGGAAAGGTGGTACACAGAGAGGGGACGACACTGAGCTGAGCTGGCGCCGCTGCAGAGGACTGATATGTAGGGTTGTAGTTGTAGGGTACATGCTCTACCAACTGTGCTACAGGGGTGTGCCAGTAGTATGGTTCTTTACAATATTACTGTCTGTGTAGAGTTTATGTGTTACTCTAGTTTTGCATGACTGATCAAAATAACCACAGAAGTATAACTAGGCACTGTAAAATGGAGGAGTGTAATGTTTTGTGGCAGTATCCTGTAAATGCCCTGTACTGCAACACTTAATGGTAAAAAGACTCACATACAGCCTGAGTCTGCTACAGCTCCATGCTGGCTGGGGTTTGTCTGAAGCATTTATTTAAATTTAGATTTTAAATTTCACATAAACATGAGGTTGATGCCCAATAAAAAGGCATTAATTAAATATATTTACCTGTCGACATTTCACAAATCTAGGCAGAGCAGAGCGTGCTGCTCTCTGTTTGCAATTTGCAACGTGCAGCAGGTTAAAATATTGTAGCGAGTAGTGGCGGCCCGCATTTCCCATCATGTCTATAGCGCTGGACTGAGCAGTTTATTAAGTTAGTTCCAAAATGCAGTTGTTACTTTTTGTTAGTGTTCGTTAACGTGTCTGTTCAGAACGTGGTGTTTTTTTGTTGTCATTTTTGTGCTGGTTTAAAGTTTTAACCATTACTAAGGTGGCTGTTACATTTCTTGACATCAGCTGTATTTTGTTCCTGTTTCACACATGTTTTGGCCACCCTGCTAATCAAAACCGGTGCCATTCATAATGTGTTACTTGACATAGTAAATAAAAACACTGAAAATCTGTTAGTAACACATTATGTTACTTAGATACTGCTAAAAGTAATATATTACTGTAACACTCACTTTTGTAACACGTTGTCCCAACACTACAGACCATACGCAGCGATTAACACATGTCTGTATACCAACACCAAATCTTGAATAAACATGATGTGTGGTGATAATTTTGAACTTTTTAATCAAATGCTCACAGATGAAAACAATTTCGAGGTCTAGTGAACAATGTAAAGTCAAATTCAGTCCTCACTGCAGGCAGCGCAGTGATGGAAATATACAGCATTATGAGGCTGAGGGATATATTCCTTGTGTTGTAAAGCTCTCCTCCTTTCCGTGTTGCTCTCTCTCGCTCTCTGTTAATGTAAAATGCTGAGCTGTCGTGTCCTCCAACAGCTTTACAAGCTTTGTGAGCCCTGAGGTGTTTGTGTAAGAACTGTAAATGTCTGCTGATAACACTTTATCCACTTTTCTCATACTCCTCCACAGTTATAGTGCAGTCTTTGATCAAAAACCTTGTGTGAACCTTGTGTCAACTGACCTACATCCTTATGAATGGGGCCTTTAAAATGCAAAACACACTACTCTATCTGGTGAAATAGGAAGTTGAAAAGAGTTGTGAAGTAGTAGTAGCAATAGTAGTACAGTAGCAGACCTTGGGGCCACTGATGGTATTGTTAACCCATAGCGGGGCCACTTCAATTTGCAAGTACTGAAAGAAAGCGCAATATTTCTGAAAACTTTACTTTTTGGTTTCCATTACTAACATAGCTTAATTTTTTGTTTAAGTATGGTGAAAACAACAATTTATGCATTTTTGATTCCATTAGTCGCCAAACATTGGACACAAACTTAGGAACTCCTCTGGGAGTTTGATTAGGTTATTAATACCCCTAAAAAAAGTGGTTATCCGAGCCTTGTTGTTTTTTTCTGTGCTTTCAATCAAATGCCACACAGTGTGCAATGAAAATTCTAGCATTGTTGCGTAACTGTTCATAATAATTGTTAGTTATTGTCGAACAAGCTCTTCTTTTCTGGATGTATCATATCAGCAAACTACAACATGCAATCCCTTAGAAATACATATATACAAAACATTTTTGAATGGAACTGTGTTTTTATTTAAGTTGTATTCAATTGGTATGAAAGAACCAGAAACAATAACTAAACAAAATAATTTTGCAGATCAATTTTACTATATTTTTGGCATCCTGACGTGGGCCTGTCCTATCGCCAAAGGCAGGGAGGAAGGAGACTGCTTGCAAAAATCAGTATTGCAAAAACTTCAGAAATGAAAGCAGCAGCATGGAAGGAAAAGCATTCAACACATTGCAAGTCCTCAAGGATACACGCAGAGCATTTTGGTGAATAACACTTTAACTGGATAAAACTTTGTTTACAAGAAAACTCCACAATGGGCTTTTAAGTTTGGTAACATTGGATTACTTTAGTCACCAAAAGCTCCTGATCACTACCAGACACAGTAAGGCTGTAGCAGGAAAGCGTGTTGAATTGAGCACGACTGATTTTATTAATTACGAATTAAACTTTTCAAGGTAAAGAGATAATGTTGCTTTAAAGGTCATCATTTGTTATTTGTTTTTTTCTGCCACTATTCTGTAAAAAAAAAAATAAGCAGAGCAAGTTAAACCTCTTTTCATTTCCACATCTTCTAGAGTTGTCCGATCCGAAACCATGTCGAATTGCTCCGATACTGCCGAAGCTGGCATCGGTATTCGCGAGTACTGGAGTCCAGGCACCATCCGATACCACGTAATTTATTAAATTAGTAATCTTTATTTTAAAAAAATTAAAATTTTTAATTTAAAACAACAACAACAACATATATTCCTAGATTTATTTATTTAAGTTGCCGTTGCACTACTGTTTTATACTGTTCTATTTAAATTCCCTTTTTATTTAAAAATATTGTGGCTGCACTTTAATTTTTTTTAAATAATTATTCCTAGATTTATTTAGTTAAATTGCATTTGCACTACTGTTTTTTATACTGTTCTATTTAAAAATAAATTTTAAAATAAATGGCTTGAATTTGCTGTTTTTATTCGTGTTTTACAAAGGGTTAACCTGAGCCAGGCCTTACCACAATGATAATCATATCACAGTCATGCAGGCGTGGTATGATATTTTTTTACAACATACTGGTATCGGATTGGTACTCGGTATCGGCTGATACCCACAGCACAAGTATCAGAATCGGTATCAGGAGGGAAAAAATGGTATCGGAACATCTCTGTTGTGTTCCCAAGTATCACTCATTGTTCTGTTTCCTGAAGCACAACATTTAATCAAGTTTGTCTCATGACACTTCAGATGTATGACTGCTTCCAGTAACAGGAATAAACAGGATAAAGAAAAAAAAAGTGAGGAGGGATGGTTGAAGATCCGAGCCCAAAAAAAAAAAAAAAAACCATTAGATGCTTTTGTGTTAACATCCTTACAGACCACTCTGCCACTCAGACACACTATGGTGTATTTATAATGTTATTCTGTTACCTGAGGGGACTGGCTGCACATGCAGGGCTCCTGCTTCCAGTCTGAAGTCCAGGTACAAAGTCGGTGTCCTCGTGAAGACCTTTGACTAAAGGGGAAAAAAGGAAGTCAGAAAATATGCTTACTTTCTCTAAAACACACACACACAGATACTTGCACAGCCACATAGCCACAAGTTTTAAATATTTGTTGTATGAAACAGAGCACATATTCATGCAAACTTTGGAATAGTGGCGCCATTGACGGCCACGGTCATTTGTTTACAACCATCCGCACTTCTGTTCTCTGTAAATGGGCTGTGAACATTAAGTTAGAGCTGCATTGTTCTATTACTGCCAAGATAATCTTGGGCTCAACACCCGACTACTAATTGGGTGATTTCTCAGAGATACAGTGTAGGTCCGTGGCTTACACTTCTTGCTTTGTGTATCATTTCATGTGTATTTTTATTTTTATTTTCTACTGGGAGTGAGACATTTCACCAAATAGATCTTACTCCACATCTGCAGTTGATGTAAATGACTCTAAAGACACATCAGCATTGAGGATTAGAGGATCACTGCTTCTCCTGTTTCTTCTGTTCGGTTATTATTATCAAACGCATGTGGACCTTTTTCACCGCAGCTGTTTTGACATGACACAGTAGCGTAAACACAGGTGGTACCAATGATACTTTCCATTCAGGTCAAACAGACTCAGAGTGCTGCTATTGTGCATGTTGACTCACTGGCTTAATTAGTATCATTGGTAACACCTGTGTTTAACCTGCTGCATATCAATATGGCTGCTGTGAAAAAGGTCTGTGGTGATCGTCCCAAGAGAATTTAACTCACTGTCATCTGCAGTTAAGAGGGTCTTACTGTATGAAACAATATTTTCAGTAGTAGGAACATAAAATTGTGGTTTAAGCCAATCTGCTCTCAAAAAACTACATATAATCAATAAAAATACAAAACAAAACACAAATTACGAGTCTTTACAGTCTAAATACAATGAATAAAGAGAATTGGATGTTTGAGTTTAGAGGAGTTCAATGACCTGCGTTAAACCAAGATGTTTTGTTATTGCCAGACCCATGCGGTCTTTAAGAAAAATGGGGCCAAGGCAAAGTCAGCATGGGGCCCTCAAATGAGAAGTACAACACACAAAACAACGTCAATTATACAAGATACAGACATTTAACAGAATACTCATGCAATCACATCAATATTAGAAATAAGTCTATTTCTCAGTTTCTAATGTTAGAAACTTGAGGATTTCATGCAACATTCAATTTTGTGCTGCTCTGCTGTAATCTCAGAGCAAACTAACTGCACTTTCTACTCCACTACTGACATTATTTTCATTGCTGGTTACATATTTCAACCCTTTCCTGCTCAGTGGAAACCATGTACCCCGGAAAAAATATGATTGTTAATGCTGTATCTGTGAAATAAACGAAAGTCACCTTGAGGGTGACCTTCTTATGCCCAAAGTCTTAAAAAAATCGTCTTGGGCCGCTGGAAATTGGCATCATGACAAGGCTGGGAAACAGGCTGCATGTCACAGGAAAGACTAGGATTGCGGATACAATATATGACCCAACTGCTTAAATGCCAACAGTAACATGAATTAATATAAAATTAGCTCAACTTAAACATCTACAGTCAGTAATGATAACACAATTAAAGCTAATATTAATACAAAGCTTAACACTGAACAGGGTATTTATTTAATGCAAGAGTGAAGTAGTTGTTAATAACTTCCTTAAGTTACATAGTTCTAATTGTTGTGAATGCATAACTTAACACATTAAGGATTAAAAACGCCTGCCAAAATTACCTGTAAAACCTATGGGTGATTTAGAAAGACCCCCCAAAGCCTGAAGTTTTCCTGGAAATTCAACACAAAAAAAAAGCCTAAATAATTGATTTCTCATCCTCTGTAGCAAATAGAAACAAAACTCAAAGCTTATTTCAAAATGACTCATAAGCTTTCCCGTCTTCAATGGGATGAAGAAATACTTATCAATATATGGGGGGAAAAAATCACCCCTTCGACAGTTTTGATACTCACTAGTTGTTCATCTCCACACGACGGACCCTCCCCAACAGGTGTCGACGTCATCGTTGCACTTGCTGCCGGTTGAGGGTTGCTGCTGCTGCTGCTAGCCGCTGCCGCAGTGAGGAAGGTAGTCACTTTAAGTAACTTTGAGAGCAGCTTTCTGCTTTCCTCCTTCTTTCTCCTCTTTTCAGCACCGCTGGGGTAGCTTCTTTTCATCTTCTTTTTCTTTTCTTTTCATCTTCTTTTTCTTTTCTTTTCATCTTCTTTTTCTTTTCTTTTCATCTTCTTTTTCTCTTCTCTTCTCTTCTCTTCTCTTCTCTTCGCGCCGTTTGTTTTGTTTTGCTGCTGTCTTCGTGGAGCCTTTCTGCACATGCGCAGTAAAATGGACTGATCCAATGTAGTGGAGACTGAAGGGGGGGCCCCGAGACACACATAATACAATGAGCATTCTGCTGGCATTTTAGCGAAAAGATTTTAATCAAAAACATAATTAAATGTGCGCAAATAAGTAATAACTGTCTTAACCATAAGTGTATGAGGAGTTTTATGGGGCCCTCAGGAACTTGGGGCCCTAGGCAACCGCCTAGTTTTGCCTAATGGTAAGTCCGCCCCTGGCCAGACCACAACTTGCTGTGTCTCATGCCCTACAGTAACCTCTTAAACTGTACACACACATAATTCACTGTAATTTGTATCAATTGCCTCAAATCACCCTCAACTTCGTCATCAGTCCTCACATCAGTTTCCACATCAACTTCCACTAAAGTTCACAAGTGTAATAAAACAAGTACACACACAAACACGCACGCACACACACACATTCGTCTGCACGCCACCACCACCAAGTCATCGCTCGCAGGCCAGAATAATCTGCTCCTCATTTGCTGCTTCCTCTTTTCAAACAGACTCTGCTGACACACACACACTGGTCAAATGGTGTGGTTAGCAGGCATTAAACACCACACACACCACACACACACACACACACACAGACAAATGCATGCACAATTATGTCATTGTTTGTCAGTTTTTCCTGTTTGCCTTGAGGATCCAGCAGATGAGAAACCACCATGAGATCAACAGCTACCAGGAAAGTAAACATTATGTTCGGTTTCAAAGTGGTTTCATTGAATGATGCTACAGTGGCACACACACAACACACAATACACACACAACACACACACACACACCACCACCACACACACGCACACACACACCAACACACGCACACACACGCACACAGACACACACTTTGCTCCTAACGCCTCTCCAGAAATCACAGCGACCGTGACTCCTTCCTGGCTGGGTTTGGGGATGTCGGAGCCTTTGAGCTCCTGGTACGCTGGTTCCACCATCTTGTCTCGTCTCGGCAGGTTCACCCACAGCTGTAAGCCCACCACCGGCTCCTCTGACACGGGCATCTCAGCATGGACCACCCCCCGTCCTGCAGTCATCCACTGATGGACAAGGACATAGGAGAGAGTTTTTCAATATACATGTGGCCATTGGAGACAAAATGAGAATGTGATAATCGACAAAATACAGTAGCTGAGGGAGTTCACAGATGTCACTCTTCGTATCGCTATATGTTGAAGCCACGAAACTGTATTTGTCTCTGTATTTGTATTAAAGAGCCAGAGGAGAGAAGATTTTTATCACATATACATGTGGCCATTTTGGTTCAGACAGAAATGAGGAATTGTGATGAAATCTTGTACAAACATACAGTAAGTTTTTTTCAGGGAATTTCTTGTAACTTTGGTGATCCCCTGATTTTCATCACGTGCCACCAGCAGGTCAAAGTTGTTGTTTTCTTCAGAGTCTGGACATCTACAAGAATTGGTCACTCGGTTAAAACATTCACAGTTGTTACTGTAGGTGATGTTTCCAAATTCCCCACTGACTTTTCAAGCGGTTATTTAAGTCTAAAACTTCCGTGATCACCCTAACCCTGCCCCGAACTTTGTGTTAATGCTAATTTTAGCATCCTGACATGCTAAACTAAAACAGTGAACACGTTAAACATGAATGAATTAATGAATTTATTTCAGTTTTCCCAAGATTAAATAAACAATTTCCCAAAATAAAAGAAAGAATAAGGCTTTAAATTAGGTGGAAAATGAAAATATTAACCAAAAAGGCTGATGCTATTGCTTATTGCACCTACCCTGTCAACCTAACCATTTCTGTTAGGTGCAATTTACAACACAAAACAACATCAAAAGTTCCAAAATATCTTAGTCAATAAGCTACACAAAAACTATACAAACTATACAAACAACAAATAAGGAGCAAAACATAAGATATAGTATCATCATCAGAAGCATAAAAACTACCAAACTTCTCCTAAAGATGGTGTTTACACCTCAGTTTTAAACATGTTTTTTAAATTTGCAAAGGGAGTTCACGTTGTCTCTCTCTGATTTCAAACAGCCTCTGAATACAGACAGAAGGTAAATTATTTTGAGCTTTGTGGATCATCTCTGCTGTTTTAAGATCAACCAGATCACAGAACTTTAAAGTGTGTAATTTAATTAACAATGGATTTGTTGCCTCTTAATGATCAGCTCGATGTATTATTCTTCTGTAGCATAAAAATGTGATTTATGTTGGTTTTGTATGTGTCCCCTCATAACTCCACACTGCAGGTAATGTATGGAACTACAAGCCATAAATCCAAACATATATAGTGAGTTCTGATTCACTGCAATGGCTTTAGTCATTTTTGTTTTTACATTGTTTATGTGTGGTTTCCAACATAATTTGTGATCAGTTATCACACCCAGTAATTTACCTTTCTACATTCTTTCAATTTCCACATCAAAAGATCATTATTTAACTTGATTATTAATTTTCAGATGTCCAAATACGATCAACTTTGTTTTACTTAGTTCAAAGATAACTTATTGATATCAAACCATTCTTTTTAAAACTTTTAGTTCCTCTTCTACTGTATTTAGAAGCAGTTTCAACTTTTCCTTGCACAATACAAATTAGTGTCAACATTATACCAGCTGGACCAGAAACACCGGTCCTGGCAGATGGCTGCCTCCACACACAGAAATCTGGATGCGTGCAAGGTTTCTGTCTGTTAAAAGGAAGATTTCCTCGCCTTAGTCGTCTTAGTGCTTGCTCTTGGTGCGAACTATTGGGTCTTAGAGAGTATAATCTGAAGCTGCTGTATGTGAGAGGTGCCCCAAGATAACTCACTGTTCAAGTCACTGTTTTACAATCACCTATTAATAAATTTGGTCCTTTTTGTGTTTTGATGAGTGTACAAACACCCTCATACGCACAAAAGGTTGTAAAAGCATTGGCAGCCCACATGTAGTAAACCATTTATGTTACTTATTTTGAGAAGAGGGCAGCTAATTTTTTCTTCTTCTTGCTCCTTTTCGATCAAAAAAATCTTGTTGGATGTACACACTGAAGTGATTTAAAAATAGATGATGAAGCATAATGAAACATAACCACTGCTGGCTGCTGAACGGCAACATGTTTAATGCAAACAGCTGTCACACGGGCTTCAACCTTTTTACTGCACTTGTTTGCTTATCTTCCAGGTTTGATTTCCTAACAACATAATTCGATACTGAGATTACAGAGCCCCGTAGCACATAAATGCAGACAGTCATCAGAACACTTTAACATAGTTACAACATGACAATAAAGTTTTATCTTTGACAAACATTAATCCAGATATATGCACTGTAAAGGAATACCTAGCTGAGGAAATTTCAAGTCAGTTTAAAAGTAGTGAAATAAAAGGAAAACACTGGCATGAAATAAACACATACGGCACAAACTTAAATCACCAGTAACTTACATGGCATCCTTTGAAATATTGCCAGCAGTATTATTCAGAATATAAGATGTGTTACTGCTACTGCTATGCAAAAACACCAGTTTGGTCTTCAAAGTAAAGCGAGACACAAGTGAGACATAGATACATACTTCTCAAAGGCTCCTGAATATAATAATATAATAAATAAATAGTGAAACATGGAGCTGGTTTTAAGTAGAGATTAACAACACTGGATGAAATAAAGTTCAGTTTGTGCTTCCCCTTTAGGCCAGCTGTAAATTTCCACTGTTGAGCTTTGCTTTAATGCAGCTGTTATCTATGTCATCGTGTTGTCTGGTTTCTTTTATTGCTGTGCGCTAAGTATTCACTGTCACGAGTCTATTGGACAGTAAAACATTCAGAACAAAAGACAATAACTAGAAAACCCAGAGAACAGAGGAAACGCAGATCTGTGCGCTGGTTGAAAAAAAATTAATTAAACTAAAAATATCTTATGTGATACAATAAATATGCTGCCCAAACTTGGAAATAAGCTGCCAGTTTGGGTACATGAAGTCCTGATAAAAATGGACATAAAGACTGTCATTCATTTATGAGAGATGTGGAAATAATTCGAACATTAACTGAGAAGATTTTTGAACATTTTCCCGCACTGTCTTCCTCACTTGCTTCACTGAAACCCTGCTTTAATCTGAGCCCATGTTTGAGTTTTTTCCCGAAGGACCGACATGACATCCGAGCCTACAGAGGGTGCACGTGGTGGGTTTGAGCAAATTCAGCTGAACTGACTGAACCTCACCAGCAGCAGATTGAAGCTGAGTCAGCAGCCTGTTTTGTGTGTGTGTGTGTGTCTGTGTGTGTGTGTGAATGTAACTTTACTACTTTAAAAACACAGGAAACAACCCACAGGGCATGATATCCAATTAGTGTGAGTGCACAACATTTAAATGCATATGCAATGAGTTTGTGGGGATTTGTCTGCCAATGGGCTTAAGTCTTGTTCTGCTCTTTCATTTAAGTTAATAACAAGTGGACTGAAAGCTTCTGATTGACGTTAATGACTTACTTAAAATGACTACCGGAGGATTAGACTGGTACATGTAAACAACCATCACACTGTTAGATAACACGTATCTAATATCAGAAACAACAGAATATACCACCTCTTTATTTTAGCAATTTTATTATGAGCAAAGTTACAGAAATAGTTCAGCATTTTGGGAAATAAGCTTCATTTACTGTCTTGTTGAGAGTTAAATGAGACGACTGACACCATGCTTTTATCTGTATGGTAAAAATTAAGCCACAGTCAGCAGCCATTAGCTTAGCTTAGCACAAAGAGACTGGAAACAGCCCGGCTCTGTCAAAAAGCAACTCCACCTACCAGCACCTATACTCACTGATTAAAGCTGGTGTATTATTTTTGGCATCACTGGGCAAAAGTTCCATAATAAGCATTAAGTATAAGGTGATTTAAGTGGTCTGGCAGAAAACTAGACTTTTGCTCCTCCTCTTCATTCTGTTTTCTTAAGAAAATCTAGCCCCTGACGGGACACTTTGATAGTCGTTTGTTGAGTCTCATTCAATTTGACAACCTGGGAATGAGACTCAATTGGCTTTCACCAGAATTGCCTACTGCACCTTTAACATGTCACATCTTGTCTCATTTGTACAAAACTAAAGTATAAAAAAATGACACATTGTGGATTCGCTTGGTTTTATGAAGCTGAGTATTTCTCAGATGGCAGATGTCCAAACTTAAGATTTTCCCAGTCGACTAGTAGTCGTCAGTTCAAGCCATTATTCGACTAGTTGTTGCACGTTTATGATATTAATTTAATTATTTGAATATAAATTTCTGGGCACAAAGCGAGCTGTATGCTAAATACTAACAGTAAAAGTGGTAATGATTCTGAATGTGTCAGAACAATCAGCAAAGAGACGGAACATTTTGTTAATTTACTTTAACACAGTATAACCTCATACAGTCTTGGAATAAATTTTCAACATCACAAAAACAAATACTCGCAGATCTATCAACACAATCATACTTAGAAATTAACTTACTAAGTTAAATTCACATCTCAGCTGTGTTACACCTCCCTGCCTTGACCCACTGTGTCTTTGTTATCGTCCCCGGGGTCAGAGTCCTGGTTAGAGCCACTGTATCTGCTGTATCAGTTGATCCGGTACTGTTTTCTGGGTCGTCCAACCAGCCTCCATCCGTCTCTGAGTCTGTGTTCCAGCCTAAAAGGACTGCTAACTGAGCTAAATCGCTGATGGCAGCTACAGCACAGTGTCCGTGTCACAAGAGAAAAGGTCTACGTTACAACAAGCTTCTGGCCAAACAGCGAGGCACAGCTCCCAAATAGAGTTTGAGTGTTTTTTGGGTTTTTTTTTCTGGTATTCACAAATAAATGAGAATGTAGATGACTAAGACTCGTCTCACCAACAAACAGATTAGTCTTTTATGGGGCATCTCTAGTAACTTCCAGGCTCGTCATCACCATGAGGTTGCTCAGTTATCAGTGTCCTACTCACATGTCTTTGAAGCTACAGCCAGCAGCTGGTTAGCTTAGCATTAAGGTTGAAACATGGCGAAACAGCTAGCCTGGCTCTGGCAGGTTAGTTTGGCACACAAACCCCTCTAAAATGTACATTTGTATAATATAAATAAATGAGATATGACAAGTGAGCTTCAGAGGCGCTAGTAGGGCAGATTGTTTTTGCTTTTTGACAGAGTCTTTCCCTCTATTTCCAGTCTTTGTGCTAAGCTAACTATCTGCAGCTTCTTAGTTAGCATATAAACATGAAAATGGGATCAGTTTTCACACATCTGCACTGGGGACAGCTGTGGCCGGAGGCATTATGTTTCGGGTTTTCTGTCCGTCCAATTGATTAGAATTTTGAGGTCAAAGGTCAAGGCCACTGTGACTCAAGAATTCATACACTAATAATGAAAAAACAATGCATGAAAATTAACAATATAAGCAGTTATGCAGTAGCCTACTTGCAGATCTCCAGGTTTCAGTCGTCCTGAATGGCCACAGAAGTCTTCATGGGCCGTGATCCCCTCTAAAACGTATGTCACCTGGTCGAAGAAAAACACACATATAAACAGCTGTTGCAAACTTGTGCATGATTGCCTCATACAGATAACTTAATAATACACAGTATAATACACATTTATTACGTTAAATATAATGTTCCATGTTTCTTTAACTCAGGCCATGAACTTAGAAACAAGTGCTGCTTCAATGCTAAAAGCACGTGTGCGCCCGTTTCACTGCCCCAGTGGTCAGACTGGACAGGAAGAGAAGAGCTGATTGTGGGGTTGTGGGTTCAGAGGTGAACATCTGTCTCAGGGAGGAAAGCTCGGGCCCCTGCAGTGAGCTGCCTGTGATCTGTCTCCACAGCTGTGTGATTTCAAAAGTCATGTGAGTGTGAGCAAACACACCTGCTGAAAAGCATGCTGGGAGTGTAGCCTAGTCCCGTCCTCCCACACCGGGAGATTCAAGTTGTATCTGCCAAATCAAATATGCTTGGAGGAATGTCTGGCAATCTGAGGACAATATCTGGGTTTGTTAAAAGTTTGATTTTAATGATACACGTTTGACCTGCCACATTACCTCCATTCATCAGTGTGGTTGTACTATTACTTCTAATACCACAATACAGAAAAAAAAACATAATTTAAAACACATGAAAGGCGTTGTGGTGAATTTAATGTACAGCATTAAGCTAAAAAAAAAAAAAAAAGAAGCCATTTACAAAAACAAGTGTATCACTAAAAGGTTCACTGAGAGACTAACAGAGCGAGAGCCAGAATAAGAGCAAACGATTATATTTTCCATTCCCATGGCTTGGGGCCTGAAATGAAAAGGTTTTTAATCAGACAATCTCTCACTCTATTCAGACATACAGCATAAATCAGTAAAGCCCAGACAAATGCATTTAGAGCTGACGGGAAACTGCAGCAATCAATTACAACCAGCTAGTGAACATTGTGAATTTGGAAGGGCGTGAAAAATCAATATCTGCAACTGCTTTATCTGGATTTATTGACAGAAAATGGCAGAAATTTAATAGAATATTCATAAGTATGTTTTCACTAGTGTGTAATCACTGAAAATCAGAACTGTCGTGTTTGTTGTGTTTCCTCCTCCACAGAGGCAGCCATGTTGCACCGCCATGTTTCTACAGTAGCCCAGAACAGACAAACCAAACACTGGCTCTATATAAGGCCTTTTGTAGGTTTTTTGCCAGTCTTGCAGCCACTATAGGTTCTGCTTATGCTTGGAAGGGGAGAGTTGACCCCCTTTCGCAACTCTGCTGCATGTATGAATACAAATGTCAGCATTTATTAGCCCGGACTTAACCCTGCCAGCTCACCTAGTCCGAAGTAAGGGTGAGCTGCATGTGTGAACACAGCAGCTCAGTGTCCGGAGTGTATGAGTGGGCGTGTTGCTTACACGGCGTCACTGATGGCTTTGTTTTCATACAGACGCTGCCAAAGTGGCACACCGGAGTCTCTGCATCTATCATCCTTCTCCACTTCCACCAGTTTGTTAATTTCAATTTTTTGATATCAGAGCAAAAACAGTCATTATTGCATATGAGTGCTACTGTTCCTCTTCGCTCTGCAGGCGCCTGCTCGCCTAAACCATGCAGATTATTTCTAACATACGTGAACACGCTGACACGGACAATCTCTTCATGCATGCTGCATGTGTGACGTTCACACTTGGGCACGTTCGGACGACTGATTCGATTCTCAGGACATAGCTCGGAGTAAATATGCGAAAACAGCTTTAGTTGCATCCTGCAAGCTCACCACTAGATGCCCAAATCCTACACACTGACCTTAAAAAGTTTTTAATTTGTCTGACAAACAGCCCCAAAAACCCAAACGGCAGAAATTACAAGTAATACAAATTCTCACATTTAGAAGCTGTAACGAGCAGAAGAAGTTATTTTAATTGTGAATCTTGTCATCAATTATTTCTCTGTAAAGGTTTAACAGGTAATTAGTGACTGTATTGGAATACATTTTTAAAGTAGCCTCCCAACCCTGTCTGTAAACTGTTAACAAGTTTCTTATAAGTGCTTATAAATGTCTTAGAATCTAATTATATTATCTATTATGTTACTATTAACATGCATATTCTTATTAACACTATATTAATGTTAATAAGCACCTTATGAGGGCCTTATTACCTATTAACTAATGCTTATTACAAGCACCTTAATATAAAGTGTTCCCATGAATGCTTAAGACTTAAACTACAGCATTGTTGTCAGAGACACCAGCATTTAAACTTAGCACGTTTCCTTAATCTCTGATGACATATCTCAGTCATTTTATGATTTAGTACAGTAAATATATTACATATGTTTAATTTAAATAACCATATCAGCACTACTCTAAAGTCAGACATTAAATAAAGTCAATAAATAAATGATAAGTGAAGGAACAGTGTGGGAAATAAAGACAGAAGGGAAGCTGTGGGTTCTGAACAGTACTAACTAGAGAAGGTTTTAAATATGTGAGTAAACGCTGAGATCATATGTCAAAGATGAGGCAACAATAGCAGACTCTGTTGTTATATACTGTAAAAAATGATTCAAAAGCAGACCTTCATGAGGTCGTTGGTTCATGGGGAAAGAGTTTGAAAAACGTTGATTTTAATTTCTAATATGTGAACGTACAAGAGACTACCACAGTAATGTGATCACATTTTTTTGGTTTTGCATGTGCATTTGATCTGTCAGTTTTCAACAAACTGGCCAACATGTCAGCAACAGTGATCAAGGAAAACTTTCTTTGGTGGAGACGTAATACGTGGAAATAAATTCGAATGCCTCGAAGAACATAAAACCACAAAACCGGGGATGGTTCCACAAGAAACATACCAGAGGCCAGGGAAATTCCTCTGTTTCAAAACAGGGGAATTTATCGTGAGTGGTCATCTCAAAGCCTTAATGCAAAATTAACAGTACCAGCAGATATAACATCTCTGATATCTCTGATTTTCTGTATGATTTTTTAAATCTACAAACATAAATCATCACTTGTGGAAGGCAAAGTGATACTGGAGTTTATCTTCTGCTGGACGCTGTCCTGTTGTCACCATCTAGTGGACAAAACAGGAATTTCACCTCTCAGTGACACCTGTTGCTCCTGTGCTCCTGTTGTGCTGCTTTTTTTTCAGTTTGTTGGTTAAAGGAGTTGTATCAGCTCAATACTGTTATATATACCGGGGAGGAGGGTGTTCTTCTTCATTTACAATCTATATCCTTTCATTGTTATACAGAGTCTGTGGTGCTACAGTCAGATCTTTCTTTGCCCTGAGCTGACTTTTGAAAAATGAGGTTGAAAACACAGATTTCGTTGCTTTGTACTGAAATTTGGATATTCTGTTGTTTATCCATTAATGGTTTTAGAGGAAATATTGTTTTTTCTAAAGAGTATTCTGAACATATAAGTGCAATATCATATGATGGGATGCAACACTGATTATTTTCATTATCAATGAATCTGCAATTATTTTTGTTTATAATTGTTAGCAAATATCTATCACAGTCTCCTAAAGACCGAAGGAATGTCATCAAATAGTTTTTTTGTTTTTTGTTTTTTTTGTTGTTTTTTTTGTATGGCCAACAGTACAAAAATTAAATATATTCAGTTTATTATCACATGAGGCAAAGAAGAGCAGCTAATTCTCATAATCGAGATGCTGGAACTGGCAAATGTTTGATTTATTTTTTTGCCTGCATCGAGTTGATTTTATTTATATCATATAGACCTATATGCAAATCACCAATTCGTCTCAAGCAACTTTTATGTGAACAGAGACATTTTTGGCCAAAAGAAGAAAAAAGAAAATATATCCAGAGCCAAAATCCTCTCTTGTCCTTAGAGACTTTTCTTACTTCTTCTTCTTTTTTTTTTCCTTTGGATTTTGGCATCAATAGGAGACTCAAGACTAGCAAAATGTAGAGGTCAAGGAAATATTGAAACAACAGCTTTAAACACTGATAAATGAAAATTAAAATGTTATTTTAAAAAATTACATTATTTTGTTCAATGTAATGTTTTGCCAAGGTTCCTGCCTTAGACCCTTAATCTTGACAAGGAAAAAATCATTTATTTTTCTTGTAAATTTCTGAGGTATTTTGTAAAAAGTGTCTTTGCAAACTGATGATGGTAATGTGGTTTATACTGTGTGCTTAGTACCAATGGTGATCTGTAAGTCACATGACTTATTGGTGGCCTGTAAGAAAACCAGAAACAAACACCATCCTGATGAGGACAAAATCACTGTTTAGTGAGATGAATAAAGCATGATGTCCTGCAGAAGAGAGACACGTTTGTGTTCCTCCCATTTTATTCAACAACTGATTTAACAACCATGTAACAGTAAATTGTGATAGTTTGGAACTCCTAAAACTATTGTCAGTTACTTACCGTCTCAAATCCTCGGTGAGGATGGTCTGGAAAACCTGCCGGCTTGCTCACTTTAAACTCATCCAACATCAGGAAAGGATCAAGGTTTCTCAGCTGGGAATAAATTATGTAAAGTGTTGCACGAATTACAATGGCAGATCGGTATGTTGAATTTTTACTGAGAGGGCTGACAGTTGAGGAACTCACCTCCTTTCTGCCGATGCTCCTGCGGACACGAGCACCGACTCCCTCTGACTGCTCCACACTCAAAACCGTCCTCTCCACTCTCCTCACATTCATCACGCTGAAGAAAAAGCATTGATGGACACAAGTTTTAAAGTTTTAAAGGCAACAAATCCATCTTTTTTTTTCCTGTGCACAAACTGTTCTTTGAAATTAAACTAATAAAAGCTAAATAATTTGTTTGACATCTTGAAATATTCAGGAAAATACTAGAGGAAATGTCACATCACATCTTTTAATATTGGTGCTTTTGACATGTTTGTGGTACAGAACAGAATTAAAACCCTGATCCACTGTGGGTCATAGACAGTCATGATAAACGTGTTTATTCAGCTGTTCATCACTGTTACAGTCTCATAATGTGCTTCATACATCAACTTAAATGTCCATTTATCATTCTCTTATTCTTATTCAGTGTAACCTGAATTTTCCCAGCATGCAATGGGTGAAAGGCAGAGAAACACCCAAGCAAAACAGAATTCAGATTTCCAATGCATGGGTGCCCAGTCACGAGGTACAATGCCTTCTTGATTTTAAAGAGCATAAGAAAACTTTATTTAAAAATTATACAGTGTGCCAACTTCTCAGCATTTCTTTCATTTCTGTGAAGAAACCTAAATGAAATTATTATTTTAAATTATTGTTTAAGATATAAAGTTTAGAACTGCACACATATTTATTCACAAAGCCTTCATAAAAAAAACCCTCATAATGCATTATAAAAGTACACAGTGAATACATAATACAGGCAGATAATAACCTTCCAAAAATATCATTGACTGTAACATGAAATATCCATAAAATATGTCACTTAGTCAGGAGTCTTCTGTTTGCTTAAAGCAAAAGGGTTCCAGCAGGAAAATGATTGAAAGCTGTGTCTAGGTAGTTTCACAAAGCTGAATCTTATCATCTCTGTTTCAAACTGTTATTTTGTTGGTGTTTTGATTGTTTGTTTATAAAACTATCCTGTAAATATCAGACAAAAAGGACCCAAACTGGACTGAGGAGGAGAAACCTGTTAGAGAAATAATCCAAAATAAAAACATTGCGAGGTAACATGCTGTGACAAAATAACAGGAAAGCTCACGCAATCACAGGGTTTTCCGGTTTTCAAAATACTGTTCTTGGTTATAAACTTGAGGGTATACCACCCACCACTGAAACACCCCAACCGATCTGACAGCAGTGATCAGCTGCGAGCAGATCAGCTGGTCAGTCAGCTGATCAGTCAGCTGATCTCAGCGCTGCTGCAGCTGAAGGCTTTGGTCTCTCGCAACTTTCGCTAAAATCCTCTCACAGAAACTTGCATTACATCACCATCATCATCTGTCCGGGATGCTCCTCGCCCTGTACTGCAGAAATTCATCATTTTACTCACATAATAAAAAAAAAAACACCAGAGCAGCTCGTTGAAACTGTTACTTCCTCATATTGTTTTGGTTTAAAAAGTCCCCGCTTTAACACACGTGTACGCTGCCTGTTTATTACCTGTATATTTTATTATATTTTCGTTGTGCAGAACAGGAGCGTGCCGTGTTATTTATTTTACGTGGAGCAACAGCACTTTCATCAATGTTTAAACATTACTGCCAAGTTAAATCACACTGTAAAATACACCCACCTACCTGAAAGCAGCACAATACAACACGTACCGACACTAATCTGACTGTTTTCACTGTTTTTATGGCGGCATTTGAAGGTCCGCCGGTTTATTGTTGTGACAGCAGCTTCTTCACCCCCTCAGGTAACGCATGCAGTTCAGTGGATTACAACCCGGAAGTCAGAGAGGGGGGCGTGGCTACAGATACTTCCGTGTGAAAGGTGAGAAGCTTGAAATAATCGTGTGCGAATTAGTTGCATGAAGCACCAAAGGCAACAATCAGGTCTAAATGTGTAAAATTTGTAGTAGCCTATGCACCAAATATCAACTAAAATCGTGTGGCTCCAGAGAGATTTTTTTTTTCTTTTTTGAACAAATATGGCTCTTTTAATAATAAAGTTTGCAGACCGCTGAGTCAACCAAACTAGATTTCTGTCTGTGGTAGGTTTGCTGTAGTTCAACTTCTTCCAGTGTGAAGTTACTGGTAGCTTGCAAAGCCTCGCCAACTCTGCCAAACAGTGACTCCACCACTTGCACACAGGACTAAAGCTACTGCTCCCAGTCAACTCAAGTCAGTCCAGAATCACAGATTTGTTTCACAGGGCTTGAAAATAACGTTTACAAATGAATGACTGGACCCTTAACGATGAATATTTGCTTATTCTAAATAGAATCGTTACAGTTACCCAAAAAAGTAAGTTTCACAGCATTTATTTAAGTGTAACCCATTTAATTAATATCATCAAATACTCAATAACAGGTGACACACATTTAAGTTCTTCAGGCTAAATGTTAAAGTTAAAGCCATAAAAGGCCTTGCATTTGTTGAATATATTCTTCGGTCTTGGATTTTCTCCCATTCAGTTCAGAAGTCTCTGCTTTGTCCGGTTGCTGACGGCGCATGATGTCCTTGGCGATTCGCATGCTGGCAGCCTGACCGCCGCCAGGTTTACTGCATGAGGTCCAACCTGTGTGGGTGGTGGTTAGGTAGAGGACATGTAAGCTGTAAAGTAAAATAATTGTTATTTAACGCCACGATAAAGAAGACTGACCTGAAGAGCTGTGTACTGCCCCATCAGGTAGAGCGGGCACTCTTCTGCCCACTGTAAGCTTTCCGATATGCACGGCCAACCATCTATCACCTTTGGGGAGGAACAAACACATTCTGTTGTCTTTTATGAGTTTCATGTCTCCTGTCCACATTACACAGGAGTACATAGACACCCTAAAACATCTGTATGTCCAACCCACCTGAATGGGGAATTCCTTCATCACCTCGGAGAGCAGCGGGTCCTGTTTGACGTCCAGTTTGCAGCCGGTGGCGAGCCAGATCATGTCTCCAGTCCAGTGGTCCCCATTGCTGAGGGAGACACTCCAGGCCTGACTTCTGTAGCACCAGCTGGTTTCACTCACCTGGACAGAGGGATGAGATTCAGGTAACAACCTTCCCTTTACATCACATTACATTATGTTATGTCAGCTGTCATTAGATCCTACCTTTTCTCATCTGATTTTACCACATCTCATTCACCTTTAACTTAGTCTTGCATAGGCAGACTTATCTCCACGGTGCTGTGCCAGTGCTGGTCTGGCTGCGCAAGTTATCATTGTGCTATAGTGAAAAACACACCCTGGCTTGTTTGTATTTCGTGAAAACACTTGTTTTGGTGGAGCATTGGTACACAGGGAAGCCAGCCCTGGCATAAAAATGGCTAAGCGCTGCCAATGGCAGGCTTATACCCACACTCTACATCCAATGAGTCAGTCTACCCTCAACCTCAGGGCTGGATTATACTGCCAAATGGACACATGGACAGCTGCAGACCTCACACACGTCTGTTAGTTCTGTTTATACTACAAATCCAGATTCCAAAAAAGTTGGGACATTTTATAAAACATGAATAAAAACACAATGCAATGATTTGCAATTCCTTTTCAATCTACAATCAGATGAATGCAGTGCAAAGACAAGATTTATAATGTTCAAATGGATAAACTTTATTGTTTGTTTGTAAATACAGTATACTACTCATTCTGAATTTGATGCCTGCAACATGTTGCAAAAAAGTTGGGGCAGGAGCATGTGTACCTCTGTACATCCTTTTCTTTAACAACACTCAGTAAGTGTTTGGGAACTGAGGACACTGATTGTTGAAGATTTGAAAGTGACATTCTTTTCCATTCTTGTTTGAGGTGCTCAACGGTTCAGGGTCTCTGTTGTCATATTTTGTGCTTCATAATGCACCACACATTTTCAGTGGGAGACAGGTCTGGACTGCAGGCAGGTCAGTCTAGTACCTGACCTCTTTTACTACGAAGCCACGCTGTTGTAACACGTGCAGAATGTGTCTCAGCATTGTGCTGCTAAAATAAGCAGGGACTGTACCTGTATGAACCTGTCAGCATTAATGGGGCCTTCCAGATGTGACAGTTACCCATGATGCCACGGGCACTAACACACCCCCATACCGTCACAGATGCTGGCTTTTGAAGTTGGCACTCATAACAGTCAGGATGGTCCTTCTCCTCTTTAGACCAGAGGACAGGACGTCCATGATTTTCAAAAACAATCTAAACTGTGGACTCGTCGAGCAACAGCGCACTTTTCAACTGTCCATCACTCCATCTCAGATGAGCTCAGGCCCAGATGAGCTCTGCAGCATTTCTGGATCTTGTTGATATACGGCTTTCTCTTCGTATGGTCGTAACTTGCATTTGTAGATGCAGTGACAAACCAACAATGATTTTCTGAAGTGTTCCTGTCCCAAGTAGTATCCTCAATACACTTATATGAATTTTTATTGCTGTGCCATCTGAGGGGTCAAAGGTCATGGGCATTCAGTTTTGGCTTTGGGTCGTGTCCCCTTGATGCTGAGATTTGAATCTTTTAATGGTATTATGTACTGTAGATGGTAAAATCCTGTAATTTCTTGCAACTGTGCATTGAAAAAACTAATGGCCGATTTTTCAAAGTGCTGAACCTCATCCCATGTTTGCTTGAACAAGCCTTTCAAGATGTCCTTTAAATACCCAGTCATGATACTGTCACCTGTTACCGATTAAAGTTTTTTCCTGTGGAATATTCTAAACAGCACTCCACAACGTTCCCAGTCTTAAATATCTTGTCTTTGTGCTGTATTCAATTAAATATAGGTCAAACAGGATTTGCAAAACATTGCATTCTGTTTTTAATTACCTTTTTACACAGCGTCCCAACTTTTTTGGAGCTGGCTTTTGTATTTCTGGAGTTCACTTGGAGGACAGATTCCACACGTGCAAGAATCAGTGTTTGTAGTGGCTACATGGATCACAACATGTAGCGGTCACAACATATCGGAGGTACACAGAGGGCCTATGTGCAGACCTGCTGACAAAATTTATGCCATGCACACCCTCATGGGCACTCATGGACATGAAAAGTGTAATACTAGCTTTATACCCTGTGGGACGCACTGTACCTGACAGTATGTCTTCACGTCCACTTGTCCCTTCAGGATGAACGGCTGCAGGTGGATGTAGGCCTCTGGAGTGACGGCCCCTCCTTTCCTCGCCTGGCGAATCATAGCTAGACGTTTGTGGAGACTCCGTTCAGTTGTAGAACTGTCGTAGGTAGGCTTGGCCGTCCATCTTGATGCCGTGCTCCACGTGGGAGTAACGACCCACGAGGCTCTCCACATCGCCCACATCAAACTGCTTTAACTGCAGAAGAAACAGTGAAGATTTGTGTGTGTTGGAGGCAGACAGGTGTATCTACAGTACGTCATTATGGTTGGTCTACATGCAGGTTCACTAGACCTGCAGGTGCTTCCTCATGACCCATGTCACATGGCTGGCACCCTGCTGCAGGGCAATTGAGACGACATGAGCGCTGGTCAGACCTCCACCAACTACCATTACTCTCTGCCCTGCCTCACACACTACACACAGTTCTACACACACATAAACACACAGTACATGTAAGGAAAAGTGTTGCCTTTTGAAACTTCAGTTGAAAGCAAATATTCACAAAATCCTGGACAAATGTAAAAACATAAAAGAAGAAATCTGACTCACCTTCAGGAGCTAAAGTCTCTTTCTGTCTTTGACAATCTGTGTCTTTAAGTTTTTGCCGAGCAGTTGGCAGGTGGTGCATGAGTTGCACTGTGTGTTGCAGACGCTCCTCTGGGTAACTCTCTCCGATGCTTTTCACCCATGAAGGGATGTTTGCCATCT
This sequence comes from Lutjanus argentimaculatus, assembly GCA_034769285.1. Lineage (NCBI taxonomy): Eukaryota > Metazoa > Chordata > Actinopteri > Lutjaniformes > Lutjanidae > Lutjanus > Lutjanus argentimaculatus. The sequence goes on from JAWZSL010000002.1 coordinate 32,709,475, forward strand.
GGGCACGGGTTGGTCCTGTTGCCATAACAACCTGGCGGGATTTTAGGATGATGCCCTCCTGAAGTTGGACTTGAAAATATTTCACTCTTTTCCTCGACCCATCTCCAGTCCTTTCAGGCACTGTCATGACCTCGCCCCCTGTTTCCCGCTCCTTTATCTGCTTATCCTCTGCCTTGTCTTCAATCACAGGGGTGATGTGCTCCACTGTTCCTTTTACCAACACTTTGTCCAAGTTGTATCTCTCCACCTGCATGTTCAGATTCACCAGTTCAACAACCTGGGGAGTGTGCATATGCTGCATGAAGGGTAACTTTGGTATTTTTCAATCTGGACCCTGTTTGCTCATGCTTTTTTAATTGGTCTACAGTGAGCTCTACAGTGTGGAGAAGCACATCTGAGCTGCAATGTCACAGTAGGTCTGCTGCTTGTTTTTGCCAGTGACAGGCTCAGATTGTTATTTTAAATGTCTGACAATGTTATGGAAAGGATCGCTGCAGAGATCTTTTTTTAAAGAATAAGATATGTTTTGTTTAACCAGAAACTGCTCTTTTATAAAGCCACCAAACCCTATTTACAGAAACAGTAATTTATCACTGTAAAACACGCTTCATTCAAACTCAGCAGAAACTAAATAAAAGTCACCAAAACCATCTTGGTTCCTCTTTTCACTGCTCCAACAATCACCAGCTCTGCTTTGGTTGAAATAAACCCTTAATTTACAGGGTTAGATGTGAAAATATTCTGGTTGTACAGTATTCTGTTTGCCATTTCTCCTCACTACTTCTCGGATGTCTGACCTCCCTCTCATGCCTCTCTCAAGACCTCGTGGTGAGTCATGAGATAACAATGACAATGATAAAACTACTCTTTTTGTAAATAGAGTCTGGTGGGGTTTGGCAAAAGCAACAGAACAGCTGTTTCCAGAAAAGAAAAAGGATCTTACTCTTGAATAAAAAAAGGTCTCGCTCTGTAGCGATCCTTTCCATAATGTTGTCAGACAATTAGAATAACAATCTCAGCCTGTCAGGGGCAAAACAAGCATTTTTAGTAGATGTATTTAGACAGTGCAAAGTTGCCCATAAGGAAAACAATAAAGCCTGTTTCATGGCTGGCGGCTGCAGCTGTCTCAAGTACCACTGCACCAATTTCGAAAATTGTTTTTGCCAGTAGTCACTTAGACACAGAAACATGGAAAATGGGGTCCAGGCTGAAAATTGTTCAACCTCTTTCCCTTTAAAGAATGATGTTGGCATTATTCCATATTTTTCAGTCTAAATGTCAACAAATCCCATGAAGAGCAAAACCAACAACCTTCCTTTGTTCCTGCTGAAGACATAAGTCTTGTCATTTTGGAGGCAACATAAGGGCTGTCACAAAATCGGATTTTCACTACACGATAATCATGCCTAAAAGAATTCACAGTGACAATATTATTGAATATTTGTGCCATCTGTCAACTACATCTTCAACAACTATTGTGCATTTTCAAATGAATTACAGTGAAAACACAAGTGCAGGGAGGTGGTGAGAGAGTTTAGAACCATGAATGATTTTTCGCTGCAGTAGGAACCACTTTTCTCAAAAATCACATAAAACACAGTAAAAGCTGCTCTGTAAGTGTGTTTAAGATGCGCTGGATTATTTACATGATATTATCACATCAACATGATCAGTATTTCATTGTTAAAATATCACATTTATTATCAATACCAGAATATTGTGACGCCCCTTTTTGAAACAAGTTTGTAATCATATCTCCTCTATAATTTAAAGTGTCTGATCTCAAAACTAGTTAAGAAATAACTCCAAACAAGCATAAAGCAAAAAACACAGCAAAGATTATTTAGATGCAGAGTCACATGCTCTTGGGAGTTTCTTTTATTGAGTAAAACTTGTGAAGACATAAATGTGATGTTAGTGAGAGCACTAGTTGAAGGGACAGTTCACCCCAAAATTACCTGTAGCGCTATTTATTGGTGTGAGTTGCTGGGTTTTGGAGACATTAGCTGCAGAGATGTCTCCCTTCTCTTGATGGAGTTAGATGGGACCTGGCTTGTGGTACTCAAAGTAAAAACACACATCCACAGATTTTCTTTAAATCATGGAAAGAATGTAGTTCCTGTATTTTTAAGTTTGGAGTGAATTGTCCCTTTAAAACTAATTAAGATGAACACTTACAAACAAGTCAAGCAAACTGTATTTTTAAATGTATTAATTGCCTTGTAGAGTAACAAGTAACATCCATGTAAGATTAATCATACCATGCAGAACACACGCAAATACACGGTTTGTCCAACCTGATCTTTAAAGAAATCCACACTGAGTTTGGTTCCCGGCAGACTGAATGATAAACTCTTCTTCAGTGTTGACGTGATGTTTAAACGTTTCCTCTCCTTCTTGCCGAGCCTCATGTCATTGAAAAATGCATTTTCGTCCAGAATATAAACCTGGTCTGGAAGACTGTGAAGCTCCGCTGAACGATCGTACTTTAAAACAAACTCCTGCAGTGCTTTCTGTCGGTGAAAACACAGAAACACACGTGTGCTTATTTACATTCATGCCTTCGTTGTTTCCGCCTCAGGGGGAATTTGTTTGTGTTTGTACCTTATTGAGAGGATCTGTGTGCACCACAGTGTGTGAGCGCAGGTGAGGGATGTTCAGAGCCGTGAACTGGCTCTCCCACAGAGTGGTCCACTCTCCGTAGGAATCTACCACTCTGAGACTCAGCGGGGGGCAAATGACCCTCTCTGATATCGCTGACTTTGCTAGTTGCTCCTCCAGTGTCACGCCTGTAGAGACTAAACACAAACCACATCTGAAATGACACACAGAAACCAAAAGTCTGTTTGATCACAGTATGTCACAAGCAGTAACAAAGATCATTTATTTACAGTTTCATTTTGTCAGCAAACTGAAATAGCCTGTTTCCAGGAACCTCTGAACCACACGTGTCACATCTCAGATTTGTTCAATAAATTAAACAGAAAAAAGAAGTGAAAATAAGTAGAAACTAAGTCTGATTATCAGGCCGATACGAAGCTCCACAGTGTTGCCAAAATGTTTGCAAAGACAAACCTAAAAATAGGAATAGTAAGCCACGTTATGAGAAGTTAAATAAGTTTAACTATTCATGCCTAGTCTATACTTTTGATTGTGACTTCAGAATGATAATTTGAGTCCATTTTAAGTCAGAGTTATGAGCGACTAATAAAAACGATGACATGCTGTATCAAGATATGAGATAATAATTGAAAATGGCAAATTACTCGCTCAAAATCGTTTAAGACAGATAAAGAGAAAGACTTTGTCTTAACTCATATTTTTGTCAGTAAACACCAAACGATTATTTTCATTATTGATTAAGCTGTCAGTTATTTTCTCAATGAATTGATTATTTGGCTGATAAAAGCTCACAAAACACTGAAACATGTCCATCACAGTTTCCTAGAGCTCAATTTAATGTCTACAAATTACTTCAAATTGAAACCCCAAAATATTAAATTTATTATATACATTAGAAACTGAATCCAGAAGAAAAAAATAGTAATAAATACTAATAAAATATATATTTTAAGCGTGCATTAATTTAAATGAAGTGGTGACCTGTTGATGATGATTAACCTGATTAATGGTGACATAGTTGTGAAATCACATGCATTAACAATTTGTTGCTTATACATACATGTTACAAAAATATTTTCCTTTCGTGACTAAATAATTGACAATTGAAATAGTCCAAAATTAATTATTTTAAAACTAATTTTCATTTGTATTTTTTTTCCAAATACATAATGCCAAAATACACAGAGGGGCTGACAGTATTTGAAGGGCCACAAACATGATGAAGTCCTGAAGAAGTAATGCTTAGGTAATCATGATTACAACACAGAATACACGTGCACCGCTGTGACAGGGCAGTTTTTCGGCCTGTCCCTTTAACTGCAGACGTACTTATGAAGAAGACATTCATGATGATTGAAATGCCTTAGTTGTTGCATTAATTAATGTATTTTTCCTACAATGAGTCATGCATGAGATACTGTTAATTCTTGTACATTCCCACATTAGATTCTACAGATTCTACAGAAAACATCTTCATTTGGTACAGATTCCTACAAAAAATCACACCATAGTCATTTGAACATGTTTTTCAATCAAAATAAGAATAATCATGTAAAATTATCATTACCTCTAATATCACAAATCATATTGCAATTGAAATATCAGCCAAAATAATCGCAATTAGATATTTTTCCAAGATTGTTCAGCCCTAAATGAATTCATGATCATTTATGTGCCCTCAATATAATGTGCTACCAATTACATAAACAATCAATCAATCATCAAACTAGTTCATTTTCTGTCTAATTTCCTGACTTATTGATTAATTGACTCATTCTTCTCAGCTCAAAGGTCAAACATGTTGTACCAGCTGTCGCCCTCCTTTTCTTCTTGCCACTGCAGCGTTTGTTGTTGGACGTCTGCGGGTTCGTCTGAGGCCTCGGAGGGTCCGAGCAGGAGGGTGGGAGTGGTAAGTCGCGTCCAGGGCCTGAGTTTGTACCAGGGTCAGGGTTGGATAGCAAGCTAGCCAGGGTCAGGGCATGGGGGCCACCCCCTATTATTAGCACATCGAGTATCACCATCTGAAAAACACCCACAGACACAATACAGGAAGGTGTTAATACACACCATACAGTTAAAACAAGTGTGGGAGGGTGTGTAGTACTTTCAAAGCCTCTTTTGTAACCAGACTAGTTCCTCAAACTGCAACAGGATGCTTTCACTCAATGGTGGTTTACGTCGATACATCAGTGGATAGTTTACTAGTGTTTGGTATTCAGCGTTTATTTCAAATTCAGTCTATAAGATGCAAACAAATTCAAACATATTTACAACTCTGCACAGGCAACAACACAAAAATCAATAAAAAGGATAATAGAGTAAGATATATCTTTGATCTCATGGTATTTTTTATGGTATTTCTATTCACATTGAGAAAACAACAAAGTGATTCAGATCAAAACAGACATTCTACTTTTAGTTTTACATGAATTTATGTAAAATATACACATGGCACATTGACTAAAGAGCTGTTTGAGCAGTTAAAAGAAACTCAAAACAAACACACACGTCATGCAGAATCAGACTACCTGGATGAGTTTGGATTGTCAGCGTATGCCAGCCTCTGAGACAGATGATAGGTGGAAACGTGGTCGGTATCTCAGCTCTGGCATACTGTACCGCAGGTGTGTGGTGTGTGGTGGTGGCAGACCTGGAGGTTTGCGACAGTGGCGTGTTCCTCTCGTGTAACTCAATCCTCCTCAGCGTGTACAGATTTAGCTGGACCTCGCTGGCTCGACAGGGAAAGCTGGAAATAGCACCAGTGTGTGTGTTTGTATAAATTTAGTAACACAAACCATTACGGTATAAAAACAGTAGAGGCATTGCACCAGATGGTACGTTTGCAGTCATGTCCGCACACACACTACGGTAACAAGAACATGTTTTCTTTCTTTTCATTTTCTTTGTTTACTTATTTAAGGTAAAAGTCTCTGAGATTGAAATATCTTTTCAAGAGACACCTGCCCAAAAATATTGTTACAACAATAAAAACAACACAATCCAGTTATTCAGATGTCCAGTAGAAGAAATTGTTTGGAAAATGAAAAATGGAAAAGAAGATCAGGCTTGCGAAGTAAGGGATCACATGTAATGGGATTACATAATCCGGATACCAAAAAAAGTAATTGTATCCAATTACAGTTATAGATAAAAAAGAAGTAATACATTTAGTAAAAATGGAGATTATTAGTAGGATCACTAATATAACACCATGCACGGTGCACAAACAGCTGCCAATTCATCATCTAGTGAACGAATGCTTTTCTCGGTGGAAATTTCACCATTTTTTGTTTTTAAATCAATCAATCAATCAATAGATTGTCCACAACAAAGGAAGGAACAGCTGGACAAACTATTATAGCACACAGTGAACATAAAACACTGTCATGATTAATATATTATTATCAACTCTTAAGTTTATTTGTATCTAATTTGATCATTAATTATTTGTTTTGAGTAATTTTTGAAGACTAAATCACAGCCGTGACGATATTCAGTCCGACACCACTTCCTCTCGTGTGATATTGTTTAAAAAATACACGAGAAGCCAAAATCTAACAAAGTGGCCGTCACATGTTTGTGAAGAACCGTTAGCCGTCTCTTCCGTTTCTAGTGGGATATTGTAGAACCACACATAGTGTAAGTTTATATTGTTTAGTCTTCACTACAGATTTATTTAGAGTCACAGAGGAAGCAATATTCTTCCAGTAGTTCCTATGTCTAATGTGACATCCTGTAAACCGCACGGCCGTAATTTCCTCTTCTCTCTGTACTGGATTTTGTGTCTTTATCATAAATTTTCACACAAACGCTGCTGTTACTGTCACAAATCATCTGCATCATTAAAGATTTAGGAAGTGAACATCCAGTAAAAGAACAAAAACATGTTTAATGAGATGTTTGCCATTACAGTACAGAACGGATGGTGTGTATGTAAAGTGTGTGTCACTTTCATTAGTCAGTCTGCTGCTCCTCTACATGAACAGACAAGTAAAACTTCAACAATGACAAGTGACGATGAGTCCTCCACTGCTGATCAGCTGATTATAACTTTCAGTTGTCTGTCAGTGCAAAGTTAAAATCCTGAAACAAAAGCCCACTGCTCTGAAAGTACAAACTCTGGAGTTTGAGTTTCGGTCACTGCCGTCGTCTGCCTGCCAGACCCATTAACATATTGATCACTTTAACCGTTATAAGTGATGATTTCAGTAACACTTTTGAGTTTTGAGGTGCTTGTAATAAACATGAGTTAATAGGTAATAAGGCAATATGTATGTTAACAAGACTATGTAAGTGTTTATAATATCATAATAAACATGTTTATTGTTTGACATTTGTAAACATTCTTATAAGAAACTTGTCAACAGTTTATAGACTGAGAATTTTAATGAAAGACATCAGTTTCTTGTAATTGCTTGTAATAGCATTACAAACACATTTATTTAGCTCAACTAACATTCTTAACTTACTGTGTCATTGTCAACTCCATTATTAAGCTTTTGTTGTTGGTTTATTAAGATGTCTACATACTTTATTATGCATTTATTAATGTTGGATTTTGGGGGTACAAGCTCTAAAGTGTGAACAGAGCTTACTAAGGTTAATTAATCCACTTGTTAAACAGTTAGCCATGATTTCTTTTCATTTTTGCTATTTTCGGGCTTTTGTCTTCTGCTAAGAACTGCTAACAAATGCATAATGAAGTACATAGAAACCTTAACAAAGCAACAATAAAAGCTTTGTGAAGGTTCAACAGTGACAGGATAGATAAGTTAATTAATCAATCAATACGTGTGTTTGTAATGCTTTTATTTTTTATGATTATTTATTAGAATTTAAAGCAGTCCATGAACTGTTAACAAGTTTCTTATAAGGGTCTTATTACTATTAACTATTGTTTATCTAACGCATACTTAATATGAAGTCTTACATGAACGTTACACAGACACTACTCATTCAACAACGCTCTTATAAATTAGCTCCATGTAATGTGAATAACACGAACAGGCAGTGTGCTGAAACAAAAATCAATGCTGACTGTGATGTTGTTGTTAAAGAGCCAGTATTTAAGTGTTTCTTAATCTTTGATGAATGTCATGTCATTTATTATTTTAACAGTTAACCATAAATGTGTTTAATGAGATGTTGCTGTTACAGCACAGAACAGGAGGTGTATGTGTGTAACCTTTATTAGTCATTTGCTGCTCTCTACAACAACAGAAATATAAAACACTTTTACTGACGGACTCTGTTGTTCTGTCATATTTGTCACAAGTTCTGTCTTCTAACAAAATCATTGCACATCATGTCCCCTTTTTTCATTTAAGATTTACCAACCTTCATTGACTTCCTCTTCTGACATCAGTTCCCCATCCATGATTGTATCAGTGACCCCGCGCTCTTACTTCCTCTTCTGTTCAGGCAAAGCAGAAGCAGAAACACACCGAGGGCTTTAAAAGAGTGCCACCGTCACTGGTTTCTTCTTTAGTCTCGGACATCATCAGCAGCAAACACAGCCGGCACCATGGACCTGAAGGTTGGTGACAAAATATATCTGTGAGATATATTTTAAAAGTTACAATTGTGTGTGCTGTTTGATGTTAAGATAAAGTTTGTTCATTTATTCTAGGATTCTCTGGTTAAGGGAGGCGTGTTCATCGTCCATCGGATCCATGAAGGGAAGCACCACTATGAAGTGGACAACGTGATGAAGTACAGGAAAGCCACTGGAGAAAAAGCTTTAAGGTATATAAATCAGACACCAGCACAGACTAACACAACATTTTTTTCAGTACTTGTAGAAAATGTACCCAGTATTTCAGAAAATCCCCATTTATCATTAACAAGAATAAGAATAATTGTATTTGTGTAGCAGTGTTTTCCAGTGCAGGCAACATTGAATTTAAAAATATGTTAATTACTTAATTAATTAAGGAAAAAAATACATGTAACACAAGACATAGAAAGGACTTTAATTTATAAAAATCGTTCAGTTTCATCGCAGTCAATTATTGCACATAAACAATAACAATGAAAAAGAATATTACAAAGATACAAAAAGTCACTAAAAATGAGTTTTAATTCAGGATTAAAAGCTGAGACAGTTTCTGCAAACAGATTTTAACTGGGAGACTGGCTACTGCTCATGATATACTAACAATTTCTAAAAAGTCATATTTTATAACAGGGTTTATAAATAGTAAGTGATTGTTTTAATAAGGTTAATGCGACATGAAATGATTAGTTGATTAACTGTTTTGGCCTCTGCCTCTGGGAATTTTCTTGCAGTTTTTTTTTATATATTTCCCAGGTTTATCAATTTATTGATTAATCAAGAAAATAATCTGCTTTTTAATAATCACTTGTTGAAATAAACCATTTGTTAGAAGAGTTAAATTATTTATAAACAGCTTATCAATATTCATTCATTCAGATTAACTTCAGACACCTTTCTTCTTCTTCTTCTTCTTCTTCTTTCTTCTTCTTCTTCTCTTCTCATCATTATTATTATTATTATTATTATTATTATTATTATTATTATTATTATTATTACTGACATTTTGCTGAATCCAGATTGGTGCATGGCGCTATGTGACATCTTCTTTTTCCTAGTTCTCTCAGAAAAACAGAAATACAGAAGTCTCTGGTGTGAAACTAGAAGGCTGCTCTGAGAGCGCAAACCACCAAGACCAGTAGTCCAGTCTGCTATAATTTGAAAATCTGCAAGCACAGTCACCATGCATGTCTGGATATATTTCATTATTTCATATTACTTTGCTTATATCATTGCTTCTGTCTTACATACCTGCTGCATTATTGGTGTTTGAGATGGCTGGTTTTCTTGATGGGTTCACACATGCACAACACATTCAGCTCTTGTTGTCATACACACCTGTGTTACAGTTGACCTCACTATGTTAGATACAGCTCCAAAATTTAAAGGGGTCCTCCGCCGCCATTCTGCACCTTCCCACATAGTTTCATAAAAATCAGGCTGGGAATATTTTTAGGGAATTTTCCAATTTTAGGCATCATACTAAGGGCCTGTCTCCCTTCTAGACAGTAAACACAGCTGTCTTCTCCTTTCAGACAAAAAGAGAACAACCTGATAGTATTGTTATGTTGGCTGAGGTTGGAGATTTGTTTGTCTTGTTCCTCTGAACGGATCAGACATAACTGTTATCGTATCACTGACCCTGTGAGCTGTGGTCTCAGACCTTGTACATTCATACTTCCTGTGTTTGTATATGCAGACCAACAGACTAATTCTGTATGAGGAAGATGTGTTGGGTCTGACCTTATTTGGGCATAGATTCATCATGACCTTATCTGTGAATGTTTAAAGAAAATCCCGGCGGACCGAAACTCCAGAATTGAAGGGTGTGCTGATTATTCTCTTATTCTCTTTGGCCAAGTATTATTAAACCAGTTTCAGCCTAAGACATATTAGACTCCTGTGAACCTTCTCCTTCTGATTTATGGGTAAAAGATAAAATCTACAGCAGGTAGTTTTTCTCTGATCCTGCTGACAGACAAACAAATGTCAGCAGAGGTGCCAAAAAAGTTAACAAAACTATTCTAACTTTGACAATATAGTTTGTTACTGTTGGAGTCCATTACTCATAGAAAGAAGCTGATTGAGAAAGTAAGTTTTCATGGTTTTTAATGACTTACTCACTCAAATCATGTCTGCAGTTTTAAGGTTTGTGAAAGTTGTAATAAATGGGTTTTGATCCAGATGCTCTGCTGCTTACTTCTAGAAGTTAAAGTGGTCAAACCTTACATTTGTTTCTTAACTGTTGAAGGCAAACTGTGCAGGATTTTCCTAAAAAAAAAATACTTTACCAACCCAAAACATCTGTATTTAATGTCCTGGGAATGAGACTCAATAATCAGCTCTCATTCTGGTGCAGTTTATACACAACAACTGATAAAACATATTCATTCTAAAATAAATAAAGCGAGTGTTGCTGCGTAACAGCCTCTCCTGTAACAGCTGTGTGTTTCTCTGCATTTGTGATGCTTCGTCCCCTCCTGATTACTGTGAGAGACAAGTTTTAATTTGAAAATAATATACAGGATCTCAGGTGAAGTAGCTTGTTGAGCAACAACAGCTTCTTAATTTTTCAAACAAAACAGCAAACCGGAGCGGACATAGAACGTCTCTTACACTATAGGAAGAGTTTTCTCTGTAAATGACTGATGACTAAAACTAAAAACCCACATGCTTTATGTGTTTGTTTGTTTTTCTCAGGAAAGGAGACAAACTGATGCAGATAAACGGTGTGGACCTGCAGGATCTCACACCTGATGAGTTGGCACAGATATTAGCTGAGGGCAGTCCAATGCTGGTGAGTTCATCCAGTCCATATTGTCACATAGACAAGTCCTCATCATTTTAAGAGAATAATCTGTCAAACTGTCATGTTGTTAAAAGTTGTTTTTCCAAAACTCACCGTGACCGTCAGAATTCACATACAAAACCATTTTTCATAAGAGCTGCACCTGTTTTTTAATCTGCTAGTAATTGGGATGAATAAAAATAAAACTTTAGGTGAGCGGTTTAACAGTTAAAATGCACTACAGTATTTTATATCAGATTATATTGTATTGCACTGGAAATAGGTCAACACAGCTAACTATTGTTTTCATTTTCGAGTAATTTCTTTTTATTTTCTTGATTAAACAATTAGTTGTTTGGTCACTAAAATGTATGAAAATTTTGAAAAAAGTCATCAGTGTTTCCCAAAACCAAAAGGGTGCTGTCCTCAAATGTCTTTTATCTTTTGTCCACAATCCAAAGATATTCAGTTTACTGTCCAAGAGAAGTAAACAGAATTAGTTCACATTTATGAGGCTAGAATCAGAGACTCTTTCTTAAAAAAAAAAAAAAAAAGATTCAAATTAAATGATTATCAAAATAGTTGCTGGTTAATTTAATAGTTGGCAACAAATCTATAAATCAATTAATTGGTGTAGCTCTAAATTTAGGTTTTCACCAGAGGAGGAACACACTCAGTAACAGTAGCTGTGTGTTTAGGTGTTTTGTTAAGGTGGACACAGTGTCAAACACAAAGAGACAGATCCAATGCTCAGTCTGAACCTACATCCTCTTCTATCCCCCCCACCCTCACCCCTCCTCCCGGTCCTCAGACGGTGCACAAGTCTTGCAGGACGAAGGGGCCCACTGAGCCGCCGTCCCCAGCCGAGGAGACTTTACGTCCCGTCTCCAAGGACACCGTTCTGCTCAGCTTCAGCATGACGATGAAGAGGGAGGAAGAGCTGGAGAAGAATGGAGTGGGACCGGAGGGGGAGGGAGGGGAGGATGCGGGCGTAGAGGAGGATATCTGCGAGGAACATGAGGACAAGGACCTGCTCGTTGTCTCCATGACCAAAACCAGCATCTCTGTGGTGAGCGGCAGGGGCTGCGACGACAGCAGCTCCTGTCGGGGCTGTCACGGGGGCAGATGCACCTTGAATGAAGTCGTGGTGGTGTCAGAAACCAGCACGGTGACGCTCGGTGAGTAAACTGGGTTTTTGTCTCCTCCTCTTTTCTCTACTACAGCTAATTGTAGTAGTTAATTAGTATGTCAGATTTTGGTTTCACAAATCTTAATTTATTTTGATTTTCTAATATATTTATGAAAATACAACATATCAAACTTTGTCAGCTATAGAACAGTAAACTCCTGATAAGACAGAGACAGGCATTCATTGTCAATGACATTAAGATATATATTAGGAAATAATTAAATAATTCAACTAAACTAAAAAAGGATCATAGAAGAAGTATTCAGAGATTCAATAAAAATACTCATTACAAGTAAAATTCTCCTGAAGTATAAGTACAGTACAGGAAGAAGAATTATCAGCTTCAAGTTTCAAAAGTAAATTTTCTCATTCTGAAGAAAAAAAAAGGATATTATTGGATTATATTCATTTATTAATGATTAATTTGCATGTAGTATTCTACTGTTTTAGCTGGTTGAAGTGGAGCTTGTTTTAACTACTTTGTAAACAGTTTTAATTTAGTCCAGTGGTCCCAACCTAGGGGTCAGACTCCCTCCTAAAGGCCACAAGATAAATCTAAGGGGTCATGACATGATTAATGGGGCTGGAAAGAAGAAAATAAACAAACTTTTCATACAAAAACTGTGTTCATTTTTTGGACTTTTCTCTAATCTTTACCTTTTTTCTGTGAAATATTGGATAATTTGACCAGTTATTTAAATGTAACCATCTGATGAGAAATAACTCTTTGGTGAAGCTGCGAAAAACTCAGAGACATCTAAAACTTATGTACGGAAGCCCTGAGAGGCCAGTGAGGAAAAAAAAAGAAAGAATTCTGTTGATCCATTTTATAATTCTGATCTTAACTGTTTAAGACTTAGGAAAAGTGAAAAAAGGTTTTGCTAGGATAAGTTTAACAAATAAATATAAACTGTGAAACAGGTGAAAAAAGTTATACCAGGATGATTTTTCTCAGAAACCTTTTAGCTGAAAAAGAAAAAAAAGTTTAGGTTTGTCGGTGTAATACTATGTTACTCAATGTATTTTAATCTGTGCTTATCTCCCATTAGCGGACATAACAGTAATATTACATAAACTGCTGAAAGAACAATATGTACCATGTGTTTAGAGTGGAAAAATTAAAAGTAACCTGGAGAAAAACATGAATGTTTTCATTCCCTTTTAGAACACAGGGTATTGGTGGTATTGATATTTTTAAGAAAAAGCGAAGGATGAATTGTTCCTTTTTGCGTTTTGAAAAGTCTCATACTACTTAAGATAAACTAGTAATAGTAATTGTCACTACTAAAATACATTATTATGCAAATGTAGCCTGACCAGAGTGCGTAGTTATGTAGCACTTTTCTCCAGTATATCACTAATGTGCAGTGCAACACTGTTGTATTTGTAAAAATCCGCTCACAAACAGATAAAATAAAATAGAAAGAATTTAATCGCCTGTAATAAAGAGTTCAAGGTACTTGCTTTTTTTTCTTAAAAAGAAATCCTGAAATAAAACCTCTGTGTCTAATTGTTCTCTTTTCACATCAAGTTTCTAGAGGAAGTGGAAGTTTCAAATATCAGAAGAAGGCAAACGCTGCCATTGAACACGTGGCCACTCACCGATACCTCCGAGGTCTCTGTTCTCAAAGGACAGTCTATACTTCACCAAATCCAGGTTTGTCATTCAGCACGCAGGCGTGCAACAACACGCCACGTAAGCCACTAATCACGTGAATACTTTTCATCCGTTCTTTAACGTGTGTAATTTTCTTTTGATTGTCTTGTGTTCAGAGAAAATCACCATCTACTCCTATAAGTCAAGCATTGTGGACAAGAAGGAACAAGGAATCCCAGTGGTCCTAAACTTTACCGGGTCCAGCTGCTTCCTCAGCTGCTGCAGGGACGGAGACAAGGTGGTCCTACAAGTGGAGGTAATAACTATTACTGAGGGAGTGTACACCAGCCTAGTTCATAGAGTTATAAGTCACATGGAAACAAAAGTTTTAGTCTACAGTCATGCTAGTGTCTCTGTCAGGCTGCACAGAACTGGTTTGAACTGTATTTTAACATCAGCATGCTAACATGCTGATGTGTAGAAAGTGTCATTTTTACCATGCTCATTGTCTTGTGCGCTATTTAGCAGAGGTGGAACCAAGTCATTGTTTTAAGTCTCAAGTCTTTGCACTCAAGTCCCAATTTTAGACAGGGAAGTCCCGAGTTTAGTTCCAAGTCTTAAACTTTTTCACTTTGTTACTTGACTTGAAACTCGTTGATTTGCAAAGTTACTTAAATGTTAAGCTAACGTTAATGTCACTTTGTTAATATTACCCTTGACTTTCCGTTCTTTGTGCAACTTCAAACATCAAAAGAAGTTGAAAGTCGTTTCATCTCCATCATTTTCAATCAGCATGATTTGCATAATGCAGTTCTTTTTTTGTTGACCACTTTGTACACAGACAGAATCATTTTTGGCATAATTTTTCAATCCGCAGCTCAGTAACGTAACATTAGTTTTTCATGGTTGTCTAATGCAACTTGATTGGACGCTGTCAGATTGATTCACACCAAGTGGATCTGGGGAATTAAGCGTCGACTTGCTGAGAATGAGGCGTTATAACGTTAACGAATAACAAATAACATTAACTGATTGGGAAATGAAGGGAAATTAATTCAGGTCCGGCGCATTTTTAACATACTTTTTAATCTTTGGGCTTGGGGATGACATTAATTATTTTCAAGTTTCAGGAAAGCAGGAATTATGGATGTATGTTAAAGAGGATTGTTCTTTAGTTCTGAGTTTAAGAAGTTAATTGTTATGATTGCAAGCAAAGAAATCTTGTCACTGCCAGGATATTGAACGTTTGTGTGCTGTCTGTGATGGATATCCACACGTTTGTTGTTGCAGACATGTGAAAAGCAGAGGCTGAAGCGGATCTCCACGAGCGATGAGAGCGCCCTCTCCTTCGTCTTCTACATGAAGTCAACCGATCGGTCAAAACGGCTGAAGTTTGAGTCAGCGCTGCATCTTGGTTGGTTCATCCAAATCGTCAACACTGACTTAGTGGAAATGGCAACCCTGGATGGAGGGATGGAAGATCAGCCCTTCCTCTTCATCATTCAAAAGTGATGGAAAGTCACTTTCTCCAAAAGTATTCTTTCTCAGTTCTCAGTCTGGTCAGTTTAACATTTACATTTCTCTAGTGAATTTTATTTTGACTTGAAGATTATTTAAAACAAAAGAACAACATGAGAGGAGCTCTTTTGTTTGAGCTTGTGTCCAGGGACAAAAACCAATGTCACTGTGTCAAATTCTGCTATTGCAGAAGTGCGTAGATATGTATCATACAAACATATATAATTCAAAAAATGTTTTTGTGTTTGTGTTTCAGACTTATTAGATATATGATGCTATTTTTTGTAATCAGTTTTGTTGTTGAAAGCAGAAGTTGGAAGTAATAAAGTACAAATACTTCATCACTGTTCTTAAGTAGATTTTTCAGGTCTCTGCTTCACTTGAGTATTTATTTTTCTGTCAATTTTTTTACTTTCACTCGCTACATTTTAACACAAATATCTGTACTTTCTACTTCTTAGATTTTCAGAACAGGTTTGTTACTTTAGTTTTAATGCATTTGAGTGGAATTATTGATTATTTTTATTTAGTATCATTGCATTGATTTGAACCTAAATGGATGGGACAATAACACATAGATAAGATGATTCCTTGGTGTATCCTTCATGCATATCACGCACAACAGACGTAACAAGACGAAAATGATGAAGAAGACACAACAAAATGTAACAAGATCAAAATGAGGTAGAAAGATGAACCTTGCATAAAAGACATAAATGAAAACACGGTAAAAGATGTAACAAGACAAAAATGCCGTTACAAGACGTTACAAGACGTAACAAGACACAAGACGTAGCAGAATGGAAACACGGAAAAAGATTAAACAAGATGAAAACAACACAAAACACGCAACAAGATGAAAACAAAGTAGCAAGATGAAAATTATGTAGACTTAACAAGACAAAATTGACATAAATGATGCAACAAGATGTAAGTAGATTAAAACTTTGTAAAAGACGGAACAAGAAAAAAAGAACTAAAAGTTGCAAAGAGATGAAAATGATGTAAAAGACATAAGATGAAAATTACACAATAAGATGCAACAAGATGTAGCAAGACCAAAACACCATAAAATATCTAACAATACGAAAATAATGCAATAATATGTAACAAGACAAAAACCATGGAAAAGATGTAACAACATACATGACGTAACAAGACACAAAAAGAACAAAAACATAAAAGACGTAACTGCAACATTGATATTAACGACACAAGCTACGTGAAACATGTAGCAAGACGAAATCAATGTAAATGACGTAACAAGATAAGAACAATGTAAAAAGAAGTAACAAGGCGAAATTGTTACCAGAGAAAAGGCTCGAGCATGGAGAAAAGGTGAGGTCAGTTAGCTTTACACAAAAACAGCAGGTAGAAACGTCCTTCAGGCGGAGACTTTTTACTTTTAGACTTTGAGTACATTTCAGAACCTGTAATTTTTCACTTTTACTGCAGAAAGAAGATGAATCAGTACTTCTGTTATCAGTCTTTTGTTACAGAAATATCTGTACTTCCACTCGGTATGTCTGAACTTTTGCCAAGAATATTCTGTGTTGAAGATGTAACTTTCATTCAAAAATACATATTCAAAATAAGCATAAAAAGCAAGGTGATGTGATAATAACTATTTCTTTAACACTGTCTAATGGAAATAATACATTAAAGATTTTATGAGCAAAATCACATGATATGAAGTATAAACATGAGTCCAGTGTATTAACACAAACATTAATTGAGTTATTGTTAAGTGGCTTGTTGGTAATGTTTTATACTGGCAATGTGCTGTAATTTAATACTTTATTCTCATGCACGTGTCTACCGGGTGTGCACTGCATTGACAACATTTAATTTTATATTTGAATACAAGTAAAAGTATCAAATAGTATTACAAAAATGTCTGACCACCTTTTACAGAATATTAAATATTAAAAAGTCATACGAACACACGCAATTCATGTTCATTTGATCGACTATCCTGAATGACACTTCAAAAAATCCACATCACAACAGTAAGAGGAAAGGCGCAATATTTTGAATTATACAAATGTAATAACTTGCAAATCACAAAACACAATCTGAAAGCAACACTGGAAAAACACAGTTCCTCCGTAAATAACGTATATTAGAAATAAACCTTAAAACTAATACCGTTAAATCACATTTTAGGGGTTTATTAAGATATACTATGTATGATAAAAAATAATCTATGATCGTACATAAAATATCGCTACTTTGGTTACACTGATTGCGTACTGAGTGCATTAATGATATATAAGTAGCACAACTTAAAATACTATTGACTAATTTAAGTAGACGCAAAGTACAAGGTAAGTGTCAATCACTGCAAAAAGTATTCTTTAATAGACTTAAATTAAAAATGCCTCAAATCCCTCAAAGTGAACTTGAGTGCAGTTAAGTATATGTTAAGTTGTACCACTTATACTGTTAACACACTCAGTATAAAAATAGCACACTTTGAGCATATTCACAAAGAAATATACTTTAGTATACAACAATTAAGTAGAATTAAGTATACTTTTTTACAAGGATATTCACTATACATCTGTCTGTAAGGGTAAAAATCTTTGGCAAACTAAAACTTTCACACATATACACATTTAGCAGTCATGATGATAATTAGTCAGTTGAGACGAGGCCACACAGCACTAATGAAAGTCCTTATAAGAACTAGAAGTCTTATTCTTGGACTATGAGTCTACTTTGCGTAAGCGCTGAGGACACCTTCCCTCAGTTCCTCGGGGACAGCGGTGGACTCAGAATCCAGTTTGTTCATCGTCGCTGTCCTCAAAGGCTTTGTTAGTTTGTCCCTCGGTGTCTCCATCGTAGGGATTGTTCACGTCTGTCTTTGCAGATTTCCTACAACAAGAAACACAAAACGTCTCACAGTTAAGTAAGTAATTAATCCGACATGGCAGATGGTATCGATCCAGGATTGCACAATGAAATGAGAGTCGTAGTTTCTTCATGCTACACACAAACACAACAATCAACCAAAGTCAGAGTAGAAGAGAATAAAATATAAAACAAAATAAAATAAATCAATATATTAAGTTATTTACATATAACGCATATACTGTATGTAGGAAATAGGTCTCAGTCTCGAGCACAAACTCACTTTTTGCGATCTCTGATACCGGAGATGACGAGGTAGATGCCTGCTAGCACCACGATTCCCATGACCACTCCAAAGACCACCAGCCACACCTCCACCGGCTGCTCCACGGGAGGGGCCAATGTTGGGAGGATACCATCGAACTCCAGCGTCTGGTCGTCCAATTGGAAGGCATCGTTGATTCGGCCTCGGTATAACCTGGGATCAACATCGAAATGGGTCGATTATTGCTCACAACAATCAATGTCCAGGAAAAGGTCACATAGAGTTCATTATAACAATTTTAGCAAAACAGCGATGTTAGTCACATTAGCATGTGTTAGCAGCAGTTTAAATCCTTAGGTTATATTCTGCGGCCCTGCTAGCAGCTCTGTCTTCTCTTATAGGCTCTCTCTCTGAGGCTTCTTTCATTTTTCAGCCAATTAAAAAGTTTTTTGGAGGGGGTCAAGGTTCTAAAGGACAGATTGTGTCCCACATTGAACAGACTGTAAAGTCCCCTGAGGCAAACTATAATTTGTGACATTGTGCTACTGTAAATAAATGAAATTTGACTCGACTTTACTTCTTTTTAAATTGTGTAATTTACGTAAGTTACATATTCATCTTTTCATAAACCTAATCAAGTAGTTTTTGTGCCTTTACTTTCAAAGTCTACGCGGACGTTGCATATTTATTATTAATAAGCTGACTGAGGAGATCTGCACGTGCGAAACTGTGTGTTTGTCTGTATGTAATCAAAATACACTTGAAGCTGTGTCTCACCGTATGGCAGCCTCCAGATCAGCCTTTGGTATGTACATGAAGGGGTCTGCTGGGTGGGTGGCCACAATGTAGAAGGAGATTCTGGGAGTTTCCTTATACGCGAGGATGTTCTCGGATCTGCAGGTACAAACCGAGAAAAACTCTCAAACAAATGCATGTATCAAAAAAACAGTCAGAGGAAAACAAATCATCAAGTATCTTCATATTTGTTGATGTCAGTTGATACTGACTTGAATTCGAGGGTCTGGTTCTTCTGGATGTAGTACTGCCTCAAAGCAAACGCGATGTTGGCCTTGAACAGGTACATCTCGTTGGTGTTCCAGGGATACTGAAACGTATTTTAGTATTAATTAATATTTGCCATGATTTCAAACAGACTGAAAAGACTGATTTCACGTGTAGTCAGTTATTGTAACCCTTATATAAGTAATGAAACTTCTAATAATGATCAATAATACTCACAGCGTCATCGCCCATGGCAGCCTTCAAACTCAGTCTAACTTTAATGGCATCCTCAGAAACTGTAAAAAGAAAAAAAAAAACATGACTTTTCTATTTTTATTTTCCAAATGTCATCAAATCTTCACCATACATGGCACATAACATACTTAGCTAATACCAAACAACGTGGGTTTGTTTTTGGATATCACATGTTTGTCCATGATCGACAAGATTTTGTTGCTGTGATCAAATACACATAATATGTCAGGACTTTTGAATCGATAATCTAATTGCAACCAATGTCAGATACTGTGTACAGACAAGGACAGCTAATGAGTCTACAGTAAAAGTATAAATTAGAATTCTTGCATTTTTTTAATCTTTAATACATCAGACTTGGGACGCAGTTACCACCATGTGGCCAGTTACAAAACACTTCTTGTTTTGGCTTTTAAAGGACGAGTGTGTTTGATTCAGTGGTATCTTCCAGTGAGCTTGCGGACTGCAAACACCTCCAGTCATCCTCGCCTTCCAAGCATCTACGAGAACCTACGGTGGCTGCGAAACTTGACAAAAATATGTACAAAGCTCTCTCTAGACCTATTGTTGAGAGCCAACTATACAAATGCTTGGAATGAGTCATTATTGCACTGAATAAAATAAAATAAAATAAAATAAAATAAAATAAAATAAAATATATTTTTGTCTTTTGATTGAAAGCATCCCAAAACATTTGAGATCAGCCCAATTGTACATTTTAATAAATGATCCCCTAAATGCAGCAAGTGTAAAGGTCAAGTGAGGGTGGACACATGAACAGGCATGACATTTAACATAATGCCTGCATCGTCGGATTAAAAGAATCAGGGCACAAAATGACGAAAGAGTCTTTTCTGGTGGCTGAGGGTGAAAAATTAGCAAAAATAAGACCTCTATTAGCAACGGAGATCCTTGTAATATTCCTTTCTAGGAATGAATGTGGTTTGCACATATTTACCACAAAAGCATCAGCGATGTAAATCTGTGTTTTTTCTACTTCCTTAAAATCTCTTCAGGGATTTCTTTTTCCTTCAGTGTCACAGCAAGTGTTTCCTCAAAAGAAACATCAAGGGGTTTTTTTTTCAACACAGTTATTACGTAATGGTGAGAAAGTTGTTTGGACACTTACACAGTTTAAATGCCTCTGGGGCAGCTTTTCAAATCTGTCAAAAGGGGATCAGTTAACTGTGTTTGGTGTGGACTTAACACTACATAAATACAAATAAATACACTCAACCCAGTTGAAATTGTTGTGCAGGAAATGAAGCAGAACAGACTGGTGAGCTTAGCTTAGCACAAAGACTGGAATCAGGGGGAAACAGCCTGGTTCTGTCCAAAGTTAATAAAATCCACCAACCAGCAACTCAAAAAGTCACTATTTAACACATTTTAAGTGTAAACATGGCACCCTGTGGTTTTAGGGGGTGTAATGTGATTCCATTACAGATATTACAAGACATAGTCTGCTCCATTAAACCATAATGTGTTGTTTTTACATGTTTGTTTTTCTATAAACTAAACAAACAAACAAAAATGATTTTAGTGATTAATTTAGCTTTAATGGTGCTGGTGCAGAGCCAGGCAAGCTTTAGCTTCATATTTACCACACAAACACAACAAATATTCCTGTAAGAAAAACGTTCGGTACATTAGTAGTAGTAACTGTCGACGTGAGCATCTTTTGTACTCACATGGATCGATGTTTGTCTTCCAGCCCACCATCCTGTTGTGCTTCTGGTTTTCTTTCTTCAGCCAGTCATAAAGTTTTTGGAAATAGTCCAGCAGGGGTTGGGCGTTCATTTTAACATCACCGGATATCGTGTGCAAAGCCCTGGTCCAGGACTGGGACCTTCCCAGCTCTAACATATTCCTGACAGAAAACAATGAAGATGATGATGATGATGATGATGATGATGATGATGATGTTGAATTACTGCTGTATTTATATATGTGTACCACAATACTTCAATATAATGTGCTACAACAAAGACAGAAAAGGAACTTTGGGCCTCATGCTAGAAACTATTTAACAAGTTTTCTCTTATTTTTGTTCGTTTCTACGATTTGTTCTTATTTTATTTCTACCCACTGATTTCTGGGATTCGCCAGTGTTTTCTTGATTTTGTCTTCTCTTATGGTTAAGAGAAAATTTTACAAGTGGTCATGAACACTCTTACCAAGATAAAACATCTTGTTTTCACAGTCCACTAATTGTTTGTCCAACACATGGAAACAAAAGTTTAAAAAGTATTTTAATATGTATAAATATTACTATGATGCTAATTATTATGTACATATAATTATATGATCAATGTTATAATTACAATTAAAATATCTATAGTTATGTAAAGCTAAAAAAAAAAAGTGTTTCACCTAGTTAACCTGTTAACAGTTACAGGCGACATATTTTTAAAGTCTCCTCACATCTACTTTCCTACTTCAACTTATGTTCAATAGTTTAACAGTTTTAAAAAGTAATTTGAAGATGCTCATAAACTGAAATAATGTAATTAAAAGTTATGAGGCAAGTCAAAAATACAACTAATTTAATAAACAATATTATTAGTTAAATATTTTATATAAAAGTGTAAAACTAAATATAAAGCTCTTCCTCTAAACTCACATCAGTTGGTAAAAAAAATAACAACAGCCTTTAATTTCTTTTCCTTCACTACCAGCCATTTCATAAAAAAAAAAACACTTTACTTAACTATTAGTCTTATTTTTTACCTCCCTCTTTCTCTCACTTCAGTTACTTTGAGAGTCTCTGCTGACTCAGCATCATAAGTTTTAGTACTTTTCACTGCTGCTGAAGTTTTTCTTCTTGCAGCCTTTAATCATGGTGTCTCTCCAAAGTGAGTCTTTGGGATTCATCATTAAACACACCTGTGTAAGATCATCTGGGTAGTAATGGTATTTGGTGCATCTGAAGAGATACCTGCATGAAGCCCATTATCTTTCTTTTAAATTCAAATTGTTCAATCGACTATTAAAATAGAGAATGTACAGTTTCATCACTGGGATCACGAGACAAACAGGAGGTCGTCCATACTGTACCTCAGCTTGGTTCCTGCTTCTGTGGAATTGGTAATGTCACATGTAGACAAGGGCCCCG
Organism: Lutjanus argentimaculatus; assembly: GCA_034769285.1. Classification (NCBI taxonomy): domain Eukaryota; kingdom Metazoa; phylum Chordata; class Actinopteri; order Lutjaniformes; family Lutjanidae; genus Lutjanus; species Lutjanus argentimaculatus. The sequence continues at coordinate 32,732,233 of JAWZSL010000002.1, forward strand.
TATGACCAGCTGCATCGCAGAGCGCTTTCTGGAACTGAAACTGGTAGATGGTCCTCGTGAAGTACCTGCATTCACAACCAGGGACAAACACGCACATGAATGGGTGATGTCTTACAGCAGGACTGAGGCAGCTGTTTTCTATCTGGATCTTATTTTTCATCTTTGATTATTATTATATATTACAGCCAACAAACACAACCAAGAATAAATCTTTAATATGTCCAATGCATTTCTTTTCACTCTCTTCTTAAATAGTTTGGATGCTACTTTTCGGAAGTGGATAGTAACAAGTTGCAAGTAACGTGAGTAAAAAAGTATTTTTTTAAGGAACAAGTACTTTGCATTTCTTTTTTTTTTAACTGTAGTTCTAGAATTTTCTCAAGTATATTTTTAAGCCAGTACTCTACTTTTTGCTTTGATACTTTGGTAATTTATTCCTTCATGACAACTAATCTGTACGCAAAATAAAGTAGTTAGCTGGCTAACCTTAAGTATGTTAATTTTTAACATATATTATTGTATAACGTTAATCTTTGATATTATTCACATTAATTTATCTTGTAGCTATGGTTGTCTGTTGGGCTTTTAAATTTGTGTGCTTTAAAAAGCAGTTAACTTAACGTAATACCAACTTCAACATTAAGGTTACACTTTCATAACGGCACACTAAAAATATTAAAATGGAAAGTAACTTGTACTTTGAATAATATATGAACCAGGTACTTTTTTTTAAATTGGGTAGTTTGGTAATTTAGACTCTTACTTGAGTCATTTTTATGGGCGCAATTGTACTTATATTTGAGCACAGATTTTCAGTACTCTGTCCATCAATGCTGATTTGAATGTTTGATTGTTTTGGCGCTTCTCGTTCACTCTCTGCCCGCCAGCATTGGTTGCTTGTGCAATGAGAATGGCAATACAAGTGATCAGGCCATGAATAATATAAAAAATATATAAAAAGTTAATCATTACATGGTAAATGAATATAGAAAAATATCCTTGGGGTGTCTTTGGGATTTTGCGTGTAAACAATAGACTCGTTTTACTGTAAAAAGCTCTCTGGTGGATTCTGGGTGGAACTGAACACTATAATGGAAAATTAGCAGAAAGCGAAAAGAATTTATTCTATCAACGCACATATGCTGTAGTAAAGCATGGTTAAAAACTTTAAAAAATGTTGATTTTAGAAATGTTAAAGTGGCTACAAGGAACTTTGATATTGTGTTGATTTTGGAATGAACGTGAAGTGAATGTGGACCAAAGTGGTAGTGTTTCCACAGCCATAACCACAAAATATGATGTCACAAATAAAATTATCTAAAGAATAAGGAAAGGAACATATCCTTTTGTTTCTTTTTAAGTCACTGACATACTAGCAGAAAATAACATAAAAATAGCCCATCTTCTCGCTGATCGTATGTTTGTTTATGTAGGTCATATAGATTTGGAAAATGGTCTGGCACTAAATCTAATGTTTCTTGTTCCTTTCTACCCAGTTTCACTGAAGTATGTTAACAAGTTTTTGATATATCCTGCCAACCAAACAGCACTCAGAACTGAAAACATACAGTAAAATCCAAGTTCAGAGTGGCTAAAATGTTGTGCTTTCATTTCCTTGAAGTGTAGCTTTACAGCGGGAGTGTTACCTGATGAAAGAATAGTCTCCAGCTACGTGGAACAGAGCAGGAGGGTCACAGTAGGTCTCATCTCTTGGCACTGGCTCCACCACCCCAACCAGCTCCCTCCTGTTATGACAACAGAGAGTCAGCTCCGATACAGGCTGATGCTGTAACCACTAAGGTTACACCACATGAAAAGCTACAATAGTTGTTTAGAGGGTGTCCACTGTTGATTAACAGATGCATGAAATATGTCTGTGCTTACTTCATCTCCCACCAGGTCTTCATCCATTCATCCTTGGTGATGTTCCCTGCAAACACCTGCCACCTCCATTCCTCCAGCATGTAGGTGAAAGGCAGCGTGGCCACAATGGTGAGCGCCTGTTTCAGCAGGAAGTTGATCTCAACGTCTGCAAGGCAAAAAAACACAAAATAGTTTATAATAAATGAAGTGAACACGTCAGAAAGCTGTCTGCTATTGGTCTAAACATAATTTTCACAGTTCAGCTCTAAACTGTGTTTAGAAAGGACACTGAAACACATTTTTCTTATGTAATATATTATTCTTGTATTATTCTTTTGGAACATTTCAGTGAGCTTAATGAAAAACCCAGCACTCTGTATTTGATGCTATTTATGACACAGACGTCAGACACTATAAGTAGCTAAATGACAGTGTGTATAACAGTTAGCGAGGGCCAAAGGTCATGTTATGCTTGATTATCTGGTTTCACTGAAGTAAACAGGTGAATACGGGTGTGACAGGGTCTATCCAGGAGGCCCAAGGGGTGCTGAAGCTATTTCTATCCTACATGCCACTCGAGAGCAGCAACCGAGACACATTACGCATGCCTACTCTGGTTTGTTCAGATCATTATACATATATTTTTTAAAGTGGGGTGGAAACTTCAGTTTGTATCTTCAGTTTGGTGATTTCATTGCACAGAAAATCCATGAAACCCTTTTCTGATGTCATGGGGCTGGGTTAATCAAAAGTTAAAGTAAACCTGCAATAATTGAGCTTTTGTTTGTTTTCTAAGTTGATATGGTCGACTTACATGCTAACAAACAACAAGAAGGTCAAAGAGAAACTTCAGCACACATTTGAAGTTGAGTCTATAGCAACCAGATGAAAAGCCCAATTTCTCCAAATTCTCCACCAACTCCTGAGAGAAATATTTGGCTCTTTAGCAGCTAAATACGCCACTATGCTCACCAGCTAGTTGTTAACTGTGTCCTTCTGCTCTTTGGTACTGAGCAGGTAGTCTACAGTGAGTTTTAGAGCTTTGTTGTTAAGAGCATCTGCCTCCGACTGAAAAATGATGCTGAAAGCCAAAACAATGAGCTGAAAGATGCTACAAAGCTCCACACAGATGATTGTCTGTGTACACATGGACCTCGTCTACACTTGGATGAATCGAATAGAAATCTGATCTCATAAAAGTTAAGTTCACATGCATCCAGGAAATCTAATTGGTGGTTTGAGATATATTCTAGCCAAATGTTCATAACCGATATGTCTTTGGTTTTATTATTGTCAGTTTTATCTACATCAGCAGTACCGTTATCATAATTGAAGTCATGGGGCAGGAGTCCCAGGCTCTGCAGGTGTTTGGGCGTTGCAGCAGAGAGGGACATGATTTCTCCGACGGCCTCGTGGAAACCCTCATTGGCTCCGTCCCTCAGGAGGTAGGACAGGTTACGGTAAGCCATCTGGTACTGGTTGTGACCCATCTCATGGTGCACCGTGAGGAAGTCGTCCATGTTGACCTTGGTGCACATTTTGATCCTGAAGAAATCACGGGAGAAGTGTTGCTGTCAGCAGTTATAATGCGTGACACAGACATGGCACAAAGCCATATCAGATATGATTTGCCCACATCAGACATACTGTACTGCACCAATAAAAAAATCAGAGCAATCACAAGTTACTGGTGAGTCAGATGTAACAAACACTGAAGCTTAAGGTCAATAAAATAAATTAAAATATTGCCTAAGGACACAGGTGGAGTAAGTTTGTTTAATTCGGTTATTGTAACCCAAACTGACAACTTGAAGCATCATAAAACTTGACTTTTGGAAAGAGTTATATTTTTGCATTTGGACAAACTTTGATACACTCGAAACAGTGAATGCTGGGACGCCCCCAATGATTAATATTTGACTTTGGTTATCTTTATCAGCGGGAAAGAATGACTCAGAGATTGATCAATATCATTGTTCCAGCAAGTTTATATTTATGACTCTCATGTACTGATCTACAGAAAGATTATTCTTCTCAACGCAGCAAAAAAACACATATAAATCATCTCACATGGAAATAATGAATGTACTTAATCAGTTGCTCATATAATTTTGATTTGGCTGGATTTTTTGTTTGTGCTCCATATGTGTGAATACGTGCCTGTCTGTGGTTTGTCCTACCTAAAGTCCTCTTTGTTTCCCATGTCCCAGGCTGTGGGGTGACAGACCACCTTGCGTCCATCCGTAGGCTTCGTCAGCATGGAGTTATTCCAGAAGTTTTCAAACATCTCGTACAGGCCCACAGACATGAAGAACTTCTCTGCTTCTTCAAAAAAACGTTTCTCGTCCAACCCTGAAATTCACAGTGACATTTGGTTGATGGTTTTAGTTCCGATATGTTTTAGCACTGCATGCAAGTATTGTAAAGTTTGGGTTTTTTTTGTATCTTTTCTATTTCTTTGCTTCATTGATATTAAATTAAATGATAATGTACCTGCTGCACCATAGTGTCGCTGACATCAATATCTTCTTTTCCAGGGTAGGGGACTGACAGAGCGTACAGGTTCGTCCAGAATCTTCCCCACATGTCACCTGAATGATAAACACAAAAGATGATTAGTTTTCGCTCTAAGTAGACACTGAGTTGTGCTTCCTATTCTTAGTCAGATGGACGTAGTTGCAATCCATTCAAAGTTGATTTGTTGTATACACATTATATTACATTTGCAACAATTCTTTGTCCTTTAACAATGTTTACTGGTATTGTTACAAATACCTGAAGATCAGGATTATGTCTTTACCAAGATACAAATGTTAAGTTCATTTCTCAAGCTGTCTACTTTTTCATCTTCTTCAATCAAACATAAACACAGTGGCAGCGATAGGACCTGGACAACAGAGGGAGCCATACGCAAGTTCTGACTTACATAAACATTCAAATCTTAATATTCTTTAAATGAACATATATCTTTCTGAAGTGCAATCCTTTAATTCAAAGTAATCATATTGTAATGTAATTTACTGTGATATCATAACACTGTTGCACACTTAAGTTACAGCACAGATTTGCTGTTGTAAAATGTATGTTGGACTTTACAAGTTGCTCTACTGCTGCGCAACAGACTCATTTTGCACAATTTTTCAATTTTAATACAATCATCACGGGCATAAATTACATAAAGAGAGACAAGAATTACATCCAACACAGTATAGAGTGCAAGATATGAGGTTGATCTGTTGCAGAGATTTATGTTCAGATGTGGTGTGTTTGTGACTTTGGGTCAGCTCATCAATTATTATTGAGACCACAGCCTCCGTCCACGTTATCAAGTAAAGCTCTTATCCCAAACACAAGACAGAGATTACCAGCAATACGACCCAGCATGCCAGTACGCTTAAAAAGGCAAGGAAGAGAAAAGAAAAACAAAACCAGGGGTACAGACAGGAGGGAGACAAAGAAAAAGTAGATAAAAAAAAATGGATCGGGAGAATACAGAGGAAACCTGATAAGGAGGTAATAAACAAGTAGGCAGAAGAGAAAAATGGAGTGAAAAAATAGAAGAGAAGAAAACAGTCCATGCATGTCTCAAAAATGAAGAAATTATAAAGAACATCAAAATAACAAAGAACAACAATTAACACTATTAAAACTAACTCATAAGAAGCTATTAACAAAATAAATAAAACGCTCAACATACCCAGCAGGTGGGCTGGCAGAGGTCCTTCTGCATCAATGTGTCCTGGGTAAACTTTCATGAGCCTGGCTCTCACATAGGCATGCAGCTCCTTGTATAAGGGCAGGATCTGTGCAAAAAGACAGAAAATTACTGTTGTTAATCACTTCACACAATCAATGACAAACTGTGCATTCTTACTCTTACTGGTCAAAGTGTAAAACAAGTTTTGCAGTACAATGAAATTCTTCCTTTGCCTTCCACTCTGAGTGTCGTTAAACAATGAAACACACACATACAAAGTGAAGAAAATGTAAAATATAAAAATATAAAAATGACAGTATACAGTGTCAAATATACATGTTATATACCTTGTCCAAAATATTCAACATACAGTATCAAACATACTGTGTAAAAAAGTAGCAGCGGCATAAATGTGAATGTGCAGAGTGCAGTGAGTGTTACTGTTGTTTACTACTGTCTATAGAGGCACTAAAACACAACAAATACAATCCACTCATATGGACATGGATATTAGACGTACCTCTTTATACACAGACCGGACGTCCTCCATCAGCTCATTTCTGGTGTAGCTGAACTGAGGCTCCTCCTCAATGGTCTCATAGTTAAATCTCCAGTAAGCTCCATAGTCTTCAAAACCTGTGTGATGTGTGATTGTGTCAGAGATGGTTATACTGTCAGATCTGTGAGTCCTATCAGACATTATCTTCACCCAAACAAAGATACATCAATGTTATATTTTGTTTGAGACGTATCACCGTTTAGTTCGGAGGCTTCGTTCTTCAGATCCACGTAGTCTTCGTACAGAGGCCTCATCCTCTTCCCCACCTCTTTCCTCCAGCCCTCCCACACATGCAGACGCTCAAAGTAGTCTCGGCTGTTGGCCATCACATGTTCCAGGCCTGCGAACAGAGAGCACTGATCTCAGATAAACGTTTGTCTTTTCTTCAAATCTGCAAAAAAGGACAAAGTCTGTACAAACGAACAAGTATGATAGCAGTGGTGTAATGTAACGAGTACATTTACTCAAGTACTTGTACCATTATAACTGATACTTCTGTTCCACTACATTTCGGAGGGAAATATTGTAAGTTTTACTCCTCTACATTTATCAAACAGCTATAATTAGTTGCTACTTCTCAGTTCAAAATCTTATATAAACTTAAATTTAGCCTCACCTGCTAATACACATCACTGCTTATATATGATAAATCTAACTGAACAAAGCCATTTTGAATAAATATGACTTTAACTTTTGATACATATATATCTGCACGCTGGCCTGGGAACACCTCAGGATCCCCAAGTCAGAGCTGGTTAATGTGGCCGGGGAAAGGGTCCCCTGCTGGACTGCTACCTCCACGACCCGACCTCGGATAAGTGGTTGAAGACGGATGGAGTTTTTAAAAAATAAAGGACCAGTCTGTAGGATTTAGTGGCATTAGTGGGGAGCTTTTGACTGCAAACACCTCGTGTCACTCTCCCATTTGCAGCACTACAGTTGAAACATGGTGGCAGGTAACAAAAACACAATGTTTGTTATTGTTAGGTGATTATACTTTAATTAAAACATAGTTGTGATTATTAAATTCCATTTATACCATGTTCTGCCAATAAATTCACAAAAATCTTACACAGTGGACCTTTAAAGAAAATTTAGCAAACAATACTTACTTCTATTTTTACTTAACTAAGATTTTGAATGGGGGACTTTCACCTCTAATTGAATATTTTTACATTATGGTATTGGCACCTTTGCTTACCACAAAGTACCTTTCATATTTTGTTGATTTTGGAGGCCCTTTGTGGACAAAAGCGGTAGTGTTTCCACATACATATTATCTAAGAAAATCTGTTAAGTATGTATGTATAACTAAATAGAAATAGCAGATCTTCTCACGATGAATGGTCTCCTTAACTTATTTAGGTCATATAGAGGCATCAGTATTAAATTGAGGCTGTTTCATAACCTGTTAAAAACTCCTTTACTATGTAAAAGGTCTTAGTTCTTCTTTCACAACTGTCAGGTGTGTAAAAGTACCTACAAAACATTCTAGAAGTCCTACAAAAGGATGACATATCAAAGTAAAAGTATCAAAAAGTATGAAAAATTAAAAGCACTTGTCCAGAAAAATGGAGTGTGTGGCTGATAATTACTACAGTTTATGAATTTATTAGATTTTTAATACTGATGCAACAATGAGTAAGCAGCATTTTACTGTTGTAGCTTGGTTAAAGTCAAGGTAACTACTTTTTATACAGTTGAGTACGTTGGTTCAGAGGTGCCCAACCTGAGGATTGGGCACCTCCACAGGGTCACGAGATAAATCTGAACAGTTGTGAGATGATTAATGGACCAGGAAAGAAGAAAAAACAAAGTTCTGCCACACAAATATATTTTCTTTTTTGGACTCTTCTGTATTCTTTGCTTCTTTTCCTCTTTGGCCGCAAACTTTTAAGCTATTTAAATGAAACCCTGTGAAAAGTGTAAATGGTAAATCTCCCTTTGGTGGAACTGGCAGTTCACAGACATCTGAACTGTGACAAGAGGCTCCAACCAGAAACAGATTTTTTTTGAAGGGAGTCACAAGGAAAACCTGGTTAAAGGTGCAGTAAGCAATTCAGGAGAGAGACAGGTGATTGTTGACTCTCATTGTTAATTACCAGTCTCCCGTTACAGGCTAAAGAGCCTGAAAACAGAACCAAGAAGTCTAGTTTTCTCTCAGTCCACTTTAATTCCAATACTTTAAAGGTTATTATGGAACTGTTGCCCAGTGACGCTAAAATAAACTCCATCTTCAAATCTTTGAGATGTGTTTATAAGCTCATCACATAGTTTTTTTTTATGTATAAATCTTAATCTCAGAAGTAACTTGTAACTATAGCAGTCAGATAAATGTAGTGGAGTGATTTCACTCTAAAATGTACTGGAGTAGAAGTATAAAGTAGCATAAAATAGAAATACTCAAGTAAAGTACCTTAAAATTGTACTTGAGTACCAGCATGTATGTACATAGTCATTTCCCACTTGTCGAAACATGTCAGTACTTAAACCTGGTTTTTGTTCAAAATCAAAGAACTAAACATTATAAAAATGTCCATAACATAATTCCCACAATGGATTACATAACCTCAGTTGAAAAATATTAAAAACAGACATTTTCTTCTCTCAGTTAATCATACACAGCTTTATCTGACCCTGGCTGACAGTAGCAGGCAGCCACGTCACCATAACCGCTCCTTCAGTAACAGACCGTATAGTACCTGGCTCCAAAGTCTGGCAGTTCTCAGGGTCGTCCTTCAGACACACTGTGGCTGTGCTGTAGATTGTGTTCATCTCACTCATCACCTTACTCAGCTACAAGTAGATTCACAAGAAAAGCACAAAGCACACAATGTTTAGGGTGAAGTTACTACAAGGAACTTTCATGTTTTGCTGATTTTGGAGGACCCGGTGCACAAAAGAGTAGTGTTTTTACCATAGTAACCTCAAAATTTAACGTAAAAAATAAAATTATCTAAATAAAACTCTCTTCCTGCTTCTAACATACAACTTACTGTAATCATGGCTGCGAAAATGTAAACACAGGCTTGTTTCATTTGATTTCACAGAGAATAAGACCCAGTGGCAGCCATTAAGAATAACTATACAGTAATAGCAGCTTTTACAAACATAAAAATAACATATTTTAAGTAAAATCCGAACACAAATCTATAACAGAATGAAAATGAGCATGGATCGAGGGTCTTACATGTGCAGCTTTATCTGCTGATAGGGCACCAGAGCCTTTGTCTTGCAGGGAGATGAGCTGTAATTTGACTTGTCGGTCCTTGATCTGGTCGATGGGGTATTTCTGGGACTCCTCTGACATCTTGGTGTAGAATTCGCTCCATTTTTGCCCCTCTTGTGACTGGGTAGAATGAAAACAGACACATCAAATTAAAAAGAAAAGCTTACCTGTAGATATGATTGTCAGCTGGTATGCTGAAATCTGTGTCTGTATATGTATATATGAATATGAATATACATATGTGGATAGGGATATGTGTATATGTACGGTCATATTTGCATTTATATGTGAATATTAATTAACCTTTTGTTGTAAATTGCATTCTTTGATGTAACAAAAACACTTAAGATACAATGGGAGGCTTTTTATTTCAGATTTGTTTGTGTATTTATTTTTTCCTCTTCTTTTTCTGTCCTAAATTGTGACTTATTTTTAAAAAAGTAACTTACACCACATCTGTTTTGTATTTCCTCTGTTTTTTAAAGATTCTCTGAGTGCTTACCAGATTGTCTGAGTTCTCTGTTGTGATGTTGGTGTTGTAAGCCCATGATGCCAGCGAGTACTGGTACATACGCCGGGTGGCCTCCTTGTCGAACGTCTTCAGGAACGTCTTGGCCTGGGCCTCCACGTCCAACTGGGCAGAAACAGCGCAGGACACAGCCAGCAACGTTACAAGAATCCTAGCAGACATCTCAGCCGGTTCAGCTCCGTCCACACACACAAATAACTCTGAGAGGGAAGGACACTGTATCTTGATATACAGATTTAATAACCTTCGCTGCTGCCTTGGCCTTTGGACAGTGGAGCCATAAGTGAGGGTGTATCTCAGTTTTCATTTACAGATAGGACCAGCGAATGTCGAGGGGGAGTCTGTGCTACACTTTGATAAATTATCAGTTGCAAAATAGATGCATCATCTCTTTTGAAAGGTGCACACTTAGTTATATTTGTGTGGGGGGAGTCAAGTCATCCTGCTTTCTTCTTATGAGCAAGAAAGTAGGATGAGGGATGTATAAATTACAATAAATACAAGTGAATGAAAAGTTATTGCCACTGACTTTAGAATTTAAGACAGTATCTTTTTATAAATCTTTTCTTAAAACTAATTTTTATCTTTTTTTGTTAAATCTGTTTCTAAATCGATAGAATTTGTTGTGATTTTACATTTTTATACTTCTGCACATCTTAAAATCTTTTAAATAAACTTAATTTCTACTGTTTGCTTTTTTCCTTTAAATCTTTTTTAATCTCATAAATATTTTCTATTTTTGTTGTGTATTTATAAGTTCATGTAAAGCACAGAACTGCTTCTGTGTCTAAATGTGATATATAAAAAAAATTTGCCCTGCATTTATTTAATGTTTTGGAAAATATTTACTTTTTATTCCTTATTTTTAAAGGGTTCATTATAATTCAAGTTGTTATTGTCACTATTATTAATTGAAAATTTTAAATATAATCTGAGCAACAAAAGTGTTTTTTTTCTTTTTTTTTCTTTTTTTTTTTTTTTTTTTGCTGATGTGCACTTTGCACTTTCTACTGATTTTCTCAAAGTGTCATTTGTCAAACAAACATGACCCTTCGAGGACACTAATGTCAAGGAAAGAGGAAGCAATAGCTTTAAGACGAGTATCCGACCTCCTTATCTGGTGGAGGTGGATTTCCAGGCAGCAGATAAAATGGAAGTCATGCATTGTTAAGCCCTAAACGCAGATAAGAAATCAGCCACGAGAGCAAGGTTTATTATTTACATTTATTACCGAAACCGACACAGACTATTTAATACTCTTTCTCCCTTTGTTTCTCTGCTATAAATCAATCAATATTCTACTAAAATATCAATAAAACAAGAACATAAAAATTATTTGGAATTGTTATTTTATCCACAGCAGCTGCAACCAAATATAAAATCAGTCAAGAAATCTCTCAATATTCACCATTTTATTTCTTAGGTTGACATTTATTAGAACTGAGATGAAGGTTTATTATTGGATTTTATTTATTTATTTGTGCTTTTGGGGTGCCACAATCCTCTTTTTTTCCCCTTTTATCATGTTTCCATCAAAACAGCAAATACACCTAAACACGGTGCACCTGTTTGACACCCCTGGAACTTGATGCAACAGTGCCCTCCTGTGGAGGCAGCTGGTACCATCATGCTCATTAGAGGATCTATAATGTATATACAGTATTTTTTAAGTCTGTCTTATTGTAAAACAATACTTACATGCCCATATGTAGGCCTACATCATTGTACCACATCCCAGTAAGCCATGACAGTGTGGCAAACTAATGAGCACGGGGCAGCTTACAGTACTCTGCTGTCATTCTTATTGGTACATAAAGTTTAGTGACATCACTTAATTATCAGCAAAGCTTCACCAAAGTACATCAGACTGGAGGTCTAATCAGCCAGAGTGATTAAAAATACCCGTGCAGAGCCTTTAGTTTGAGGTGTATCTAATAATGACACATGATGACACTCAGATAAACATCCTGCACCTTAAAGTACATAAAACTACCAAAAAACATTAAATGATGAGCAAAATGTGGAAGCGGTCTTTAGAATATAACACAAAATTCTCTTTAAATTTCTTAATTTCTTTTTAAAGTTCTTTTTAAAAATCTTTTTAACTTCAACTTTCAACTGACAGAATTTGCTAATAATTTTTTTATCTCATTTTGTGTTTATGTTGTTATGAAATATATCTGCTTTTTATTCTTTGTTTTTAAAAGGTTCACTAGAAATCTTATCATCACTGTAAGAAATCAAAGTACATTCTGTGCACCTGACTGGAGGTCTAATCAGTAACTGATTGAAATCACCTGTGTGAGTGTGCAGAGCCTTTAGTTTGCAGCGTAATTAACTATATCTGTCACATTAATATAGTGGAGGAAAAGTACAATATTTCCCTCTGAAATGTAGTAAAATCAAAGTATAATATTACATGGAAATACATAAGTTAAGTAAAAATACCTCAAAATTATACTTGTACTTGAGTGAATGTACTTGGTTACTCTCCAGCACTGTTAGCTGACTTCTGGATCTGCATCTGCAGGATCAGATATAAAAAGCTATGTACTGTAGATCTGAGATTTACTTGACACTCGACAGTCACTCTCTGGCTACATATAAATAGTTACGATTCAGACTGGAGTCTTGATTATAAATATTTCTATGCAATTCATTACAGGGCTGTACAGACAGTGAAAAATGTGCAAGAGTGCATGGAGCGAAATATATAAATATATGTTGTATGTATATATTAGGATCATAGTTCAGTATAATTCAACACAATGCTATATATTTTAATACTGTACGCAAGGTGGTTTATTCTGATTTTGTGGAGATTCTAATTTTAGGAAAACTGTCATATAAAGAACACACCACTATATCTCATGATCTCATGATGTATCTCATGATACTCAAGTGTATCGATATTTTCTGACATCCCTAACATATATATTTCAGTATGTGTATGAGAATGTGTCATTACTATGAAATTATATTATTCTAATGTCTGTCTAATGACTTGACCTGCTGGCAAATGGCTTCATATGTGTTTCAGTCAGGCCCCAGCTCACTGACAAGGTGCACCTCTACAACAGTCTAATCCATATATAGAGTGAACCATCAAGCATCCTTCATTACAGAATAGAAATATTTATAATCAAGACCCCAGTCTGAAGTCATATCACCATGCTTCACATAAAGGAGAAAGAGGATGGAAATGTTTAAGTTATATAAAAATAAAATTACACACTAGACAAATATTACAATGAACAATATTCTTAATTGTCATTATCATCAATTTTCCTAAGCTTGATCACTGTACAGTTTTATTTTTTGCAAACATGGAACATTTAACAGTTTGTAGCAGGCTCGTCTTCTTGGCAGCTCAGAGTGAGGCCCATCATAGGTTACTGTCAATCTGTGCTGCCTCAAATTTGCTGCAACAGCAAGTTTATTGCGGACATGTCTATATACAGACTGAGCCTAGCGGCTATAGGCTAATCACTGTGAATGAAACACACAACAGCCAGGCTTAGCATCCTGGAAACTCACATTCAGCAAAAAAAAAAATTCTGTTCACTGGACATCATTCTGCTACAGTATGAGCAGGCTCCTGCTGCTGGAGGTGAACTTTTCACATAAGTTTACAGTTTAGCACATCGGTGTTTGACAAGGAGGATACAGTGAAGTGTGCATTACATTATGTTCTACTGGTTTATACTGTAATGAGTTGATTTCTATTCATATACCAGTATGTTTAAAACTGGGCAGGAGTGAAGGAAACAGATTTGACAGAAACTCTCTGGGACATATTTTGGATTTTGTGGTTTTTCAGTTGTTAAAGGCGGGAGAAGTGATTCTGGAGAAAGATAGTTGATTGTTGAGTCTCGTTCCCAGATTGTTAAATACTGACACTGGTTTGATTGTTTTTTTATTTAATCCACTAGTCTGGAATATTTGGGTTGAAAATCTATGTGCAGAGGGTAAAACATGATTCTTATTATCAACTTATATATAAGGGTCTCCAGGAAACAAACAGAATATTTGAGATAAATTCTGGTTACTTGTTCATTACTAAGCCTCCAGATCATACTGGCTAATTAAATCATATAGACTTTTTATAAACCAGTGGAAATTTCATTATTAACTACAGAACCTGAAATTATCAAGGCAAGACAAGGCAATTTTATTTGTATAGCACCATTCATACACAAGGCAATTCAAGGTGCTTAAAGGGACAGTTCACCTCAAAATCCAAAATTACATATTTTCCCTCTTACCTATAGTGCTACGTATCCATCTAAGATTGTTTTGGTGTGAGTTGGCCAGTTTTGGAGATATCAGCCATAGAGGTGTCTGCCTTCTCTCCAATATAATGGGACTAAATGGCACTCGGCCTGTGGAGCTCAAACCACCAAAAAAAAAAAAAATGGCGTGGCATGTAAACATTAATGTTTGGGCCACACAGCCTCTTACTTCACTGAACTCCTGCAGGTTGCACGCCTGTGGTATTCACACAGGCAGTGTTTCTGTTGCGTGGCTGCTGCTGCCAGCTCTATCTTTCTACATTTAGTTTGCAGAAAAGTTTTCAAGAGAAAAAAAAGAGTTATAACCAGACAGCAGTGTGATTTTTTCCTTTCATTAAGAGAGAGAGAGAGAGGAGAAATGGAAAACCCAGACCTGCACCAGATTTTTTTCACATCTGTGACATATTCCACAGATACTGACACTGAGACTGTAGTGAGAGGGTCCATGTTGCTGGTATGATGTTGATATGACCATCAACAGTTGTGTACTTTTGCCGGGAACGGTGTCCATCACACAGAAAAAATAGGCAAGGCTCTGAATCTCGGGATCAGGGGTCAGCCCGATTGCTGGAGAGCTGCATGTGGCTCTTTTGCTCCGCTCCAGTGGTTCCCTGTGGCTTTGACAAAGAATTTTATGGAAATTAATAACAATCCTTATTTTAACATTAAAAGTTTTCACTCATCATGGTTGTAGGCCTAATGTGATGCTCACATTGTCCAACTGTAAAAATGTGTAGCCTACACACCAAATGAAAAACAAAAGTTTAAATATTTTGTCAACTAAAATATGGATCATAGCCTATTGTCTATGGCTCAGCGCCTTTGCTTCGCTACCGAGATAAAAACCAACAGGTTCTGCTATGGACACGCACTGCCCAAGGAGCTGGTGGCGTCCTCCTTGGCTCAGCTGTAACCTCTCATTCATGAGTACATGCACGCTTTCTTCTGCACAGTGATACAGTTGGCAGGCGGTAGAGAGAAAGTAGTTCCCACATGAAACTGTGGATTACCTTCAGTAACCAGGTCATGATTTCTGGAACGAGACATTGCTGTTGAGTTTTTCAAATGTATTTTTGGCACTTTGAGCATGAAAAGCTGAGTGCATCATCGCTATGGCAGATATCTCCAAAACTCAGCAGCTCACACAAAAACATTTTGATTTTGGGGCGAACTGTCCCTTTAAGTTAAAGTTAAGCTTGGTTATCTGCTGTCTTTGAATTTATATCCACAGATCAGCCATTGTGTGCAGCACTGAACCTCCACTGGTCCGGGGGTTGTTGTCTCAAGCACAAAGGTTTGATACTGAAAATTTTTCTTGTCCCATTTTGCTCAGCCTTGCCCACATGAGGGTCAAACAGAAAACAAATTCTTCTGCTGAAGTCTAATAAAAACTCTCCACTGTCTGGGTGTCCTGACATGATGAGAAACTTGTAGCAGCATGTTGATTTTTTTTTTTTTTGGCCTGTCTCTTCCTTGTCCGCACACACGCGCACATCTCCGGGTTTTACCCCAGTCTCCTCTCTCATCCTCTCAGCCTGCTCACTGTTCAGGCCACAGAGCCAGGCTGCATCAATCCCCCCACCAAAAAACAACCACAATAAGACCGGAAAAGCGAGGACAGATCTAAAAATCAAAAGCTTAAAACAAAATCTCTGCAGTTGAAAACGAGCCTTTTCAAAATGTTCTGTATTTTGTTTTATAGTTCTTGTGTTTTGTATATTTTTTTGCAGATTTTTCAGCCCTTTTCTCCGTCATTATTAATAATTCCAGTGCTCGTTAGCCTCTTATTTTGAAAATTCTGAGCAGTATTTCCTTTTCGCTGCGGCTGGCTTGACGCTGCACGGAGGCAACCCATGATCGCAGACTCAACACGCATCCTCACACCACTGACCTGAGCTTTAGCTGTGTCCTGCATGTGTGTGCATGTGTGTGCGTGTGTGAGCGGGAGTGTGAGTGATCCCCAGAAAGCAGCAGCAGGATGGAGGATCTCAAGGAGAATCTGGGAACTTTGGATTGACGCCCGGGGATAACGCGCGGTCGGTCGGCCTGAAGAACCTCATCGGGGGTTTTTCTCGTTGGGATTTACATATTTTGGATGTTGTCCGTTTCCCCCCTTTCCCCCTTTTTTTCTTCTTCTTCTTCTAGGCGGTGGGAATTTACGCTTGGCTTTTACAACTCCTGCTATTATTATTCTTATAATTTCTGGCGTGCAACAAAATGCCATTCGCCAAAAGGATTGTGGAGCCGCAGCTTCTGTGCAGGCACCAGATCCCCAACGATGAAGGTCTGCTTTTCGAGGACCTGTGTGCCATCAGTAACGTGGTTCTGTCCCGGACCTTGCGACAGCTGTCCGACCTGGCCCGGCACGCCTGCTCCTTATTTCAGGAGCTGGAGAACGACATCATCAGCACCAACCAGCGGGTCTGGGTCCTCCAGAACAAAATAGGCCAGATACAGCAGACTGCCAGTGCCCTAGACCCGAAAAAGGAGGCAGTGCGTAAGTAGACCACAAGTGTGCGTGTATAAACCCTCTCCAAAAAGGGGAAAAAAGAAAGAAATCCAGTTATGATTCACAATGTGTGATTTTATTCATTCATATCTTGCTTCGAAGGGCGCCCACCTCTAAATTATTTTTACCCAGCTGCGCCCGCGGCCGCGCTCCGCTCCGCTCCCCCCTCCTCTCCATTGAAATGTGTCACACGGTTGCACATTTGAGCATCCAGCAACATCGAGATGCATTTTCACAGCGCAGGATGCTGTTGACTGCTCATTCATTTGGCGGTCCAGACTCGGATGTGTGTGTGTGCGTGTCCGTCGACGAGGGAGGGAGGGATGGGGGGGAGTCGGAGTGTGTGTGTATGTGTGTGTGTGTGTGTGCTCCAGAGGGGCGTGTGTGTTGCCGCTGCATTGGCTCAGCATCGCAGTCTCGTTACTGCGGGTAGCGGCGCACACCTGAAGCATGTTCAGGCGCTGCTCTCAGGACCACAAAATGTTCGCTCGTCCCTTCAGCATCCGAATATTTGAACTTAGGGGTGGAATATGTGTTAAAATGCTGGTTTTGAGACGCGTGTCTGTGTGCGTGTGTGTGCATGTTGGGGTTTGCACAGGCGACTCCCCGTGCGCCAAAACCCACCCTTTCCACATGCAGCGGCACCAACACAGCATCAATAATGAATCCAGATGTCCATGTTGCAGGGTAAACATGAACTAGATGTATTCAGGTGTCGCTGCGAAGAATAAGCCTGATTGGCATCAATGAGAGTCTCCGCGATTCAATGTAACAGCGCGTTCTGTTACAGCGGCTACATATTATTTATGTCCTCTGCAGTCCCTTCAGTGTGAGGGCTTTTGATTTCACACGATCCGTTCTTGTGGTTTCTGTGCAGCGAGATTCAGCCCTGCTGTAGGTTATCATAATCTGGGACAATCAAAGAGCATTTTGGGGCCTAAAGCTACTGTAGGCTCATGAACTCCCTCTTTAGATTTACACCCCCTCCCCAACCCCCAACAACAAGCACACACACACACACACACACATCAGAGCATATTTGTGAGTGAGGACGTGTTTATTGCATAAAACAGTCAGTGGTGGAAGAAGTATTCAGATCTTAAATAGCAATACCACAGTGTAGGAATAGTCTGTCATAAATGAAAGACCTGTGATTTTACTCAAGTAAAAGTACAAAAGTATTGGCATGAAGATATACTTAAAGTACCAACTGGAACATAATTATCAATGCATTAAAGGAGAAATCTGTGATATACTATAATAAATCAGAGATTAAGGAAACATGCTAAGTTGAAATACTCTTTATAAGCTTCTCTGACAACAGCACTACAGCTGCAGTGTCCTCCTTTGAAATTTCTATTACGGGCTGAAATAACTGCTTTAGTTTTGCCTGTTTCATGTTAACAAGAGTTCAAATTAATGCAGAATGTTTACTGAACAAGTAAGTGTTTGTTTATGAGTTGTAAGAAATCATTAATAATCTTGTAGAAGGAGTAGGTGTTCATAATGGTTCAATTGGGCAATATGTTAATGGAGTCTGGCAGGCAGTAAGGCAGGGAGTCACTGAACTCAAAGTCCAGAGCTGGTATTTTGAGAGCAGCAGGGTTTTGTTTTCAGGATAATGGGCTTCGCAGACAGACAACTGACAGTTATAAACAGCAGCAGTTAGGACTCTGCATCACTTGGTATTGTCAAGTTACAGTGGTGCACGTGTCTTGCACTCCTGCAGGGTTCCTGCAGCCTGCCTGAACTTCCCTGAGTCTGGGGTTGGGCAACTTGCCTCAACCATAGATTGAATATTAAATTGGATTTCAACCTATTTAATAAACAGTGTATGGCTCCAGCTGTTTGGACTGCTGTACTCATTTTTGCACATGCAATTGCTCCTTTAAAATGAACATCACTTTAATGTTGCAGCTTGTAAATGTGGGCCATTTTTCATCTATTTATTTATAATTCATATGACTTCACGTACTTTTGAGTAGCTTGAGAACCTCCTCTTGGGGATCATGTCTTGACTGATATACTAATAATATCATAATTTGTCTGAATAAGTTCTCAATTTCTTGATTATATTTTGCATCAATCTGAACCTGGAGAGTAACTGGTAACTAAAGTTATCAAATAAATGTAGTGAAGTAAAAAGTTAAATATTTGCCTCTGAAATGTAGTGGAATACAAATATAAAGTAGCAGAAAATGGAAATACTCAAGTAAAGTACACATACCTTAAAATTCTACTTAAGTGCGGTATTTTAATAAATGTACTTAGTTACTTTCTGCTAATGAAAACAGTCTTACTGTATTGCTCTGTTTAGTCTTGTTCGATCTGGATCTGGATGAATGACATGAGGACTGTTTGCATTTTATCCAAATTTTTCTATTTCTATATTTAAGTGCAAAAGTCTCTGCAATACAAACACCCAACAGCATTTGTCACTATTCTCAACTCCTTAAACCTGCCAGCAACACTAAAAGCCTGAAACCTGCCCATCTGTTACACCTGTTGTGCTCAGAAAACCTTGAAATATTGATTTGTTGAGTGGATTGTGCGTCTATATCCCTGCAGCCAGTTAAGACACACAAGATAAGTATCACTTAGCACATGGCTTTGTAACATTTTGAGAATCTCAAACCTGAGAATGCCATAGTGAGCTCATGCAGTCAATTCAGACTCCATTGGAGTTAGCGCTTTAAATCTAGTGGGTTGCCCTGGTAGGAAATTATAAAAAACTAAATTCCAATACCTAAAATTGTGTTTATTTTCCAGAATTTTCTCCAATCATGTGAAATTCTGCAGTTTTTCCCTTTCAGGACTCAAATATTATTCAAATGAAACGATCTGAGAGGCTCAAATCACCCTTTACAGTGCAAATTTGGTCTGTCTCAGAGAAAAGTTGACACCCCTGAGAGAACATGGTGAAGTCTTTGGTTATCATTTAAAAAAAGTCTTAGATCATACTGTTAGACATGTCCACCATTGGCCAATTGAAAGTTTTGCTCACCTGCATCAAAACGTAGGCAGTGTCAGAAATCAAGAACCCGATTTTCACAATATGACTGCATCTACAACACAAACACACCAATCAGAATACAGCTTAAAATGACGCAGAATACACAGGCGAGCTAGCATAATGCTGCTGTTAAGACTTTAACAAACAGGAAATGTACTATATGTTGCCCTCCTCTCCCTATCTGCAACTTATAGCCCAGTGCTATATGGCAAAAACTTGGCAAAGCAGATGGGTGATGCAATAACATATCAGGGTCTGAAAAGTGAAGCCAATACGGAAGTGCCTTAAACCTGTATTCTGTCTAATGGCCAGCAGGGGGCAACTCCACTGGTTGCAAAAAGAAGTCCAACTGTATGCATCCTTATGGCAAAATGACCCTACTTCTCACTTGATTTATAACCTCAGTAAAAAGTTACCTAATGAGTTTATGCTCACAACCACTCTTTGTAAGCCTTCTTCTACACAGAATTATGTTCATTTTGTAAATTATGGTCCCATTAGGAGTAAAATAAATGATAAAGCAGGGTATGCTTTAGGGCGGGGCTACCATGTGATTGACAAGTCTGTCCAGTGCAACACACAAAGCTCACAAAACTCAGATCCAACTGTCAACCAAGGCAGAGCTGATCAAATATGGATCAACATTCAGTTGCCGCATTGCCTATTTCTCACTTACAATGTTTTCAGAAACATATTTTCTTGCACTGTTTAGCTGTAATATGTGAAAGACATTGACCAGGCTAGCCACCATTATTTCCTGTTGAATGGAAAAGTTAACCCACGCACTTCCCAAGTCGCAGCACGTCATCCACCAGCTCTGCGCTTTTGCTGGTATTGCACATGCTCTAGCTGCAAAAACCCAAGATGACCCTCGAAAGGCTCTTTACAAAAGACATCTAACATAATCAAAGGAGCTGCATAAAAGGAAAACATCAAGTTTATTGAATAAATTATGAAAAATAATAGCCCAAAGAACAACTAACAAAACTGATCAGCCTGCCAAAATTAACAAAAAGAGGCCAACCCACAAAGAGTTGTGGGTTCTTCCCTATGTTCTTGTCAGTCGAGTTACACGCATAATATTTTGGCAAGTCAACATCTGGGGTCTATGTTCATCCTTCCCCTCTATTCTGATCAGCAAATATTTCATTCAACACATTTTGGAGGGAAAATAAAAGCAAAAGGACTGAAAGAATACTCTTTGGCTGTCTGTGTGGGACTTCGACTTGGTTGCAGGGAGAGTTGGAGTCCTCTGTAGACCAATGCTCATACTTGGATGCCCACCAAAGTTTTGCTATTTTTATTCAGCTTTCAAAAGGGCTATTATCTTCTCTCTTGCTCTGAAATGGCAGCAATAACCCTGAGGAGCTGAATATCTCTGTGTGTACACACACACTGAGCTTGAATGTCAGTGACAACAGAGTTTCCTCACTTCGGTGTGTAGAGTGTATCAAGATTCACAGCAGTCAAAATGGAGCTAACTTGGATTGATCCTGAACATGGCAGTGGGCCGTGTTCAGATGGTGTTGAGACAGTGTGAGTCTGTCACATTCATGGAAAACAATGTGTTGTGTTGGACGTCTATCAAAACTTGTTCAGTCTGTGCTAGTAGTCATCTGTTAGCACTAACAGCAGTAGCAATAGTAGCTATCCATTGACACATGGTGTTAACTGTCAAAAACTCAACTATAGTACAACTTTCAGCTCGTTTCATGATTTGTTTTATAATGTTTTTGCACTCTGCCCTGTCTGTCCACTGTCTGTCTTTAATAACACAGAAGTCACAAACTGTTTTGCAGTGGTGCAGAGAAATATACAAGTTTTTTCCAATTCAAGGTTTTGCTGCCACTTTCATAATACCTGGCAGCCAGTCTTCACTCTAAAGTTACATTTTGGGCCTGTTACTTCAAGGTAAACCAAACATACAATGGGATCCTATACCACAAAGCTACATAAGATTAAATGGATTGATATCTGGGTTGTTTGCTGATTGGTTGTCATGCATTGTTTGGTTCGTAGGATGTCAGAAGGTAGTTTCCCAGAGCTCAAGGTGTCATTGTAGGGTATCCAATGCCCAAAGATATTTGACTTGTCACAGAAGTCTAAGAAGAGTAGTGAGTGTCGATATTGATGGGCTGAAGTTTTTGCTTTTAAAGATGACAATGCCTAACAAAACAGGTGCAGAATGGTTTTCTGTTGATTAACTGGTTGTAACTTTCTGTAAGAGTGTATATAGAAGAAAAGATTGAGTAATAAGTGTCATGCTTACATGTTGCGATTCTCCCCACCTTGCCTAGCAACTAAGCAGTTAATGGACAGTCGCCGCCATCAGGCACCAGTTGAAGTACATCACTAAGACACATCACCAATTCAGCTGAGACAAAGGTAAAATTGTTGGTAATTTGATATGTTAATCATCCAAACAGATTTGAGAATAAAGACATTTTGGTACTAAGTTTGAGGCCTGTGACCCACCATGAGGATTCAAAGAACAATCAGAATAGAAAATTGTTAAAAGTTGCACTTGATGCCACTGAAGGGACTACAGCAGACAGCCATCTGACCACTGGCATGCACATGAGCTGGTGAACTTCATGTATTAAGAAAAAACATGAAGTACATGAAGACACACAGTAATTATGGATAAGATGCATTAATGAAACAAACAACGATGCAGTCTTGTAATGTTAAAAATTATTATCTGGATTATGTTACTGTGGTACAATAATGGATATTTTTTTCTATTCTGCCACGCCATAAGATTGTTAATAGAAAGCAGTTTTCACATTGTAGTTCAGTCTCACTACTCTCATCTGCTGTCCTGCTCCCAGCAGCAGCAGCAGCAAAAAGCCCTGATAAATCCTCTCTGTATGCCAGTTTTGGTCAAGAAGTAAACATGTTAAAGTGCCAAAAACCAACAGGGAGTGTGTTTTTTGCGCATCCTGCAGACACTGGTACAAACTTTCCATCTTAGAGATGTTGGACAGCTAATTCATGTGGGTCAAACATCTGAGAGGCTGCAGTCAATGGACCCAGCTGCTGTTGCTCAGCTCTAAACAGTGAGCTGCTCATTAAACTGCATTTCTACTTGTGGGACCGTAAGAACACAAGACACAGAGGTGATCCCCTGACTTTTCCTCTGACACCAACATGAGGTGCACATTTTTTTTAATTGAAATATCTCAACAACTATTGCCTGGACTGCTGTGAAATCTGTTAGACATTCATGTCCCCCAGAGGATGAATCATACAAACTTTGATCTGCTGATTTTTCATCCAGTGCCATCATCAAGTCAAAATTTTGTTTGGTTTGTCCAATATTTCGGTTTAGGACCAAAACTAATGACCTTCCTGTCAGCCTCAGCGGTGTTAATGCTAATTATTAAATAGTTGCTAACTGAGCACAAGTACAGACTCACAGAGCTGCTAGCTTGGCTGTAGACTCCTAAGGCAGGTTCACACTTCAAGGTCCGATTCTTTAATCAGATGCAATATTTTAATTTTTCCACCTGGTCCACTTTGGCAAAAAGCAAAACTCAAACACTCGGAAATTGTAAACAAAAGTCACATGGTGGAAATGTTTGATCATTGGTCGCACAGTCGGCGGGTAAAAGACAACAAACTCCAAATTCTGCCTGGATATCATACATCAAGGAGCACCCTCAGGTTCTGTTCATGTTGTTGTTGATCTGTAGCACGCATCAGCAGACTGACAGACAGCACATATGAACATCACGTAAGACAGCGTGTATTAAATGTTTTAATAATGCAGGCATTTCTCACTTTGTCATAAGTTTATCCCCTGCCAGTCCACATTTTAGTAGAAAACATGCTACTAGTCTCCAAAACAGTGAGGCAAAATATGTGTAACCAATGAAATCACATATAATGGTACGCTTCCTGTGATTGGTTAGAATGGCGCTTTCACCCCAAATGAACTGCTCCAAAGTTCACTTGACAGTGGTCATAGACCACACCTTTGAGGCGGACTAGAGAGCGGTTGTTTGGTCTGCACCAGAGTTTGAGTCCGATCGCTGCCACTCTAGACAATGCTCGTGATTCCACCAGCAGCACCTCGGCACCTCCCAAAAGCGGCTCGCTTCAAATGTACTATGCTAATATGTGTGTTTTTGACGGATGCTGCAGCAATTTGCACAGAGCAGATCAAGCGGGCAGTAAGTCAGACACAGAAAATCCAGTCAATTTTCAAAATAAAAGACTCTACAGACTTGTGATCATTGTAGAAGCAATCACTCAGTTTCTGAAACACTGCTGGTGGGATATGCAGTCGCGTGGAGGACGGACCAAAACCCTGGTGCAGATGTGGCACGCGAATCAACGGGCTAAAGGTTTCCCTTGTAAAAGAATACGCAACATGATAAAAATAGCAAATTTAGGCATGACTGCAAGGCTAGCAATGGGGGGTAACCAACTTGGAATAATGTGTGAAATAGAACATTTACGTAGTATTAATTGGTGTTAGTATTTGGGGTTGTTATTCATTGTTATTCTATCACTATATTTTGCTGCGTAAATTAGGCTAATTAATTTCTCACTTACAAAACTCTGCATCACTACAGTGTTAGGTTTGAATTCAGGAGCAGACTCACACATGGCATACACACCAACTCTCCTGGTACTGCACACACACACATACACACAGACACACACACACAATGTGGAATGGATTTTAATGTGAAAATATTGGTCTGTAGCAAATATATTGTACCACTCTGGCAACACTGGTTTCTTCCTGGTCTGCCATTAAAGCAAATTTGACTTTGAATTTGAATTTGAGAGAGTATGGCCTGTGGCAGCGGGGGACTGCTCTATCTCGCTAGTCTGCATAGTAACAGGAGAGAGAGTGAGGCCTGCTTTAACCTTTCAGCTGACTCAATCTCTCTTTCTCTCCCTCTCGTGCTGGTCATTCATTTTTACTCACTATATTTTTGTAGTACAACCAGTGTCACTTCTGTAGCACGCATCATATGATTGAAACCATTTGTTATGGAGAAGAAGAGGAAAGAGAAGAACAGAGAGAGACTGAGAGCTAACAGTGCAGAGTGTGGGGCTCACTGGTCTGGAAGTAAATGTGTTTTTTTCTGTCTCTCACTTGCAAACACACAAAAACTCCTCCAGTAAAAGGAGAAATAGAGACATATTTACCAACTTCAAATCGTGCAACTGGCCAACGGGCTTAATCTGTTCAGCGTGTGTGTTTCTGTGTGTGGTTCGGGATCTGATTTCAACCACACGAGGCAGGTTAGGATGCACTCTGTCCGGGCACATTTTGTCTGTCTCACACCTAACCACAGACACACACACACACACACACACACACACACACACACACCACACACACACACACACACACACACACACACACCTCACACCAAGTGCATCAATTCAGATGTTTTCCAAATCCAATATGTGTGATGATTTATGTGCTCTTGTGTCTCCTTCTTCTCTGTCTCTGCCTCCATCTGCCCCCCCCTCCATCTTTGCATATCTGTGTCCATTCTCCTCCTCCTCCTCCTCCTCTCCATCCATACCTCTTCCCTCACTGCCCTACTTTCCCCATCATCATCAGCATGGAGAGACTTCTGCCTCTTGACAGCATATTTAATGTTTAATGCACTTTGATTTCCACCCAGACACTTACAAGCCTGAGAGGAAAGGAGAGAAGGAAGAAAGTTTGATAACAGAGTGAAAGGGAGAGAGACTGAGGAAGATAAGGGGAGGCCATGGTAGTAAAGGCTTCTGATGTGAAAGGAGAAGAAAAAATACAATTCTGAAAATGGTTAAAAAAAATCAAGAAAGATGGCAGTAGAAAATGCTGACAAGAATTTTAAAGAGCAACACCCACTTTTCGTCTGATCATTCCAGCACTGGGAGTCTACAGCCATGCTAGCAGCTCTGTGAGGCTGCAGTGCTAAGAGCTAAATGTCAGCATGCTAACGTGCTGCTGTACAGTTGTACAGTACAGTTGAGGCTGATCAGAAGGTATTTGGACAGAAATTGACATTTTCACCTGATGTTGGTGCCAGAGAAACCACAGGTTACAAACTGCAGGTGATGGATGGCCACTAGTGATGCGCAGACTGCAGTTACAACTGTGGCCACTGTGGTCAATCCACAGATCGGTCAGAAATATTTACATTCTGATGAATAGCAGATGGGTTTCAGGTGGAGGCTGCACACATTTACACATGACGCACAGCAGGGTAACTTCACTGATTGTTTCATTCTGTTTGCTCTGGCCTGTCAAGTTTATAGCTCCAGTTTTTAGTTTTGCTGCTTAAATGTACGATGATATTTGCCACAGTGACATTACTGCATGCATGGAAACATTTAAAATACTGAAAGCACCCTCTCTAATCTACAGAAGCGTATTGCTGCCACACCAGAAAAAAATAATGGATCAGTAATGTGTTGAAACATGAAAAGTTTATTGTTCTAACAAGAGGTTTTTCACGTTATAACAATATATTTTCACATTATAACAATATAATTTCACGTTAAAACGTGATAACTTATATTGTAAAAACGTGAAAAGTTTCACATTATAACATAACTTTTCATGTTCTTACAATATAAATTATTATATTATTATATGGTCCATATTATTGAATATACAATAATATGCAATATTCTCATTAGAGTTTGAGAATTTATTTGTTTGGTTTGTCGATAATATTGTCTATAATTTTGATGTAGTGGCCACCATATAACCTGCAGGGTCATGCGATGCTCACATTCAAAAATGACTCTTTTTACAATTAGCACCACAAGGCCAAATATATTTTTAAAAGAGCCCATTCATTCATGTGGGCAGGCAGCCAATCAGTGCCACCTAAAGACACTGGTCTGTGTGTGCACTGAGTGAGCAGCTTTAACTGAAGTGAACAGGGACCTCATTTAGTAGTTAATACATGCACAGGAGTGTCCAAGTGGACATGGCTCATCCTCTGGTGAGAATGAAGGCCCTCATTTAATGTGATTAAATGGTTGCACTAACACAGCACATACATTTAAATTATTATCTTAATCACATTTGAGTTGTCTCTCCTTCTGTCTCTTGTCTGTCCTTCCCTCTGTGTTGTGTCTCTTCTTGTTGTGTTTATGATTTTGTATAACAGTGTAAGAGATATATACACAAACTACCACAACTAAATCAAAGCATATGGTCAGCATATGTCCACTTATGTTACCACGGAAACATGTGGGTATGGCATGTGGGGAGGTCACGAGAGAGGGATGTGATGACATTGCGTGCGGCGGGATGTAAACTTACACACACTGTCGCACACTTTGTTTATTATTATGAGCGCAAAACAACAGAGCACTCAGCTGCGGCTCACACACAAACACACACACCAACACACACAGTTTATTTAATTCAGCTCCTCAGAGTCTCTTATGTCATAAAGAGTAAAAATCATCACTGCACATTTTTGGTTCTCATGGCCCAATTACCTCTATGCTAATTTTGGCTAAAGTGATTCCACTGCCTCATATTCAGTAACACACACACACACACACACACACACACACACACAGACACACACACACACACACACAAACAGAGCTGACATGCTTTTAGATCAGCTTTCCACTACCACCAGCAGGTAAAAAACCCACACATACCGCCTCACACAAATGCACACACGCACATGAAAATACACACACATACAAGGGCATCACACGCACACACAACCCGCTGAACTCTTTCGAGCCTCTTCTTTCTGTCTCTCATGTTATCATTTGAAATTCCGCTTTAAGTGCCCCTGTCTCTGTTGCTGTTGCAGCGTGCAATAAAACATGCATGCAGAACCTCTTGGTCTGTACATCACAGCACTCGGCTGGCCGATCGGCTGGATGGCTGGCTGGCTGGCTGGCTGGCTGGCATGCTCGCTTTCTGGAGATGATTCCTCGTCTCTGCAAGCTGGCCTCTGGCTTTTTCATGTTGTTGTAGCGGCTCTGCTATAGTTGAGCAGTTATGCCAGAAATAAACAAAACTAGCCCAGACTTTGGCTCATATCATCAAGGACTGAATATTGGCCCCATGAAGCACAGACTAAAGCAAACAGTTGCTCATAGTGGCAAAGTGTGTAAACAAGTATACAGGTATATGTACTCATGTTTTACTGATGAATGTATTATTACCTACATGTTGATATAAGCCTAAATTATAATTATGTATATTCTTCATATATGAATATAATAATAATGTTTAATGTACGTCTATTATTGAATAATAGCATTTAGACAGAATTTAGATTTTACGTCACATTCTACGTCACTCACTTGGGTGGAGCTACAGTTTAATGCTACATTTAATATATACAGACAGAGGGCTGCATTGGAATATCTTCTTTTTTTAAATCATGTTAGTTATGTATATACACACTTTCATTAGGGTTTAATCTATACAGAACATCAAAATATAATCCCAATATAGCCAAGTGCAATATCCAAATCGCAAATGCTGAATTTTTTTTGATACAGGTAAAACGTGTGACAAACAGCATATAATAATGAAGCACTGTAGTGCTGCAGAGATGCCCTGGCATACAACTGTTATTCAGAAAACACGTTTGTTTGGCACAGACACCAACAAAGGTCACATCATCATGATTTTAATAGGGTTTTTTTTCTTGTGTGTGTGTGTGTGTGTGTGTGTGTGTGTGTGTGTGTGTGTGTGTGTGTGTGTGTGTGTGTGTGTGTGTGTGAAAATTGTGATACAATAATCATTCAAATCATTATCATTCCCACTAGGGCCCAGCCACTACAGGATTTTTGCAGCCAATTCCAATATCGATATATCAGTCTATATTATTTATTTATATGTGTAAAAAGGGCACCCTGCAACAGTCATGTGTGTGATTATGTAAAAATAAATAGACTAACTTAAATTAAGACAAAGGAATATGCCTAAAATGCTGCCTATAAAAGTAAAAGAAAAAAGAAAACATTATGCATAATGTTCTGAAAAAAAAGAAAATAGTGAACAACATATATACTGATACCAATATAGACCAATATAGCTGTACTAGACTGATTATATTGGCTGACAAATATATCGCTCGAAATCCCACTGATCGTGAATACTATCGCAAATCGCAGTTATTTATCAAAATAATCGCAATATGATTTTTTTTTTGACTGTATCATGCAGCCCTAGCTTGTGCACATGGGATGAGAAATACAAGTCAATTCAAGGTTTTTAGTTTCTAATGAGTTTTGGATCTGACAGAATATAAAAAGGTAAAAATATAAGGCCTAAAGGTTTTCTTCTTAAGGCTACAATAGAGTTTGTAGAAGAGAAAAAGTTTCCTCAAATATGTAGACACTCTGGTGTCACAAGAGTTTGAACGCTGAATATCAGTTATTATATATTTGCTATCTTGCATACAGATCTGTCTGTAGCCTTGTCTCTGTTCAGACAGGATGTCATTAAAGGTGGAGCAAGTGATTCTGCAGAAAGATAGTTAAACACTGAGTCTCATTCCCATTCCCAGGCTATGCTTTAGTGACATTTAAATAAAGTATGTTGCAAATTCAAACATAGTTTGTTATGGGTATAGAACATATGATAAACCACACAGGAGCTAAAATCACTTAATTACATGAGGAGTACAGCCTAAATTAATAGGCAAATAAAATGCTAATATTGAGATAGTGATGGCAAATGTACTTTGAAATGATAGAATCAGGTGCTGGTTTATACAACAGATACACAACAAAGAGGTGATGACAACCTTGTTGCTACACAGTACAAGTAAAACTTGACACTGCAGCTCTCAGTGCTCCTTTTTGTGTGTGTCTGTGTGTGTATCCAATATGTCTTTCCATGCATAAATGCCTCTCTGATGTGTGTGTGCACATTTGTGTGTCAGCCTCCTGTGACATGCTAAACTGAACTGTCCTGAACTGCTGTCATCTCTGTCTGGAGACCCCATCATCATCACTATTCCCCCAAAAACCTTTGACAGATGGCTGGGGACCAAAAAAATGCACACACTCAGCAATCTCTCTGGGTCAGTGTGTGTGGCTGTCAGTGTCTGCGCTCTGAGTGGACATCTCTGTCATCTAGTGACTCCAGCATGCAGCATAGTAGTGCTCAGTGCTGTAATTCTACGAGCAACCAATGAGTAACTTTTCTCCGTGTGTCGTGTTACGTAACAACAGACTTCAATAGACTCTGAAGTCACTGCACCCAGAAGCAAAGAAGCTGTCAGAAGGATACAGATGTTTTCACTTCTTTGGGAAATGTTAAATTAACAGAATCACAAGAGACAGTGTAAAGGAAACACAAGTCTCTAATGTATAAACGTGCATTGTCCTTTACTAGCTGCAAACTTTGTTCCATGTTGGCAAACAAGTTAAACAACTTCTAAGTTAGCTATTTGAATTGCAGCTTTATGTGAACTGTAAACAAGGTCTAGTCATGTCTCAAAATGAAAATAATACTCAGTAGAGCTGAAAAGATTAATGAGCAACTATTTTCATAATCAATTTTCATCATTGCAAACAGAATATCTTGAACTGTTCGTTGGACTAAACAAAACACATCTAGACTTGGGCTCTGGGAACTTGTGATGGGCATTTACTGACATTTTATAGACCAACAAATTAACTGAAAGTAATCTGTAGATTAATTGATAAATGAAAATAATCATCAGTTGCAGCCCAGCATTTAGAGCTGAAACAATTAATTGATTAACCAGTTAGTTAAACAGAAAATTAATCAGCAATAATGGCATACATTCTCAGATTCCAGCCTCTCAAAGGTGGAATTTCTGTGGACTGCTGATCAGACAGAAAAAGACAATTGAAGACCTTGAGCCCTCAGAACTTCTGATGGGCATTTAGACAGATAATAATAATAATGATAATAAAAAAAATACTGGCTGATATCACTGTCACTGCCTCCAATAAGAAACCTGCCGCTGAAAGCAGTTATAGATGGTGAAACAGATTTATATACAGTGTGTACCCTAGGACTGTGTATTGGCAAGAATCTGATGATGAAATATGCATCAAGATGCAGGGGTTACTAATTACTACAGCGGTATACGGCAATACTGTAAGCAAGGTGTTGCTATTTTTTAAATCTAATTTTAAGAAAAAAAAAAACATCATATGCATAAAATCTGAGTTTAAAAAGTGGACTTCTTATATGCAGTCAGAACAGTGACGATGGATAATAAAAATGCTATCTAGCAGTCGGGGGTTTAAATAACACAAAATGTTCTACTGCCATGAATATTTGCATGTATCACAATTACTCGATACAGTATTTTGATACAGTATCAGAAAACATAATACTGTGGTACTCAAGTGTATTGATTCTTACACCCCTAATGTACCTGATTCTATGAGTTCTAGGTGTCAGATGTTTTATCTGGGCAATAAAATGTCTGAAACAGCTGAAATCTGTAGTTTAAACATGTCGAGACGCAGAGAAAAACTGGAGAAACAATATGACATAGCGGTGACCATGGGGTACCATGGGGTAGAGGGTGACACAGGAGTGGATTTTCACTCCTTTCCCATCCCAATCCCATGCTAGAATAAAAAAGAAGAAAAAAAAAAAACAACAGAAAAATAATTCCTGTCCTGTCCCAAAGAAGAATGACTCCCATCCATCCAATCAACCTGCCACCACGAGAGCAGACAGCAGGGAATAAAAAGGAATAAAAAATACAAGAGAATGACTTGCATGTTCAAAATAAAGAAAATTGTGTATATTTATATCTAAAAAAAAAAAGACTTTCATCCTGTGGGTGTCGCACAGGAATCCTAGTATTCAGGCAAAAATGTCAACCTCTACACCCACCCCGGGGTTCATGATGCAAGAGGCACGTTCAAGCCAAAACAGGGTGTTAAAAGTTTTTTTGTACAAACTTAGTTTGTCATGGACATGATAAATACTTACGATTTATAACTACGTTCTTCTACATATTTCATTGACTTCTATTCAAATTCAAAAATGTAAAGTAATTACATTAACTCTGAATTGTGATTTATTTACAGTGTTTTGGAGGGCCAAACAGTTATAGTAGAACAGACAGACACGCTTTCATTCTCTTTCTCTCTACCCTTCATTTCCTCACTCACTCAGTGATTTCCTCTCAGCATCACAAGAAAGTCCCACGCAGAGGCTCTCACAGACGGGTGTTTTTGTACTTCGCAGGGGTGCTGTTGGCAAAGAGCAGTCATGTTAAAACAGACGGAGATAAAAAGGGAGATGCAGAAGAGACTGAAGAAAATAAGAATATGTGGAAAAATAGAGTTTGTGATGATTGAGCGCAAAAGGACCATTTTTTAAAGATGAAACCAAGTCAATTTTAAGCACTCCTTGACACTTAACCCTGATTATCTCTGTCTCTTTACGCTGGATTAGTTAAAGAAAAGCTGAAATATATATTTCCTGTAATAAATCATAAAATGAACCATGATATGTAATCAGAGAATAAAGAAACATTACAGGTTGAAATACTCACTTCTCTGACACAATATCACAGTATCCTCCTTTGAATTTTCTATTCTGCCCCATAACTTGTTTATTGCATGCCTGTGTCACGTTAATTAGAGTTCAAATTAATCCAGAATGTTCGCTGAATCGCCGAGTCTGTTTATGATTTGTGAGGAAACATTAATAATGTTAAAGTAGCAGATGTTTATAACTGTTAAACTGCACAATATGTTAATGAAGTCTGGCAGGCAGGAAAGCAGGCAGTCACTGAGCTCAAACTCCAGAGTGTGTATTTTCACAGCAGTGAGCTTTTTGTTTTCAGGATGATGGTCTTAACTTTACAACTGACAGTTATAAGCAGCTGATCAACTTGCAGTCAAGGACTTGTTGTTGGTTGTCAAATTATGATGTGCTCATCTTGAGTATGATTTCAACTTATTTATACACTGTCTCTGGCTCCAAGGGAGTCCAAAGGACTTGTTTTTTTTTACCCCGGGGTGGTGCCTCACGTAATGCGTCATAAGAATTGTTGCGTGCCTGACGTGCATTCTCGTCAGCTCGCTTTGGGTCATCTCGCTACTTTCTGGATAAACTAGCAAGCTTTCTTGCAAAACTGCAACCTAAGAAGTTGTTAATTAATTCCCAAGATTAAACCTACAGGAGAGCTCACGCCTAACTGTCACTTCAAGCAGAGATAATTTTCTGTTTTTTATGATCATTAATTAATGAAGATATCCTTAGATTTTGGCTCCTTGTACTCCTGGCATGGCTCCAACAGCTACTAACAGACTCGCCTGTAGTTTTTAAAATGACTTTACCTGACAGCTGATGGATTCTCAAATTGACTATCATAATGTTGAGCTGGAAAATTGGCAACTAAATTGGAGATCACTAAATCGGCAGTAGATAGAGAGGTGGGTAAGCTGTAGTTTTCTCACATTGATTGATACAGTTGGTTTGAAAAAGGTGAGCAAACTCTCAGGGGTGAATAAACTGTTTACCTGGGTTTACATCCCACTATGCTTCTTCCATCACGCATCTTCCCAAACTGGTTTACAAGTAGCGCTGCACGATATGGTAAAACAGTCATATTGCAATTATTCTGACTAAAATTGTGATATGATTAGGAGAAATGATGATTTTTGCATTACAATTTTAATTTTTAATTAAAAAAACTTTTTTTTTGATGATGTGATATTTGCTGGGGTCTGTACCAAACAAGCATGTTTTTTTTTTTAGATCCGGAGAACAAGAGTTGTAAGCCAGGACATCTATGCAGCACTATAGCACTTCAGTATAATGGTGTTATCTCACACAATTTTCCTGTGATTTGGATATTGCCACATTGCATAGTACTGCTACGCCCTGCAAAACCACACACAAATTTTTAAGATTTTAGGGAGTCCCATGGCTCACATATACTGGAACTTTCACCTACAGTTTTTTTTTTTTTTTTTTTTTGTAGTTAGTTATGTCTCCATTGGCTCTGGAGGACAGTTACTACTACCCCTATAGCTGGAATGACCCGAGCTGTCAGTTGTTGGAGCCTGGTATTAGCAGATGACAAAAATAGGATGAGAAGCCAATTATATCAATAATGTTGTGACCATGTGCTTGAACAGGGTTCAGAATATGGACAGCAGAGATTATGAGTATCAACTGGGGATTTAGGGGCAAAACATCGACGGTTGAGGTGATTTTCAACCGACGAGCTTCTGGCTGGACTTAGTAAACTATCGGCATAAGATGGAAACAGATGGAGTCCGAAAAAGCTTAGGAGAGGTTGTCTGCTGCTTGTTTTAAGGACTGAGCTGCTCTTAAGGAGTTCCTCAGAAACAGATTGTCTTTTGTAAGAACCTTAGTACGCCGTAAAGAAGAGCCAACCTAATTGGACTACTAGCAACCCCTGCCTTGAAGAAGTCAACACGCTCACCATACTGTGCAGGCGTGTGTGTGTTGTGGTAGTCTTCAACAACATTAAAGTATGTGAACACGCATTGTAGATTAAACAAAATTTTAAACATGCTTCTGTCCAAATTAGAAACAAATCTGTGCTCATTAAAGAAACTTGCGATTGGTTGAATTCCACGGCTGATACAGTGTATTAAGGCGAGGTAAATTAATCCAATTTCACAGCGGGCTGGTGAGAGGTGAGGACAGCCGAGCCAAGGCTGCACTAATTAGCCATATATCTGTCACTATCAATTGTATCAGTGAGCCCACCAAAGCCAACCACTTTCTTCTGCATCACACACACAAAAACATGCATACATGTACGCACACACACACACACGCACTCCTCCCAAGTACAACCTATTTTCTTTCACAAACAGGCACTCCCTTTTATAAAAACATCTGATAAGGATTTCAATACTTGTACTCTCACACACAAAGGGTGCAGTGAGAAGTGACATAAGCACATATAAGCATAACAGTGTGTGTACTGTATGTCCTGTGTGCAGGCCTTGCATGTGTGTTGTATGTACTGTGTCCTGCTTGATGAGCGCGCTAATGTACCTCTGGATGACAGGCCAGAGATGCGTTAGCTAAACGCTGCAGGCAACCGCAGCTGTTACAGAGGAGAGGGGGGGTGAGGAGGGGAGGGGAGAGGTGAGGTGAGAATTTAAGGGAAAAAAAAAAAAGATTGACTGGAAGAATTTGTTGAGCTGTACAGTTACGAGACGAAAAGTCTACAGACATGGTAGCAGGTCAGTGAGGTTGTACTTAGGCACATGCTAACATGCTTACACTGACAATCTTAACACGTTGTGTGGTCATCACTGGTACCCATCTACGCAGCATCAGTGATGTGGGTGAGGTGCCTGCACAGAGCCCAAAGGATACTAAAAGACAATAACCACCCCAGGCACAGCGTTTTCACCCTGCTGTTGTCTGGCAAGAGATACAGAAGTATCTACTGATGTTTTTGTGAGTAGATAAAAGGGAACCCTGTGTTGTAAAATGATGAATAAATCGACCTTGTACCTTGTATGATGATGTTTTGCAGCTATAGCCGACTGTATAATGTTTACTATGCTGACCTCTTGGTTTTGTGTGCGTTAGCATGCTAACATTTGCTAATTAGCACCACACACAAAGCACAGCTGAGGGAATGATATTAATTTGATGGCCTTAGATAAAAAGTTAAGGAATTACGATTCATCCCTCCCAGAACTGGAATGTCTAAGCCATTTTTTTTTAAATTTCAATCTCATGGTTGTCATGAAATTTCACTCAAAACCCCAGTGGCACTTGAGGGAATTCTGAGTTCAGTTGAAAGTAATTAGACTTCATTGTCAGGGAACAAGGAATAGCTGGGTTTCCATCAACATATTTTTATGCTCATTTTGAAACGGCAAAATTAGAGAAAACTTCCTCAATTTCACATAACAGTTTTTATGTTTGCATTGGTGTTTTTTTTTCCTTTTTGAAAAAGAGTTAAGGTGTTGGCGTTGACTGTCTCATGAAAGAATTATGACAATTTGCCCAAACAAAAGAAATTTTAAGACCTCTTGTTTATTGGCAGTTGGTAAACAAGTGTTTCCAGCCTTCTCTACTCTGTTAATGTGGACTTGCTAACTCCTGACAAAACTACTTTGTGCAGCCTAGTTTATTTGCTCTAAACCAGAAGTTTGCTTCAGTTTCACTTAACAATTATATGGGAACATGGCTACTGTCTGTACAAAATTTTATTCTAATCCATTCAGTGAGTGTTAAGACATTTTCATGGGTAGATGAAAACTTTGAACTTCTGGTGGCACTAAAGAGAAAAACACCAAAGTCATTAGGATTCATTCTGTGGCCACTGTGGACTATCAGGCCAACTGCTGCCACAGTTAAAAAAAAAAAGTAAGAATTATATCCACGGTGAGGGGAGGAGGGAAAAGAGTTGTTTATCCAATATTACACAGTACTAATACTCCAGATACAACATGTGTAAAATAATTACAGTATCCTGACAGATTCTGCTCCCATTCTATGATCTAGTAATTATCACCACACAGTCGAATAATTACAGTAGCAAGAAATTACAATTAACCGATTGTGTGACTTACCGGGGACTCCCCAGCACTAGTGTGTGTGTGTGTGAGTGTGCGTGTGTGTTACCCAGCAGATTACTCCACTGAGGCCAAGTCCCTACAGATGACATGTGATAGCAGATTAATAGCCTAACATATTAAAGTCACAATCCCTATTATTTCCCCTTGCATCAGTGTTTAATCAGTTAATATCTAACAGCTGAGGACTTCTTCACCACTCGGAGCTCCTCTGCGTCACCTTCAGGATAATCGAAAATTAATCACAGTAAACTGGCATAAGGTTCATTTTTATGTACAGCTGTTTTCCAGTTAAGAGTAACGAAATGTGCTAGAAAACATTGTTAAGGCAAATTTTAGTTAAGTTCTTATTTTATATTCGTACAAATCAGGGAAAATATTAAGCTAGACCATCTCTAGAAATGTTTGGAGGAGAAAAAGACAACATGTAACAATATGTGTGAGCAACAAAGACCTGTATCATCCGTAAGAAAAATAATAATCATAATAAACTTTATTTCTACAGCAAAATTCATGCATAAAATGCAACGCAAGTGCTTTACATAAAATCAAAGTATTGTGACATTTACACTAATACAAATCAATACAATAAAATGCATAAAGTATAGTCAGTCAAAAACAATTTTATTATGACTCTTGTTTGGGAGCTGTTATAGAGTCATTAAGTCCACAGAGAGATGAGGCTGAATGAGTCAGCTTTGACATGAGAGACTTCACTTCCCATTTCCCACCTACAACAGTAAATGTTTCTGTTAACTATGATAACTTTAACCACGCTGTTTTTGTGGCTAAAACAACGTAATCAAATCTTTTTCTCCAATTAAAAGTTCCAGACTATATTCCAATGAACCAAACCTACCTCATTTAGGAAAGATATTGACACCGCTCGACACACAATAAGAGAGGACTGATGACGCACAAAACCAAATTTCAGGTAATTACAAATTACATTCTGTTTTAAAATTGTGATAAAAGCCTTAATGCCTTAAAGCCTTTATATGTAAGAATTGGCCACCTGTCGAATCAGTTGAGGTATCCACCCCGATCATAGAAACAAGGGAATACATGGTCCCTCCCGTAGTTCTTTCTTTTTCTAACAAACAGGTAAGTTAGAAGAAACGTTGTGAGTTCATGTTGCACTGAGGGTCTGACAGGGACTCACAACTGCCCCTTAAAATATCAGAGAGGACAGGTTGAAGCTAGCTGGTTAACATGCAAACCTCAGTAGATAAGTGTAGTTGGTAAATTCTTAAGCTTCTTTAATGTAAAGCCATCAAAAAGACTGTGTGTAGGTAATTACTGTGGTTTTGGGTTCACCTAAAACAATAATATTGTTCAAGCCTACTAACCAAACAGAAGATCTGAAAACTTTATTTTTATTCTTGCTCTTGTATTCAGCCGCTGAACATTTCAGAGACGTTCTGAGGTTCTGAAACCCTTCCCAGCACCACAGGACAAACCCAATAATGGCCATTATTGATAAGAATATTATCTAGACCAGAGGCTCTCAATTTTTTTCTTAAGCAAGGACCCGTTGTATATAAATATACCGGGGACGCCCTCATGTATGTCCTTCGAATATAGTGAAGTGGCCTTTTTTTTACACTTTAATGTAGTTATGTTAAAGAACACAAGAACAAGAGGAATGTTATAGAA
This sequence comes from Lutjanus argentimaculatus, assembly GCA_034769285.1. Taxonomy (NCBI): domain Eukaryota; kingdom Metazoa; phylum Chordata; class Actinopteri; order Lutjaniformes; family Lutjanidae; genus Lutjanus; species Lutjanus argentimaculatus. The sequence continues at coordinate 32,770,119 of JAWZSL010000002.1, forward strand.
ATATTATACATGTATCAAAAATATATGCACCATGTCAACACAGAATACCAATGCAGAGACAGGCGTTTTCCACTATCAATAAGTGACGTCTAGATGACAAGTGCTGGATGGGGGAGGAAGATTATAGGAGGAAGAAGTATATAATATTAACCTGAAAACTTTTCACAGACCTCACTATCAGAGTGCCACAGACCCCTGTTTGAGAACCACTGATCTAGATGCAAATATAGTTGCAACAAAGCTGTGTGTGTCATTTTAACAAAATTTAAACTCTTAAAAATACACTTATTATTTCATAAATGCACATGTTGGACAGACAAAAACCCTTTCTGATAACCGAGCAAAAAAAATTAAGCAACTTTTATAACATTTGGGCAGTTTTGAGGTGCTAATTGGACTAATCAGACAACACTGACTACATATTTGCTTATTCTAATTAAAAGCCTGGTTGCCATATTTAAAAAAATTTAAAAAATTAAAGCGCTGCACGTACAGTTTTTACTGACAGATTCAAATCAAGTGTCCGTGGCCGGGCAAACCAGACCTCTAATCCATGCATGTTAAAGTGAAGCAGAGCCATATGGTTTGCAGTGGATCAGAAGCAGTGATCCTGAGGATGATACGGCCCCAGCTGAACCTTTGTGCAGCGCATTTACACCATCTGATGTTTATCGTTGCAGCATGGTCACAGCCCTGATAGCACTGATCTCACACAATCACATCGCTCATTATCACATATGGTAAACGGCTTATGCATGTTAATGTAGCTGGGGCATTTTGGTGCTGGTACCGTGCACGCTACTGAGGCTGTCATTTAAAAGCATTTTAGTATCAAGAAAACAAATATTAGTCTGGATGAGTGATGTTCTGCTTATTTAGCTTTGCCTTTCTGCTCCTCCAAAAGGTGAGATCTCTACAAAAGGAAGGCTCGATTCTTTCTTCTCTGTAAACACATGTATAAAATATTTTAAATACATATTCACTAAAACATCTGCACACATGCACATACACACAAACGCTGGCACGACACGCTCAGACAAACACACAGATGCACGAATCCATGACCAGCACTTGGATGTCCCACAGAAACTGGCCCTCCTCTCATCCTCGGGATAAAAGGGGAGATAATGCATTATACATTTTCTCCTCTCTTCAGCCGCTCATTATAGTATAGTCAGAGCCTCTGCCTAAAAACAGGTCGTTTCTAATGAGACGGAGCTTGCTACACAACCTCATCATTTTCATTCAAGTGATTTTCTGGGTGTGTTGTCGCCTGCTCGTCGCATCTTGTACAGATGTCACAGATGTTCAGTCACAGTGACCAAATGGTTTATCGCAGTTGTTTGTTCCCTGAATTTTGATTCTGTAATTTCAGATTAATATTTATGACTGCAGCGAACAGTGCGCTCATTATTTATACCACATCACAGTCGAGTCTATAGGCCGCCAGGATCTCTTTCTCATTCCACGAAATGCACTGAAGAGGTGAATCCAGGTAAAAGCCATTAATCCTCACTGATTTATAACAGTAAGTCTTTACCCATCACAGACGCTGATAAGGAGAAGCTGATGAATTAGGGAAGGATTTTTAACTTTAGGATTATTATAATTAACATAATGCAAAAGGGCTGCTGCTCAGTATCAGGGATGTGTCATTTAGTTCAACCAGGAACTACCTGAGGCTGAAAATCAACCACTATCAAACCTGTGTGTATCTACAGCACATAAAATAGGCTACATAAGTAACTGAAGTTCAGATGATCATCAGAGATGATGCCTTGAGTGTCTTCACCAAAAGTCACCTGAGACTTTTGATCAAGCAGAGAATCCTCCTCACTGTATATCCTTGTCACCACATGTGATGTCTCAACAAAACCTTCTCACCATTATTCATTGTAGCAGGGAATTAGTAGCTTTACCTTGATTCACAGTGCATCAGTTATGTGACTTTCTTTGTACTTATAGAGATCATCTTGTGATAGTAGTTGTATGTGTGAATGTTAAATTTATAGTGAGTTTTGCTTTACATTGTGTAAGTGTGAATCATAGGGTCTGGGATTGTTACAAAGCAATTAAATCAACGCATGAAGCAACATGACATGAATGCGTAGGGAACAGGGGCAAGTGAAACGTCATAATTTAGAAATAAGATCATGTTGATGTATGAATTATAACTAATCATGCAATCCTACTTCCTGGTACAGCAGGCTTCTCCAGGACCACATTTTGCCATGATGACACACACATACGTGCATGCAACGTGAAACACAATCATATTGACAAAGTCTTTCCAAAGTACTCAAAACCACTTGAGTGGCAGTTCCCACTACAGTAGCTTTCTCCAGGAAGACATTTCGCCATGATGGGACACACGCAGACTCACAAGGTTAAAAAAAAAGACCCAGCCACACAGGACACTGAAGTTACTACAACTTCATGTTGCACGGCAAATAATGTGTCATCATGGTAACAGTGCACCATTGATTACAAATGATTACGATTAATCGTACAGCCCTAGTTCCTGCTACAGTGGGTTTCTCCAGGACCACATTTTGCTTTGATGACCCACACACACACAGAATCACAAGGTAAAAACAATAGCAGCCACATGCTGTCGCAGCTGGCATTCATCTTGTCACATACGTTGATGAAGTCTTGCCAACATGGTCAAAGGGAAGCTTACACAGGTCAAGTCGCACTGATCCTGATTTTCCTCTTCTGGGTGTGAATGTCTCTTTGGCAGTTTTGAAGAGTTACGAAACCATCTGAAATCAACTTGTGCCACTTTCAGACTGTTAGATCAGCTCTTCTTGGAAGTAAAAAGAAAGATAGTCGGCTGTACTGAACGTCTATTGTAATAGTCCACTACATTATTGCTTGCATGAACATTTAAAAGTTGAAATAGGAAGTGGCTTATAAAATTTTAACAAATACTGGAACTTAATTTTCTGTGCATGTGAAAATTCTCTGGAGACTGAAGTATTTCTATTGGTTATGACTCTTTGTTATGACTTCATTTTCTTTACTCTTACATCATTCCATAGTTGGTCTTTCTTAATGCTGTATTGTAAACTACTTTAAAAGAAGCATCACATTTGTTTACAAATTTTTGCAAATGCTGAGACCAACCAGGTTTTTGTCTCCATACAATTTCATGTCTAGACTCCATATGGTTGGAATATATGTTCTTAAGCCAGGGTGATATGTAGCCAGGGCTGCGGTTTCAAAGCCTTTGAACAGATTTAGACGGTAAATACCTTGCTTAAATCCACAGTAAACAGATAGATTGGATAGGACTGACACTGATCTTGTTATGTTGTGTCCTTTTGTAGGGGAAGCAGGATTGAGAGCAGGATTGAGTTTAGAGCTCGTTAATATAGCTTGCATGAAGCCTACTGCAGGAGGTGGCACATTTTTCCTTTTTATTTACTTTTGAGTCTAGCATTCAACTTTTTATACTTCGATGTTTTAATGAATCCATTTGCTTTTGATAAAATTAATGTTTGTATGATTTTATTTGCATATGTGACATGCTGAGGACTTTTCAATCAGGAGGGCTGCAAAGTTTCTGTTATATGACAATTTGCTACGAATACTGAACTATTAGCAAATAACAGTCTGACACTTGCCTGTGAGTCTGTGAATGGATATATTTGTATTTTTATTATATAAAATATAAATCACGCAGCTATGTTTCCCATTTCTTCTTCTTGAGTTCTTGCAACAAATTGAGTTTATGCTTGTTAGCGCTGCATTTAATATCTATGGAGCGGATGGTAATGATTTTATAACATGTAACATCACAAATTTGACCCCATTTGCTCTGAGTTACTTTGTGCGTCATGGGCGGATTGGGTAGCTATCTGATCTAAAAAAGCTGAAGTGTAAATTAATCCCAGGAGCATTCAAGACAGATTTGCCTCTCCAACCATCTCCGGAGGTGATTTTTATCATTCCCACCAGATGTTCAAAAGGTGTAATTCCATCCATCTCTCCAAGAAGCACACGCTATCTTTACTTCTTTTATAGTGTAACTACGTCACTAAGCAGCCTGTGGGGAAAAAAAACTGTCTGATTTTCTTAATACATCAAGTTCTTAATTCATACAGTCTGAGTCCTCTTTCCTGCTGAAAACAGCAGCAAAAGTTACAGTAGAATTACAGTGAAAGCAGATGAAGAAGGTTAGAAATTCAGTGGTAGTACACAGGATGAACAAATTAATGAATAAATAAATACTCTACACAGACATTACCAAAATGTATGCAGTAAATAGGTTTATGGTTGCCAGTAATCCCTATTCTTTCTAATTTCTGAACTCCTAAAGGCCTTGCTGACCTCAGCTTTTGATGCTTTTAGACTTGTTACCTTAAAGGTCTAGTGTGTAAGATTTACAAGTATTTATTAGGAGGATATATCAGAAATCAAATGTGTTTTCATTACCGTAGAATGAGACATTTATATCTACAGACGGCAAAGTCCTTGTCCATGGAAGCAGCAAGCTGGTTGCACCGCAATATTTCTTTGTAGCGCAGAATAGAAAAAACAAACACTGGCTCTAGATACAGCCTTTCACGTTTTTCATGAGTCTTGTTGAGTCTGAGGGGAGGGTGAGGTGAGGTGTTTGCAATCTGCAAGCTCTGTTAGATGCCACTAAATCCTACACACTGGTCCTTTAATCAAACCATCTGTCATTAACGTGACAGATGGGGCATGGAAGCTGCTTTTTTACTTACTGCTTTCAAGTAACTCACTATACGCATTGTCAAATCCGATCCTGATTGTCAAATTAAACATTCTAACGTCTGTATTTCTGTATAGCAGACGTTGCTATGAATGCAGCATTGCTATGGACGTCGACGACTCTGGCGGATCACGTCCTGTCATATCAATCTACAGAAAGACGTTTACACCTGTGGCAAGAAATCGTTAATTTTCTGTTGCTCCATCAAAAAAAAAATTGCATATTTTTCCAATATCAATTTTAATATGTTTGGAAAGAACGAAACATTGGATTCATGGTTGATGGCTGACCAGTCCCCAGTAAAGAAAAGAAGAAGAGAGGAAAACAGTACAGAGAAAGAAAGAGAGGTGAAAAGACACAAGGAATTAGACAACACGGAAATGTAAATTTAATGTAAAGCCACGGATCACAGATGTGAGAGCAGTCTGAGGGGCTACTGGGCTCCGACCAATACAGATCGGGAAAAGTGGAGCAAGATCCTGTCCTCTAATTCAGGCAGCAGCAGCAGATCGGGTGAGTGCCTCTCCTAAAGCGTTAGCGATGAGATAATATTGATAGCACTTGTAACAGTAAAAAACTGTTTCCAGGTGTGTCAGCTGCAGGGCCACAGCAAAGAGGAAATATGGACATGAATGAGGACAGAGACGTCAGCATCAATATTCCCAAGGACGTCCCATTCACCTTGTCTCACTTCACCATCATGAATCATGAATTATAAATAAATAAGCTAGTCTTCGCTTCGGAGTTACCGTTGCTTACAGTTACAGTTCCAACCGTAGAAACGAACTGACTATTTTTTCAAGCGGAAGTAATGAAAACTTTTGTAAATCAATAAAATCATATTTAGATCAACATTTTATGTCAAACTTTTGATTTCTTTAGTGAGTAGCCGTGTAATAAGCGGGATAATGTAGAGCGACATCTCTACATTATCCCTTACTTACAAGTAAGAAATATGAACTGAGTTGAATATTTTTTGAGACTGAAGTTTATTCTTGAGCATGGAAACCAAACAATCTCCCTACAATGTCCAGTGGCTGTTGTGGAGATTTCAATCCTAGAATACGATGTTCCCAGTTGCCATGAAAATGTATGTATGTTTTTTTGAACACTTTAAGGACTTCTCATCCATGCCGCCCAATAAGGTGATGATGAAAAGTGGTGTAATATGACTGAGACTGAAAGTCATGTAGTATCTGTGCATGTAGCAGCTGTTCTGGCGCGTTCAATCATGGGCAACTGGGAAAACTCCACCTGCTGAGAAACACTGAAAGCATCAGAACAGCTACTGAATGGACCTTGTAGTGAGACTGTTGTGTCAAGAACTGTTTTCAAGGTCAAGAATGAACTTTCAGTCTAAACTTTAAGGACCAGTGTGTGGGACTTAGTGTCATCTAGCGGTGAGATTGCAGATTGCATACATGTCGTGCTTCCCCTTCCAAGTGTGTGGGAGAACCTACAGTGGCTGTGAAACTTATGCAAAACATGAAGGGCCGTACCTAGAGTCAGTGTTTAGTTTGTCTGTTCTGGGCTACTGTAGAAACTCCACCCTCAGCAGATAGGAATGACTCATTCTGAGGCAACGAAAACACAACAATTTTTATTTTAAGGTGATTATACACTAATGATGACATACTTATGAATATTATTTTGCAATTATTGCCACATTCTGCAAATAAACCCACATAAATCTTTCACACTGGACCTTTAAAAGAGTACTCCAGTGATTTAGCTTTAGCATTTAGCATTAGTAGTTTTAAGAAAAAGAAAAGATCAAATTCGACACAGGAGAGTCAGAGAGATCATCTTTTTCGTTTAAGAAAATGTTCTTATTTTAAGAAATCTGGCGCTTACATTACCCACAATGCAATTCCGTTGCAGATTTGGTTGTGTGATGCTAGTAACAGCTAATGTAACCTCGACAGAGATAAGGGGCAGGCTGCAGAGGTCAGGTAAACTCACATCCTCCTAATTTCACACCCCGAGATTTTCTTCATTTTTAAAACTTTTAGTCTTCAGCCCCAACTGACTCTGACACAAGTGACATCACTTGAGGGAATTTATCTGATTTTGCTCAGCTCCATCAGGAGCCACAAAAAGCTTTCAACAACTTAAGGAGTTCTCCTTTAAGGTCTACATGGACAAGCAATCATCAAAAACATTGTAATTTACAATTCAGTGACAACTGGGCAACCTCCTCTGTTGAGGAAGAATCTTTGATATGATCAAAAGCTTCAGAACAGCTACTAAATGGACCTTGTTGTGAGATTGTCTTGTCAAATCGTTGAAGACTTTCAAAGCTGTGTTGTTCAATCTTAAACATTATATATGTTCACATGCACACACACACTCACATTTTACTCCACTGACATCTACTTGAACTCTGAGGGGATTAAATGCAAGTGAAATCCCCTGGTGGGGTTTAAAATCTGTGTTTGTATCTCCAACTCCTTCAAAGCTGTCAGAATCGTTCAGTAGATTCGGGAGGTGATTATCCATGCGGCCATCCTCTGCCACCTCTTCCCAGACTCAAACTGCTCACTTTGTTTTCAACTGAACTCAGAGGGGTTGTGTTGTCATCTTCATGAAACAACAAAACTTTATTCAGTGAGATTTGACATGGATGAGGCATTGATGGCACATTTAACACATTCAAGAGGTGTTAGATTGGTATTTGTTTGTTCAACACACCAAATACTTTATTATCCACTGTTTTATGTGCTTCCTCACATTTTTTCTGTTTCTCTGGACTTCTGACCGTTTACTAGCCAGCCAGCTGAAATTTCTGAAAAGCTAGTTAGCTCTGGAGCGTGCAACAGTATCGGAAAAGACATCTGCTAATCCAATCAGAACGTCTCTTTAACCCACTTAACTGGACCTTAATCTTGACTGACAGAAAAACAAACATTATATTGTATAATCACAGCTAGTTGCCCAGAGAAGAATTAAAACAAGCCTCCAAATTTTAGGCACAGACAAATATATTAAAGCATTGGTTCAGGCAAAACAAAAAACATATTTTCTTCCACTTCCACTCCAGCAAGGCTATCTCAACTGCAAACACCACATCGAAGCTCTCTATTACAGCTGATGACAGAACCTAAACACAAACGTGATTACACTGTGTTAGTGTCCTATTCACATTGATGAAACCAGAAAAAATAGAAGTTACTGGGATATAACTCCACTTCCAAAGGTATGCGCACAAACACTGAATAGTTTTCACTGGAACTACGTTCTATTGAAGGAGCCGCTCACTGTGGATCTGTGTGGATCATCTAGAGCAACAAGGACAGTACGTGATTTTTCAGTGCCGTGAGCACTGCAATTCAAATTGCATTCACCTTCGCTGTATTTTCATGAAGTAGGAATCACAGAAGCACAGATATTTCACAACAAATAAAGTGAAAATAATCTGTGTAGATATACAAAAGACAAATAAGACAGAAAAGCAGAAAGAAAGCTACTGGCATTTCTTGGTGCTGCTCTGTAGGTTTGTCTACACTTGACTTTTTGGTGTGTTCCGAACATTTTAATCTATTCTGGTTGTCTCAAAGCTGCTACAAACAATACTTTTATAATAACAACGCATCAAATGACAACGTGAAATCAGTTTTACAGTGTGAAAGGGTTGCTTCTGAGTTTCCGCTCATCGTTTAACTGTCTGACCCACAACTTTCTGTTCTGGTTCACTCCCTCAGCCACGGCAAGCTGCTGTTTCCAGTAGGAAAAGCTCAAAAATCCCACATTACACTGCCTGCTCAACACCAAACAGGAGACACAGTTAGCAACTAGCTGGTGAACATGGAGGAGCACTTAGCAGCTTAAGGGCCAGATATTTCTCTCAGGAGCTGCTGAAAAACAGAGCTAAAAAAAGAGCGAATAATGGACTTAAATTCATCAAACAGGACTCCAAATAAATGATAATGTTGCTCTGTAACACACCAACTGTTTGCTGAAAAGTCTGCCATATCAAATGTATAACATGATGATATGTTAATGTTCTGTGTGTGACTTGTTTCTGCTGCCCCCAAGTGGCCAAAAGTATCAGTTATTGCATTATTACGAAGAAAGTTACTTGGAAACGCCAGGTACTTGTATGAGTAGGATCGAAGAGCAGCATTATGGTTTGAGCACAGAGATTCACTCTGAACCTTGAAAACATATCTGTAATAAAATACTCTTCACTCAAGGTTCACTAATGGGCTTTTCTGTTCTGAGTTTCAACCAGGGTTAGAGTCAACGATTCCCGTCGGATTTTTGTTTTTTCATTAATCGTTTGGTCTGTCAAATGTCAGCAAATAGCAAAAAAATCCCATGGTGATGTCTGTTGAAAGTGCTTGTTTTGTCCAACCAACAGTCCGAAACAAAAGATATTCAGTTTACTATCACAAGACAAACAGAAAAAGCAGCAAATCCTTGCAACTGAGAATGTGGAAAGTTTGCTTGACAAATGACTCCAACAAGGAATTGAGAATTTAAATTGTACCAGATCGGAATTTTGCTGATAAACTAAATTGATTAAAGGTAGAATAAGTAGGATTTATCAGTTGCTGCTTGTAAACACACCAGAAAGATAGATAATAGATAGATTGTTGAGTCTCATCCTTAGGAAGTCAGACATATTTTGGGTTGCATGCATGCACCGTCACACACTTCTGGTGGTCATGGGTGATATATAAGAGGACTTGTTATTTTTGTATGAGTCTAATCATTGTTTTTTGGGGGAAAAGCCTGCATAGTTTGGCTTAAATCATCCAATTGTTTCAGTTATACTTCCAACAGTATCCCGCAGCCTTCTTCAGTGAATAGAACTTGCTCTGGTGTTATCATGTGAGCTCAGAACAGAGACAAGAGGTAAAAATCTCTCCACCCATATATGCCCATATATCTCTTATCACATGACCCAAGAACTTCACTTGAATAAACCTGAGCTAGTACCATTTGCTGGGAGTTAAAAGCTCCTGAACAAGCTACTAGGTGAACCTTGAGTTTGTGGTATGTCATCACACAGCGCTGATTGGCTAATAGCCATCGGTATTTGGTCAGCTGGGGAGGTGGAGCGGAGACAATGTGATCATCACAGTTGGTTGGCCTCCGGGATGCAGCCGTGGTTGAAGTGCAGAGAAAAGAAGAAGGGGCGAAGGAATAAAGGAGTGGTGAAGGGAACAAGAGATAAAAGACGACGGGGGGAAGAAGATGACAGAGGGAGATAGAAGGGAAGGAAACTGTAACCACTGTACAGTGTGTGTGTGTGTGTGTGTGTGTGTGTGTGTCTGTGTGTGTGACAGTGAGAGACAGAGTATGTTATGTGTGTGAGGGGGGCAGTGTGTAAGAGAAGAGCAATAAGGCCGGGGTTCTTCGAGGAGACTCACTCTCACTGTCACATTGATCAGACGACAGCATCACACACACTCACGCACCCAACACCCTCTCTGCTCTTTCTGCGCTCTCATTAGAGCCCTTGTGGAAAATATAGCACGGAAGTGAAGCGATGAGGCTGTTTTTAATTTCACAGATTTGTTTTCGCCCTGACTTCATGGAATAGTTGGACATTTAGGGAAATATGCTCATCCGCTTTGATTAATGAGAGTTACATGAGAAGGTTGATACTACCCTTTTGTCTGTATGATAAATGTGAAGCTACAGCCTTTTAGCTTAGCTTAGCACAAAGACTAGAAACAGGAGGAACGTTAGCTATGTCCAAAGGTAGCAAATCCATGTGAGTACACCTCTACAGTATCTTGATTTTGTTTTACGTTTTTTTGAAAGCTGAATTGATTATTTTTATATGTATACTGTAAAAGTCCAGCTTAGTCAGTTAGCTCCATGTTAACATATAATGGAGATTCCCACTGATGTGCTAACAGAAATTACCATTGTGATGGAGGTAATTATTTTAACAAACAGATTCCATTTTACTTAACATGCAACATTATTTTCTCACAGCAGTGGCCTAATGAGCAGGAACAGCTAAAGTTTACTTCAAAAGGAAGTATTTTATTTACTGCTTTTATAAGCAGTACACAATGACGGTAAAACTCAAATGCAACCACATGTGATGTGCATTGTTTTTGGAAATATGGTTTGTGATACACAGTCACTAGAAGTGTACGATTCAACTTTTTTACGTGGTCTAGTGCCAAAAAAGCAAACAAAAATTGCTAAGCAGCTGTAGCCTTATATTGAATGGACAGACATGAGAGTGGTATCTCTCAGCAAGAAAGCAAATAAGCATATTTCCCAAAATGTTGACGTAGTCCTTTAAGAGTAGATCATCTGGCCAACCTTGTTCCTCTTCCCCCTAAAGCCCTTAAAGCTTGAATTGTCTGCTGCAGCTCGCAACTCTTAAAAATAGCCCAAGTGGGAAATTCAGAAATAACGGCGTCAAATTGAAAGATTCACACAGGTACGCGGGCTTATGCAAAACCTGCAGAGGTGCGAGTGTTATTTATAATGCAATGACAATATGGGTACAGAATATATTACGTTTGTTGCCTTTGTTCTGCATCGGCTCCTGGGAGGAGATTTAAAAAGGGGGCAGGGTAGATGTAAAATAAAGGAGGCAGGAATTTTTAGTTGAAAGGAAATATCTTGTCTTTCAAACATGTTCACAAACAAAGTAGCATACACGTTCATTTTACAGGCACTGACACACACACACACACACACACACACAAGGGCTACAGGGTGTGCCCAGCATCAGCGAGAGTACTCTGTGTGCCTGCTCTCTTCCTCCTGGTGCCCTTATTGGTTCCTGCCCAATCCGGCCATCCAATCACATCAGGCAGAGCGAGTCTGTGCATAGACTTGCAAATAATCTGCAGTTTTACAATAACACCCCACAACCACCACCATTATCCCTGTTTCTTCTTCTACGTTCTCATTCTGTTATCCTCCAAAAAGTGATGGATGTGATGTGGTGAATGTAAATTACCTGCCAACTTATACACTGCTTTCAGCTACAAGTAACTTATATCTTTGTATCCTCCCTTTTTTTTATCCTATATATAACCTACCTTACATACAGTACATCCTGTATTATATGTGCACAGTATTCTATTTATGTGTCTTTGCAAAATGCATCTGTAAAAACTGTTGTTGTTTTCCTGAGCCTGTCATTTAGCAGAGTAGAGGCTTATAAAGCTGTAGTGAATTATTAAGCAGGGTGAATTATGGGGCTGGAGCGAGTGAGCGAGGCAGAGACACAGAAAGAGAGAGAGAGAGAGAGAGAGAGAGGTCTGGACAAAAATAGGTCAACCTAGCAGTGGCAACCCAGGGAAGTAGAAATGATTCTCTCTCTGAGGAGGAGCTTTGTGTGTGTGTGTGAGTGTGAGTGTGTGTGTGTGTGTCAGGGGAGGCTGCGTATTTGTCAGCAGCTCATGGTGTAATGCTAATTCATATGCTACAACAAAGCAATTTAAGAGTGAAGGTTCCCCCTGTAAGCCATGAAAAAGGAGCTAAATGTCAATACACAAATAGATCTATTATCAAAACATCGGGACGCACAAATAATGTGACGTGCAACAAAATTAACATTGATCTTGTTATTATTTTTTAGGTAGTTTTTAGAACTTTAACAGCCTTCAGAGGTGGAAAGTGACCAAGTACATTTATTCTTGTAATTAAAGGTCCAGTGTGTAAGATTTAAGGAGATGAATTGTCAGAATATGGCAGAAATTGAATATTCATAGATATGTTTTCATTAGTGTATAATAACTGGAAAATAAGAATTGATGTGTTTTTGTTACCTTAGAAATAAGTCAACTACAGCAGCCCAAAACAGACCAGCCAAACACTGGCTTTAGATATGGTCTTTCTCGTTTTGCCACTAAATCTTATGTGCTGATCCTTTAACTTAAGTATAAAATTAAGTTACTTATGCTTTACTTAAGTATTTCCATTTTATTCTACTTTCCACTTTTACCAACATTTATTATAGCTTCCAATTAACTTTTCAGATCAAGGTTTTGCAGTTGCAAAATCCATAGGCTGTAAAATAAAACACCTTGTTAAAAATCTAACCAGTATTTTTCTTTCTTTTTGGCTTCTTTCCACTCTAAACTTCATAGATGTTCAATTTTCACGGCCATTAGAGGTTAAATTGTCCAATATTTCACAAAAAAAGAGAAAAGATTAGAGAAAGGTCCCAAAATATGAAAACAGATTTTTGTAGCAGAGCACTGATTTTTCCTCTTTCTGACATCTATTGATCATCTCATGAACCTCCAAATTTGTCTTGTGATCCTTAGAAGGGGCCCAAACCCTATGTTGAGAACTACTGGTCTAAACTACTAAAGTCTATATATCGTTGTTAAAACTAGTAACCTTGACCAGCTACAACAGGAAATAGTTATTTACACATTGACTGTGATCAGTGTCATCAGTCTAATCATAAAATTCAATTCTCTGTGTTACTCAGGCAAACGGTCAAGAGCTGCTCTGAATGTCAAAAGTTTTTCACAAAACTCCAATCACTCCTCAGTTCAGCATTTTAATCAGAAACAGTTGACGTGGTAAAGTTGAACCTAAATCAGACCTTTTCAGACATCCATATCTTCTTATGCTTAAGCAATTTAGAATTAGCACTGATATTAAAATTAGTCTTTTAGAGTTAGAGTTTAGAGTTTTGACTGAGTGGGGCACTCAAGTTTTGTTAATTTGCCTGCTCCTCTTATAGTTATCCTTCTAACGAATTAATAAGGGAAATCAATAGAGTGAAGAAGAGAGAGGCTGCAGGACAAAATCTACTTGTGTATCGCCAGGTTTCCATAAGTAAAAGTGCTCATTTTCATTCATTTATTTCACTTCCAACATTTGAAAGGGCATGAAATTCTCCTGGTTAAATCATCAGTACAAACTATGAGCAACTATGATACAACAGATCTCTGGTTCGAAATGAATTACACAAAACACTGTGTTATGTAACTTTAGCAGATAATCTAAATATAAACCATAAAGAGACATCAAATTACAGAGCCTAAAAACTCTGTAGTGCAGCCTTTATGCAGTATGTACGCATGTCACAACCAGTTACAGTGGAATAGTTATCTTTATTATTATTATCATTATTATTATTTATAGTTTTTGGGGTGGTGCTTTTATGCCTTTAATTACAGGATAGCTGAGGGTATGACAGTAAAGGGGGAGAGAGAGTAGGGGAGTGACATGCAGCAAAGGGCTGTAGGTGGGAGTTGAACCCACGGCCGCTGCAGAGGACTCACAGCCTCAGTACATGGGTGAATGTTCTACCAACTGAGCGGGGAAAAATGGTATGTGACACTTAATGGCCAAAAGTATCTGGATGCTCAAGCACTCCCCCTGTTGTTTAACACCATAGCAAGTCTTCCCACAAGAGTGGTTTGCTCCCATTCACCCACAAGAGCATTAATGAAGTCTTCCGCTGATGTCTGGCTCACAGTCAGAAATCAAATTCATTACAAAGGTGTTGTATGGAGTCAACAGGTCGAGCTCTTGGCAGACCAGTCAAATTCTTCAACCCCAAGCTAAGAATACTATATATTTATGGATCTTGTTTTGTGCACAGGAGTGTGTCATGTTGAACTGTTGCCAAAAATAGTGCATGCTCTTGTATAAAATATTCCTGTATGCAGTGGCATTTAAGATCTCCCTTAACTGGAGGGGCCTAACCATGAAAAACAGTCCCAGACCAGAAGTACTGTATATTAATAGCATTATTTTGTAAATCCAGTCACACTGCTTGGTTCAGTCTCCGATTTACCTGATTTATATATAATCTGCCAGCTCCTGTGGCTGCAGTTCACATCAAAATCCTGCTTGTGATGCACTGAAGCAGTTCAACAAGAGTTCAGGAGAAGGCAGGAGTAGTTTTTTCTTCTTTTTTTTTTTTTTGTTTCATAGTGTGATTTTACTCTGTAATCAATTTTTTATCATCGGTGGAAATATTGGCTGCAGAGGAAGAATCCCAACATCTTGTGAGTTGGGCGTCCTGTGAGGAACAGATCTACCAGTTGTTACCAAACAACTGAGAGTGTTACCACTGAGCAGAGTGCCACCCCACCCTGTGAGACCGAGTGTGTGGAGGGATGAAGTGTGTGTTTATGTGTGTGTGTGTTTGCATGAGTACACCTTTGTGTGTCTGTGGCTATGTGTGCGTGCGTGTACCCGTGTGATGAAAATACACACTTCCTTATCTGTTTTTTGTGTATGTGTGTGTCTGTGAAGGGGTGAAGAGGTTTATGTGTGTGTGTATGTATGTGAGAGGGAGAGAAAGAGAGAGAGAGAGAGGAGAAGCATGACCTACATTTGGCAAAGCTCATCGTATGAGCATGAAACTGCCTAACATCACCCCAGAGCTCCTCAGCACAGAGCCACGCGATTGGCTGCTTTCAGCTCCAGCCTGACAACAGCACTGGCATCACCCAGGGGGAGGGGGAGGGGAGAGGGAGAGGGAGAGAGAGAGAGGAGGACATGGGGAGGAGGCACATACATTAAATCCAAAAGAAGAAAAGATGCAAAGAGGTGATTGGATGGAAATAGAAAAGAGACAGAGAGTGTGAGAGTGAGGTAAAGGCTCCAATTAGAAACAGTGATGCCCATGAGCTTGCAAAGGTGTGTGTGTGTGTGTGTGTGTGTGTGTACGCACGTTCACTTGTATTACTCATATTTTGGGGATAGAAATACGTTTTACATGGTCACATTTGTCACCACCTGTTTGGGGACAGAAAGATGATTCCCATAAGATAAAACTACTACATTTTAGGGTTAAAGTCGGGAAGAAATAAATTTTTGTTGCCTTTCAAACCCTTTCAAATCCATCCCCAGTCATATGTGCACCCTTTTAACTATATATGCCGAAGAATATCAAAAAATCAATTACTTTGTATTTTCTATCAAAATCATGGAAACTCCACTATTTTATTTCCTCCTGTACAACAAAATATAATGCTCCCGTAAGTTAGAACCAACCAATTTCAGCCAGTAATATCATGGCATCCACCTGTCAATCTATCTTCAACTTTTAACAGTGAGAGCTAGGGCTAAGATTCATTAAGTTAGCTTATAAACGACAGTATTGTACATCGGTGTGTTTTCAAGCTTCACCACCACAATCATGGTTCTGCCTCTGTACAACACTGTCATTACAGGCCCGCTGGCTAGAATTTATTCACTTTAGAGAAAGTGATATCTGTGACAGCAGATTATGTGCGAGGCATTTTATAGGCCTAGTGGACTGCTACAACGACAAAAGTTAGCTACAGGGAGCATATGGTGAGCTCGGGGTCTTACTGAGTAACATTACTGTACAAAAGCACAACTTTATAACTTAAGTCACTGATTTGGCTGAAACTGGATTATATTTTATGAGGAAAACACTTCCTGGTTTTCCCTCTAATCTCATCTGGCTGCTCAGCTTTACCTCTGGGTCAGAGTTTTTGATAACTTAGCTTCCATTAGCGGGCAAGAGAACCGGACACAGCAGCGAAAGCGGCTGGACAAGGACTGAACAAAGCCTCCGAGACTGACAGAGAATACAATCCCAACGTCATTTTCTGAGTTTCCTGAGCATCCTGATAGCTTTGCTTGTTACAAAGCAGCTAACTGCCATTAGTTTGGTTAGCCATGCAGCTAGCATTAAGTTAGCTGACTCATCCCTGGGGTGTCAGGAGCCCAGCAAGTAAACAACTGTTGTACTGTATTCCCTATAATCAAACCTTTGTCAGTCTTGGAGGCTGTGCTCGGTCCCAGTCTGTCTGTGTTCACCAGGAGATCCAGGTCCAGGAAGACTCAGTTAAGTTAATGAACCAACACACTGTAGTTGTATGGTTGTGGGGGCGTTACATTAATGCTTATTCAGTGCTCTTGGCTACTGCAACAAGTCCCTCCATAGTTTGCCTGTTTTTACAGGAAATTTGTCAACATACAAACAAACAAATAAAACTCATTTCCATTTCATATTGTCCTTTGGTCCAGACTGAAATTTCATTCCTGGTTTCCAGAGGATGAATCTTAATGACTTTGGTGATCCCCTGACTTTTAAGGTAGAGCTACAGTGAGGATAATATTTGTGATTTTGAGCGAAATGTCTCAACAACTGTTGTATGGGCTGACATGCTGAACCCTTCACTTTTCATCTAGCACCACCATCAGGTTAAATTATTAATGAATAAACACCTGCAAAACTAATGACATTCCCATCAGCTTCAGCAGTACTTTGTATTTAGTGCTGGCTGGCAAATGGCATACTAACATGCTAAGACTACAACTAAGATGGTGAACTGTTAAACTGTGAGCATATTAGCATGTTGATGTTAGCATTCAGAGCAGCGTCACAGAGTCGATAGCATAGCTGTAGACTCTTAGGGTGGGTCCCTACCAGCCATGTTTGGTTGAACTGAACCCTGGAGCCTTTTACCTCCTTGATGCCGTTCGTTTGGGTTGGTGTGAACACTGAACTCTGGTCTGGACCAAACAACCGCTCTTTGGTCTACCTCAAAGGGCTGCTGTCAAGTGAACTCTGGAGTGCTTAATATCTGGTGTAAACATCATTCACAACATAAACAGAAGTGTACCTTTCTATGTGTCATTTCATTGGTTACAAAAGTGTTCTCCTCCTGTTTTGCATCTTAGCTACCAAAATGTGGACTGGCAAGGGACAAACTTGAACTCAAGTGGGAAATGTCTGCATTATTAAATTATGAAAAGAGCCGCTGTCTTACAAGGCGTTCATATGCCCTCTAAAGTCAGCTGATATGCACATACAGATCAACACCTACATCAAAAGAACCTGTTGGTGCTCCATGATGTACAAAATTGGACAGTTTGTTGTCTTTTTACTTGCCGACTGTGTGACAAATTACATTTCCACCACATGATTGTTTTTACAATTTCTGGACTGTGAGTTTTCCCTTTGTGATCGCAAACCAGAGCAGTTGGAAAATTTGAAGAAGGTATCTTTCTCATATTGGTTTGATTCAGGATCCACACGTTTAGGTGTGTAAACCCGCCCCTGGTCTTGTTTGATAAAGTTCAGTTAAGGTTTAGTTTTGGTTCATGTTAGGCTAAGCGTTGGGGGGACAGCATTTATGGTTAAGGTTAAGTTTCCAGGGAATTAATGTAAGTCGATGCACTGTCGTCCAAAGTGACAAAAGCAAGTGTGTGTGTGTGTGTGTGTGTGCGCGCGCGGGGGCGTGCATACTATATTTGTGCATAGATGCTGAGTTTGGTGTCTTTGGTCATGTGAGCTGTCACAATAGAGCGGGGATTTGTAGCACAGCACCTCTAGCTGACAAACACACACACTGACGCACGCACACACACTCCCTCTTTTGCCTCTGTGTCCCACTCTGTCTGTCTCTCTCTTCTCTCTCTCTCTTTTTCCCTGAGATCCCCAGGCACAAGGCATTATGGGAATCACTCTGGCATGGCTCTCGCTCTTCACAGCTTTAATCTTTAAGTTGTTTCCATAGAAACGACTACATTCACTCAGTTGATAACTGTTGGATGGTTTCTAAAGCTATAGAAGAATGTCCTCACCCAATATAAACCTCCCCCACAACCTGACAACAGAGGAACATCTTAGTCACTGTAGGCTCATTGATCCATTAATTATAAATAATGAAGAGTCAGTATTGATGATGCCAGGCACGCAAGACCAAAATAACTGCATCCTGTGGATTTTTTATTCTTGGAGTGAGAATTATCTACAAATTATATCATTGTGTCACAGCTTTAACTTTTTAAATGGGGGTTTTGGTATATAGCATTGTTATAACATGCATGTATGTTATATTTTAAAGAAAGTTGACAAAAGCATATCAATAATTCACAGTTTATAAATGGTAGCTAAGTCACAGCTCACCTGCCCATATTTAGACAAGGTAGGTGACATTTGGTTGGTGATGTGTTTAGTGAACTCGGAGCCCAGCTTGGGTTATTTCAGGTTGAGGTAGCAGCAGCAGACCCCCTCCTGTCATCAGGTACAGCACGTTGGGGTTTCCTCAGTTGCCTCAGAAGCCCTTTCCCCTCCCTTCCTTTCTCCCTGTCTCAGATGTGACATATCTGCACACACACACGCACAGAGACCACAAACTAATATAGAAAGTACTAATGTAAAAGTACACACTTTAATTTGAAAGGCTGGATTAACAAATAATAAACAATTATTAGACTCACACACAAACACACACACAGACAGACATGCCTGTACCTGTAAATACACACACACACACTCCCATTCACACTATGACCAACGGTAGGAGTCTTCCTCAACACACGCACAGCAGGAGATCACCCCCCCTCCCTGCATATGTGCTGGTTTCCATGGAGACACGCAGTTAAAAATAACATGGGCGATGTCTTGTCTCGTGCCATTCCACCAACATGGCTGAAGCATTCACAAACACACATACACACACGCGAGTGCGTGCACACACACACGCACACACACAGGATAATGCTGGCAGAAGACTGTTTGACAAGCACACACAGAGAACAATATGAA
Source organism: Lutjanus argentimaculatus (assembly GCA_034769285.1). Taxonomy (NCBI): domain Eukaryota; kingdom Metazoa; phylum Chordata; class Actinopteri; order Lutjaniformes; family Lutjanidae; genus Lutjanus; species Lutjanus argentimaculatus. Next base: position 32,789,345 of record JAWZSL010000002.1, read on the forward strand.
ACCACACACACTCACACACTGCCACCATCATTGTTGGCATGATGGTGGCATTTGTTCCCACCCTCCTGCCGCCAGTCTATACAGAGATGATATCAGATCTTATGCTGGAGGAAAATGAAAACAAGACGCCCACTGTAAACTAAACTGCTGTAGACTATGTGGAGTTATCCTATAGTTAGGAGAAAAGTAAGCTGTTTGTGGGCTTTAAGGATAACCCTATCATTATTCTGTATTTTTCTAATTGTCAACAAATCCCATGAAAAGACCAAAAACAACAATGTGTTACTCTTTTTTCATCAACACTTAGTAACTTCCAAGGGTGGAGGTACGCGAGAGAAATTCTGAGCATCAAACACTTTCAATTTCCTGCATTCTCGTATTTTTGTGCACCAATTTGCGCCTTTTCTGCCTCAATTTATGGTTGAAATATATTTATGTAAAGGAAAACACAGAACTAATGTGCCAAGTGACAATTTCAAATATAATGGAAAATAATGCAGTGGGGGTGTCCAATGTCACAATTTCAATATTAAATCTAAAGTTGATTGAAATGAGCTTTAAGGTTTAATCAAAATCAAAGGCAGAGTCTGTGATTCTACCAATTTTGTTTTATTATTCTCCACCCTTGCCTATTTGCAGCATCCAGCATGTGTCTGAAGTAAAACAACACTTCAACGACAACACAACATAGTTTACCAGCTGTTATATCACATTTGATACCATATGGATTATCTTTTAAAAGAACTTGAAAATGTAAATGACAGTTGTCAGTGGATAGAAACAATGATCTGTTGACAAATCAAGACTTGATAGTCTTAAAAATGAAATTGAATTGTGACCTTAAAATCAAAAGTCAAATCTAATCATGGATTTGGAGAATCATGACATCACTATAATGCAGTAAGGCTGTCTGGCAAATGGATAGTCAAAATAAAATTCCTCTGCAACTTTAATGTTTTTATTGGCCTGACCTGTCCCCTCCATCCTCCCTCGAAATCTCCACCAATGGAAACTCTGTCTGTGGCTCTCAGCCCACAGGCCATTCATTCCTACTGAAGACACTGAGGGCTCACAAGCTTTCTTTCTTTTTTTTAAAGAGCTCACTAAATTGCACTGTAGCAAACAAAGTAAATAGTGCATTTGTTTGGAACTATTTTCAGCTACAGATTAATGTGCACTAGTGAGTATTTATGTCAGCAGGATTGTGTTTGTGAGATTGACTCAAAATGAACAACAGTGCCGGTGTTCATTGTACTGAAGAAACGTGTTGGACCATTGATGTGTTTTTAACAGCATTACTTTGGACATCAATGAACCTCTGTGGCTCTGAGGAATAAACTGTCAGGCTAAATATTTGGCCACAGAAACAGCACTTCTTAGTAGGATCAATTATTTTGTCATGGCTTTCAAAATAGGAAAAAAAATAGAATATCACCAAATTTGTCTTGTATTGTATAGTTGTGTATGTAAAGATAATTCTATTGGCATTGATCACCTCAACTAAAATTTGAGTCGGTTGATTTATTCCCCACTCTGCCTCATGGAGGTTATGTTACACAGGTATTACAGCATGAAGGTGTTATGATGTTTTAAAGGGACAGTTCATACATTTGAAAAACTCCCCAACTCATTGTGAGCTGAGAGAACTATTTTCTGTCTGACGAACTACAGCGTCCAAACGTTTCACCGTGCAGAAGGAAGCGTGCATCTACTCATGGGTTAGAGGTTACAGCTCAGCTGAGGAGGACACCATTTATGTTTACATTTCGGCCTGACACAAGCATGAGTCTCTTTTAAATATATTATTGCCACTTTGACTTCCACTAGCCAAGTGGCATCTATACCCATTCTATTTGAGAGAAGGCAGATATCTCCATGGCTGATATCTCAAAAACTCCAACACAATCAAGGTGGATAAATAGCACTACAGACCAGAGGAAATTATATGTATTTTTGATTTTGTGGTGAACTGTCTCTTTAAAACATCATACCTTCATGCTGTAAAAAAAGAGAAGCTAAAACGATGCTATACTGTAGAAGAAGCTAAAACAGAAGCTATAAAGAGTCCCAGAGAGGACAGCATCAATAAAAATGGCATCACGGAGCAGTCAGAGGACGTCATTTATCTGATTTGTGATCAAGCAGTCAGCAGTGGAAACAGATAAAAACAAGTGATTTATTTGTTCTATTCTAGCCATCAGGGTTATTCACTAAAATCCATGCTAAGTAACTCATACAAGCAGATGAATGTAGAGTGTGTCCCTTACCAGGCACAACATTTAATCCAAACCCAAAGACCCCATGTGACCCCTGTGTTACTTCAGACATTGAATTTGACGTTGTTTTTGTGTATGCGTAGATTCATGCTAATTTGTCAGCATGTTTCCAAACTAATACACTGTTCAGACAAAAGATACAGGGATTACTACTGACCAAACATTTTTCCTGTAGTTTATGCGACTCTGTTATTCTCTCAAAATTTCCTTCCCTGATTTCTGCCTCTTTAGGAACAATGCTGCAATATTGATGAGGACTGGGGAAATACAGAATCCTCAGAAAGGTTGAGTAAGGAGACGAGGCCCTACAACAGCATGAGATGATAAAACATTGATCTCCTGCTGCTGCTGCTTTTCTCAGAAACTGTGTCCAGTGACAGAAACATATTGTTCTGTTAATGTTATATATATAGGTTATAAACTCATTATTCAAACAGCTACAAAATATTTTTTTGAAATTGAAAATGTTAATTCATGTCTTTTTTTTTTAACTTCATTTTGTTTTCTGCATGTTTAGTGCCTATATTCTGCCTACTTACGCAACTGTGCCAAAAAAAGCAATCTTTTACTGAGGTTAAAGATTTAAGTTGCAACATAAAATATATGCTTAGTAACCAATTACACCTTTATTTCTCTACTTAGTAGTATGACAACTATTGCATGTATGTCTGTCCTGAAAGAGGGATTCCCCATCTGTTATTCGGCCTTTCTCCCACTTTTACCCGGACTTTGTCTTTAAGTGAAATGAGGATCTAAGGATTTAGATCTAAGGGTTTCATATGTTGTTGACAGACAAATCTGTGAAGCTAGGCTATAAAAGTAAAACTGATAAAACTTAAAAAGAAATAGTTACACATCTTGGTGACTACACATATTCGCTTTCTTTCCGTGACTAAAATGAAAAGACTGACGCCACTCTCATGTCTGTGAGTTAAAGGAATAGTTTGATGCTTTGGAAATTCACTCTTTTTAAGATTATTTTTGGGCTTTAATGGATAGGACAGCTCTAGATAGGCAGAAAATGGGGGCGAGACTAGGTGGAAGACATGCAGCAAAGGGCCACAGGCTGGAATCAGACCCATGGCCGCTGCTGAGAACTGATAACCTCTGTGTGCACTCCACCAACTGAGGTTCCAGGGTGCCCAGTGAGATGATAAGTTTTATAGCGCTCTCATGTCTGTTCAGTAAATGTAAAGCTACAGCCAACAGCCGGTCAGCTTAGCTTAGCTGGCTAAGACTGGAAACAGGGGAAAACAGCTAGCCTGGCTCTGTCCAAAGTTAAAAACATCCACCTACTGAAACATCTAAAGCTCATTAATTTACAAGTTATATCGTGTTTGCAGCACACAATATTGTTTTACATTTTGTTTCGTGTTGATTTAACACTTCTGCACAAAACCAGAACTGTAAAAAGTACACGATGTGGTGTTACAGGGGTTTATGTGCCAGACTTTTCTTGGCCAGGTTTCCCGGTTTCCAGCCTTTGTGCAAAGCTAAGTGAACCAGTTGGCAGCATATTTACAGCACATATAGGAGAGGGATATCAATCTTCTCATCTAACTCCATCTCTAAGCTTAACATTGAGACTTAAGGTCTCCTTTAAGCATGTAGTAAGTGACTCTGGAGAAAGTTAGCTGATTGTTGAGTCTTATTCTCAGGTTGTCAGATTACTTAAGCTTTAGATTGGTAGCTCATTTTGGGAATGAGACTCAACAATCAACTATCTTAACGACTTAGTCTCCCGTCACTTTCTAAAGCCTAAAAAGCCAAATACCTGCCTTCTGCTTTATTGGAAAAGGGAGAATGGATGAGTCTACTACAATGGCAGTAGCAATATTTTCAGCTATTCATTAAGAAAATGTTGTTCAGTTCCATAGAATAGTGACCTTATTTTCTCCATTAAGATGTGTACTATGGTATGCACACTTTGACTGATTTGATTTTCAGTTGGATCATCCTTCTTATTCATTTAACATATAGGAACTATGTGATAAACATATGGCTGCGCTCACAAATCCACTGAGCACTTCAATAATGGAATTTCAGTCCACACATACCTACAGCATTCTCTGTGTGTAGTGTGCATGCTGTGCCACTAAGGGGCAGCACAGGAGCACTCTGAGCTGAGTCTGTTAATAATGGGCAAACACGTGTGCAGAGCCAGGAAATAATCCCTTGAACATTTAACTCTGCTGTTATGTTGTTGATATTTTCTCTGGTCGCCGGCTCACTGTGACGTGGTCGGTGCTATAAATAAGACTTTTGGTTTTACTGTCAGACAACCGTGACTCACCTCTGCTGGCCCTTACAGACAGGTCTCAAACCCTTATAGAAATGTGCACACAGTCACCACACACCACCACACACACACACACACACACACACACACACACACACACACCACACACACACACACACACACACACACACACACACACACACACACACACACACACACACACACACTTGTTACAACATGAATGTTGTGCAGGTCAGAGGGGCAGAACAGAGGGATTGAGGATGGAGGCTGAACAATAGTGCAGGTGTGCAGCTGGGGAAGAAAGATGGGAAAAGGGAATGGGGGTAGCATGATTTATTCATTTTGTGAGGAAGGAGGACAGAGACAAAAATATAGAGATAAATAGAGAGAGCAACACAAGGAGAGAGGAATAGGGGAATTTTATGCATATTTATTATCCAAGGTTCAACATTAATGTTTTCTTTTTCACTTGCTCGATTGAGCTAGTGGGTCAAAACCCAAAGTCCATTTTTACTTTCCCCCATACAAATTGTTTTATTTATTAGAAGTTATCAAAAAAATAACAAAGACTAAAGCTCAGTGTCATGTTTAATCTAGCAGTGCAAGATCCATAAAATTTAAAAATAGTGAAAAATGCCCAAATGTTTCTCGATATCCAAGGTCATGTCTTTAAATGTCTTGTTTTGTCCACTGAAAATTCAAAGAAATCCATTTTAAAATGATAATAAATGAAGAAAAGCAGGGACTCTTCGTACCATTTTACGCTATTCTACATGAAAAATTGTTTTAATGATTAATCGATTATCAAAGTGGCTTAATAGTTTAAGTCTTTTTTATCTCTTGCCCAGTTGGGCAGGTGAGTTGCCAGATTTACTTACAGCCAACATTCCATTTTACTTGCTCCGGACAAACAGGAAGTCCTTATTGTTGAGCCCTGTTAGGGGTGTCATGATTTGATTTAAATTTTGATTTTAAGCGAAATTTATTTTAAAGTTACTGATTGGATTAAATAAATTAAATAAAATAAATTGTACATAAATGTACATAAATAACAGATCTACTGGAAGTGCCCCAAAATCACCTACTGTATTTGAGTGCTTTACTAATCTGGTGCCACCACTGTTACGACAAAGAAACACCAGCTGTACTCTACAGAGCATTTAGTATTTTTCAGCACATTGTTTTGGTTTGGTGGACTACAACATTAAGGGACAATCACACCAAAATGTGTTGCTAGAAATGCGTCACCAGCAAAATCATTATTTTCCTGTGGTACAGCATGCCTGGTGTGCAATCCTCTGTCTTTTTGTAGCGACTGCTTATCTGGCAAGTTCTGCAGTGTCTTTTTAGCTGCCTCGTAGGTTGTTCCATCAGTTGGTCAGTCCACAAAAATTTCCCACCCTTTGGCAGATACAACTTTCACCCTAGGAGGCTGAAATTTGTCATGGTGGCCAAGTGTGTGTGTGTTTGTGTTCATGCCAACTGGCTAAAAGGGGGCGAGTTAATGAGAGTGGCCTATTGCAAAAAAAGTGTGGTCATGTTACGTGGATCCATTTAGAAGTGTAGAAACTTCTAAATGGATCCACGTAACAATACCACACTAATGAACCGTTTGTTAAAGACTCTTGTGGGAGGTATCATTACACTCAGCAAAATTCATTTTTCATGAGTGACGTATGTCCTTCCCCCTACACATTAGCTACGCCCCGTTCACAACTGATGAACCATTAGTTGTAGACTCTTGAGGGAGGCATGACTGGTTTTGGCAGAGTTCCTTTTTCCATTGGTGTGACTCAGTCCCATTCCTTACACCTCAGCCACAGATGTCAAATGGTTGTGTGTTTATTAATGCTTGCACACAGGGATGCATGTGCATTGCAGCTGTTGCAAATTTGTGCTTATTTTCCATGATTTCTACAATCTTGCTTTCAGTCTGGTACTCTCAGTCCCCTTCAATATTAACATTTAAAAAATTCCCATTCAGAACCATCAACAACACCTAGTGCTGAGCAAACTTTGTAATATTTGTGCTGAACATAAATTAGTTGTTTGGCATTGGTATATTTATTTATTATCAATGCGACTTCTGTTGTGGCACATTATCAATGCAAGAGAGTTCAAATTGAAATTGTTGTGCCTGATCCCCACATGAAAACAAGTCTGTAAGTGTGTTTTAAGTGACTTAAAAGATGATACTGAAAGTGATTTGGCCTAAGCTCTTCAGGCAGGACGAGCCATTAGGGCCCTATCCAAGAAGCTCAGGTTACGACGAGGATCATATGTGGTTGAAAGGTCCGTGATCCGGCCCTGATGTTTCATAGATCACTCAATACCACAACTGACAAACAACCCCTGGGACGACAAGCTATTAAAGGCCTCCCAGCAGTGCTGTTTAGATAAACTGCTGCAAATAAACTGAGGCAAACCACAAGGAGGAACATCCGTACATTTAATATTCTTGACCATGTTCCCCTCTGTTGGTGCTGATGTTGACCACTGCGGCGAAGCGTGTGTGGACACGTGGTGGGTTTGCATGTGTGTGTGGATATTTTTGGTGTGTCTGTGTCGCTCCCGGCCACGGCGGGAGGCTGAAAGCTCCTCGAGCAGACTGCCAGCTCCGCCAGCTCTACTCCAAAGTCAGTGAACTGCCAGAGCTCCAGATTACAGCAGATTACCGGGCAGGGTGCTCGTACACTCTCTCTGTCTCTGTCTGTGTGTGCGTGTGTGTCATGCTGTTTATTTTGCAACCACATGGGGATGTTGACTCCTCATAATCAGTGTGGACAAAGACAAAGTTTCCTCGATGAGGACAACCAAAGATACTGAGAGTAATTTTCTTGCATCTTTTCGAAATATGGCCAAGTGTCCAATTTGGGCCAATTTTTTTTTACTTTGATCAGATATTTAACTATAAAAACACACACAAAGTCAGGAGTTGTCACTCTCACACACCCTTAGATCATCACTCTTTGGTGGCAGCAATAGAAGGATTGAACACGTGATACATATTCCCAGCATGTGGTGGATTAATACATTAATACTTTGTGGCTGAACCCCCCTCCCCTCCCCTCCCTCCACATATTACTGCATCATAAAGAGATTACGGTCAGGGACAGGCCATGCCCAGGCAGGATCCTACCATCTGACACCAGCGGACGGGGGTGACTCAGAGAGACAACAGAGACGGGACAGAGAGGTGTATGACTTTGTGATGAAGCATAGGTGCATCATTCCTCGTGAGTGCCATGTAGCTCGTGGTGAGGCCAAAGTCAAACGTCCACATGACAGAAGGAAAAACAAATTCTTTTCAGTGAGTGAGTTGGGTCAGCTGAAGGGAGGAGAGAGCAGGGAGGGACAGCAGGTGGGTGGGTGACGAGGTGGAGGGGGAGGGTCTGTGTCTGCAGATGTTGCTAGTCTGGATGTTGGACTTGCACAGGAATGTTTTAGAAAGGTCTGCAAGAGTGAATAAGGTGCCATTGTTAGGAGACAAATGATCAGCAGCCTGCAGGGGAAAGGAAGGGGCAACAGAGAAAGACAAAAACCTGGAAAAGAGGAAGAGAGAGTAGAGAGCTGCTGACCATGGCTTTGGCTTGTCTCGGTCTGGGCTGTGTCCCTGTGCGATCCAAAGGTATTGTCTGAACACCGGTGTGTTCCTTAGAACCTTTTATTAACCTGTTCAGTTCCTGTTTCTGCTTGTACTGTTCAGTTACTTTTAATTAAGACAGAAATGTGATGATAGTGTCACTGTGATTGTTACACTGTGGCAATAATATTATCTCATGATCATCTAAAATAAAAAAACAGTTATTATTCAGACTTCATCACAACAGTCAATGTATTTTCAATAATATGCTATTTCAGGCAATTAATGGGTTAAGGTTATGTCACTGCATGTGCACACCTCAGGGTTGTGGACATGAGGTTGTTTTCTCAAATTAAGGGTGATGAAAAGTGTTTAAAAAGTTGTTGACCTATTACTGACCCTTCCTAAGTCCCACCTCTTTTTGCTCTGTGTTCCAACAACAGTTGAGCACGTTTGGTACAAGCTTCAGCTTTCAGCTCTCCTGTTCCCTGTACTTAGATATACTATGTGCTAACCTATGGGTAAGACATGTTCCTGTGGGGCCTGTAAAAATTGGCTTGTATTAGCAAGCTAGTGTTTTGCTAATATCTGGTATCAGATGTTTATATTTTGCTACAAATCAAAATGTAAGCTGACTAACTCGCTAATGACTCATGTAGATTAGCTAACTAGTACCTATGTGTATGTGGCTTTACAGGTCCCTCATTAACATCTTTAAACCTTTTTCAAAATGTATTTTTTCAACATAGGCAACCCTAGCACATAGCATATCTAAGTACAGCAAAAACAAAAGGAGATGACCAAGGTTCCAAAAGAGGAAGTCATAATGAAGACTCAATTATCATAAAGCTACCATGAAGAGTAAGTAAGGTGATGCAGAAAATGTATCACACTGTCAGAAACTGTGGAGTAGGATCATTTGCACAGTCTTAAACCTAGTTAAAGGGGGCAACTCTATGTTAAACAGTTGAAGTGCAAATGGATAATATGTTTGTTTGTCAACAGCTGTATTTCATGTGTGTTCAGCTAGTGGGGAGTTAATGTAAAACTATTATTCCTGAAAATTTAAGTGTTGATCTTGCATAAGTTATGATGGTTTGAACACTGTGGCAAAAACAAAATCAAAATAAAAAATAAATATGCCTACTGTCGATGAGATGAGGTGGTACGTGGGTGTGACTGCTGAGCTGCTGTAGGCCAACTAACAGTGCTAACAGTGCACAGTTTTTCCTCTGCAGAACCGGCCAGCTAGTGTTTCTTATATAACAGCTACTACTATGACAAGATTCTGCAGCTACTGCCATAGGGAGTGTGCTGCCTGACCCAGATACACCCTAATACATTCTCCACTAATGACTTACATTCACTTACATCTGGACTGGAGAGAGAGAGGGATACAAATCATATAGCCATACCACAAACAGAAAGAGCAACATTAAAGCAGTGACATGTTGAGAGTTAGTGTCCTCATTGCAAATGTCATGGATGATTGTGCCTGGCTGTCATGTTTTTTATAGTTTGTTGGCACGGCTCTTTTTTTACACTATAGTGTCCCCTGTGCACTGGCTTTCTCTGGTCTTCTACCGACCCTTATACCGTAAGTGAGCACAAAATGAGGAAATTTGTTGGGATTTTTTCATTTATTCTTCTTATTTTTTCTTCTTATTCCTTCTCTTCCACACAAAAATTGTGTGGATCTCAGAAACCATAAAACCCACATAAGCCAAGCCTTCCAGATATGTTAAAAAAAACTCACCCACTCTCAGGTAATGAAAATTAGACCCATTAGCCTGATGAGACTGAAGTGTTGCCATAAAAAACCCTTTTACATTTGAGCCAATAACTCACTAACTGTACATGACACATTTAAAGCCATTGCATTGACACTGACAGTTGTTAGTTGAGATGGCTCTCCTGACACCACACCACATAAATTTTCAGAAATTGGCAGACAGATAAGAGCCACATGTGATATGTTATGTCTTGGCCCTAGTTATATGAAGTATTTGGCTATATGTTTTCCAATATTATTGTATGTTACCAGTAAATTTTCTACACTTGCGTATCTAAGATGAGTTTGATCGACATTAACACCTGACTACTTTCATTTCAGCAGCTCATAATGGCTGATGTGTATGGTAAATATAAGCATTTAGAAAGGGAACCCAAGATTTGCAAAACTCTTGAGATTTGTACGCATTGTTTCTTCACTGTGCACCTTGTAAAAACTAACTATATCTTATAATGTGACAACACTTTGGTTAAGATCTGAGTAGGTTTAGGGACAGAAAACAGTCAGTTAGGGTAAGGGAAAGGTCATGGTTTGGGTCAAAACAATCAGTCTTGTGAGATCTTCTATGTATTGATGTATGTATCCTGTCTATGTATTAATTGATCCATCTGTCTATCCCACTATTTTCAAGTCAAGAGTGAAGAGAGAAGCCTCAATGTCCTTTTCCATAGAAGTCGTTCTGGGGCATTCCTACACAATCCTACTTCCTACCTACTGCCACTGGTCCACCTGCCAGTTGGGCATGTATTGAACACCTGTGATGGAGAGGAGGGATGTCCTTACCAGGTGTCAAAACAACATCCACCAGGCCCTTTTAGTACAAGACAGCAGCAGTTCAACACCAAGGTCTTTGGAATTGCTGGTCTTCAGATAGTCAGCTGAGTCAGACTGATTGCAGCTGTCAGCTCATTCGGTTGTGTTCTGGCACAAGAGGACCAAGTTTACACCTGTAGACTTGGAATGTGTGGGCTGAGGATCAGCTCTAGTGCTTGGGCTGGTTTTGAGCCCGTCTCAGCCCCTGGCCTGGTTCGATAATCTTCTGGAATCTTTCTCCCAGGACTCTGGCAAAGGTTTTTCCCAAGTAGGCTGAGTCAACCTGTTCTCAGCCCAGCTCACCAAATACCCATGCTGCTTTTTCACATCCCTCTGGGTCTCACACTGATGCACAACGTACCCTTGAACAGCTGTATGACAGGCTGCCAGAAAGACTTTTTAACATGTGGTTAATTTTATGAAACTGATGCAGTTTGGGTAGGTTTAGGAAAAGAGCATGATTTGGGTTTTAATAAGTATGTTATGTTGTGTACTTACGAACATGTGACATAAGTGATGCAAGACACAAGACCAAAGTCAAGACCAAAGTATTTAACGTTATGTACAGTAAAAAATTTAATTACATTTTGGTTTAGCATGGGAAATGAACCCCAGTGTCCTGGGTGAAAGTCCTAATATTGTTTGACCCATCCATCCACTCCACCTCCTCCTTACGCAGACTTTCTTGCTCTTTGTTCTTAGTTGAAAGACCAGTGCATTTCATACAGTCGCTAAAGAGTATCTTATGAGTCGTCAGGGGGCGTGACAAAAGGTTGGTATTTGAGGACTTGGTAACAGGCAGGCTGGGCATTATAACTCCATGAGAGTCTGAACACACCTTCCTACCCTAATACCTAGTACTCAGGGTATGCTAGAGGAGAGCTAGTTTGTAGATCGGAATCTTGGAAAGCTGTTCCCAAAGACCACACTTGAAGGCTGTCAAGAGCTGGCAATCACAGAGAGGTGTGAGGTGTGAAAATACTATAGTTTAAATATGGGTAAAACGGTGTACATTTTCAGAAAGTCTAACTTTTAAGACGCTCACAGTGTTCAGCTCAGTTGTTCATGCGAAAAAGTGACAGAAATAGTTGGATTGTTGATTTCTGAAAGTTACTGAAATTGTCAGACACAGCCCCCCTCACCTCTAGCCCCAGTCCAGCGTCATGTGGGTGGAGGAGGTTTCAATGACATGTAGTCGCGCACATCCAAATACCACTGAAGGAAGGTGCTGGACCAATAGACAACAATGTGAAAACACGAAACCAGATCTGCACACTGTAGCTCCCTTAAGTGCACATCCACAAGTGATGTTTCGAACTAATGTTCTTCTACAGACTGGGAGGGGTTTCAAATGTTTTTTGACCATCCAACAAACACTTTAATTGGAGTATAGCTGGCAGCTGTAGACAACTTACCACAAGTATCTGGCTGCCACTACAACATACTGTATAGCTTGTTAACAAAATTCTCCCATTTCTAATCCATCCATTCTGTTTCTCACCATCTTTCCTCTTATTCATATTCAGTTCAATTCTGTCTCTCTTTTCTTCGTCTTTTCTGTCTACAAGTATTTATCGCAACTTTTTGTTTGTCTTGGACATTGTTTTGTTCAAGACAGACATAAGTTTATCATTCCTCATGTAGCTATCTGTTCTTGATGGAAATCTAAAAACTCTAGCAACTGTGATTACCACTTCTTTCTTTTTAGATCCAGACCCTTTTCAGCATAAAATCCAAAGTTCATACACAACTAAACCATAATCATTTGCATTGCTTCTGTGTGATGTTTGAGTCCCTGTTTTTAGAGCTCCTGTACATTGCTGCATTACTCTCTTTTCTGTATTGCACTGCATTTCTTTGGTGTTTTCTACCTTCTTTTGCACTGTAGCTCCTCTCCTCTCTTAGTGCTGTTGGCATGCAAGTCCTGATGATGACACTGCAAGTTGCTGACACTGCACCTGCAGATTTCAGGATGAGGGGAAATGGAGATGGAGGCATACAGTAAGATAGAGAGGGTTGATGGGTAAAAGACAGAAAGGGAGCAAGAGAGACTGAGTGTGCATTAGATGAGTGTGTATTTGTGCTCAGCCATGTCTTGAGCGGTACTGAATGTTAGCAATGGGTAACTCCCAGCATAAGCTTCATTACAGTCGAATGCAGATGAGGAAAAAGAAATGCAGGACAGCAAGAGCGAGGGAAGCAGGACAATGCAGGTAGGAAAGAGAGGCGAAACTCTAAAAGATTAACATTTATTTGGGGAAATTGTTTGCATTCCTGGTGGATTCTCTGAGATATCATACTTAACTTTTAACCCAGCACTGCATTGCTCGTGTTTTGCTAAGTCTTAAGGGCTATGCAAGTTGCCGCCAGAGGGAAGGTTGATGAGATACTGAGCAGAGTGGTCAGGAGGGAAACACTGATATAACCTGAGTGGACCAGTCTGATGTTAAATACAGATTTGTTTGACTAGTGACGTGTTGCTGCAGCCATGAACTTAGCAATGAACTTAGTGGAATGCTGCTGATGTTTTGTTAGCTATGTAGGTATTCTACAATATTTCAAGACTTTATAGGTATATATCAAAGCCTCCCACCACTCAAAATATTGCTTTGTTTATTGCTACTTCACTTGAATGAGTGGGCTTCATTGTACGTTATAATTTAAGCGACGGTAGAAGGTTGTATTCACATTCATCTGCTGAAGAGGGAGTTTCTCCAAGCTGAGTTCAATGCCTCTACATACAAGTATGAATTTGTAACATCAAGTTTTTGGAGGCCATCGTGGTCCAATATTCACTAGGGACGGATTAATCGAATGATTAATTTTACTGATCTCCTATCAAATAAAGACCTGAAATATTGAATATTACTGAATATAATAATAATACTGAATTTTTTATGAGCGTGCTCCAAGTTATCTGATGTTCAAGTGTATATGATTAATATGGAGGCCTTTACATCTTTATATGTTTCAGAGGCTACGTAGTGCTGTCAGAGAACATGCAATATGTTTCTGTGGAAATAAAGCTTTGATTGAGGAGGAGAAGATTGCATATAGTATTATTCGGTATAAGCAAAATTATTATGTCAACTGATTAATTTAACGTTCACACCTAAAGGTTAATTTTGTGTTGTTCTGGAGTGCATAGCCGCAGACTTTAGAGGACCATGTATGTTAACGTCTCATAAGGCAACAAATATTCATCATGAGTCCAGGTTTTTCCCCTACTAGTCCACATTTTGGTACAATGGTACGCTTCTGTGATGGGTTTGAATAGTGTTCACACCAGAAGTGAACCGCTTCAGAGTTCACCTGACAGCGATACGAGACCATGCCATAGAGATGGACCAGACAGTGGTTGCTTGATGCGGACCAGAGTTTGAGTCCGGTGTTCACATCAACCCAAACGAACCACACCAAAAGGTTGCACCAGGGTTTCGTTCAATCAGACTAAACAAGGCTGGTGTGAACCCAGTGTGACGTGGAAACATGCACACATACACTGAGAATGGACATTTCAGTGACAGATAAGATATTTTGTGTCTTGGATTTTTCTATGTGTGAGGAGGAGTGTGTTTTCAGATTTATTTTTTATTTTTTTTACCAACTGGACTTTTTGGTGGAAAATATATATCAAAGAAGAATGTTTTTTATGCCTTAAATATGCCTAGAGACGATCTCTAAGTAAAAGGTGTTTGTATGAGTTCTTTTTATGATATACAGAATAAAGTAGCAATGAACATTTAGCTGAGTAATGCATTCTTAGAACTACAGTTTGATGATAATGATATGAGAACACCTTCATAGCTGCAGCAAGGAGGAAGAGAAGGAAGGGATGACGAGAAGAAAGATCAGGGAAAATGGGCTGGCAGGCAGTAAAGCCACAGTAACATATCTGCTAATTTAACTGTGTCACAACAACTAGGTCAACACCTTCTACAGACTATTTTCAAAGAAACCCCTTTGTTCTACTTCTCTGTCTAGTGCTGTATGATATGTTAAATGTAAATCATATTGCAATTATTGTAACAGATATTGTGATAGCAATATGTTTCACAGTTGATGGGAATGATAACTTTTGCTGATCATTTTTTTGATCAAACAACAACAACAACAAAAAAAATATAATCATGATGATTGTTGGGGTCTGGAGAATCTCTGCAGCACTTCCTTACTTTATTATAAAGCTGTTTTGTCACACAATTTTTAGTTATTAAAAAATACAGTTTTTGCAATTTGAATACTGTACTCAGCCATACTGCGATTTTGAGAATATTTCGCTGTATCTCCACCCCTCATTTTTCCCCTCTATTGATGGTAATTACAACTCATAACCAGAAACGACCAAGTTTTCGAATCAAGGTTTTGGCAGATTTTGCTGTCAGTTTAATGACAAGGTCTACAATGCTAACTAACATCCCATCACTTCATTGGTGTCTCATTTTAGGGAAGGCAAAAAATAATGCTCCAAGAGACAAATGCCATTCTGGTAAAAATTCATCTGAAATTAATTTCATATTGTCTTATTACTGTTTTACCTCTACTAAAATGAATGTAGTTTCGTTTGCCCTTTGAGTTTGTTCAGCTGTCTTTTGGTTATATTTTGTAATCGTTATCCTCAAGAATGTTAAAGATAAGAGGTGTGATATGCAAAACAAGAAAATAACTATCTGTATGTGACAGTCTTTGGGGCAGAAAGTTGTGTAATTGTTTATTTAGTGTGAATAAGCTGGCCTGCTGTGCTTCTTTAACCTTGTAGTTTAAATTGGCCGCATGCTGCTGATGTGAGCTCACTGATTTAATTGCAGGCAAATATGAGCCTTGATGAGCAATGAAAGGTTGCCTGGCTACTGATGTGCCGTGTTGCTTTCAAGGACACAATTACATTTTGAATTCCGAGTTAAAAGAGAGGAAATAGGATTCATAATAAAAGCTAAAGGGGCTCTGAGAGCAGATAAGAGAGATGGATAATCACAGTGGTTCTCTCGCTCTCTCCTCGTCTGTAAATCAAACGTTTTAATCTTTGAAAATGAAAGTTAGAGATTCTCAGTTGTACATCATTCATGATGACAAGTTTGTTGTGTTTCCTGATAATAATTTATTGTGTTGGCAGTAAACATGGAGGACTGTGAAAGATGTACAGTGGTCTGTTACAGTGGTGTGTTTAGCTGCCACCTGCTGGTGTGTCGAGGCCTTGTCTCATGTTTTAATGTCAAGTATTGACAGAGGATTGTGATGTGCCTTAAATCAGATTCTCTGAATACTTTTTTGTGTAACAACTTATAATGTTATTGTGATCTTATTTTCTTTGTTTTGTGCATTTTCATGTGCAGGTAAATTGTGAAGCCTGGCCTGGATCTCAGCTTATTTCAGTTCCTCTCACTGCTGTTTTCTCTCTCATGCTAGTGGAACAGACACAGAGAGCAGAGCCACTGATTTTGAAATACAAATGTCTCTTTCAAGAACCATGTCTTAAAGCAACAACAACATCTACAGTGTTTTCTTCTTAAAACTACTATAATATAGATCTGTTTTTGAAATGAATAATTTTATTAAGGCAAAAGACTAAATTAACACCAGCCACCAGCTAGATGCTGGTAAAATATGCAAGTGGTTGGTAGATTTGCTTCACTCTCCAGCAAAAAAAAAACAAAACAATGGTAATCTCTTGAGTGGCTGTTAAACTTTGAACATTCACTAACAACTGGGCCAGTAGAAACAAGTTAATTTTGTACCCTTCACACTCAATTCCATCCTGTCTGCCTTTGGACTCTGATGGCTCAAACATGTCTGGACATTTCCAATAAAGTTGCTAGACAGCGCATAATAACATGTTTCTGTGGTGTGACAAACTCAGAACGCAGATTTATTCTTGCTTTACAAGATCTTTAACATGTTCTGTCTCTCTCCTCTCTCATCTTAGCGGTGTCGAACCTGGATATAGAGAGCAAGCTGTCACTTCACTATCAGGCTCCATGGCACCAGCAACACAACGTGTTTCATCCTTGTACCCGACCACCATGTCTGGAGGAGCTGCACAGAAACGCTCAGCTCAGCCTCAGAGCCCTGCATCGAGGTGAGAGGCTGATCCTGTCTGCAAAGCTGTGTTACGTTGTTTATAAAGTGCATGTATTGAGTTTTCATGTGTGTTTGGGTGTCACAGACGAACAACAGCGCCACCGCTCGACAAGTCGGGAGAGAAAACAGGGTGACCATCTCTATCTCAGTGGCACCCCCCATGCCCACCTTCCCCTCACCACACTCCATCCGCCGGCAACAGAGGAGTCGTCTGGCACGAGCGGTGAGGACAAGCACAAATGAAAATATGATATTTCTCACAATCAACCAATCAGTGGCTGTTATCCAGAAATGGGTTATTATAAAAAGCAGGATCTAAGACTATAATATGCATCTATATTCCTTATCAAGCAGTTCACTCTTGTAGGCCAATAGATCCTGAGCTTATGTGACCAGAGTTACCTTGAGTGAGGTTTACAATAGTGAGGAAGACATACATGCATTCAGTAGAACATCAAAGAAACCCATTTCCGTATTTCCTATTCACTTTTCTTTTAATGTCATATTTTTCATGCTTATTGACGCATTTGGTTCTTATAAAAGATATGTTACAATAAACTGACACAATATCTCATTCTGATGTTGCCATGCAGCAAGAGAGAGCAGAGAGGGAGCGAGAGTTAGACTATCAACCCAGGAAGGTAAAACAGAGATTTGTCTGTGTGTTCATGTCCCTTAATGTCTGACGTAGACGTCTTCTGTAAGATTTGTGTCATATCAGCTTTTTTGTATACTGTCTGTGTGTGTCTGGGGTTTCATATAACATCACACTACAGCACTACATCAGATTCCACTATACATGTTTTTTCTCTTTCATTATGTGGTTGTATTGGTAACTGTTTACTGTATATTGGTACACATTACAGGAAGGCTTTGTTTAGACCTTAACGTCATTTTTAGCACACTAACTTACCTTCATCTTTTTAGAGACTGACTAATATAGCAGTCAGCCAATATTATCTGCCCAGTATTGGCCTATCACAGCTATATCTGCGGTATCGGCATACACGTTGTCCTATGTGCCAATATGAAAACTTTCTTCCACAGAATATAATGCATTTTGTTTTTATTTTTTAGCTTTATGGGCAACTCTGTCTATATTTGATCCTTCTTCTTAATTCAGGTTTAACATATACATTTAGTTTGCTCTATTGTATTTTTTTATTCATAATTATGTATAATTATCAAAAATATAGGTGAAATTTTAGGAAAGTTTATTGTTAAACTGTAAAATATCTTGCCTCCATTACAAGTGTTAACCACTTTTGAGGAATCATTGCATAAAATGTATGTTTATGTATATATTTCATAATCTATATATCATATTCTGTATAAAGAATATTGACCAATATATCGATATCAGAATTTTTTACTTCCTAATGTTGGTATAAGCCCCAGAAATCCACTATCAGTGGGTAATTTCTTTCTTTCTGAATCTCTTGAAGGAGAGGACTGTGAGAGAAACAGAGATCCAGACCATTCAGAGAAAAGTAAGAAAATTCACTGACACATGGTCCAAAACATCTGATTTAGTTAATGAAAGACTTGACCAGTTTCACCTGTGTTTGCACACTCAGAAATAACTGTATGTGTGTGTTTTCCCGCTGCCACAGGAGAGGCCAGGGAGAGAAGCAGATATTCAGACGATCCAAAGAAAGGTAGGAAAGATGTTTGAATGGCAAACTCTCAACTATAACAGATTTCTACTGCAATGAATTTTAACGCCTGAATATAGTTACTGAAAACAGGGTAAATGAGGACAACAAAAGGATCACAAAAAAAGTTTCAAGATAAATAGGACTATGTGATTTTACCACAGTGGAGATTTTTTAAGACTGTTAGAGAACTGGATGAAACAATACATTGTCTGTCTCATTCATCTTTCACCTTTTGATTTCCTTCAATCTTTTTATTTAAAATTCTTTATATTTTGGAGTACTCCTGTCATATCATCTGTTCTTTTGTTTTTCTTTTGTTGTGTTTTGTGTTCATAGTTTGAGTGCTTTTACTCACTTCACCCTATTGAAGGGTGCATCTTCATTCCATGGAGTAGAAAGGTATCAAGAATTTGTGTTGTTTTAACTTTCCGTTTCACATTTTGTATTTACTTCTTGATAGCTTCACTCTGCACCATCTTTGGTATTGTTTTTGCCATTACATGTCTACTTATTTTAGAGAAATGGCTAAATAATGACTGCTTGATGCTGCATATCGCCATTGTTAAAATGTTGTAGTCTGCAAAACTAAGAAACTTGTGCATTTTATATTACTTGCAGGACTGTATCAGCACCTACCATATATATAACGTTGCTGCTGTCCATCTGTTTCTTCCAGGCTACCTCGACAGGGGAAGGCGAAGGTGCTGAGGTCCCAGGAGGCCACAGAGCCAAGGCCTCAGCCCCCAATGCCCCCTCGACCCAGGATAAACAGACGAGCTGGTCCAAGGAAAACCACCCACCGTCAGACCAGAAGACAACTGCCGATTCTCACGCCATCTCTTCCTGCATCATCCCCATCAACGTCACAGGTAAGACAAAGAAGAAAAATAAGAATATTAAGAAATCGCGAGGTTGGCCCTTATAAGGATCAAACCAGGAAGCTGACAAGTGACCAAAAAGCAACTCTCCCCAAATAAGGAATCAAACCCAGACTGCTTCCATGAAGATCATTATAAATAAACAACATAGGAAACACTGTTAACCTGTACTGAATCAAATAGTCAAAAACATAAATGCAACAAAATTTAACACACCTGTCAGGTGAATGAATTATCTTGGTAAAGGAGAAATGCTCACTAACATGGATTTTAATAAATTTGTGATCAAAAAGACATAAAAACCTTTGTGTATATAGATATTTTACTTCAGCTCATAAAATATGGGACCAAAACAGAGGTGTTGCATTTATTTTGAGTATATTTTACATTTTAGCTTTTTATATGGCTTATGGCCTCTGTGTTGTTTTTGCAGGAGTTGGGTTTGACAGGGAAGCAAGTGCTCGTTGCTCTCTAGTCCATTCCCAGTCAGTTCTTCAGAGGAGAAGGAAGCTGAGGAGGAGGAAGACTATCACAGGAATTCCCAAAAGAGTACAACACGACATGGGTATGTTACTGAGCACACTTGATCATTGGTGGCAAATTAGGGGTATTATACTGTATGGATCTTAATTTTGTTGGTTTGGCAAATTGCTATTGGTTTTGTGCATGCATGCAGTTGTATAATGCAATTGTCCAACAATTGTAATGTACATTTTGGATGTTTTCACTTTTGTTTTTGTATACAAATAATAAGATTTTAGTAGAATTGGATTTGTTTACAATCTGATAATAAATCAGGGAGGTCCCAATTCTCAGCAATAAAGCTAGTGTGTAAAATGTTACTATTACCCTACCTGTTTGACTAAAAGCCAAAACTACAAATGAAATTATGAGAAATGAGATTCTGTTAAAAAAAACACAATTTTCCTTTGGAAGCTTTGTTGTTTTGTGCTTCACCTTCCAATTTAGAGATCATTTTTGGTTGCCTTTTACTCATATTCTCTGAAGAGGACGTCTGTACATGATATTTCAGACACTCAACATGCTTTGTCTGTTTGCACTCAGACTCAGATGAATCACCCGTAGCAAGAGAGCGCACAGTGATCGTCCATGCCAACCCCCACCAACTCTCTCTCTGTCATGAAGACCTCTCAATTAGCGGTCGCCTCCATCACACTCGTGACTCTGGCTGCCAGACAGATGATTTCCTTATAGCATGTAAGTTTCTGAGAATGGACGCTCCCATATTTGTGCTATGAACTAGGATAATTTATTTAATAAGTAGTTTGCTTAAGTCATGATTTGTAGGATAACGTTTGGATCTACTCCTTCACTGATAGCTGCCATTGCTAAATTTGCACAGGACAACCATATGAAGCCTACCAAAGATATCAAACCAGAAGTTTTGTCTTCAAACTGGGAATTTTAAATTATTTATTTTGGTATTTTGGTATAGTCCATATGGTTGACATCCATGTAAGTTAATAAATGCCTCCCTCTGTTCCCCTCTCTCTCTTCTGTCTTTCCCTCTTCAGGTACAGCTGCTCCCTCCAGGAGGCGCATCAGAGCTCAACGTGGCCATCAGGGAATCCCTGCCTCTCTGTCCCACTCAACAGGTAACATTTCTTCCCTGGGTGACCAGTCGGACTCTACATACACCAGTGTTGCCACCCACGGGGGACGCTTGCGCTCTCGTAGCCTACCACGAGAGGGTGGACGTCTGTTGGACAGTGACGAGGATGACGATGACAATTATGATGATGATGACGAAGATGAGGAGTTGTCGCCATATGAAGCAGAGGATTTTATTCCACCCGGTCCAAGTCCGAGAATGAAGATGATGATGATGAAGGATGAAGAAGAGAGTACAGATGACCAGGCAGCTCCAGAGCCACTGCAACTTGGAAGCTTAAAAAGGTTGCAAAGATCTGGGGACAGAGACAGAGGGGGTGGAAGTGGAGGAAGCCCAGAGCATAGCTGGATGGAGAGGGGCCGTTCTCGGTTGCCCCGCAAGGCTGACATGGGCAGCTGTGAGATCTCATCGAGTTCAGATACTTTCAGCAGCCCTATTCACTCTGTGTCTACAACAGGAGTTCTAGGCAGCCATGTGGACCACAAGGAGGACCACCAGTCGTCGAGTGGGAATTGGAGTGGTTCCAGCTCCACCTGCCCCTCTCAGACATCTGAAACTATCCCCCCACCCTCTTCCCCACCACTGACAGGCTCATCCCACTGCGACTCAGAGCTGTCACTTAACACTGTGCCCAATGCCATTGATGAGGGATTCTCCCTGGATCCCTCATACCACTCTGACCTCAGACCGCAGGGCCAGGGCCACAGGTCAAGCTCGTTCACATCCTCAGCCACAGACCAGCTGGACGATGCAGGGGTCAGTACAGCCAGTGAGGGGGAGTGGACATACCCTCCAGACCAAGATCAGACTGATCCAGACCATGACCCTGACCAGACCCAAAACCTGAGCCAGAGCCATGGGTTAGCCCAGGAGTACGGCTCCAAACAAGGTCTAGAAGACCAAACCTGTTTCAGTGACAAGACCAGCAACACTGAAAAAGAGCCTGGCTCTCATTACCAATCTGATACAGAGGGTTTCTACTCCTCTTCTGTGCATTTTGAGGAGTGTAATCAGAGTTACAGAGGATACATGTATAACTATGCAGACCCAGGACCTGACTGTGGCCAATCCAACACTGTGGCAGCACCACTATCCCATGGAGCGTACCCCCAGCCCTCAGCTAACTACAGAGCAGGCACTATGACCCTGGGGAGGACCTGTCGCCCGCTGAGGAAACCAAAAGTCAAACCTCCACCACCCAAACGGACCTCCTCGCTCAAAGAGCCCAGTAGTTGTGTTGATGTTGGAACGGACACGCAGGCAGATCAGGATCAACCAAAGACGGTTAGTGAACAAGAGCTTACCTTGTCTTCCACAGATATGAAGCTAGACCTGGAGCTAGAGCTTGGAGGCGCTCCAGAACCATTGCAGACATCTTGTCTAGTGGCAGAGCCTTTGGGAACTTGGGGAATGGGACTGGGTGAAACTGTGGACATAGTAGAGCCCATGTCCTTCAGCTCTGCAGATACACACTCATTTAAGGATGAAGGTGCTGTGCAATCTGACTATGCAGACCTGTGGCTTCACAATACTGAGCTGAAGTCCAACAATGGTGAGTACACATCCATGTCCAACTCAAGCACAGCCACAGGCACTACTGTCATGGAGTGTATCAAGTCACCAGACAGCTCTTCCTCCTCCACAGAAACCCAAACGCAGGCCCTTGCCCAAGCTTCAGAAACCAGGGCAGCTAGTCCACCCCTACCACCCGGAGACTTCAAACTTGGGTCACCTGAGAAGCTGGCTGGCCTGGCCTCACCATCAAGTGGCTATTCCAGCCAATCAGAGACTCCAACGTCAACCTTGCCCTCTTCTTCGGCAGCATTCTTCCCAGGACCACTGTCTCCCTCAACTGGCAAGAGAAAGCCCAAAGTGCCCGAGAGGAAGTCTTCGCTCTCTTCCCTGCAGCACTTCCCAAGAGATGGAGCTTCCATTTCCTCTGGCTATAAGAGAGACCCAGACTTCCCACCTCCACCTTCTCAACTTGATCTCAATGTTCTCCATGGTGGATATGTCAGACACACGCTATCCCACCGGACACATCACATGCACACGCTCCACCACAGCAAACACAGAGTTGCAAATGTTCTAGCCACCGGAACAAAGTTGGTGGTTCCTGAGGCCTCAAATACCAACCCACCTCCAAGTTCAAACTCTGTTTCAACAATTCCCAGCTCCAATCTATCAGCGATAACTCCATCTGCTCTTCGATCTGTTAGTCAATCTACAGAAAGTGCTACCACTACAGACCAGGAAACAGCAAGTGGAGCAGAGACTGTTACGAGACCTAAATGTCCTCCCAGTACTTCTACTCTGGCTCCACCACCTATCAACACTAGGCCTCTCCCTCCTCGCAGACCACCTCCTAGACCCCCATGTCATGACCACACCTCCTCCCCTGAACACTTACCACCTCCCCCTGGCCGCCACCCTGATGGGCCTCCATCCTATGAAAGCCTGCTACTCAGACAGGACCGATATGGACCTGGAACCTTCTGGGCAATGACGGCCTTCAGAACCCGGATGGACCCATCATCAGACCTCTCAGAGGACAGCTCACCTTTGCATCGGCCTGTGCCTCGTGCTCCACACCCTTCGCCTGTGGATCTACACACGCATATTCACTCGCACACAGAGTTCAGAGGGCTCACACACTCAAGTCATGCACACCCTGAGTTTAGGGTTCTGGGGGAGCGTTCGTTCTCCCAGGATGATGATGATGATGACGAGGAGGAGGAGGAAGAGGAAGAGCAGGTGAAAGAGCCACAGAGGGCTGTATGTTCCAGAGGAGGCATGCGATCGGACCACCCTCCACCCCCAGCATATGAATTTGCTGGGGTATCCCACTTAGACTCAGGGCCCTGGGCTAGTCCAGTCAAAGTGCCTGGTACCACAATGGAGACATCGCATCCTTACCTAATCAGCGATGCAAGGAAAGGAGGACACGAAGATCAGGAAGAAGAGGAGGAAGTGACATCAGGTGCTACCAGAAGTGCCCATCAGCAGCAGCCACAGGAGAGCAAAGATGACTCCACCACTCCTGACACTGAGGACTACTTCAGTAAAGGTAAGCTTTTAAACTAAATCCAACTAGCAGAAGTACTACTCTTTTGTGAAGATTACAGAAAACACAGAAATACTGTTACTTATTTCGGTAAGAAAGGATCCAACTGCTGCTACAATTGCTGGTTAATCACGTAGTAATCTTTTGATGGTTATTTCACCAATTGTATACTTAATGACCAGACATCCAGATGACATGTGATAGGGATCTTGTGTGCTGCAGATTCCACGCCCAGTGATAATTCGCTCTCTCCCATGACGGATGACACCAAAGTGGATGATGACATTATTATCACATCACCCAATAAGACCCGTACAACTGAGGACCTGTTTGCCATGATACACAGGTGCTGTAAATTTTGCATTGGTGGTCAACCTATTTGTACTGCATGTACTACATCTATTTGTCAGATTTGAGTGGTGATCCAACTACTTCAAAGTCTTTTTGTTATTTTGTCTACCCAACTACTCATCCACTGTCTAAATCTTAATTAGGATTTCTGTGATCTCCTCACCTAGATCCAAGAGAAAGGTCCTGGGCCGTAAAGATTCAGGAGACTTAAACGTGAAGTCTCGTCTTTGCCCTGCAGCACCAGTGGCTCCTGTCTCCACTGTCATTATCCCGCCAGCACCCCCTCTGAACATCCCAGCCACTTTACCCACTGCCTCTGGGTCACAACGAGCCCCTGTGCCAATCTACCGCAGCGCCAAGAAATCCAGCACGTCCAATGAGGAGTTTAAACTCCTGTTGCTGAAGAAAGGTAGCAGATCTGATTCCAGCTACCGCATGTCGGCTACAGAGATTCTGAAGAGCCCTATCACCCCTAAAATCCCAGGGGAGTCCCTTCAGGAAGGGCCTGTTAGACAGGCTGAGGAGCCACTCTCTACACTCCAAGAGCCCCCCATTTCTGGCCTGGAACCAATCCAGATACCAGGCCTTTTCCCAAGGGCCAACTCTGAGAGTTTCACCCCCAAAACCTTGCCTATGTCAGCTGCATCTCGACAGGGTCGTTCTCGGATCCCCCCTGTAGCCAACAGCAGCCGCTACAGTACACGCAGCCGCCTCTACACAGCCCCCATGCAAGCCATTTCTGAAGGGGAGACGGAGAACTCAGATGGGAGCCCCCACGATGACAGATCATCCTAAAACCACCTGACGAGAGATGTCCTCTATTCTTAGCTGTGTCCTACATTTGAAATGGCCCCTTCTACTTTTCTAATCTTAGGTGTGTCGTCAAGGCCAATAGTGTAATTCTTCTGACACACAAAATCTGACTGTTGCTAAAATGCACTCAGTTTTGGATCTATTATTCTATTTAAAGGTGTTAGACAGAGTGTTGTGAGATGCTGAATCATAAAGGGATGATTATAAAAACTTTGAGGATATACTTAAATACTGTATTATCAAAAGAATAGCTCCC
This sequence comes from Lutjanus argentimaculatus, assembly GCA_034769285.1. NCBI lineage: Eukaryota > Metazoa > Chordata > Actinopteri > Lutjaniformes > Lutjanidae > Lutjanus > Lutjanus argentimaculatus. The sequence goes on from JAWZSL010000002.1 coordinate 32,814,800, forward strand.
TCATAGTTAAAAGAGCAAGACTTGAGACCTATTTTGATTGAACTGTCTTTTTTTAAAGAAAAAAAAGTCCCAAATGTTTGGTAAATTACGAAAAGAAAAGAAATTTTGTGGAGAATGGACAATGTGTGTGCATGAACAAGCACATGCAACATCCACTGATATTTCTACTTCTTGTGTTTTGAATGGTGTGGGTGTGTGTGTCGCTGAGGAACTGCTTTCTTATTAAAATGAAAAATTCTTATGAAATTTAATATTCTTTCAACTTTTGGTGCCCAAAGCATTGGTCAGACTTCCCAGAGTCCATACTCAATATTCCTGCCAACAAGCAAGGGTTGTTTAGGGGTGGAAGTTACTAACAACACAGCACCAACTAACTTATCGAATATACAGTATTTCCATCAGCAGACCTGGCATAGAAAGTATATCACACAGAGCCAATCATATATTTCTTCACATTAATTATATCCAAAAAGATAACATGATGCATGTATTTTTGTAAAACTGCGCCTCAGAACATGATGATAAAGTTTCACCATGTTGCATGATCCTATATGGAAACATCCCCTGGATCCTGGTTTCTGTCGACATTTTTGTGGTTCCTTTGTATTTTAAGAATAATTAGTCTTTCACTGTGAAAGGTTTTAGTGACATTTGTACCACATTGCCAGTGATCTAAATTGATTTGTCTTGGATTTGAGTGTCTAACAAGAAGGAGCAAGGGCTTGCGCCTAGATGGGGCCCATTTGTCAAAGATACCGGCTAATTTTGGACAATCGCACAGTGGCCTTTCTCTACTAGAGGTGGTTGTAAGCAGGACATTTAAAAGTCTCTGCACATATACATGGACCTGCGCCATGATCCACCTGGATTCAATCACATACTTATTTAAATCCAACCTTGAAATCTAGTATGTTTAGACTGATTTAGCTTTTCCAGCTGCTGGCCAGTCTTGCTGTGCTGACTTGAAGAGGGAAAGGTGCATTTCAAAGCAGTTTTAAAGATACCATTGAGTGCAGACGGTGAAAATGCTTTAGAGGGTCCTCAATCGGTTTGACTAGAGGTGAATTTGGAAAGGTTTCCAAGAACCAACCTCACTTTTGCACTTCATGATTCTTCAAGAATATTCCTTGAAAAGAAAATATATCTTATAATGAAATTGCATATGTATATTTGTACTGAATATAAAAAGTCATATCTATATAAAACAACAAGCAGAAATTTTATAGGGAATCAACCTGAGTGTAGCAAAGAAGAACAGGTCTCACTGATACTAACATTACACAAATCTTAACAGTGTACACTGTTCTCCTCTCCTTGTTGCCTCTCCTTCATTTGCACTGACCCAGTAGCATTAGACAGGTGAAAGCTCAACCCAGTGGCTGGTGCACACCATGTTGTCTTACCCTCCAAACTTCATATCACAAAATCTGAAAGAGAGGAGACAAGAGGAGAAAGGACTGCATACCACAGCATTTGTCAGCAATGTATCCATTGCATTGCTGCAGCCTTTTCTATCCAACACCAGGGTTAGAGTATGACATAAAATCTGTCTCATCCTTCCAGTGAATGTTACGCATACAGCAGAGTATCCAGTGTGTGACAAGAAACTATCATAAGTGGAAAGTTTGAACTCTCACCTGCCTACCACAGCAAACACAACACATATACTTCTTACATTCAGAGACCGTACTTCAGTAGAAACCATTCACTGTATTCTGTGAATACCTCAGCAAGCATATTACTGTTTTATTGTAAATGCTATAGATAGATAGATAGATAGATAGATAGATAGATAGATAGACAGATAGATAGATAGATAGATAGATAACCACAACTGTTTGATACTCAGCGAATCTGAATTGCAGAACTGACACTGTGTACGATGGGGAGAGTAAAAAGCTGTGAAATGACTATTAGAATTTTACATTCGTCATACCCATATTGCTGACGCGCACTTGTTCCTGTTCATTGTTTTATTTGTTGTGTTTTCTATCGCATGCAATAAGTAAAGAAAAAAAAAGAAGAAGAAAAGAAAAGGACACCACCATATCATTATTTTTATCTGAGGGATGTCTCCATACCACGAAAAAAGATTTTGTATTTTCTGTTCAAATGTCAAGTTCAATAGTGTGTTCTATAGATGTACAAACTGTCTGGCTAATTCTGTTCTGTATAGTCGTGATCACAAACAGGGGTTTATCTTGTACTGTATATCTACTCACTGGACAATCATACGTATAAGAGACTGTAAAGAAAATGATATAGAATCTGTTGGGATGGAGAATCTGAACACTTCTGGTGCTGGGGTCCTAGTCTTGCTGGAGCTGTGGAAGTTGGGAGTGAGAGAAATATTCTCCTGGAGAAACTGCTGATTCAGTTTAAAGTGCATATTTGGACAAGCCACTTTGGAAAAAAAAAAAAAAACATGTACAAACAACAAACACAGAAATGGAAAAAATATATCCATTCATAGACCCAAAAACTATTTTGATCTGATGAGAAGGTCATTGTCTTTACTTTTGACTCATAGCAGAATATTTTGATTCCCACAAAACATTATTACTGAATAATCAAAATACATGGATCTGTTGATACAGTATTACATGCAATGTGACTCTGTGAAATAGCATTTAAAGATTTTAAAACAAAAATACTCAAAGTATTTGACGATTTGTTTAGTGTGACTTTTCCGTACTGTACCTGGCGTTGATGCTGTAGAGGTTTTTTATGACTGTTTCCTTTATTTGTAAAAGCAGTGGGTAGATGATTGACTGACACAATTTGATTAGAGAGAAACACTATGACGTTGCCATGCAAACTTGAGTTTAATCCTCTCAAACCTCAGTCCTCAATAGCTTGAGATACAGCAAAACAAGAATCTATAATCTTTACAGAGTCTTTGTCCCAACCTGTTTTCAAATGTCTGCACGCAATTTTGCCCTACAGGGAAGTGTGATCAGAACCACTGGATAATTTTTCTCAAAGCTGTACAGTATGGAATAACACTAAACAGACTTTAAAATATGTGACAGAGAACAGAAAAAATACAGATGTTGAAGACACAGTGTAACTATCTATTTAAAAAAGGCTCCATGTTTAAAACTAGCTAGGACTTAACAGATTTGAATCACTTTTGTATTTTTGTATAAACCTGTAAATAAGTTTTTAAAGAAAAAAATGTTTCAAATTCTTTCTTTTGTAAAATAAACCAATAAAATGATAAAAACAAAAAAGTTTTTTTTTTTTCAAAGTTTACATGATTATTTCCAAGCCTTTGTATATTTTGGAGCTGTGCAACACCTTCAGTCTTGTATTTATTTTTTGGGGGGTTACAACATTGTGAAAATTCCATTATTCTATATCTAATTCATTTTAACAGCTCATCAGGCTGCTTAGTAACTGTGCATAGAAAAAAAAGCCAATAAATGTGATTGCGTTGAAACGGAAGGCCTTTTGTGTGACGCTTCATTTCCTCCCCATCAGAACCATGTGTATTGAGACAATCTCTCCACTAGATGGCAGTGTTTTACTGTTGTCTAGGTTCAGTGTCAAGTACAGCGTCTCTCCTTGACTTAAACCTACTGGTCAGATTTGGTCTACAGGACCCAGTAGTATTTAACAAAATCCAACTCGGATTCATTCTGGTTGAATTGACAAACACAGTCAACAGAAAAACACTGCATTCAGTAAAAAAATGGGGATGTCTTGTAATTATGACTCAAGTAAGGGTAAGTGAAGAGCAGACTTAATTGCGCAGACACTTGCCTTAGACTTGACTGTCTAAAATATTAAAATGACCAGAGAGCAAAAACATTCAGATTTAATTATTTAATTACCAGGTTATGCATTAAATGGTCTTCAGTCTCAGGTGTGCGGGAAAAAAAAAAAACATTCAAATGCCCATTCATTTTAATGGTAATCATATAAGTCCTGCAATTCACTTTAATTTGCGAAGACTCTAGGCAATGTATCACTATTTTATCCACATCATGATATGAGACTAGATATCGTCTAAGATTATGCATACCAATATATTGTGATATGGCAAGAAGTGCAATTACAGTAAAGTGATGTCATTTTCTGAACTTACCAGACTTGGACAGCTGTTCTATTATTTGCCTTTAGTCATTATATAGTGACAATTATTTATCAAACATATTGTGTTGGCTCATATTTTGTGAAAGCACAAATAGTCATCCCTATAATATTGTCACAAGTATCAATAAATATTGATATTGAGATGTTTGGTCAAAAATATTGTGATATTGCTCAGTCAATTTCTGCGAACTTGCCCTTTGCTTTGACAAGATTTGCTGTTAAAACCTAACTTGAGACCTAACCTAACTTTTAACTGCATATCGCAGTCTTCATTCGGTCTCTTAAGTTTCATACTTTCATTAGGCTGCGGAAAACTGAGTCCGCTTAACTCGGTGAAAGCTCCAGAAATGTAAATGTAAATGGACGATGAGTTAGGATTATTGTTATTGTGTTTGTTGTTTGTTTTTGTTTGTTTGTTTGTTTGTTTTTTGTTAAATTTCGATTTCCAAGGTCAATGATGAACTGCTTCTCGTAATACTCACAGGGTGTGTGTCAGCCGTAACCGTTGCACCTAGCAACCAGTGAAAGAAGCTGTCTCCTAGCAACAGGAGTCACTAGCAGAGTAGATAACGTTCATCCAGCTGATCGAGAGCAAGCGTCCATGTTTAAGGGGTTGATGTGTGCGCTGTAAATCAGTCAGACTTACTTACTTTTGCTCTGGCAGGAGCCTCGAACTTGGGAATGTGGACCGACGTCTCTTAAACTTTCCACCGCGTTTCGTTTGTTAGCGTGAACGTCGTTACTCAGTGCCTGCTGTTAGCCTCTCTGGTTAGCTAAAACTCCGGGTGCCCCCTCTAAATAAACTCGACCGTTACACCAAATAATAACACAAGTTCCTGTTGCCCAAATGACAGCTCAGCAGGGCTGGAAAAGTAACTGAGTGCGTTTACTCAGTTACTTTTTATCAAGTACTTTCCGTTTTCTGCAGCAATTCCAGGTAAATCTTGTACTTTTTTACTCACACTCATGCTAATTACTTTGCAGAGTCAAAAATAATAATACAACACTTGACTGAAAAATACATTTAAGTATTATTATATGTTAAGACAAGACTTTATTTTTTGCTTCGGGAGAAATTCACAAGCTAGCTGTGAAAAAAAGTAATTCAAAATGAGCCCCACCTTTACCAGCTGCAACAATAAACTTATGCACACATTAATGCATCAATAATTATAATCAAATATATTATAGTCCACATTATTCTGAAATTCAGCTTGATACTTCTGTTATTTTGTTCTCACTTGTTTAGATGTTTGCTTGTGTTAGCTCTCAGATGTACATCATTTGGATAAAATTGCATCCAAATGATGTACAATTTAATTAAATTGTAAACTGTTACAAATTTTAATCACATTTTATGCTTACCTTTTAGTTCTAACATGATTTCTACACTTTGGTGTGGCTACAAGATCTGAATATTTCTTCCACCACTGGATACCTGTCAGATTTATGATCTAAGAAAAAGTCTTCCATTCATTTTCAGTGAATGCTATTTTACCCAAGGTCTTTTTTTCACTTAATTTAACCCAGACAGGACAGATCCAGTTTAAAAACAAAAGGGTAAGACTAACATCTCATTTAAAGATACTCATTCACAAGGATTTAGACACAAAGTCATCATTGTGTATACTTCTGTCTTCTTCATTTCAGAGTGCTGAAATGAAGTGCTCTTTTAGGGCAGTTATTTCATTTTCTTTAGGGCAGTTATTTCATTTTAAGAAGTAAAGTGCCTACTTTTGAACCACTGCTTCACAAGCAGGAAACAACTATACCATTCCTGAAGAATGTGGCAGAGGAGTCATGATTAGCCTGATTATCCTGAGTGCTGCTGGTGAGCTATTTGAACTGGTTGATCTTTTGCACAATGATTCTATTGGACTGTCACTTTCTTAAATAAGACATCCATGATCCCTTGACCCCAAGCCCCACACCCTCCAGACACACACAGGCACACACACACACTTAACACACACAACAACAACAGGCAGAACTAAACAAGGACATTAAACTCTGCTAGTGCTTTTTTGCATTTATGCATTAATTTCTTCTATCCCTTATACCTTCATTTATATTTATTTTTTTCTCTCCTTGTCCCCCAATTATGTTTTGAGGAATCAATTTGATTGACATGAAAAGGCCAGTGGTTCACAACTTGGGGGCTGGGACCCACTAAGGGGTCACAAGAACCACTAAGAGGTCACAAAATGATTAACAGGACAGGGGAACAGAAAAAATGCTTACACAAAGATCTATTATTTTTCATATGTTCTTTAAAACTTTGCATTTTTCTCATGAATTACTGGATAATTTTCCCTATTTTTTCCCTCTAGAAATATAAAAAGAAACGTGTCTTTGTCAAATTTGGTCACAACTCAAAAACATATGCAACTAATGATATGATGATAATGATAATCATATTCCATGAATATGATGGAAACATTCCAAGAATAAAGCCCAAATGTTGAGAATAAAGTTGAAAAGTCGAGAATAAAGTAAAATGTCTAATTTATAAAGTTGAAATGTCGAGTTTATAAAGTCAAAATGTCAAGAATAAAGTTAAAATGTTGTGAAAAAGTTTAAAACCATGTTGAGTAAAACTGAAATGGTTATTTCAACTTTATACTCAACATTTTGGCTTAATTCTCAAATTTTCAATTTCATTCTCATGATGCAAAATCTCTCTCCTCTCATTTTTATTCTCTTACACCTGGCCCTTACATTCTCTGTAAGTTCCTTTGTTGTTTTAAGGGTTCAGAAGTCAAAAAGGTTGGGAACCACTGGACTAGGCTACTAGTAGCCTCCATGGTGGCCTTGTGCTGGGGTCTCAAACACTAGGATGATGTAAACAAATGTTTAATTGTGTGAATGCATATCAAACATATTTAACAAACATCTTTTGTTGAACGTACAGTAAAAAGTCGTATATATACACACATGAAATGTTGCAGAGCGATAGATGACAAGGCATAAAAATATACATAGTTGGTTATTGTGCAGTCCCTCTATGTCGTAGTAATAATGAACACAAAATCCTAATGATGCAAAACATCTTCTAAGAAACGACCCCTACTAAAACCTGAGTTTCACATTAAAGCAAGACGGTTTCAAGTATCAACTTGTTACCACTACAGGAGAGCAACAGTGAAATGCAGCTACAACACACATGATTTGGTTTGAAAATGGTTCTGAAATGTTCAGAAAATTAGTATTTCTGCCATCGAAAAACAGATAAATACTTTGAGACATGTGAATAATAATTACTCAGACTACAACATCATCCTGTAGGTAGTTATTTGATGGTGCACACAAAAACTATTTCAGGCAGAAAAAAATTTGATTACACTTACGCTTGATACAGATTGATACACTTTGTTACAGTACAAAATGATATCAAAAAACAACCTTTTGGCTCCACTTTTTACAAAACAGTTTCTCCATCATGTACTTGCTCAGGAGCACTTTCTGTACAGCACTCAAACTCGACAGTTAATGGCCTTGTCTTTATTGTAACGTCAACACTTACAGTATTCCAGTCATTGTATATGTATATTTCTTGTGTGTTTGATAGTGTGACTGTCAAAGCATAGTACAATCATGTAGCTACTTCAGGGCTCAAGCTGAAACCGTTCAGCTTGAATGTCTTCCAGCACACGAAACAGACACAAATAAAAGAGAAATAACTCCTCAGTAACTGAATTCTACATCTACAGCCTGCCCTGCAGAAGCACAACTGATGAAAGGGTTCCTTCCAAAATAAAATCAAGTTAATTTATGATCTTTAGCAGAAATACTTAAAGGGACAGTTCACCCCAAAATCCAAAATAGGTCTTTTTCCTCTGGTCTCTGGTGCTATTTATCCATCTTGATAGTTTTGGTGTGAGTTGCTGAGTTTTGGAGTTATCAGCCATAGAGATGTCTGCATTCTCTATAATATAATGGGACTAAAGCTTGTGGTGCTCAAAGCACCCAGAAACATTTGAAAAACTCAACAGAAATGTCTCCAGAAATCATGACCTGGTTATTCAAGATAATCTAAACAACTTGTTGTGAGCAGTTTCATATAGGAACTATTTTCTTTCTAAGGTAAAATCTACTGGAACTACTGTCTGTCTGCAGTAGGATCTGACAGAACTTAGTTTCTGCTAGAAAGAAAATGATTCCTACAAGAAATTGGTCATAACGAGGTCTGTGGATTGTCTTGAGTTAACTGGGCCATGATTTCCAGAAGTCGGGGCCGGTTGTTTCGTCAGAGGGCACATTTGACCCAGGCAATAATAGTATACAAAGTAAATGTAAATTTTCAGTAGCAGTATTTGTTTCAGTAACTTATCATTCCAGTTACTTGTTTCAGTCACCGTATTTGTGGCAGTAACACTGTGTCTGCACTATAACATTGCAAGAAAGTAATAATTTAATTATTATCGTAGACTCTTTGGGAGGCCACGGGGGATACAGGGCCACATTCAAGAGAAGGCAGACACCTCTACAGCTGATACCTCCAAAACTCTGAGACTCACACCAAACTATCTAGATGGATAAATAGCACTACAATTAAGAGGAAAAATATGTATTTTTGATTTTTTGTGAATTGTCCCATTAAGTTTTTGAGGACAGCAATCCTTTTCAGTGGTTCCCAAACTTTGTCTGGCATGCCCCCCTTCAGAAGCTGGAAAAAGTTTAGCCCCCCACCCCCACTCCACAATTATTACCATCATCAACAATTATCGGGAGGCAACTGATAGAAAAGGATTCAAGTTAAATTTATTAAAAAGAAATTTCTCCTACATACATCATATTCATTTAACTTTTTCCTCCATATTTCTCTCCTGGTCATCCACACTGCCCCTGCAGTGGCTCTGTGCACCCCCCACAGGGGCCTGTCCCCTTAGTCCCCTAGTTTGGGAACCACTGATTTACTTCTTCAACATTTTGGAATTTAAAAACCCTTCAGCACTTCTCATTCACATCACTGGGGCACTCATGTCGTTCAGCACCTGCTACTAGTAATAATGCTCATGACTTCATACATTCACTGGCTTGCATAAACTAAATTTGACAGTCTGTACCAGACACAGTCATTCAGAAACTTTATTGCATTGTTAGAGATGTTGCAGCGAGATGTTCGCTGCCAGTACCTGATCTAACTTTCCCAATCTTAAGTGCAGAGCGTCCATCCTGAAATTCTGACCAGGGCAAAAATACTTCAACAACCGGATATCCGATGAGATAAAGCTGTAAAACCTACAGCGAACGTCTAAGTGTATTTCTACAAGTGAAAATATAAAGGCAAAATAAAAGTATGTTAAATTATGGACTCCAGTTGTCATATATAATAAGGCATAAACACAGCAACATAAAAATCATACTTAATGCTCAGATAGCCAATGCTAATTACCCTTATGCAAATGATGAATTCTTGTCCTGTGTATCTGTTTTAGTGTGAAAGTAAACTATAGTCAGTAAATTAAAAAATAAATGTGCTCACATCAGGGTCATTAGCCAGGATTTTAGAAATACTGCAGCCATAAGTCCACCGATGCACATCCCCCAATTTTTCTTTTAAACCAAAAAGCAAAAGAAGATCTGAAATTATTTTAATGACATGGAGTTTTCATATTTTATTTATCCAGTGAACTGTTCAGTTTCAGTTTCTGTTACTTGTATTGGTAACACTTTCTAATAACAGTTATGAATAAATGGTAAATTGATAGTTAATTAAACTTTAGGTAATAGTTATTTCACTGTTAACAAACAACAGAATCATAATAATGTTTACTAATTATTATCAAGGCTATAACTGACATTTTTGAAATTTTTTGTTATGTTTGCAAGAATAAAATAGTTTAAAACTGTAATGTAATTGTTATAATCTCAAATAAGCTATGATACATACTACAAATGTTATTTTATACTCTATTACACAAACTCATGACAAAATAGCATCAATTATAGCATTATTAATACTTAGTAAACATTATTTATTACAATTTCATTGTTTGTAACAATAAAATTAACTCCGTTTAATTATCTATCAATATACATTAATTAATTATGGTTATAATAAAGTGTTACCCTTTTATTTGCCAGCATGACAGTCTAAATGCTGTTTTACAACTTTCTCTACGCTGCCCAGAATAAACGTACACAGATTTTTTTTATTTATTGGCCAAAAATACTCAAATTTAAACAGTGTGATTCTCAAAAAAACTGGATTGAGTTCATATAATGTATAAGTTCTTATTTGTAAACTCCCAGCAGGTTGTTAAAATACACAAATTCACCAAAAAAAAAAAAACATTAAAAAACAGAAGACTTGACCTCAATGGTAGCTCTGACTCTGTTCAGGTGGATGTACACTGCACTACGTCCCTGTAGAATAATATGTGTTTGTGTGTTTGGTTGCCAGTGAGAAAACAGAGTGCCTTTCGTCCTCTACTGTTTGGTCTGTTTCAGCTTCTCGATGTGATGACAGAGTTTGAGCGCCGGGCCCAGCTTCAGTCCCATGTACTTCATAATGATATCACTGCGCAGCAGCATCAGAGCTTTGCCATCAATCTCCTGCAGAGAGAGGAGCAAGCTGTCAGCAGGGGGGCACATTACAAACAGAACAATTCCATCAAAATGACAATGACTTGATTAAGGCGTTGAACGGTGGAGATTCTGGTCTGATTTGCCTTGAGCATGGAGACTAAAAGCTGAGGCAGAGTTTATTTAACCAGGCATGATGTAGCACAGTCAGTCTTGCAGTCTGATGACCTTTAAAGGGACAGTTCATCCCATAATCAAAAATACATATTTTTCCACTGGCCTGGGGACCATCAACCTTTACTATCAAAAGAGCCAATTTTGCCCAAAAAGGGGAAAAAAGGAGCTGCAACATATCAATGCTATATTTTTCTCTGAGACTCTTCCTGTTTTGGACCTGGCATCCATAGCTAGCCACCAGCACAATTTAGAGGAAAGCCACACACCTAAGCTATGACACACATTTAAAAAAAAAAATCAAAGTAACAGTGAGCCACTGAAGAGTGGCATAAGAACCATATGCACCTCCAGAGCCACAGGTTGCAGACCCCTGCTCTGGCCAGTAGTGCTATTTGTCTATCTACATTGTTTAAGTGTGAGTTTTGGAGTTTTGGAGATATCGCTGTAGAGATGTCTGCCTCGAGTACTCAAAGCACCATGGCCCTGTTACTCAAAATTCTGCAAAGAAACATTGTAACTCAAACCAAAACTATCAAGATGGATAAATAGCACTATAGATAAGAGGAACATACGTATCTTTGATACTGGGTTGAACTGTCCCTTTAAGTTCATATAGATTAAAGGTGTTGGCTCTCTGTTGCTATTTTGCCTCCATGGTATCCCTCACTTTTGCTTTGTCTGTCAAAGTACTTTGTGAACTCTGTTTTTAAAGGTGCTATATAATAAATTTATTAGTATTATTAAATACTCACATGTTTCCTGAACAGTTCGACGTGCGGCCCGAGAGTTTGGGGATCAGCCTCTTGGACAAACCGTATGACGTCATCGACTGACCAGGAAGAAGTGTCGTTCCCTGAACCCTCCTTGTCCTGTTTCATGTGGTCTGGGCCTGTTGTTGAGCTCGCAGCTGTAGAGGGTGACAGAATGAGTGGGAAAACCAAATCAAACTAATACTATTGACAAATATTATACCATCTGCTCAGGATTTTATTTAGCAGTTTTACAATAAGATGTTAACAAGGCATTGGGTCAAAAATGTCTTTGAAATAGGGCTGACCCCTAATAGTCTACTGAACTGTTAGTCTGTGAGAAGAGTCTTAGTTACTTAGTTGCAGGAAAAAACCCTAAAACTCCATCCAGGAGCTGCGGTTTGCTTTTAGACCTGAACAAATTCATCAGGAGATTGTTGCAACACAGACCTTTTGTCTTGCAACGCTGGGGTCACTAAGGTTCAGTGACTGCAGACACCTACTCATTCTGTGAATATTCTGCATTCATTTTAACTCTAATAAACATGAAACAGGGAAACATTTCAGACCGGAATATGTCTCTCCTTACATATCATGGACATTTTATAATTTACTACGGTAAATATAAAGAAACTGTAAAGAAACTGTCCCTAACATTTTGCCCTGATGAGTGTGAGTGTGTAGTTAAGCCTACCCTCCACTCGTCTGTGTGCACACATTGGCCCGAGTTCGGTCGTGTTGGAGCTGACGCGTCGCAGGGGTGGCGGTGTGTGTGTCTGTCCGGGGTAATATGTCCGCTCCTTCTTTGCTGCTCTGTAGTCGGATGCTGTGTGAAGGGGACGGGTGCCGGGAGCAGGTTCCTTTGAGGAATCATCATTGGAAACACTGTTCTCGGTGTGAGACAGTGGTTCTGTTTCAAGAAAAGGTGAGAAAGATGCTGTTAAGTCCGTGTGAGCACTAATAGAAAAGATGCAGAAATACTGCACTGTACTGGACTGTGCACACAGTTGTAATGTGACTGAATTATGTAGGAAGACTCAGAAGGTAATTTACTCCAAAGAAAATGTCTGAGATCATGAATGACAGAGGTCAAAAGCTTCAAGTAAAAGACACTTGGGCATACATGTGGTAAGGTTGTTGCATTCTCTAAACTTGTTATCTTATTGAGGAAATTGTTTATCCTTTTACCTGAATTTAGATCTGCATTTGCATCAAAAATACAGATCATGAGAAATACAAAAATCCTGAATCCACAAATCAATCTAGATCCACATTACAGTGTATCCAGGTTTTTCTACATTTTATAGGACAGTTTGTTTGGAATAAAAGGAAGGAAAGGATAATCACTATTAGCAATAAATGAATTAAGGGCACCACTTACAGAAATACACATTTCAGCAGGTAAAAAAATCCAGCAAAACATGTCTCATATTAATTCGTGTATTATTCGATTTACATGTGATTATAGGAGAAGTGCACCGAACACAGAATCACAGTAATTGTGATTGTTTAGAAACAAAAATAAAACAAAATCTTGTAAATTATTGCCATATCGCTCTATAGAAAATTACTGTTATTTTAAGGAGTTTGGTGGTTGGGAGAGAGCGATATTTGGCTTACATAACAGCATTTTCCCATCAGAAAAGGCTGTCTGACAGCAAGGTAAAGCAGTAAAAATATTGTAAATATAGCGTACACGTAAAAATGATAGTGATTTCTTTTGGTGGGCCTCTCTAGGGTGGCTAAAATATGTTTTGCTGCTGCCCCTGTCCACAGCAGTACATTGCTTAGCTTCCATGCTGGTACTCCTCTCTGCTCCTCCAAACTGGGGCTGTGCCAATCAGCATCTACTGTTGGTAACACACCGACTATCAAGAAATACCTCATACAACCTCACATAAAATAATCTATCCCTTTAATACTCCCTCCATAGTTCTGCCCACCTGACTTGGTTCTGTTGTAGAAGCGTGTGTTGTTGTTGTTGTTGTGAAGGGGCTGAACGGCTGCGAGCTGAACAGACTGTCGCTCTCCAGATGTTGGCACATGTTCTCCAGGAACCGCAGCACAGAGGATGTACTGGAGGCGGAGGGCAGCTTCACGTAGCGGATACCATGTTCTGACCGCACTGGGGGGCACAACACAAACCGCTATTAGCCTGTGTGCAGTATGTACATACACACACCACACACACACTCACACTCACACACACACACACACACACACACACACACACTGTATGCACTCACAACTAAAGAAAAGCAGCAGATGGTTTCGGGTTAGCACCCTCCCTTTATAAGCACAAACCCGTATTTTTCACCCTGTCCCTCACTCCACTACACCCTCCCTCCCACCCAAGCCAAGCCTGCACAAATCCACAAATTAAACCCCTCCCTCCTCGCCCAGCCTCACCCATAGCCTTCCCAATCCGGCCCCCGAAGGGAGACCCAATCCCAGCATCCCAAACCAGGTTAGACGCACATGTCATTTCTGATTACAGACACAATGCTCACATCAGCTTCTGCCACAGGCACTGTCTTTTATTCCTCCTCTCTTTCTCCTCATACACACACACACATACACACACACACACACACACACACACAAACACACCACCCCTGACCCATGAGTGTGTGCTTAAACCAATTTCACCTGGCTGATTGCCTATCCAGGCTGTATGACGTTAGGAATACATTAGAATTAATCTAGCACTGCATTTCAAGAGGTGACTTTTAAAGGAATAGTTCACCAGTTTTGGGAAACACATATTTGCTTGTTTGCCAAACATGAGAAGAGATTAGAGATTACAGGAAATTAACTGACTTCTCATGTTTGTGCGACAATTATGAAGCTACTGCCAGCAGTTGGTTAGCTTAGCTTAGCATAAAGACTGGAAATGGGGAGAAACCGCTCGCCTGGCTCCGTCCAAAGGTAAAAAAAAAATCTGCCAAAATGTTGATGGATAAATAATTAATCAACAACTTTTACTCATTAGTAATTCTTCAAGCTGAATTCCCAATGTTTGCTGATTCCAGCTTCTCAAATGTGAAGATTTGCTACTTTTATCTTTTTTTTAAATCATTTCATAATAACTACGTATAGATTTTGCACTGTTAGTTGGACAAAACAGGCAATTTTAAGACACCGCCGTGAGGAATATCCTGTGGTGTTCACCAGGGATGGAAGTAACTAATTAAAACTGGTCACATTACTATAATTAAGTCATTTTTGGGGTAATTGTACTTTAATGAGTGTTTTTTTCAATTCTGTAATTTTACTCGTATAAGTATAACATAGCATTACACTATGTAATCTACTTAGTTACTTTTAAAATCAGAATTCAGTGAGTGGGCCCATAATTTGAATTAATATTCAAACCTCTCATTTGCATTTTTGAAGCCAATAAGGCTATGGCTAACAGGCCAATGAAAACCATGATTTACAGACGAAAAGAAATGGTACAGCAGGAGAAGTGACTGTGACCACTGAGCAACTGAATGCCTGGTATCGATAAAACATTAAAAATCAATGGTTAAAAGTAGTCAGAAGAATAATTTCTACATTTAAATTTAAATTAACTTAATTTAAAAAAAAACAAACTTTTTTTTAAACATGAGCAGCTTTCTAGTTGTCTGGCTAGTATTCATTATATTTACCTCTGATGACCTCTCCTCCTGTGTGTGACTGGCTCTGTAGGAACGACAACAACACAGAGGGCTGGTACGTACAGTCCACGCAGGCCTGAACCGCCTGCTGCAGCACTGCATTGACTGGAGCTGGACCGAAGTGGTCCGGGAGCTGCTGCACCAGTTTTCGGTCCAGATGTGGGCCATAGTCACCGTGCTTGTTCACGTAGACGCAAACTGAAACGACACCAAGATGCTTAAACAGTGGAAAAAAATGAACCTAACGAAACATTTCTGCATTTTTTCTGTTTACTGTTGAATCAGGCTAATAGCAAGCAAACTCACATGTATTCCTGAGTACAAAAATCAGGGACAATCAGGGACAATACATATTAATAGACACTTTCGTGTAAATATGTAGGATTGTAGCGAGCAGCTGAAAAAGTTACGTACTATAGTTTTAAGACATCAGACTCGGTTGTGTCTATTATCCAGTTTACCTGTACAAACTACATTTGAGCCGTTGCTATGGTTGTTGTCTGCTGAGACGTGGCTGGAGCTCAGTCGGCTCTCTGGAGGTGGAGCTGTAACCGATGGTGTCCCCAGGGATTGTGCCACCCGAGGCTTCTTCTGAAGCAAAAAACAAACAAACCCTGTTTCATTAACTCTCTGTAACCTACAAAGGCTTCAAGTTAATTATATATTAAAGGTGTGTTTTAACTCTTTCACTGCTGCACACGAACCGCACTGCAGCAGCTTCCAACAGCAAAGCAGTTCTACTTATTTATCGTTAATAAACATCCACAAAAACTCCTCTCACACTCAAACGGTCCACCTCTAACCCCATCTCCTCTTTATCAAAATCATTTCTGCCATAATACCTTAAACAGAAACTGGCAGGGTCACTGGACCGCGGCATAACGGATTACAGCTCTTCTGACATCTCACCTTGCTCCTGGGCTTAGGTCCTCTCTTCTTGTGTGGTCTGGGGGCCAGTTGAGCCTCAGAGCCAGTTCTGGCAGGGCTCTGTGATGCTCCATTTACTGCTGCCGCCGCCGCAGCCTCAGCCGCTGCCTTCAACAAAGCGATCGTCTGGGATTTGGGACGACGACCTCGGACACCCTTGCGCACGGGGAGGGGTGGCAAGGGGTTGGGCAGTCGGTATGAAGTCTGCATGGAGGAGGAGGAGTTCGAAGAGGAGCGACGTGTAGTGAGGGAGGATGAAGTGGAAGAAACAGGAGCGAGGAGAGCACCCGGAAGGGTAACTAGAAGAGACAGAACATGGGAAAAATTAAAAAATATATTGTCATTCTTCTTAGAATCTACGTTACAGTGCATTGCACTAAAGATCATCAGAGAGGTCATAATATGACCATTAAGGCTGGGTTGTACAAACAAAGATTAATCTAATCTGTTAGTTCCCAAACTTTTTCTGGCAGGCCCCCCTTCTGAAGCTGAAAAAAGTTCATAATCTTAATCTTCATTTCAAGCTGGTTTAAAAGTTTGGTGCAACATAATTTAAAGTAAAACTATGATTTAATCAGGTCTAAAAATGAATCCTTGCTGGTGCAATGCAGCCTAGAAATCCACAAGATACACAGCACAAAACATCAACTCGCAGGCACACACAAGACATAATTAGATTTGCCTTCTGTCCACACACAGAGGCTTCAAACAAAGACCTGCAGAGAATCAACTTTGCTGTAGGTCCTTGAGATGAGGTTTGCATTACTAGAAATTTCACACATCAACACATCCTAAGGACAGTATTCATAGTGTTTGCTTGCTTTTTCCAAAAACAAAGAGGAAATTGGGCATGAGAGACAAAAGACGGAGGAAAACGAACAACTGAGCGGCCCTGCAAAGGAGATTTGTTTTGATTTTTCGGAGTCCTCTGAGATTGGCAGGCCTTTTGTATTTAGCCCCTCCCTACGCTGAAATCAGAGTCAAAAGTCACGTTCCCCAAGAGACCTGCCTGCTAGACAATTCCTCAAGCCTTCTGCTTCCAGCAACTCAGCTCAAATAGTGATTATGCTGATAGGATTTAAACCACATACAGAACTACATATTGGATTCTTGAGGCTGGTGTCAATTGGGAGTTTGAAAATCTGATAATGCAACAGCATATAGTACTGATGGAAGCACTGAAATCATTTCACCAAGACTTATATGGAAAACGATTTGAAATGGCATTGTGTCCTTTGTGATGTCAATGTTTTAATTGAAGCACAAAACAAATGTTGCATGCTTTGGTAGATGCTTGACAGGATTTACTGAGTTTTCTAAAGCATGGTAATCAAACACAATTTTAATGATGGTTAAATTTTAAATGTGTACTAATCGTTGGGACTTTTCCAGTGGCTTCTTTTGAAACCAGTAATAGCAGGCACAACTGTGAATAAGTTTTAAAATGATTAAGAATATAATAAAAGATATTAAAATTGTAAATTGTGTATTGTAAATAAAGTGTACTGAACTATAATAAATAAATTAGATGAAGCAGTATGAACCTATCCCTTTGTTACCAAAACTTTTCCAACCACTATCTATTTTATATAAATACAACACGAATTCAAACACTAACGTATCTGAGTGTTTTTTTAAATCAGTACTATGGTAGAATCAAACCATTTAAAGGCATTTTATTAGTCTGGGTTTAGATGTGTCAGAGTCCGATGATGGTCTTTATGTTGGTTTTCAGTGGCAGCATATTTTTTCCTGGCCTGGCATCGCTAGACTAAATCACAAACACGAATAGTCTTGAAAGTTCATTTTCACTTTCCAAGTGGCATTATCAGCCAGAGTCTAATGCCTCTGGATGCAGTCGGACAAACTTCAAACCAATCAGAGCGGCGAACCGTGTGACGTAGAGCTGAGTGACACGCGCAAGTTGGGACAGTGCTTTCAAGCAGGATAAAAATGGCAGCCTGGTCTCAAACTTTCTCAAATTACGACTAAACAGTTTGACAGTTTTTATCTGAGTTTTGTGAGCCGGTGCATTACGTTTGAAATGTGGATAGCACCTGTCAGTCGTTGTATCAAACCCCCACATAAGAAATAAATGGTTCTGATTGGCCCAACAAGATCCAGGGCTGATAGAAATCTGTTTGAACAGGACTGTGGACAAACGTATCTGCCAGAGCAAATGAAACATGAGCTCACAGATTTGTCTGATTGCCAAGTTATTTTTTTTTTTAATGTCTCATTTTAAAACTTGGATGAACCCAAGTTGGATGAATACTTTTTATAGGTGTTGTACAGTATCTGTGATAATATCTGTCTGGCTGGTCTAAGGGTCAGCTTCTATACAGTACACCGGTGTTAAAACCCTGTTGGGTTCAGGGTTTTGGAACACTGCTCATGTAATCATTCTGCCCCTCGTTCAAGTCTAGCTGAAGACCTTTCCAAATAAAACAAAAAAATGTCTCCAAAAGTGCTTGAAAAACATCTAGCAATCTGTTTGAAAGCGCCCTATGGATCCCACAGACACCCTCCAACTTAACGTTTTTGCACAGGAAAGAACATATTATTCCAAAATGCCAATCATCTTAGGTGTTAAAATAGAAAGAAAGTGACAATGAAGTGAGAAAAAGGCAATAACCATTGTTAGGAAGAAAAAAACAGTGGCACCATCACCCCCTTCTGGCTTCATTAGCTGTGAACGTGACTGAGCGTGACTCTGAGATATGATCTGAACGAAAGAGAGCAAAGCGGAGAGAGAAAGAATGATAACCATCTCCTATTTCAATACAAACGCGCTGCTTGGTGAGGGCAGGGGCCTGAGAGTGCATGTGGAGGCTCTCGGGGGGCCGAGGCTTTCATTAGAGCCTCCTTGACTGCGGCGATATGGAGAGACTATAGAAGGTTTACAGTATTCTCTGAGGGGCCAGCCGGGGCACCCCGAAAGCTGCTTAATTGGGAAATGAGTGAAAGTGGGCGTAGAATAGAGCAGTGTTTTGTTTCAGAGGGCGAGGGCTCAGACGCTCACCAGGAGCGGTCACACAAAGCGTGCTCTCAGAGGAGCGGCGATACCAACCTGCTCGCACAGTGGCACACTTATTCACACTGAGCTCCGAGTCATAAGCCCTACAAAGGCAGATCAAAATTTGTTTGCAGGGTACCAATCAGTATCAGCAGGTTTTAATTCACCGGAGGAAGTCTGAGTCGGGGGGCCTTCTCTGATCTTTCGCTGAAAATCTAATCCGTTCACGTTATGTGACAGCAGCTAAAGCAACACGTACGCTTTCCACGCCGGTGATTAATGTCATATTCCACTGTATATTAGTTTATCATCACATTTATTTAAAAAAGATTAATCACCTCTGCATTTTAACCACAACTTTCAAAGAAAATCTGCTTATAAATGCAATTCATTCCACACTGTCTGACAGTATCATATATTCTCTATCAGCTTCTTCAAGCTCTTAATATTCAAACCCAAGTCTCTGTGCTTTTTTATGGCTGCAGCATTTCATCAAGTGGATTTATTCATAAATGTCTTCAGTATCATTTTATACACTATTTCCACTAAATACAGCCTGACATATAGAGTGGTGAAGGAATGAGTCCTAAAACCTAGAAATTAGCATTTCTGCTCATCTTGGAGTCAATGACTTTTTGTTAGAAGCCTGAAATAAGGTCTGTGGTTAAACACAAGCTAAAGAGATTTTCACATCTTGTTCTACGGCCTAAATTTTATAAGGATATACCCCACTTGTGAATTTTGAAGCTCCCCGTGTCTGGGACTTTAAACGTCATCATTGCAAACACAAGTCACTTAGTTGAGGTGACCTTGAAGTCATGCAATGGTGGTGTGGTTCATTTACAGCCTGACATTAGCTTTTTACTTATAGGCTGGGCAATATATCAGTAATCTATCATATGGTGATACTGAATATCATCTTAGATTTTGGATTTTTGTTATATCGCGACATGACATAAGTGTTGTCTTTTCCTGATTTTAAAGGCTGCATTATAGAAAAATGATCTAATTTTCTGAACTTACCAAACTGGTCTAGCTGCTCTTATTTATTTTACTTTTACCCACTTAGTCATTACAGCCACATTACTAATGATTATTTATCACAAGTCTGGTTTATCAATTTGGTTAAAAAAAAAATTGTGATATTTGATTTTGTATTGCCACCCATTGGAGTACACAACATGTCATCAGTCACAACTAACGTGATCAATAAATATAATTATCAACCAATATGAAACTTTACTATCACAATAGATTTTTCAGCTATGTCAGCCTCTTTTTACTTCTGGTGATCACATTTACACTTTAAAAAGTCCTGGTGCTCATTTCTGAAGATTGTCTTGCTGAACAAAACATGTCAGTATCACAAACATTCACTGGACAATGCCAACTGCCTGGCTGACCTATTAAAAAAAACAACAAAAAAACAAAAACAGTGTGAACAATGTTCGGTTGCAAAGACTTAATGACTGAGCCACATTGGGAGGCTGCTTGTTGTGTATATTTTACATTTTTGCTGACTGCTTTATACAGAAAAACAATGACTTAATTTACAAACTTGTTGCAAATTAATTTTCATTTAAGGAATCTTTCAGTTCCTGGCAGCCACTGATTTCTAGCCATTTCTTTACTGTATGAAAATCACTAGTGACTAAGAGTGGGCAGATCGATCCCCAAAGTATTGATACCAATACAAAGCCTAACAATACTAGCAACAGTGGTATCATACAAAAAAAATGGATCCATCACGTTAAATAACGTCCCGACCACGTGAACATTCTTCTTAGTGCTGCAATATCTGCATCTCTGCTGCTGCTGTGTGTTTGTGCACTGTGATCACTCGTTTAATTAACAATTGTTTACCATTAAAATCCATCTCATGTTTAAACATGCATGTCATTATGTAATTAACAGAGAATAATGGAAAGAAATGCCCTTGTTTGGCAAATTATTTAGTAGTAATATATTCAAAGGTAGAATAGTAGTAAATTATGACATTGTTGCTCCCTTAAATGATAATAAATAACTGCTTTTAACAATGAAAAGCCTTGATATTGGTATTTATATCTGTACCTAGTATTATTTATCAGACCAAAACCAAATGTTGTAGTATTGCCCATCAGTAATAGTAACCAATGGTTGTCTGAGAGGACACATTCAAATTTTTAAAAACACAGCAGCATTGTTTGTACATTGTTTCTTCTGGTTAGATGTGATACACAATGTGATATTTGGCTAAAATATGCAACACCATTGAGTTAAACAAATCTATGATGTTGTACAAATCTAAAGGTGCATCATTCAGATTAACTGCAAACAAAACAACTAATTATTAGTCCTCACAAAAATGATTTTTAAAAATCCGTGGACAGCATTTCTAGCATGAACAGGGTGCAAACACAACAGAGACATATGGACCTGATCATGACTATATAATTCCAACTCGACCCGCTGACCTGTGAGCCGTAGCCCGAGGAAACGTGTGTGCATGTCAGCGGTGTGTGAGTGTATGTGCACGCATGAGAACGGGGTCGCTGAGAAGTGTGTCTGCTGTCTGGAGGGTGGGGGGAGGGGCTCCACAGAGTTGCCTCTCATCTAATTACAACACCCACCACCACCACCATTTACCCCACCCTCACATGCCTGCCGAGCACCCTCACAGCAAACAGTCCGTTCAGCCACACACACAGGCACGCACTCACACATGGACTGTACTTTAGAATGAATCTGAAGCAGAATGAAGGTGGTGAACTGCAGATTCAGGTGTGTGTGTGTGTGTGTGTGTGTGACTGTGTGACAGAGAAAGGAAGTAACTTAAACAGCTTCAGGGCACGAAGTTTAAACACAACAAGTCAACCAGCTTTAAAGAAAATCACTATTGTTCTACTGCGACTCGTGTGGATGTCCACCTTTGAACTGAGCCTACAACTTCACATAATAAAAAAAGACTTGTGCATTAAATTAGCGTACTTAAAATATCTGATATCCACTAATCCTTGCCTGAGCCCTTTGGCAAACTAATTCCTGATGCTTTACACACACAAAAAACACATGATCAAAAACACATGGAGCTCCAACTTTAATTACAGCCAACAATACTGTTAAATCTGCAGACTCTGACTAGCAATGGCCCCCAGTCTCTGCAGTCTTACAACGAATCTGAATGAATGCAAGTCAGTCCAGAAAGTCCTCATGCTGAACAAAGAAAACAGCAGCTTTAATCATTTACACCAGAGCAGGAGGCTGCTAGACTCGTGAGACAGCATGCAACTTTCATGTGAAGAGCAGATTTCACTTCCCATTTTTGTGTCTTACCAAAAACAACAAGACAAGCAAGTATGAGATTTTTTTTGGTAAATAATCTTACCTGGAAGAGAGTCACCACTCTAAACAAGACAGTACTTGTACTTCCTGAATTGAGCAGATCATTGACTGAAATGATTTGAATGTGTGCACTGATGTTTGTTTGTTACTTTTTAGGGAAGTTTCGGTGGAAATAAAACTTCCTAGGGCTGCAACTAAAAATTATTTCAATTGTCAATCAATCTGTGGATTTATTTCTCGATTAGTTGACTGTTTGGCCCATAAAATGTCAGAAAAAATGTGAAAAATGCCCATCAGTGTTTACCAAAATGTCTTGTTTTGTCAACAGTCCAAAGATATTCGTAAAGAAACCAGAAAACATTCACATTCAAGAATTGTGCTTTTTTTTGCTGCTCTTAAACTCTCATATTATAAAAAAAAAGCAACATAGGTAAATCCATGGAAAATATGAACCTTTAAAACACTATCCTTTAGCTTCAGTGGAAATGAAACTCTCTAGGGTTGTCCATTTTTTAATCAAATTCATTGATTGTTTGGTCTATAAAATGGCAAAAAAAAAGGTCCACAAATGTCTTGTTTTGTCCACAACCCAAAGATATTCTGTTTAATTCCATAAAGGAGGAAGGAAAATAGAAAATATTCACATTTAAGAAACTGGAATCAGCTAATTTTGACTTTTTTGCAGCTCTAAACCTCTCATATTATATAAAAAAGGAACAGATACTTCCACAGAAAATAAAGTCTCATCAAACATGTGACTGCACTTCACTTCTATTCAGTGCATCTTTTAGACCTAATCTTAAAACTTAACATGAATCTTTAAAAAACAAACCTTCAAACTCTCTTGGGCTGCAACTAACAATTATTTTCATTGTTGAATGTGATTATTTTCACAATTAATTGATTGTTAGGTGCATAAAGTGCCAGAAAATGGTGGAAAAATTATGTCCTCAAGTGTCTTGTTTTGTGCACAACCAAAAGCTTTAAAACTCTCACATGGGTACTTCCATAGAAAATACAGCACGTTTTGCTAGAAAAATGTGCCTGCACTTCACATCATAAACCTTTAAATCACAACCCTATAACAAATCAAATACTGGCAACTTAAACTGTGCCTTGCAAGAAGTTTGTCTTTCATTTATGAAGAAGAGCAACAGATAATGACTTGGTAAACATATCAAACTCACCAGGAAATCCCCACCAAAAAAGCAGAACTGCACTTCAACAGTTGTGGCTTTTGTAGTAGTAGCAGTAGTAGTAATCGCAGTAATGATGTCCGTAACAATACTCAGTACAGTCGCTTCCTGGTTCTCTCTTTCAAACTCTTTCTTCTTTCAGCTGGTGTTGATTTGTTTCCCCCTCTCTTGTCTTTTGTTTTCCTCTTCCTAACTTCTTTCTCTCTAAAATATTCTCCTCATCTGCACTTCATCGTCTGTTTTCTGTCTCTCAATCAGCTGCTTTCTCAGTTGTCTCCGTGTGCGTCTCTCACGTCTCTTTTCTCCCCGGCAGTAGTCCACAACAAAGCCCACGCTGCTGCTGCTGCTGCCTCTGCTTCTGCTTCTGGTGCTGGTTGAAGCTGCTGCAAAGCTTCCCTCCCAATGAATGAGCAGCAGGAGGAGTAAGAGGAGGAGGGGAGGGTGTTGAGATTTGCATAGGGGCTGTGCGAGGAGGGGTGGAGTGAGGGAAGGAAGAGTGGGTGGGTGTGTGGTGTGGGGTGGAGGGAGTTGAGCCCTTTATTCATGTTATCTGTAGGCCATATCGACAGTCTACATCAGTCACCTGCTCCTCTGCGAGCCTCTGGGGGGGAGGGGGAGTTGATGGGGGGGAGGGGGGGGTTAACGGTGGGGCTCCATAAGAGTGGGTGGGGGATGGGGGAGAGGGGTGGGGTGGTGGTGGTGATTGTGGTTGGGCGGGGGTAAAAGGTTAAACTGGATCAGAAGAGTCCTGATTGAAACGGGTGAAAAGGGGCAAACTCCTGGAGTTGGTGCACACATAAGCAAGCTTTCCCTCACCACACACACACACACACAACACACACACACACACACACACAAACACACACAGAGCTCTCCCGGCCCCCTCAGTGTAACCCTAGACTATTCAGACATTCCCTGGTGAAAGATGGCCAGGTCCAGCATCAGGAAACAGTTGCACAGTCGGATATCACCCTGGCTCTGGAACAATGTGGAGCAGAGCGGTCAGAGGAAGCTGCCTGGGAAAAGTCCCCTCAGTCAGTCTGAGATGTCTTAATCTGCCTCTGAGAACGCAATAAGCTAAGGTCATGATTCAAGACATAAATAAATTATTTGATTGTGTGAGATATGGCTTATAGATACACTATAATTACATGACATTATTCTTATATTCATTAAAGTCTATTCTTGTCAGGACACCCAGTGGAACATGATTTGTTTAGACTATAAGGGGCAAATCACACTAAATGTTGGTGATTTCAAAACAAAAGAGCAAAGAAGTTACACTAAAACACAGCTATAAATTGATATACAATATTTTTTGAAAAGAATGCACTGATATAATCATTTTATAGTGTTTTTTTAACATAAAAATCTCATAAAAGTATGTCAAAATTATGTCAAAATGCATGGCACCTTGTTTCTGTGCACAAGCAATTCTGCAGTTGATTGTTGAGTCTCATTCTCCGCTTATCAAATAAGTTTTGGGTTGGTGACTCCCAACTAGGGGTGTCGTGATTCTCCAAACCCACAATTCGATTTGACTTTCTATTTTATAATTTTCAATTTAAACATTTTTTAAAATATTGGGGGAGAGAGTGGGGAAGATGGGATGGTGGGAGGTGTAAGGTAGATATTTTAGAATAAGGCACATATTTCTTACACACTTCTTAATGTATATATTACTGTATTGTATATACATTTGTATTAGCGTTATATTATCACCTTTATATATTGTAGTAGAATGTATATATTTTTACTTATTTTCCGATTTCCTCGTATTATGATTCATCTATACTTTATATTTTTCTATTCTTGAATGGGAGCACCTGTAACCTGACCCACTTCCCCCAAGAGATCAACCCAAAGTTGATTTTTTTCAATCAACTTTATTGATTCTGATTCTGAGATGACTGCAGTAAAGAGCGGCAGGCACGAGTCGAACACACTGCCGATGCCGAGATCTCACAGCCTCGGTACATACGATCCACAAACTGAGCTGCTAGGCCACCAGTTTTAAAAGATTTTTTAGCGCTGACGGTTATGCTGTTGTTAAGATTATCTTGATTTGTAAAGATCAACAGATTATCGGCTTTATACCCTGACAACATTCATTTACATTTTAAAATTCTTTAAGGAAAAAAACAGTCTATATGGAATAAAGTGTGATATAATGGCTGGTAAACTCTGTGTCATCTTTGAAGTGCTGTTTTTTACTTCACACACGCCGCAAGTAGACTGGAGTGGAGAGAAAAAGCATCAGTTTTTTACCAAACTGTGACTGGCCAAAGTCTCCTGTAACGAGATTTTCAAAAGCCTGAAAACAGAGTCAAGAGGAGGAGCAGAAGTCTAGTTTTGTCTCAGACCACTTGAATTACATCAGGTTGAAAGGTTATTGTGGAATATTTGCCCACTGATGCCAAAAATAAACAGCCTACCACAGCTTTAAACAAGTATTTAGAAATTAAAAGCATGTCTGCAACTTAGTTTTTGACATATAAAATGTAAAGTGACAAAACATATTTTTTTTGCCTTAAATATTCTAAAACGACTTCCATGTGTCTGCATATTGTAAAATACAGACATGCTGTATTCTTCATGTATTATTCAGGAAGCTCTATTCTGCATTCTGACCTAATTTAATACCAACAAGCAAAGAGAAAGACGCATCAAACAAAATGTAAAAAAAAAAAAAAGAAAAAGAAACAACTAAATTTTGCATGATGATGAACACTCACTGTACAAAAAGGGAAATAATGTAACACCCAGTCTTGGCATCCCGTGCAGCATCTTGCCAAAAAAAAAAAAAAAGTGTGTATCAGGGTCACAACAGGACAATTCTGATGAAAGCTAATTAGAAATTTCAAATGTAGTCGTAATAATTACAGAGTCTCTCACTCCTTCTCTCACATGTACAGCTAATTATCGGCTCATTAACACCTCAGCTGAGCCCTACTTATTCACTTACTCGCATACAAACATTAGCTGTCTGCTGATTTACATTTTCCTTTCTTTTTTTTTACCCACACACACAAAAGCTAAATCTGTGCTAAATCTCTCTGCGGGCACCGACCGTGGGACGCTTTCACAAAGATGGACTTTAACCTAATGGTGAGATTTCACATAGACGTCTAAATTAATCAATAAGATTTCTAATAGCTGCACTATTGTTTGTAGGGCTTATTTGCCATGTAATTCTAGATAAATAAAGACTTAAAAAAATTTTTTTTAAAAAACACTGGTGACGGATTAACCACGTCAAACTGCTCAACTCTGTTCACTGCAGCAGAAAAAATTAGTCTTCTTGAGGAATTCAAAAGTTCCAGGGGATATTTTATGTGAAAATCCAGTGAAGAGTGTATCTGCACAAAGCAACTGTGCTAATCCTGTAGCATAACATCTCAGTGCACTGCAGACCTGTAGCAGAAGATGCTGTACTTCGGTTAATTCATCATCAGACTCACAATAGTCTCCAAAAACAGGTCACTGCGCTCTCTAAAAAAACTCTTCACTTCCTTATTGCTCGCTCCACAACTTGGTCAACAACCACAAATTATGAACCGTGTGTTCCTCTGTTACCATGGAAACGTGGGTCTGACGTGGGTTTTTAGGCTTAAAATAAGTCTGTCTTTATTCTTGTGAAACTATCAGTAGCTGTCAACTGCTAATCTAAGAGTAAAATTGAGACTGGCCCCAACACTACAGACCTGCGGAGGTGGAGGGTACATCCTGTGAGGCTGCAACGATTTTTTCATTATTAATTAAAGGGATGGAGTTAATGTCATTTTTTGGGCGAGGACACTTTGGCCTTTGATAAATACAAATTTATTGGGGCATTGCAGCTAAAATGTAGGGTACCAAGGGCGAACCAATGGTGCAATAACAATAACTAATAATTACATTGTAATAGGACAAAACAGTGTTAGCTGATAATCAGTCTGATCTGCCACCACCAGTAATCGATTCAAAAACACATTACTAGACTGTAAACCATTAATCAAACCAATAACTAACCTCAGTCAACATCAGACAACGTTTTCAACTAACAGTTACATCATGTTTCTGTAGCCAGGTGGTGACAAAACGTTGGAAACTACACAAAAACGGAACCTCCCTGTGCTCTTTGTGGAAAATATTAAGCCAAACTCCCTTTAGAAGCTATGACATATTAACATTCTTAGCAAAAACACATAACACCAGAAACACAAGATAAAAGGCATCATATGTCGACAGTCTTTCTTTTAAGGTCCAACCCAAACACACGCCGTGTGGGTACTTCGAGGTTTGGCTGTGATGCAATTCCTGCCCTGGGATTAATCTGCTGATTACTTTCACAATGAACTGACTGATTGTTTGGTTTGTAAAAAAGATGGAAATGGTGAGAAATGCCACCACAGTTACCAAAGCCCACAGTGACACTGTCACAATGATTGTTTTGTCCAACAAATAGTCCAACCTAAAAAATCTGCAAGCAGTATGCAACAATACTTAACAGCTGCACATCCAAAAATGAGCCCTGCAGTCTAAATAGCGAGTTGGAGCCACAGACTTAAAATTAAATAGGTTGAAATCATATTAAATATGCGGTCTATGGTAGAAGCCAGTTATTTCCCTGCCCCCCATCCTCCCCAGACTTGAGGAAGCTCAGGCAGACCACAGGAACACGGCAGGAGTGAAAGACGAGGGCAACATTGTAATTGTAAATGTAAAGCTAAGCCCGTTATCCTGAAAACAAAAGCCCACTGCTCTGAAAATACACACTCTGGACTTTGGTGACTGCCTGACCTACTGTCTGTCCAGACTCCATTAACATATTAATCAATTTTATTGTGATAAACATCTTCTCCTTTTAAACAATTTCTCATAAACAGACATTTAATCATTGAGCAAACATTCTGCATTAATTTGGATTCTAATTCATGTGTAACCGGCAAATAGCAACACAAGTTACAGGCACGAATAAAAATTTCAAAGGACACTGCAGCTGTAGCATTGTTGTCAGAGAAGCCAGTATTTTAACTTAACATGTGTCTTTAACCTCTGGTGACATATCATGGTCATTTTATGATTTTTTTACAGTATATATTACAAATATATTACAGATTTCACCATTAAATTAATAAAATAATTACACAGTAAATCTTCATATTCATGAAGCTGGAACCATTAAATGTTTTTTTCATAGAAAAATGACTTAAGTAATTATTAAAATACTGACAATGACAATTACTTTTCTGTTAAATAACTGATTAATCAACTAATTGTTTCACCTTTACTTCTATATACTGTTGGGTAGTTTAATTTATAACAAAACATCACATTTTATAAGCTCTTCATAGCTAGTTAACTAGCAAAACTAGTAACTAAATCTGTCAGATAAATGTAGTGAAGTTAGAGTAGAGACAAAAAGTGGCATGAAAAGACTCAGGTAAAGTACAAGCACCTCAAATCTGTCCTTAAACGGAGAGTTCACCCAAAAATCAAAAATCCGTATTTTTCCTCTGGCCTGTAGTGCTATTATACATCTAGATTATTTTTGTTGTGCGTTGCAGAGTTTTGGAGATATTGGCGGAAGAGATGTCTGCCTTCTGTCCAATATAATGGGACTAAATAGCACTCAGCTTGTGGTGCTCAAAGCACCAAAAATACACTTGAAAAAAAATAAACAGCAACGCCTCTTTCCAGAAATCATGACCTGGTTACTCAACATACTACAAAAACTGCTCAAAACAAGGTCTGTGGATTATCTTGTGTAACCGGGTCATGATTTATGGAAAGTGTAGTGTTGAATTTTTTTCAAATGCTCTGAGCACACAAGCCTAGTGCCGTTTAGTCCTATGATATTGGAGAGAAGGCAGACAGCGCTAAGGCAGATATCCAAAACAATCTACGATGGATAAATAGTGTGACAGGCCAGAGGAAAAATTTATTTTTCATTTTTTAGGGGGTGAACTGTCCCTTTAAGTACAGTGCTTAGGTAATTGCACTTAGTTTCATTCCACTAATACAAACCAGTCCAACATATCTTGGTGTAACTGGCCCCTGTTGAGGTCAAAATCAGATATAAGGATGTCACATCAGCCGCAGTGATCAGTGTTTGTCGGTCAGGACAGTTTTGTATGAAACTACAGCTGAACCAGACACGAACGTCTCTCTGGTGTTTCGACACATAAACACTGGACGGAAGCTGCAAACTTGAATGCTACACAGCCTGAGGAGGGAGAACATGCTCTGACAGACATATAACTGCTGTCATCCATCAACAACATGGAGGAAACCCCAAACACACACACACACACACACACATGCACACACACTTCCCATTAATCAGGCAGGTCGTTGGTCTGGGTTATTCAAAGCCACATGTTTCCTGACCAGTGGGCACCAACAACAGTGTAAAGAGGGGGGAACTGCAGGTTGGGAGCTAATGTAACGTAACAGCAAACATGATGATTGATATTTATTACACCTAGAAAAACCCCCAATCTCAGAATCACTGCAGAAGCATTTGTCAAAATGATTTTGATGGATGACAAATGTCTAAATATTCGCCAAAGAAACTAAACAGCTGAACCTCGAACAATAAGAGCTTCGGCATTAGTGCAAATCACATGGTGACATACTCCTGTAACCGCTGAGCATAATTACCATATAATTACATCCTGATTGATAATTAATAGTTCAGTACTGCCTTCACACTTTAATAATATCAACCAGAGCTCTAATTTGCTCAGATACGTACAGGGAATGTTGTGTCAAACGGAGGTTCAGGGGTGCCGTTGGGGGTCCATGGAGAAATTGGGAGTATGTAAAAACACACAGAAGGAAGCAGTATAATGTTTTTTGTTTTCTGAAGGGGCTGCAGACAAATTTACACCTCGGACAAACCTTAGAAAGGTTTCGAAAGGTTAGGGAAATGTTTTCAGACCAGTTTATCTCCTGCAAAATAAGTTCTAATATGTTTAAATCAAAATCACAGGCAGCACAAATATATTACACATAAACGAATATGAATCAAAAAGTTACATGGAAACAGCATGTGTTTTGTATGTGCCAGTGTAGCATTTGTTTTGGTGTTTTTACACTGAGGTGCTGTTGGAAATTTTACTCTTAAACTTTGCATTTTCATGTCTATTTTAAGTATAGTTTTTTTTCCCTTGCCTGTTTTTCTGCGGTTAAATAAAATGAATGGAAAAAAAAAAAATATATATATACATGTTTCAAATTGAAATAAAGACCAACACCACAATGGACAGAGCGCCCAGGTCTGAGAAGTGAAGCCAATGTGGAAAGTGCCTTAAACCTGCAGTGAGGACCGACATCACTGGTTGCAAAAAGGGGTACAATTGTGTGAAGTCTTATGAGAAAATGACTCTACTTCACATTTTATTTATGACCTCAGTAAACAGTTTCCTAATGAGTTTACGGTCTTACTTGCTTTCAAGTCTTCTGCTACACAGCATGATGTTTATGTTGTAAATTATCATCCTATTAATTATAAAATAGACAATAAAGGAGGGTCTGCTTTAAGGACTGACAGGTTATTCTCAGTGAGTTCATCCAGTGCGACACACAGGACTCACAAAACCAGGCATTCCCCATTATTCCGTGGATCAGGTTCACTCTCAAATCAGTACGCACCGTTTTGCTACGGTTTGCAGATTTAAAAATATGTTTACTCAAAACAGTGTGCAACGGTGTGTAACAGGCTATGATATAAACACCTGTTTTAAACAGACGGTGCAGTGCGCTTGCAATAGGGTGTTCAGTTGACTACCGTTGCAATTTGAAAATGTGTTTTTTTTGTTTTGTTGGGGCTGAACGCAGCCCTGTTGAACAGACCAGCCAAAACGAAGCACTGCCCAAGTTGCAGCACATCACCAACCACCTCCAAGCTCTCGTCGGTACTGTGCATGCTCTGGTTGCAAAAAAACAAAATGGAAACCCCCATAATTCTAAACTCAATGTTACGAAATGGTCCACAAACCATAATGTGTGATCAACAATCTCAAGAGGAAGCCCTTAAAGTCTTACAATAAAAAATCAATTTTTGATTTCAATATTTCAAAATTGTCATTTAAATGTGAAAAAATAAAGCAAGAACTACAGATTTTTTTTTTTAATAGTTCATTTGTTTGAATGACCATGAGCTGCATGTGAATTATTCTCGAGTTTATGGATAATTCTTGGAATAATTCATTGGAAAAAAGAGTCACTTGTAACAATTACAGCCTGTCAATTGGCTGTTTGTCAATTTTTTAAGATTAATTATTGACATCTGTGGTCAATAACAGCATTGGACTATCTTAAAATGAACAGAACTGACATTTTTAACATGGAAGTTTAAACATATATTTAGATTAATTTTAACATTTGACACTTTTCTCCTGTACCTGTCCTTACCTAGACAGATTGCTTTCTCAACTACATTAAACGACATTCAAAAAGATATAAGATTTATTTCTGAATGTATAAACACCCATTTATTTTACTCCAAATAATCTAAAACTATTTAAACCATTTTTTTTGCTACAATAGGTCACAGTAGGTCAGATATTAAAAATCTCATTTATTCAGAAAAAACTCCTCTGAAATGCAAAAAAACAGACTGAGAGAGTTCTCAGTTAAAGTAGAAGACGTGTGCAAACACAACACTATTCAGAGAATTATAACCTGAAATTTGTTGTTTCTGGGCATACAAGACTAAATCTGTATCTCTGTGGGAAAATCGGTGTTTGTTGTTTTGCTCCAACTGCCGAGCCGCTTTGTCACATCTTTCAAAAGGGCAACATGGAGCCAAAAACAGCCCAAACAATCACACATTAAGAAAACAGCCCGTGGTTATGTAAAGCAGAGGATTAATATATGAGAAAAAAGATCGGAAACTGGAATCGGTTCAAGCTGAATCTTCAGGGAACTCTGCAGAGTCAATGTGGAGGTCAGAGCTGCAGGTCACAACCCCAAAAACAAAGACTCAACACACAGAGGAGAAAAACCCACAAAGGAGGAGGCTCAAACCGACTCACTGCTTACTACAAATTTCCTCTACATTTTAACAAACTTATTTCAGTGAAAAGCAGTACTACAGACTTCGTAAATATTTCAGTAAATTCTACATTTTTAAATATATTACGGCTTGGTACTCGCTGAAATATTATTGCATAATTACCTACATGATGACACACAATTACACTATTATAAGAATAAAGGGACTAACACAACCACACCACTCATTACTACTTATATCTTGACACTACATAATTACTTTTGATAATTATTTCATAAGAATAAGCATTAAATGTACCCCAAAAATCATGAACACCTTTCCATTATTGATGACAATTATCAATCACACTGCCTTTAAAATATTGTCCATAACCTTATTTATAGATAGATAATAAGAATATTTCACAGCAGTAATTAGCCTTAGCCTTCATTAATTAGCCTAATTAGCCTAAACCCTTTCAGAGGTTTAATAGATATATGGCAGTAGAAAAACATCATGATTCCTGGAGGAGGAATTTAAATCTATATCAGTAAATATTCAAATAGTGAGTAGTCAGCTCTGTTGTTTCTCTGTTGTCTGTGGAAAGTAACAGTAAGTAAGTACATTGATTCAGGTAAAAATATTGAGGTATTTGTACTCACTTCAGAACATCCATTATATGTTCATATTTATGCCTCTACTCCATTACATTTTAGAGGGAAATATAGTTTTTTTTTCACTGCACTACATTTATTTCACAACTATATGTACTAGTTCTTATTCATTCATACTAATTAACATTAATTGGTTAGTAATTAGAACAGACATATAATCAACAAATGAATTATCATGTATAGATTAATCTATCCAGCGGTATATTAAAAAATTAAAATTAGCTGCAACATTAAAGTGTCAAGACTGCAGGTGCACACAGATGTTGAATGCTTCAATAGCTTCAGTCCAGCTGATCCGTAGTGAGAGGTGCATCAGTGTCTCGTTCCATTGTAATTTGGTGGGGATAGCGCTATTGAATATTGATAAACTTAACAAAATATGTATGGCTGAAACAGTTCCTCGACCAGATGCAGCATCAAGGTTTACCATCAGGACACTTTTAGATTTGGATAATTCCTTTGAAGATCATAAACAGGGATTATTTTACACCACATAATTAAAAAAAAAAAAACAAAAGGACCCAAATGCCTCTGGATTGTGCTGTCCATTATTGTCACAAGATGGGTGCATTCATGCACATATGCATGGTGTGTGGTGCTTCCAAATGGTAGAAAAAATCTGGACTGAGGTCATTTGAGCCCATTATGGGCCTGATATGGGCCTATCACAGATATACTGGTATCGGCATGTATGTATACTGTTACGCACTGATATGAAAATTTAAACAGAACATATGATGCAGAAAAATGTGCTTGGAGTGATTTAAATTTAGCATAAGTAGGTTTTTGCTCCCTGGCAGGTGTAGATGCTGAGAAGCTATTCTTTTTGTTTTACAACCTCAGCAATTGCTTGATACGCTTGATATGCTTGATGCTTGATAAGTACCAATGTTAATTTAGCAATTTATTTTATTTTTATTCATTCTTTGTTTCCCTGATGTTCATTGGTTAACAATTGGTTGACAATGTGCATGTTAAATTGTTTATGTTAAAAAAATATATAAATTCTTTAATGAAGTTCTTTTTAAAAAATAGCCCTCAGAGTACTTTTGCATAGTCATATTTGTGTAATATCGTGCATAATCCACATACTATTTTTATTCCAGCTCAAAAATCGGTATCAACATTGGCCTCAAAAATCCCATATCAGCAGGGCTCTATTGATATTTTACAGTGGATAATGAATGTTTATATTCCTTATTGTACTGTTGTATGCATACTGGGAAAAAGAATGGAAAATATATATGCAGGAACTACACAACATACTGTTGCACGGGCCTTTCTCAATACTCATGAACTGCAAAAGCCATAAATCAAACAGCTACAATAAACATAAATGGCTAAAGGACTTCTTCGACTTACTGTTGATGGAAAGTGCAGCCTCAACCATTATAGACTGTGATAAAGGGCAAGGTGCCCCATGAACTGTCATTAGTGAATATATGCATAATGTAATAATAACCTGACTATATGACTGATGATGTATTAAGAATTAAAATTCAATGGGACGTTCTGTGTAATGGGTAATTTTATTTTTAGTACATTAGTACCAAACACTGTTTATTGCTACTTTTACCTCAGTAAAACATCTGAGTACTTCTTCCCCACCAGCCACAGTTTACTACAGATGAAGTCAAATACAAGCAAGGAAGAAAATTCTGACCAACTGCTTGAGACACATGATGATCTCAGAGACATCGAGGCAGATTCAAGCAGCCCTGAACAAGGACCCTCTGTGTTGATAATGACTCTAATGAGTCTACGGCCGACAGAAATATGACACCCAGTTATCAAGGATCATTAAACACAGAACAATCAAGATGATTATCTGCCTCAAATACATTATTTCACTCTGAAGTCAACTCTACAACTCTGCTGATACGCCTGGTATGTTGAAGCAGATACACCAGAATCTGTGCTCTGCTGCCCTCTAGTGGTGAGAGTTGGATAATGTCATTTAAATATCTGAAATTCAACACCTGTCCACCATTTAAACAACAACTACCAGTTCAGTCAGTGGAATAAAACTTGTCCTCTATTGGCATGAATGTTACACATGAGCATCCTCTGACTGTTAAAGCTACTGTGGCATTAAAGAACCATATTCTGAATATTACATGAACCTCAATCTCAGTCTGTAAGAACCTGAGCAGTAATGTCCTTCTCTAATCATCACGGCATATTAAACATAATTATTTTAACAAATTAGACCTTTAATTATGTTTTTGTATTGAATTATGTAAATTGTTGCATCATGGCAATTAAAAATATCTTAATATGATCTAATTTATTACTTTATATCAAGGTATCAGTGCTTTTTCTGATACCAAATTTGTCAAACATCTGGAATTCATAATGTCGTGATTGCATGTTTACACAACGCACATCAATAAATAAATAAATAATCGCAGCATCACTCACAGAAGTTTCCGGGCGGCTGTAGGCTGTGTTTCGTCAGGGCACACCAGCCGACGGGGAAGATGTCTCTGGAGTCGAAGGGGCACCAGTAGTCGAAGGCGCCTCGCCAGCCGTCAAACATGACGAAAATCTCCTGACCTCTGACCTCTCCCACTGTGGCTGGACAAATCAGGTAGGGGTTCTTCCTGTCCACCGCCTCCAGCTTCATACCGGGCTGGAAGTAGTTCTTAGCAGGGCTGGGTGGTTCCTAAACACACACACACACACACAAGTAAAATAATATAGTACATTCACAGTATCTCTGTTTCAAGTTGAACTAATAGCTTTGTAACAGTTAACCAGGCATGTCAGGTCAATTATTTGTGCAATAATAATCTGTGATTGCCTTCCAGATTTTATGTCTGCAATAGATATAAAGATTTACTAATAATATCCTACATAATATGATTACAACCCCATATATTTGCAGTAAGTATAAGGCTGGAATTCCACTGAATTGTTCCAAATGTAAAATTAATGCAGGTACTGGGCTGCATCTACTTGCAGCAATGCAACAAAATGTGTTTACTCTGGAAGGGAAAATGTGCAAGTATCAGTACAGCAATTGGTCAACAGGTGTCAACAAATTCACTCTTCTGCGAGGAAAGCCTTCACTAGGAAGTGGATCGGGGTTGGTAATCCTCTTCGGAATTTTTTTATCTCCAAGGTTGTGCAAAAATAGAACAATATATCAATGGAAGGACTCGTCTTTTTCTGCAGAACTAGAGGAAAACATTGGGATATCTGGAAGTTACAGAGAGTCTGGATTTAAGTGGATAATAACTGCGGACAAATGGCTGAAATGGGGACATAAATTAGATCCATGTGTATGATAATTATCAAGTAATTTCAATTTCTCCATATTGTGTCTCTTTGATCTAAGTGCCATACCTCATTGTTTCTACTTCTTTTATGCACCATTCTAACATGGTTTATATGTACGCTTCTTGAGAAAAACTGAAGAGAATAAAAATGTTAAAAACTTGTGCAAGTCCTTCAACATGCTTACTAATGACCAAACATGATGTTAATTCCATTTATATTGAAACAAAACACTGCTTTCTCCACCTTTTTCTGTGAGAAATACTCCATATATTTACTGACATGCTGCTGTGTCTGATCCATAGATATACGAGTGGCTCCCCCTTGTGTCTGTGCTGATTACTACATTAATATTTTTAAATCAAGACTTATATTTGTATTATTATGATCGCAGACACAGCAGTAATAATCAGCTTTCAAATGTGTTCTTCATTTAAAAGCAGCAATGGAGCACAAATTCTCATTTGATTAGCCCACCTTGTTTTCATGGCTTTAACTGCAAAGTTAAGACTAAAACACACCACTGGCACAGTGACGTGGTGCAACACGTGACGTGCGTTGTGTGCCATCATGCCCACATGGAAACCCACAGCACACACCCCCACCCAGGACACTGGAATTGGGATATTTCTCAACCTCAGCATCTCTGACCCTCCATCTCTCCCCACAAACCAGCTCCTGTCTGTGCAGGAGAGCAGAGAAAACGTGGCCTGTGGAAGTGTCTCAGCTCTCAGTACTTTGTAGCTTCTAATGAACATATGTGGTTTCATGTTTAGTTTCTCTCCTGTGTCGCGTTTGTACTTTCAGGTTTCTGTTTTATTCAACCGTTTCGTCATGTTCGCTTTCAATTGATAGCCTCCATTTAAGGTCATCGTCTCATGCTGTTTTCACAAAACCAGAAGAAAACTTCAGTCAACTCAATATCGACAATAACAAGTTTGGTCACTTTCAGTTCAAAAGTAAGAAATATGAGTATTGGCCTTCAGTAGTTTCTCCTCCAGGTGTCGTTACCTTTTTAAAAGCAGAGGCGGGGGCCATCTCCGCCCCACTCAGCGTCCGCAGGAGGAACATGGGCCACGAGGAGGCGTTCATCCTGAAACCTGAACACAAGGTCAAAACACAACACAAGGTTAGATTTCTTCAAATGGAGACATGGGTCTTCAATATGATGATATAGAGTTTGTGACGATATAAATTGTTGTTTGATACTGTTTATACTGAGGTACCTGTACCTTTCATATTTATGGGTATATTATTAGGCCATTGTGGGCAATGTTGCAAATCAATGAGCAGGACTCATGTCAGTGTGACGGTGAGCCAGCGAGCACAACACCAGGACCATGATGCCATTAAATGGAATTCAGCCATCATTAATTTTATTATTTACACCTGTGCTTTTCCTAATGTGACATGTAAAAAAAGCCTTTGTCAATAAGCACAGTCTGATTATAAATCCCTCTGAAACACTACGTGGATTTAAAAGGGAGTCTTTTATTTTAAAATACACATGCTGCCTCTTTCAGTCCTAATTTTCATTAATTTTCCTTTTCTGAAGTGTTGGTCTATTTCATGAGAGCAAATATCTTAAAATGTACAATTGTGCAGGTTCCTACAAAAGGGAAATATTATGTGTTTAACATTTCTTTAATCAAACTTCTGTTAGCTTTACATTCTCCTCTAATTCTGGACTTTTCCCTGGAAGGCGTAAAAAGCTTTTATGCAAGAGAGACCCTGTGAGTGATTTGTCTCTCTACAATTGCAGGGAGGTCTTGCACTAAGGTGCTGAAAAACACAAAAGTGTGCACCACATGCACATTTTGGACTCACTACACATCTATCATATTTTGTGTAAGATATTAGTTTGACTCAATATCAAATATTTAAATATTTCACTTCACAAACTCAAGTCAAGTAAAAATAGATGCAGTAAATATCTCACCGCTGCCTGCACCAGTTTAGAGACACTCACCCAGCGGTGGCTGCAGCATGTCTCCGTTCCTCTCACATGTTCCTATTGGTTGGATGTCTAATGAGTCGACCAGTCTCCAAAAGTCGTTGGTGTTGTCGCTACCATCCAGACGCAGGCGTAGACGAGTACCCATCATGCCCATCACCGTCGCAATGCACACAGAGTTGGAGTTACGAGGGTCCCGTGCTTCAAGTTTCATGCCTGCTTTAAAGTCATTGGTGGGGGGGACTCTGGACTGCAGAGGGACACACAGAGGGACATTCAGTCACTGTCACAAATCACCAGACTTTAAAATAAACCTGTGACTAAGCAACGTGTATTTATAAAACATCAGAAACACGCTGGCTGTCTGGTTTTAAAGCTGCTAAAAGGAACTTTCACATTGTGTTGAATTTGGAGCCCCCTGTGGACAAAAGTGGTAGTGTTTCCACCATAATAACCACAAAATATAACGTCAAAATTAAAATTATTTAAATAGAATTTCCTCCTCCTCCCTTTTAACTGGCAAACTGCTATTCATTGTAACTCATAATAATGTAAACACCTGCTTGTTTCATCTGATTTCACAGAGGATCTGACCAGGTGGGAGACTTTAAGAACAGATACAGAAATTGCCGATCTTCTCACTGACGATCTCTTAAAATACCTTGTAGTAGCTTTAAATACAAGTAAAGAATATATATCTTGAAGGGACAGGTTAACCCTAAATCAAAAATAGAGATGCTGGTTTTGAATTTTCCAAATTTATTTTTTGGTGCTATGAGCACCATATCCAAAGTGTCATTTTGTCCCATTATACTGGACAGAAGCAGACATCACTACGGCTGATATCTCAAAAACTCTGCAAGTCACACCTAAACAATCTGAATGGAAAAACAGCGCTACAAGCCAGGGAAAAATATGCATTTTTTATTTTGGGGTGAACTGTCCCTTTAATTATCAGATACCTGTTTGAAGCAAGAAGGCGACGCTGCAGTCGAGGATGTTTCTCTCAGATAGTCTTCCCAACTGAATGGTTCTAACAACAAAAACAACACAAACAAACTTCTGATTACTGACAAGATTGTTCAAGGAGAGTGTGAGAAAAAAGTTGTCACAGTGAAGTGACAACTGGCCTAAAAAAAAACGGGTCTGGGTTCACAAAACATTATGGGGAGGAAAAAAACTTCTGAAGTGCCATTTTTGGTCTTAAAGGACCAGTGTGTCAGATTTAGTGCCATTAGCAGTGAGACTGCAGATTGCGGACACCTCGTCTTAAAACCCAAAACACCAAAGGCCATATCTAGACCCAGTGTTTGGTTTGTCTGTTCAGGGCTGCTGTACAAACATGATGGTGCAACATGGTGGCCTCCATGGAAGATGCCGTAGATATAAAGAGCTCATTGCAACGCCCGGGCCACACTGGCTGCATGTACTTGTGCCTCGCTGAACAGCTGTAGCTCTCGCGCCTGTGGGGGCCACACAGACGACGTTTCTGCTGCAGCGCTGCTCCTGCCAGCCTCATCTTTCTACTTGAATTTGCAGAGGAGTTTTTCAGAAAGCAGTGAGATTTTTTTTCCCTTCATTCAGAAAGAAAAGGGAGGGAGGGAGGGAGAAAAAGAAAAGAGAGAAAGAAAAAGAGAAAAGAGAGCACACACAAAAAATGCTGCCCCGCACAGGATTTAATGTCTGTGAAGTATTCTAAAGATATAGACACTGGAGCTGTAGTGAGAGGTGTCATGTTGCTGATATGTTGTTGATAGGACTGTCAACAGATCATTTTCACTGCATATTTTGGGTGACCACGCATGACACCCAGAAAAAATAGGTGATGCTGAATTTATAGATGAAGCGTGGCTGCAGCTGTGATACTGACATGAGCCACGCTGCTCATGCAGGCTGTGTGGCCCGGGCGTTAGGTAACAAAAACACATCATTTTCATTTTCAGCTGAAAATTAACCCAATCCCTTTGAATTCTGTACGACCTTGAAATTTTGTGTAATCACTGCAACTTTTCTGCAAATTTGACCAATCATCGTAGCTTTCTGCGAGCTCCACCAATCGTAGCACTTCCCTGCACAAACATCTTCCAGGTACGTCTCAATGAACAGACTTAATGCTTTATTATTTACTATTTTTTGTATTTTAATTAATTTGTCACAAGCACTTATAAAAACACAAAGTTTGTTAATGTTACTTTACGAATTTACGAATGCACTTTCATATTTGGTCATTTTGAGCTCCAAAAAGAATTTACTTCTTTGTGTAATACCCCCAGACAAACTTCTTCATGTACAATAGAGCACATTTTGTAAGTTTACTTAGACCACCCAGAACAGAGTGCAGTTTTATTCTCCCTGGTAAAAGTTGCATTTGGTTTTTAATGAATATTTAAAAAAAAAAATAACTGTCACTCGCTCCCTCAATGTCATTGCAAAAAATGCCTAAAAACAAAACACTGCCATGAAATCAGGCATCTGAGGTTACAGACAATAACCAAAAAAAGCTAAATCCTAGAGGGACTGGATTAAACACCAATGAAAACAAACTTATCTATATTATATTCCTTTTATTATTGTTAGTAGTAGTAGTAGTAGTAGTATGTCATATTCTGTCAATAAATCCTCACAGATCTTACACAATGGACTTTAAATGTGCGATAACTGATTTTTTTGGCAACTTGGGGGCAGCAGAAACAAGTTGTGAACACACCATATGACACGTCATCACCCTGTAAGTTGATAGGCTGAACCTCTTGGCAAACACTTGCTTATTTATGGATCCAGTAGTTACAGAGCAACCAAAGGATTAAGTTTGAGTTGTCTTTGTACCCTCCACAAATAATTCACTCTCTACCAACTCTCTCTCTGTAACCAAAACCTCAGCATTTTACTAAGACATTAGTAAGTAAATCATAAATATAGCAGAAATAAATTGTTTGGATGTACAATGGACTGCAGCTAGAGAGAAAAATGTTTATTTCATGCTTGTTTTGAAGGAATACACCAATAGGTAAGAGATGAGTGTAGTATTGGTAGAATTTGCAGGAAATGCACATCAATAACTCGCTAAAACCTTCTGAAGGCACAGTTCAACATGTAACCGTTAACCCAGCCCAGAAGATACAGAAGAAAAGATAAAATAGGTTACAGCTCACTGTTAACTGGCACAATAGCAGCTGAATCAAAAAAAAAAAAAAAAAAAGCTGTTAACTGAAGAACTTTTAACTCAGACAGTTAATGAAAGGATCAACAATAAAGAGGAGCAAGCCGGAGATCAGAGTTTCTCACCATTAGATTTGTCGAGGGCAGAGCCCGCTGTGATGCTGCTTCGTCTCTCCTTCTCCTCTTTTTGATCTGAAATCAAAAGATGATTGAACTGCTCATCAGGATATCGGAGCGACTGATATACAGACTGTAATTACTGTGCAAATGAAGGCATAAAACCTGCGACTGTAATAGTTCAAGGGAAAAATAGAGTAAAGCTCAAGCATACGAAATAAGAAAAAACTTTAATTATGTGGTAGGGAACGCCAGTGAGCATTTTGATCTTTGCGTGTTTGTTTGTGTGATCAAGTGAAGACATTCGGGAATCAGTCTCAGACAAGCAGGAACACAGCGCTGCGAAGGTCTGCCGTACCTCTGTGTGGTGTTCGGCCCATGATGAGCAGAGTTAACCGCGCTGCTGCAGAGGAGGTGAGACAGGCTTTTTACCTAAACAGACACTGAGGAGGAGACAGACACAGTGTGACAACTTCATACAGAATATACCAGAATGCACAGACCTACAGATTATTTTGATCCCCAAACAAAATTAAGAGATTCTGAGCTTTCATGCAAAATTCAATTGACTTTTGATCTCTG
Organism: Lutjanus argentimaculatus; assembly: GCA_034769285.1. Taxonomy (NCBI): domain Eukaryota; kingdom Metazoa; phylum Chordata; class Actinopteri; order Lutjaniformes; family Lutjanidae; genus Lutjanus; species Lutjanus argentimaculatus. The sequence continues at coordinate 32,857,225 of JAWZSL010000002.1, forward strand.
AGACCAAGGAGGTGGATCACATCACTCTCAGATCGTAACACCAGTTTTCTATGTGTCAAAGAATTGTTTTTAAAATACTGGTGATGGTTTATGAAGCACTGAATTTTAATCATTCTAATTTTAATTGAATTTCTAATCTGCTGCTCCATTATGAACCATCCAGACCAACACTCAATTTTCTTAAATCAGGTTTAAGATTTTTTCCATTGGCTACTGGATTTTATGAAATTATCCAGATTTTGTAATAATCTGTTATATTTTGTAATAAACTTTTACTTTATTTAGGATTACACCATTTTTAATAACACCATATTTTGTAATAATCATCATTATTTTGTAATAAATTTTCAATTCATTTTTGTACAATTATACATAAGGTGGTTAATACAAAATGAGTTGCAGGTTTTTTAATGAACTTGTAGTATAGTGCATTTTGTAATAATCACCATAAATGGAAGCCGTGATTAATCATATTATTCCATTTTTATCATAAAAAAGTGCCACATTTGTGCCACACAACTCCCACATTTTGGAATAACCCCACAATATATAATAATTTATTACAAAATTTGGGAAACTCATTATATATTGCGTTCAAGATGTTATATTACAAACTGTGACAGATTATTACAAAATGTGGGTGTTATTACATAATGAGGTGTTACAACAAGTAATATTTTTTCTGTTTTAAAAGTCTGGTGATACATTACGTTGTCAACACAACAAAAAAAGATACTAACTATGAATTGATCCAACTAACAATAAAGTATTATCTCCGTGACAAAAGCCACAGTTGTTGTCCAGAAGCGATTAAAACCACAATGAGCCGCACTGTTGAGCTGATGTTCCTTCATTACCACGAACACTTGAGTCAATCCCACATGGAACCATCCTGCTGCGGTAAATATACACTAGAGCACCAAATGTGTATTAATCCACAGCTGCAAATAGTCCCCAATGAACGCTCTATTTACTCCTGTTTGACTAACGCTTGCTAAAACCTACAGTGCCTCACTGTTTTAGAAAATTACTGACACTCTTTTATATATTTATAAGACATTTTTGGCTGAGGGAATGATTGGGTTTTGGGCACAGTGCTGCAGACCGGACAGGAAAGTCAGAAAGAATTAAGAGATGGACTGACATGTTGAGTTTTTGTTCTTTTTATGGGATTTGTTGACAGTAAGAAAAACAAGATCATCTCAAAAACCAAAGCCAATTTTGCATGGAAATGCTCTCTGTTGTTTTGTTGCAGTTTGTTGGCTTCAGATTTCAATCTGTACAAGGACAACAGTTATTTTCACCATTAATCAATCAATCGTTTAGTCTAAAAATGAAAAAAATGCTCATCACAATGTCCCAGAGCCCACAGTGAAATCCTCAAATTGCTTCTTTCGTCCAACCAACAGTCCAAAACCCCAAGACTCTGCATTTACTATCATAAAAGTCAAAAGAAAGCAGCAAATCCTTCCATTAAAGAAGCTGGAAACAGTAAATGTTTGACATTTTTGCTTGAAACAATAAATTTTCTTATGAACGACTAATCAACGATTGTTGCAGCTCATTCTGTAATTGTCACAGGCAATAGTTATTAACATTCTTCTGATTGCATTACCATAATTCTGTTATACCTAATCTGTTACTAACAACTTGGATATAAACACATATTCTATCATTTACTGAAACTTTGCACATCAAAAATGCAGCAGCAGTTATAAAAGATGCATTAGATCTAAATTAAGACATCTAATCCCATTAAATGTGCGTGATAAATAATTATGATACAGCAAAAACACTACGAACATGAGCCAAGCGTCCAACAAATGGTACGTGTTGTTATTTCACACGTCCATATGAACTCCTCTGGCCAAAAGGCTTGAGTTAGCAGCTTCGCAACAATACTAACACTCCCGAGGCACTCTGAAAATTAATAATAAAATTAGAAAAAATAAAATTGTTACCACTGTGTTTATGCAGAAAATCTGGCACAAACATCCAGCTTTACAAAAACTCTGAGGACAGTCTCTGTCCCTGTAAAGTCTGCACATAGTGATGCTCAAAATGAAGCAGAAAAATAATCCAAGCATCAAGAAAGCGATACATTCCAAAATAAATCCAGAAATTTGAAGGTTAAAATCTCTCCAAAAGCCAGGCAATGTCTCCTTCCCTTGTGTTTCAAACTTTTAGCATCTGCAATGTATTGTGGCCGTCCCTCCCTCTGAAGACCCCTCTGTCTCTGCAGCGAATCCCATTGAGTCACAAGGAGCCATAAAGATTCCAAGCTGCCATAAAAAGCCATTAAGACGTGTGGATGTGGGACGTCTGCTGGCCGACATGAAAAGGATTCCAGCCCTGCTCCTCGCCCAGCTCCAGGTTCACTGTTTGCACTGGTCTGTCTGCCTCGCTCAAGAGGGTCAGACAAAAACCCGCCCGGCAGACCAGGAAGCACTTAATTTTTACAGCCTCCATTTCCACTAAGGCAACCACTTATCTGGGATTAGTGTAACGTTCACCAACCTGAACAGTGAGAAGATCTGAAAAATGACCCAAGACCTTTTTTCAGCAGAGGCTGTAACTTTTTTCTCGACAGGAGGAGCTGTCAAAGTGTCACTGATCGGATCTTTTATCATGTGAAAAAATGGACTGAGTAAAACTTTGGCCTACAGAATATGGTTGATGTAGAAATATTGCACAAAGTCAGTGCTTTAAAGTGACATGAAGGTAAATAATCATTGGAGCATGTGAACTATTTTCTTACATGTCACTTTAAATAATTATTTTCTACACACCACAACTCACTCTAATTTATAGAGCTGCAACAATTAATTGATTAGTTGTTAAGTATTAAAATAATGACTAATTATTTTGATAATCAATTAATTGGGCTGAGTCTTTTTTTTTTTACAAAGGAAAAATTCAAAATTCTTTTACTTTAGCCTCTTAAATGTGAATATTTTCTGGCTTATTTACTCTTCTGTGACAGTAAATAGAATATCTTTGGGTTGTGGACTAAACACAACATTTGAGGACGTCATCTTGGGCTTTGGGAAACACTGATTGACATTTTTCACTATTTTCTGACATTTTAACATCCAATTGTTTAATTTAGAAAATAATTCAAAGATTAATTAATTGTCTTTCATACTTAATTTTGCTTATATTTTGTTCTTATTGCTTAGATTCTGTCATTTTTGTTGCTGATATTTTATCTCATGCCTGTCTTATAATTCTTTGCACATTTGTGTCTTAAATACAAATGCACCATTTGATATTGACACAATTGTAATTTTGTTGTGTTTGCACAATCACAATAAAGTTCTTGGATCTTTACTCAAATATTTCTTTACAACGGAAAAAAAAATACAACAATATTGTAATGCACATATTCAGTGTGCATTATTAAGTATTTTACTTATTATATATTATTTCATGTTCACAAAAATTTCCTGTGTTACAACACAAAGTATAAATTTCACCATGTTGTTACATGAAAGATCTTTTTCTGAGCATAATACAGTAAGACCTATTGATGCTAGGGCTGTGACAAATTATTGATTTTATTACAAAATCCAATAATCAGCAGATTAATAATTAATCAAGACTATAAAATGATCATCACAGTTGCAGCGTAATGAGGAAAATGATCATCACAAATTCCCAGAGCCAAAAGTGACGGCTTCAAATTTTGTTTTGTTTGTTTGTTTGTCTTGTGATTATCAATCCAGGACGGGAAGGAGCAGTAGCCAGTAGCCAGTAGCCACTACAATAAGGAATATAATAAGGACTACTTATTTATTCCCTGTATATCTTATATTTATATTGTGCAAATTGTTTTTACTTTTTTACTTGTGATATCCTGTGTGCTTTTTACCCTGTGTGCTGCTATCTAATGCTGCTGGAATCTTAATTTCCCTGAGGGAGTCTTCCCAAGGGATTAATAAAGTTCTAATCTAATCTAATCCAAACATCCAGAAAATATAAATTTCACAATGAAAAAAAAAACGAGAAAATCAGCAAATCCAGACATCAGAGGAGCTGGACGCAGCATGTCCTGTCTTTTTGTAAATGCTTGATCAATTGCTTAAATAATAACTGATTATCAATAAATCAGCAAATTGTTTCAGCACTGATAACGTTTGCATTGGTTTCTTTTACATGTTTTCAACACGTAAACATGTAATTTGTAATGACATGGTGCTTAAATGGTTGCTGCTTTTTGAATTTGAAATTTGAATCCACCCACTGTCTGTCTGGTGTGAGGCAAAGAAAAACAAAGAAAAGGGCCTAAACTTCTCAGAAGACACAAGATTATTTTGACCTTCAGTCATGAGGAGTAAAAAGAATATTAAAATATCAACAGAATCATCATGAATTTTACTTTGTTTAAATGTCTCCAAATCGCTTTTTTCCAGCAACCAGCAAGTTCAAAACCCAAAGATATTCAGTTACTATCACATAAGATAAGGAAAACAGCAAATATCAGCTGATTAACCAAAACAACAGAAACTATTTTGATGATCAAAAATGCCACATATTTGGTTCTACCGTCTACAATGTGAAGATCTGCTGCTTTCTTTGCTTTATGTGACTTGAAACTGAATATCTTTTGGTTCTGAATTGTTCTGAATACGTCACTATTTGCTCTGGGAAATTTCAAAGACATTCTGTAGAAACAAACAAAAGACAAATTAATTACTAATGAAAATAATTGTTAGTTGTAGTCCTGCAGCAAATTTAAGATCCATCAAGGATTAGTTAATTATCACATTTAAAACAGGAGAGCAGCAAATGTTTGGCATTCTTCCCTGACAAATGACTTAAAATGCTAATCATTTGATGATTGATGAATAAACCAATAGTTTTCTGCAGGTACTACATTACATTTGCAATTAATTTAACCCTCAACCTGCCGAACAAACATACAAGGACTACAGACTGTGGTCCCCAAGAATAAACCTCTATCATAGCATAACTTATTTCTTTTATAACATTATTAGTTGTGTAATTAATGTCACCTAATGAAACAAAAATATTGTTATTCATTTATTTATTATTATCCTCATAAAGTTACAGAGAATTTGCATATTGTGTAAAATGAAATTAGACAGAGCACATGGGGAAATCTGTCTGTCTCCTTCAAATGACTGACATTATCCTCCAGGACTCCTGTACATTGGACTTTTAAAAAGCACTAATTAAAAGAGTAAAAATTACATGAAGTCTTTAGGAACAAATTGATTGACAAAGTCATGAAAATTGGAATAATATAACAGAGCAGCTGTGAAATACAACAAAAAGTACACATTTAGGTTCTTTGAGTCAGTAAGATTAAGGTTAAACTGAATATCTTTTGGTTTTTAACTCTTCTGAATATATCACCATTGGCTCTGGGAAACTGTAAATACATATGATAGACTAATATAGATTAATCAATAATGAAAATAATGATTAGCTGCAGCCCTGAGTAGATTGAAAACCCATTAAAGATCGGTTGATTATCTAGTTTAAAACAGAGGAAAGCAGCAAATGTTTGGCACACTTCCTTGACAAATCACTTAAATGATAATCAATAGCTGCTGATTGATCAATCAGCCAATGGTTTCAACTGATTACTACTAGATTACATTTGTGATTAATTTAACCCTCATCCTACCAACAAACATGCCGGAATACAGAGTGGGCTCCCTCAGGAACCTGAGGAAAAAAACTGCTAGAAAAAACAACCATCATATCAAAATGTCAACTTATTTCTTTCTTAAAATATTATTAGTTATGTAATTTATGACATCTGAAGAAAAAACAATAGATTATTATTTTGCTAAGGAAACTTGCAGTTAATTTGCATATTGTGCAAAACAAAAATTGAGGAAAAATGCGGAAATCTGTGTCTGTGTCCCTTTAAAGTGATTGACAGGTCCCCCAGGATTCAAATACACTGGTTTAAAAAATTAAAACAGAAACAGGAAACAATGATCTGAAGTCTGACTGACTGACAAAGTCATTAAAAAATTGGAATGATGACATAAAGCACCTGTGAGATACGACAAACCTCCAAAGACCTCTGGTGTCTGTGGGGACACCAGGCAGGATTAAGGTTTAACTGAACATCTTTTGGTTTTGATACAATCTGACTACATCATCATTTGTTCTGGGAAATTGCAAAGAACTCTTATAGACGAATAAAGACAAAAAGGCAGATTAATCAATAATGAAAATGGTTAATTACAGCCTTGAGCAGATTGAGGGTCAAAGATTAGTCAGTCTAATTTAAAACAGAGCAGAAGTGCAAATGTTAACTTAAAATGATAATGATAATCATTTGATGATTTCTTAAATTGGAATAAAGCTGATGCTACATTACATTTGCAATTAATTTAACCCTCATCACCAACAAACATACAAGGACTACTGACGAGTAAACTGCTGTAAAGAACAACCATCTTATCAGAATGTAACTTATTTCATTTCTTATAAGATTATTATTTATGTACTGCAGTTAGGGCTGCTAAATTTTCTAAACTGATTATTAATCTGTCAGTTATTTTCTCAATTAATTGATCAGTTGTTTGGTTCATAAAATGTCATAAAATGGTGAAAAATCAGTCAATCAGTGTTTCCAAAAGCCCGAGATGACGTCCTCAAATGTCTCGCTTTGCCCACAACCCAAAGATATTCAGTTTACTGTCACAGAGGAGAAAAGAAACTAGAAAATATTCACATTTAAGAGGCTGAAATCAGAGAGCTTTGACATTTTTTCTCTTAAGAAAATTAGTCATAACCAATTAATCTATTAACAAAATGGTTGGAGATTACCTTGTACTACCGTACCTGCACTACTGGTTGTGGATAGTGTTTATTTATTTAAGTCCTTTTATTTAATTGTACATATTGTATCTTATTGTATTATTGTAAGTTCTTTTCTGTCTGTTCTTAAACTGACCTTGCACTGTACTGTGGAAGCTGCTGCTATCTCGTCATGCACCAAGTATGACGACAATAAAGGAAATTCAATCAGTTCAATTCAATTCAGATTAATTTGATAGTTAAACTAAATGGTTAACTGGTTTATTGCTGCAGCTCTATATGTAATTGATATCATCTGAAGAAAGAAAATTGATTATTTTTATTTTAGCAAAGTTTATTTGCATATTATGTAAAACTTAAATAGAGCAAGAGGAAATCTTCTGCACCTGTGTCTGTCTCTGTCAAAATTACCCCAGGACCTAAATACACTGATATTTTTTAAAAAAAACTACTGATTAAAAAAGAAACAGAAAACAAGAAAATTAAGTCACTGGGAACAAACTGATTGCCAAACGTCATGAAAAATTGGGTCAGGTTAGTTAAGACTGGGGTTAAAATAAATAATTTTAAGAAAACCAGTGAGTTTATTCGCTCTGAAGCACATCCTTCAGTGGGACCAGAGGAGGGGAGATAACCCTTTTTCAAGAACGTGATAATAATGAGATCAACCTACAAATCCAGGTTGAAAAGCATCCTCACAGCCTCCCCCTGCTGTTTTCTGTGTCAGGCAGGACAGTTTGGAGACAGGAGAGTATAAAAGGATCACATTACTGCTGAGAGGCTGAGGGGTGTGAGCCGCTGCAGGGCGTCACCTCCAGCTGGATGGTAACTTGTTAAGGATATTATTTCCTCTACAACAACTTTGATTACAGGATTTTTTTTTTTTTTTTTCCATGCAAACAGTTTTCTTCATACTAAAATCCAGGTTGTTGCATGCACCACACCTCTGGGCACGCGCGGCTGATTAAAAAAAAAGATCATTTCTGACTTTCATTTGCAGGGTTTAGAAAGCCTGAATCAGCAGAAGATAGAATTTAATTTGAAGAAAAGTCTGTGACGCATTTTCATTTGGTTTATGGTCACATTTAGTGGGCGGGACAGTGCTCATTATGCAGGCTAAACACCGCTAACGTTACGTTATACAGCAACTACAAGCTGCAGAATCGTGCCAAAGCCTTTCTTCTTCGGTCGCAGCGCAATCCTGTGCAGGAAGACGCCAGTAAACAGAAAGCAAAGGGGAAATCTGCAGAGTTCAATGTCGCTTCAGTAACGCAGCGCGCAGCTCCGCTCCTCCTGCCTGCACAGAATACAGTATAAACACGCTCTGCTGTCTGTCTGTCCCTCTGTCTCTGCAGGGACAAAGCTCGCGGCTTTTCATCGCAGCCCGCGGAACGAACGAGACAGAAAGCCGTCATTAGAGTAATAATGAGACATGAGCCGTACCAACCGTGTGAACAGGCTGTTTTGATGGGAGATTCCTCACTTTCTATCAGATGCAAGCCGCCATATTCGCTGCAGCTCCGCGCATGTCCACCGCGCAGTGCTGTAATTCATATTTTTCCACTGGAGGTTAAGAAAAAAAAAAAAAAAAAAAAAACAGAGACAGGGACAGAGGAGGGAAATTATTAATTAGTCTTCTCATTAAGACGGATATCGTGTCTTGTCTGGGTTTCATAATAAACTGCGCGTCGCGTGGAAACGAAAATTGAAAGTGTTTCCTGTTTGTCACGCAGGAGGATGAACACAGATGAGATGTAACCGCAGCTGCTGGAAGGACAGATTCATGTCAGTGGCTGCTAATGAGGGGGAAAAAAAAAAAAAACACATTTCCAAAACCCTTTAGTGATTTAAATCTTTGTAATAATACATTATGAACGAGACCAATTGAGGAAAACAATATTAGATATGTTGTTTTCCTCTTTTCTTATTGCTGGATTCATTGAGCATTAATGTTGGAAGAAGTACCCAAATTCTTATCCTTTTAAAAGCAGACTAATCAAACTACAGCTGATCAATGTTATCAGCCAATCACAGCCATATCTATCAATATCTGTATAAGCATAGGTTGTCCAATATGTACCTGTATGAATTTATTTTAACAGAACATAATAGAGGTTGTTTTTATTTATTCACTTTTGCAGCATTGATCCTTTGTTTCAATTCAAGTTTAATATATACATACAATAATATTTTGATCAATTTGTGTTTTTTTATTTATAATTATTGTGTATAAAGAATATCAGCCAATATACTGATATAACAATATCAGATTTTTTTTATACTCTATAATATCAGTGTAAACATCATTCAGGTTCAAGTTAAAATAATTAATCCTGCAAAGCCTGACAGATCAAATATTTACCAGAAAATAAATTTTTCAAAACGTCAGTGTTCATTGAACATTTTGACAAAATACAAACAACCTTTTTTCCTATATCATGTATATTTATGATATTTTGTATGTATCATATCTGATACACTGGCCATTTATGAAAATTAATCAATCACAATCATTTATATTTTAGAAACAATAACAAATATTGTTCCCATTGCTTTTGGAAACACTGGCACATTTCCACTGCTTTGGTTTCCCTTTTTTTCCCAAACAGGAACCTCTTTGTTTCACCCTGGGGTCAGCAAACAGCTTGGTCAATATAATCAATATAACATACAGATTATGATAGCCAAGGAATTGTTTTAGTGAAAATCAATTAAAAAAAGACAATTATTATAAGCGCTCACTTGCCAATAATTGTTTGCAACGTTCAAGTCATTATAATAAGAGCAGGATGCATGTATAAAAATGCACCCACTTTCCATTCATAATGTATTTTAAGATGACATTTCAATCTTTAATTACTTTATTTAATTGTGTGAATCAGTTTAACAGTGTATTTGTGATTGTGGCAGGCATAAAGCAGACTGCATCATGAATCTCAACAGAATAATGATTGAGGGTTTCACAGTTAAATTATCTTATATATCTGCTGTATCATATTTGATACACATACTTTCAACATGATTTAATGTAAATTAAGATACAAAATGAATGTAAGTAATTACTAGGTTGTTTAAATACTATACAGTCCTATTGAAATGTTAGTAAAAAATATAACTGCTGTTCTTGCAGTAGCTTTTTCAGAATTTGCAAAGATTTGCGTGCAAGTAGGTGAGGGCAGCCATGTTGGTTTTTGCACTCACAGACTGGCTGCTGCCTGCAGTGCACTGATGATCCACCAGAGGGCAGAAGACATGTCTTAGATTGCATAAAATAGGTGATTGTATTGATGTAGTAGAGGTCTTGGAGACTCGTGCATCAAATATGGTACAAATGGCATTACAAGAAATACAACTGTGTAAAAATAAGAACCACTGATATATCGGTCAACTGATACTATCAGCATATTATTGACTTATCACTCTGTATCTGTATCGCCATAAATATTGCCATCTTCCATTATGTTGGAGAGAAGATGGACATCTCTACGGCCAATATCACCAAAACTCTGCGTCTCACACCAAAACAATCTATATTGATACTAGCACCACAGGTAAGAGGAAAGTTTTGTTTTTTTTTTATTTGGAGGTGAACATGTTTGGTTTGTATAATCTTTATCTGCAAAATAACCAGTAGTTTAAAAAAGAAATATAGTTAGTAAAGGTATAAAATAACATTATTAAGTACTCAAGTAAAGTGCAGCACCTCAAATTCAGAGCTCTTGAGTAAATGTACTTTGCTACTTATCACAAATGCTGATCGTTACATAAACGAGGAGTTCCCAAACTTTTTTCATGTCAAGGATCCCCAGAATAGATACACATTACCCCCCAGTATGAGGGGATTTTGTCTTAAGGAATCTGCTCTGAGTATTTTTTTTTTTAATTATTTCTATATTTGAAGACAATAAAGTCTTCATAGTCAATAAATGATCAAACCAGGATCTGCAACCAGGATCACTGTAAAATACAATCAGTCATCAAACAGCCAACCCTGTTTCTTCCCTTGTTGTTCCAACTTCCAAAAAATGTGATCAGAGATTAAATATTTTATTCCTCCTTTTGCTGGGGACCCCCTGCAACATACTCATGGACCCTGTTGGTCCCTGGACCCCAGTTTGAAATCCACTGACCAATGGATTAGTCAGGAAATGTGGCTGAAAGTCTGTCCAAGCTCAAAAACTCAGTAACTATAACGGCTTAAAATGAAGAACCTCACACTTCTTTTCCAGTCGTGAAACTGTCACTGACAAAATGTGAAGTAGTTTCTTTCAAATCTCGATCTCTAAAAATTCAAACACTTTTCTCTCAAATAACAAATGTGGCATCAAACGTAGGTGAGAAAGTTTTTCTTTGGCAACGACTCTGACCAAATGTTCCACATTTTTATGAGTGCGGCTCTGCACTGAAGTTAAATATAAAATGTCACTCCATGTCGCTGATAAAAACCAACAGTGAAGATGAGTCAGGCCACACTGTCCCATCATCATATACGCCACGTTTGACAACTTAGTGGCACATTTGCTGACGTGTACTTAATTACAAATATGTTCTTGTACCTTAATGTAAATATTTTATGCTGCTTTATATTTTTCTTCTACTGCCTTCCAGACAAAGTTACCTTATCTGACAGCTACTTACTTTATCCTAAAAGATTTTAAAGCAAAATAAATGATAATCTTCTACATTATCATGCATTGTTAAAACGCAATCTATCCAACAACACAAAGTGCTTATATTACCTCCATCTCAAGCTACAGCATTAAATGGATCAGTAATGCAACCCATTTTAATAACATTATGAAAAGGCTCATTCTGTACGACAATTATGGGTAACACTTTTCAACAAATCTTATACTTCAGTAAAGCTTAACTAATTCATGACTTATGATAATTTAATGCATGAATTAATGTAGGACATCAAGAAACCCTGTTGCTCACCACGAACAAATCAAGTCACAATGACTTTATGTGATTAGGTCACACTTAACAGATCATCATTTGAGTAATCTTAATTAACAGCTACTTCATGCATTAATTGATATGCATCAGGTTAGCTGGATTTCAGTTACATAAAATTTCTACGAAAATAAGAAAGAACATTTTTATTGAGATTATTTTTTGTCTAGTGTTCATTATATTGTAGATGCAGTGGTCTGATATAGCAGTTTATCTTGTTTAATTTGCTGCTTTGCATTCATGCTGTCTTCAAACCCACATGCTAAAACAGTTAGCTGTGTCACAGCTGCTTGAGGTGGGAATAGTTGTAGCAGTTCATTAAAATGATGACAATTTCTGCATTGTGCGCCTGGAACACTTTGTAAACTCAAGGCAAAAAGAAGCACGAGTCAAACGTTGTCAGTTCTGGGTGCACAAAGCCTTCAGCCCAGGAGAAGCCATCTACATTTACCACAACTGTGACAGTGACTGAACCTTTATGTGACTCATGAACAATCAGGAATACAGTCCACACACACACAGAAACTTAAAGATTTAGTGGAAATAAGTGTTTTCGTTGCTCTGAATTGTTCACTTTATTCAAAACTGTTTATTCTTAATCCTTTAATAAAGTTAAGGTTCTTATATCAGCAAATGACCTCTCATTGTTACATCTTTCCTTAGGTTATCTTACAACTTACCCCAGTAATGGGGAAAGTTGTCTTTGTATTTGACATTAGCTCACATAATCTGTGATTGTGTAGTAGTAGACTTCCATTTGAGTTTTGGAGACAAATATGAGCACCATGTAGGCCTATTAAAGTCTGAGAGCTCTAACGTGAACATCCACTGAATTCATGATGCTTGGACAAAAGGTGCTACTGCCATCCCTGTGCTGCCCTACATAAATAAACTTTTATATAGCTGAAATCCAGCTAACTTGATGAGTATGTGAAGTAACTGTGAATATTTCACGACAAACACTGAAGGGGGGATGGGTCATGTGACTTCATGCCAACATGCAAAAACATGCTCATTATTTGTATCAAAAAGCCAAAATGGTAGAATACACAGGCCGTGATGTAAATATTGTTATTTTTTTCATGTTTAGTATGTTTTGGGGGATTTTGTTTGAGAAAATATTTTTTAAGGATGATTTTATATGTTCTTATTGAAAAATAATGAATTACATTTTCATCACTTCAGGCATTGAATGTCTGTATCCTGGCGGATACATTGCCCAGATGGGGCAATAAAACAGGGATTACCACCCAACTGAAACTTGTGTTTTGAGGCCTAAACTCTACAGATAATATAAATGATGTGATCGATAATATATATATGAAATATTGATTAATCTTTATTTTGCTCTTAAATGCGTATTATTGATTCATCCCCCAGTGTACATACTGTATTTTTGCACTGTCACTGATCAAAATGCTCAAAGTTCTTCGTGTTTGCTCAGCTTCTGTTGCCAACAGGATAGTGCCAGTGTAGGAGAATCACAGAGAAGATGGAAGACAGGAATAAGATGTTTTGTTGATAAATGTTAATATGCCTATTGAAAGTTTAGATTTGTTTCCAGTGTTCAAAGCATCTATGAATAACTATTGTTCCGTTTTTTTTTTTACTTTTTATGCAAAACAAGAAACTTGCTATATTATTGTTTATAAACTGTTTTAAAAGTTGGCACATTAAAACCTAAATAGGTAATGTATCTCGGGAGCTACAGAGTGTATAATTGGGAACTGATGGTCACATTTTGAAAATTGGAATTTTGTTATTTTAGCCTAGATATGTTAGAAAATAGCAATTAAGTAATTTTCCAAAGGGTTAGGTGTAAACTAATCACATAAAGTCATTGGGACTTGATTATCTGATACTGAGCAACAGGATTTCATGATATCCTGCATTAATTCATACATTCGATTATCATAAGTCATGGATTAGTTTAAGCATTACTAAAGTATATGATTTGTACCCTTTTTGTAAAGTGTTACTGAACTGTGCACTTTTTTAGTTCATGTATAGTTTTGATGGAGGACTGTTAGAAATGTTCCTCCACCAGTGAGTGTTTGACAGGGAAAACAAAAAGCAAAATGATGTATCTTCTGAACACATTAAATGTGAAAACATAATTATTATAATGACAGTTTTATGATAAAGTTGTCTGACAAGTTGTCCGACACAGGCTGGTGTGGAGGTCAAACACAGAACACATGACCCTTGGAGGAGGAAGGTGGTGTCTCGCAGCAGACTGTAGCTACAACAAAACATTTTATAACACCTGGTCATTATGAAACAGACCGCGGTGTGTGTGTGTGTGTGTGATTCCAATGAATTCACACTGATTTCGCCAATTAGTGCAGTCATGGAGGTGTAGGTGGGAGAGAGTGGAGACGAGCTGCAGGAAGATTTTTAATCACTGACACAACATGGACTGACCTAAAACAGGCAGGAAACAACACCATCAGGCAGCGACAGCGCGAAATCAGAGGGAGATTAATATCAGGAATATTTGAGGCTGAACAAAATTATGAGCTGGATTAGATTTCCATCCCAAAGTTTTATTTTATCACGGCTCATACTGAATGTAAAAACCACTGCTGGAACGCGCAGACGTCCGAGTTTCTATTGGCTGCGCGCTGCGTCGCTCACAGGAATGACGATTTTTGCTGCTATAACCAGCTGATGCTGAGGACGCTATGAACACGGAGCCTCTGAAGAACTGTTGACGGTACATGGATACCCCGTCATCGGCGGCGTTATGCCTGCGGATTCGGTCTCATCTCCCTCCAGAGATTGAGTGAGTAAAGGATATTTGGTCGTGTCACGACGCACAGGCAGGCCCGGGCTTTTCCCCCCTCCATCCTGTGTCGCTCCACATGATGTTTCTTCGTCTTCCCACATCATCATTTTCATGGGCATGATGCTGTGTGCCTCACAGATTGAGCTCTCTCACCTCGCACAGGCGACACATCACATCTGCAGGTAAAAGAGCTTCATTGGTTTGAATGGTCGCCAGGCTGAGGCGGATCATTTTTCCTCTTTTTTTTTTTTTTTTTTTTTTGTGTGTGTGTTTTTTGCGTGCGTGAAATGATCTCCAATTATGGGGTTTATGGGTAAACGCTATTTGTGGATGTTGTTGTGCAACACTGTCGTGAACACTGGTCCGTGAACTACGATATAATGTATGCACTGGCTGCTGTGTAGGCTGAGAAACGCGTGGACAGCGATGGAATGGTGGTGCGCTCCGCAACGCAGCGAAGAGAGAGACGCAGTTTCGATGCAGAGAGAGCAGCATTACTATCCCTTCTCTCTCTCTCACCTCTCTCTCTCTCTCACCACACACACACACACACACACACACACACACACACACACACACACACACACACGCCACAACCGTGCACGCTGGCGCACGCACCTGCCTATTAAATTCACACTCCCAAACTCACTCATTCCTGTGGTTTTCTGTGCATGCGGACGCCAACAGGCGTTTGTTGCAGGAGGAATGTCTGTCAATATTTTCAGCACTTTCACAGGGATGTTTCCACCTTATTTCCATTTACCAGCTGTTTGCCTGATGGCTGCAAGGAGACCCTGTGCTGTACCCTTTTTTTTTTTCAGGAACATCTTTCCTGGAGTACATGAAATAACGCAGCCTAGGTTGCTCCAGTCCAGTTGCAGGTTTGTGGGGTTTAATATGGATCTGATCACCCCCCAGTGGCAGCACCATATCCTTAAATGACTAGCCATGGATGGCCTCAGCATCCTCCTTACCTTACCACTGACTTCCCCTGGAAAGACTTAGCTGTGTGGAGTGAACACTGCATAGGAAAACGCCCACACAGGCACATGAGCCAAATCAACATTAAAGTGTTTTTTTGTGCACTGCTGAATAAATCAAGTGTTATACAAATGAAGTTGGACTGATACTGTGAGAAGCTTTGATGGTTCCAGTCCAATAGTGTTCGCATTACAAAAGAGGCATTTAATAACCGTGGTCAGTTTTTGGACGGGTGACAGCAGGAGATCTAAGCCTTTTGGATATAATTGTTCTCAGCCTTTTTTTTTTTCTTCCTTAAATAAAATTATTTATCATTGAGTGTGAATAAATGTAGAGAGTGTTCTTGGAAATTCGGGGGGAAGCAAAGTCAGGGCTAAATTAGCACAGGGGAAGAATCTCAGTTGTGAGAGTGTTAAATCATCACACATTTCAACCTATTCAGATCAACATCTTGAATGTGGGAGCAACAGAGAGCTGAAGATAATTATACACTGGGTACAACTGAGAGTGCAGCTGAGGCTGATGGGAATGTCCTTAGACGTGCAGGTATTTCCTCATATTCCGAAGCGTTGGGCTCAATTTTGACCTGATTATTAAAATTTGGGGATCACCAAAGTTATTACAGTTTATCCTGAGGATGTGAACGTTTGCTCATAGGCGAGACCAGGTCATTGTTTTGCAAGTCACAAGTAAGGCTCAAGTCTTTGCACTCAAGTCCAAACTCAAAACAGGCAAGTCTTGAGCCCTGAATTTTGATTTTCAAGTCCTAAACAAGTCATAATGTTAGTAACTAAGCATTAGCTTCCTAACTTTGTTTACAGTATATTAGCCTCAGCTTACCTTATTTGTGCAACAAATGTCGAACAAAGATATGAATTGTTGTTTCTCCATCTCTAATTTTCGACCTGCGCATTTTGCATACTTTTTTGTTGACCACTGCATAGTTTTTCATTTTTGTGTGCGAACTCTTGTGTTATCTCTGGAATAGTTTTTTCCGACTGGAGTTCAGAAATTTAACGTCTGTTACTCTTCTTTATATGTTTATTGGTAGGAACAGTGTATGTTAGTGAACACCGCTGTAAAAACACAAGAATAAACATGCTGTGTTATAGCAAAAATGCTAATCTTTTCTTCATGGTTCGCTCCTGCATCTTGTTTGGATACAGTCAGACTGGTTCAAAACAAAGTGGATCTGAGGAATTAAGTGTTGACTTGGTGAGAATGAATAGCTTTAACATTAATCGGTACATGAAACGAGGAGAAATGAATTTATGTCACACACTTTAAATAACATTCTTTTTAATCTTTGTGCTCGGAAGAAGGTTTCAAGTATTTTCAAGTCAAAAGGCTCAAGTCCAAGTGAATTCACAAGTAGAGATGTTACAATTTTTTCACTGCTAATACCGATTCCAATACCTGAACTTCACATATTGGCCGAAACTGAGTGTTAAAAGATAGAAATATATGTATGTTTGTTTTTTAAACAGCTACTAACAATGTATGGATGTGATTATATGATTGCTATCATTGTTGTATGGCCTGGCTTAGGTGCAAAACATGAAAAAGTACATACAGAGAATCACTCCCATAGAACATGTGCCAAGTTTAATCTAAAGTCATCAATTTTGTGACTCTAGTCTGACTTGAGTGTAAGTCATTGTCACTCGGGTCTACAACTCTGCTAATTAGCACAAACACACAGTACAGCTGATGGGAAAGTCAGTGGTTTCACTGTGATTCGCTGTGAGGGAAACATGAACGTCTGTAACAAAATGTCGTGGCAATCCATCCATTAGTTTTTTAAGATATTTCTCTAAAAAACACAAATGTCAACCTGCTGGTGGCACAAAAGGGAAAATCAGTCGGATAACCTGTCTATGAACCATGCATATTGGAACCAAAAATTGAGCCGACCCATCCAGTGGACGCTGAGATATTTCAGTGGATAAGTGAAAACCTGGCCGCTGGTGCTCGAGGAAAAGTCAGAGGATCACCAGATCCCTTAGGATTGATTCTCTTGACACCATGGTACCATATTATAGTTAAGTTACCCTTTATTCTTTATTGATCCTCATTGGCAAATTTGTACTCTACAATTAACCCATCTTAAGTGTTAGGCTAGAAAACCAGAGCCCCCGTAGGAAACATGCAAAAAAGGAGAGATCATGTGAACTCCAGATAGTTTGTTGTTTCAGGCAAGCCATCCAATGGTTGCGGAAACATTTCAGTATAAAACAAAAATGTCTCATGGTGCCTCGAGAGGAAAAGTCAGGAGATCACTAGTAGAAAAGATCCTCTGGGGGGGCCATTTAGTGTCTGTTCAAAACTTCACGACAATACACCCAATTGTTCTTGAGATATTTCAGTTTGGACTTAAGAGGTGGACCAACTGTCTGCCGGTGAACTACAAAGTTAAACGTGTTCAAAGCAGGTACGGCTTAACAGTGCTGCTAGCCGTTATACGTTAACTCTAAACCGTCACCTTGCAGCATCCTCCAGATTAAATGTGGCTGGTTGGAGTAGATTGGACAGGATGAATGTGTGGAAGTCATGCTTAAGTCATCCATGATTTAAATGTGTCCTGAAGGAAATGCCTTTCTGTGCATCTACATGTCCTAGTTAGCCACCATCTGTGCCAGGAATACCACCAGCATGCTACTGCCCGTGCAAGGAATGATGGGAAGTGGGACCTTGGAATGACCCTTCGACAACACCTAATAACATCTCGCTTTTGTCTCTGGTCCTCCAGGTACGACCGTGTGGAGGTTTGGATAGAAGTACGAGACAGACAACCTCGGGACATGGAATAAAAGGGATTCGGAGACAACTGAAACAACTTGAGTCAGATCCATAAATAAAACACACTGACATTTAACAAAAGGCTGGAAGCGAGCTGTAGAGTGAGGAGGAGCAGAGAAGCTGGAGTAGAAGAGGAGGGAAGATGGGGTGTGGTCAGACGCTCGCCGCCTTTCTCCTGGACTCTACAGTTCACTCCGTCAGCCGCCGGTCGAAGCAGGAGTCTCCTCGCTAGAACCCGAGCAGCTCGTTTCACCTGCTGGAGGAGCCCCCACCCTCGGTGATGTGATGAATAAGTTTGAAGTCCTTGGCATTGTGGGAGAAGGTGGGTGGTTTCACACAGTGGATTTTACTGCATGTTTGCAGAACGTGAGGACTGTACGTACTGTTGTGAACCTGCAACTCTGATCCTGATGATCAGGGATGCTGAGGTCGTATCCCGTGTGTTTTTTCACGGGAATTTTGGTGTTTTAGCAGCCTTAGGTGCATTTAACATCATACAGCTGAAACCTACACCCAACTTCTTTCTCCAGCATGCCCCCTTTAGAAGAGCGTAGCATTTTAGACACAACGCAGAAGGACTTTAAGGGCTTTGTGAGCCTGAAAGGTTGGAGAAGTTTCTTTTAGCATTGAGACTGTCCTCACAAGGAAAACAACAGCATTAGTCATTTGTTTACCATGTTTTCTCAAGTAGTTTCCAGGGCCTTTATTTACCTCAACTGCAGAGAGAACCAAGAATTTATCTGAAACAGGCTTATGTTAGACAGTTTTTTATTCCTTTATTTCCCTGTTTTATAAGTTTATTTGAGCAGTTTTTTAGTAAGAACCATCCCTGTTTCCCGATCTGCTCCCATTTTAATTTGCTGTTAATGCAAACTCAAAACATTCTTCATGTTTACCTGTTGTCTTGACAGTGTGCCTTTCCACAGCACTAATTTCATCAGTGCAATAACAGATTCAAGCCATATTTGTCACTCTGCTGTACAGATTTTTCTCTTCTCTGAAAGAAATACTGTTTCTATTCTACAATTATTTTGAGTTGCTTCCATTTTGCCTTCTTTTTCATGTGTGGTTAAGTTACCATTAGTCAAATTCAACACTTCCTGGATTAGTGTTTCACATTTAAAGCCCTCCAGCTGCTCAAAGGGCGTGATCCATCCCCTTACTGGTGGACTATTGCAGGACGTGTTATATTTTACAGACTGTAACTAAACCTCACTGAGAGAAAACAGCAGAGTAAAAGCAACTGGAATTATTTGATGAATTAAATAGTACGTTACAGGGAGAATGACTCTGTAGTGGGCTACTGGTGAAATTTGTTCTGTGGAAATTAGGATTGGATGATTGGACGAATATATCGTCTATCGAAGATGGGTTGAATCCATCGACGGTCGCCTTTTTGGGCCTATTTTTGGGGCGATATTTGTCATTTTATTTTGCGTAATGGTCTGCAGAGTAACAGCTGCTGCTCTGCGCCACGCTCTCATTCAGCCGCACAGTACACACCCACTCAGCCGGACCATGAGTGCCCTGAGCTGGGTGAGGAGTGAGAGATAAACAGCCTGCAGAATTAGACTCTTTACACTCTTTTCACTTGGTGAATTACGGATTTAATTCAACCAAACCAGAGTCAGTGGTTGTTGGAAGATTGGGCAGACTAACAAAAATGGTTTTGGTGAGTTTTACATGTTTTTCTGTTGAGTTTGAATGAAGTGAATTTTCCAAGGTTTAAACGAGCTAATTGAGCTCGTCTTAGTTCGGTAAGAGAGAGAGTTTAGAAGGTGTACGGTTTTTATTTTGTTTACTGGACATAGTGAACATATGCAGCATGTGTAATGTAGTGAACTCTCCCAGCTGAGACCCGAGAGGAGGGGAGGGGGACGAAGATATTGCCAATTGCCTATTGATGGCCTGACAACGGTCTTTTGGAAAATTTTAACATATTGCCCAAGTCTAGTGGAAATTCACAATATGGAGAATTCACCATGTAAGATATCAGAGTAGAGCTAATTCTTGTCTGTTCTCACCAGAAAAATAACCATATTCATTTTTAGGCAGCGACCTCTGGTGGCCGTTGTAATTATGAGGGAGCGGTATAAAGATCGAGAAAATCTGCATAGGGAGGAGGATGGTTCAGGTTTGTGTCCCTTGTGAAAACAAAAGTCAAAGCTCACTTATTCAAAGTTTTAAGTAATTTAAGTTACGTCACATACATGACTTAGTGACATGATGTTTTCCTGATATTATCTAAGTAGTTTTGTTGCTTAAATCTAATCATATTATGTCTGCTCCACATCGTTTACCGCATGTTAAACATCAGGTGATGTAGCCTCCTCAAGGTCCGATGCTGCCTATCACTTGAACTCTATAATGCTCTACAATGATCTTTTTGGGAATCATTGACAAGTGACATATTTTATGAATTAGGTATGAGAATGTGTCGGCTCGTTTCAGCATCCACCCCAAATGTTTTTTTTTGTTTTTTTTACCCAGCCTTTATTTGGAACCCCTTGCTATTATTTGAGAGTTTTGACAAGCTATTTTCCTACAATTTCCAGTAAATGTCAAGCAAAAAACTAGCCATGTTTATGTTTGCCTGACAAAGACCTCTAGAGGTGTGTGAATTATGGCTTTTGTCTGTCATTAAGAAGGTGGATGTAGCTTCATATTGGTATAGTGCTGCAAAACCTCAGAGGGAGGAAGCCAAGGTATATGGATGGGTCAAAAAAAGCATGTGACTTTAACATGAGAGACATTTCACAATTCTAGCCATCAGCCAGTTGTTTACCTTTAATCCTGTCCATGATTGCTCCCTAAGCATGACCAGATATTTCTGCATAAATCTCAGTCAAACATTAACCCAGAGCGGTGGCTTTTTATAGGTTGTTTTTTAGGGCAAATCACATCGATTAAGTTTAGAGGACGTATTGGATCTTTCAACAGATCTGAAAATATAAAAACTATATTAGGGGATATATGTTTTCACTGGATAGCGGTGACATTTAGTTTTTTATTAGGCTCATACCAATATTTTTCAGACTCTAATATATAAAAGGATTAAGTTTTTCTGATCTGAATTTTATTCCTCTCACAGTGAAACTTGGTAGAAAATATCTAAAATACTGAGGTCATGATAAGCCTCATTGTGCGCATGTTTGTGTGCGTCTGTGGTTCTCTGTGTATTTTCTGATAAATATAAAAGGCTGGTCATCTCTTGCTCCAGTGACAGCACTGATGGCTGGTCAGAAAATGAAATAAATGAGGATAAGATTTTAAGTCTAGCGGCAAATGACTTGCAAGTATTCGGCACACAGGTCCTTCACACATCAAAGCATGCAGAAATGATTTCTTTCAGTCGGCAGCGTCATTCAGAGCTGATTTCAGTGAGCTGGACTGACATGCATCCCTCGCTTCACTCTAATGTGAGAAGACAGACTAACCGAGTGTTTATTGTACTGTTGATAATTCTCAGTAGCTGTGATCTACATCAGTGCTTGTCAGCATACATTAATCAAAAAGTTAGATACACAAAGAACTGCAATTAAATGATAGAAAGTTTGCATTTGAAAGTTTTCTTTTTGTTAATGTTCCTCAGTGTTTTACCTAAGAAATTATGCTTTTTCTGTTTGACGTGTCAAATGATTCAAAGCAGGCCTCTCTCAGTATCTGTGAGCCTCAGTCACCCATTTGATGAACAAGAGTCCAGACAGAGTCATGAATCAGAGCAACACTTTGTTGTTGCAATTAGGAAAAAAAAAACAACCTTGCATCAGTTGTTGAATTTCAAAATTCAACCAGAATCTAATGAATGCATTTTCAGGTTTCCACAAAGTGTAACATTTAGTTTCTGCTCATGGTTAGATGAACACAAGAGAATTTTAAGCTTTTTATGGGTTTCTCACAGAAATACTCCTTGGGAGTCGCTTGTCTTCTCGCTGTTTACGCACACATTCTTGCACCTTTAAGTTATTATCAAAGAAAGATATATTGTCTAACGCCCTTCCTTATCTTTTGTACTGACGATTCAACCAAGAAGAACAACAAGTTTATGTCCAGTCAAGCCTCGGAGGGGACTGACTATTGTTGCGACGGCTCATTAGTCTGAAACCTCAATAGTCTGAAAAATGTCCCATTGGACCAAAAGCCCATTTGTCCGGGAAAAAAAAAATTGCTCCCAAGACCCATTGTTCCGAAAATAGACACTCTGACTCTCCTCTGAGCTTTCTGCCCTTAATATCTTACTGTATTTTGATGTACAGACATCAGGTGGTCTTCCTCAGGTGACCTTCGTCAAAGCAATAGTCAAATGACCTTCATCGTCGTAGACTTTTGCCGTCATTGGAACAATAATAAACAATAATAAACATAATAACATGTGGTTAACGCTGTGAAATGTTTGCAGTCTTTTTAGTTTTAGGCGCCAAAAATACTTGATTATGTTTAGGAAAAGATTGTGGTTTGAGTTAAAGTAAGGGATGTTAGTTATATGAAGCTACGTATGTAAGTTTGGAGCAAGGGCCTTTAGAGCAGGAGTTTGTTTTTGGGGTAATGGGCTGTCGGACAAATGGGCTTTCGTAAACTTGGACAACAATGGACTTTCAGAACCATGGCATGAATTTAAAATGCTCCAACCACCACTCACCAAACATTTTTATGGAGAAAATACTGTAAACATTTCTGAAGCACGCCTCACCAACATGCAAACTGTAATTTGCGACACAGGATCATGAAAATTTTACACATTTCAATAATCAAAACAGGCATATTTGTAATCCATGCAACAGCACGTGAGAGCTCAGGACAGAAGAACTCGGAAATTTATCTCAATTTGCGAGTGAAATTATTTGTGACAAAACTAGGCTGTAGCCATTTGTGATCTGTGTGCAAGCAGACCTCGCAAATGGCCTTTTCACATCATCACTGTATTTCTGTCATCTGTATCCAAAGATGAAAGAGTAAAAAGACTAGATCCTGAGGACCTTAACATAAATCAAGGATCCTGTCAGTATTCAACAGCTACAGCTATGTCAAGGCTTGTAGTGGGGAATGTTAACAAAAGTACTTGTTTTATCTTGTTTCAGCTTTTCACGTACAGTGCCTTCTAATAAAGATGCTAATACGACAGAGGCTAAGCAGGGGAAAGAGTGTGAACTCAGCTCTTTATTAGACCCAAGTTGTAAAAACCTTTAAATCCCAGAACAAACACCAGACCAGTATGGAAGAATTTCTGTGCCATCTGAGTTTGAATATGAATTTCTAAGATTGATATTATTCAGCATCAAAATCAGACTTTGAATTTTAAAAACCATCAAATTTCTAGCACTGAAATTTTTTTTTTGCCTCTGAATTTTTTGTTTGAATTTTATTTTATTGAAATAAATTCAGTGTAAAAAAAAATCGTCTCAAAATATTCAGTTTTTCAAAATTCAACATGTAAAGAAATTCAACACCCCAAAAAATTCAGTGTAAAAAAAAATCAACATCTCAAAAAAATTCAGTGTAAAAAAAAAAAAAAAATCAATTTCTAAAAAAAATTCAGTCTAAAAAAATTCAAAGTCAAAAAATTCAGTGTAAAAAAATTCAACGTCAAAAAATTCAGTGTAAAAAGAACCAGACTCAACATCCGGGTCACCAGGGAGAAGCAATCGATCCCTGTCTCAATTCAGCCAACGTCCAGCCCCCCCCCCCCCCCCCCCCCCCCGTCTTCTAAAATCCTGTGGGAAACACTGTGTCACCAGTTAACACTATCACGGTTTAATGTACTGTCAGTCGTCATACTCGCTGCCTCAGAACCGAAAGTAGCCCAGCTCACATACCATTAGCTAGTTACTAATGCAGTTTTCACGAACGCCACCTCATTAAAAGTTCATTGTAGATATTGTTCAATAAATCCGGTTAATGTGCAACGTGTCAAGTAATATCTATTACTAAATTTATTTTAAATTTTTAACACAAATGGCAAATAAAGTAAACAGACTCACCAAAGCACCATCACCTGCGTTTGTGGCCATGGCCAGACCGGTCTGTTCTACCCATAGATGGTCCTACCTGGGTGGGTGTCACATGACCAATGGAGCGTAACATGATTGGCTGGACGTTGGCTGAATTGAGACAGGGATCGATTGCTTCTCCCTGGTGACCCGGATGTTGAGTCTGGTTCTTTTTACACTGAATTTTTTGACGTGGAATTTTTTTACACTGAATTTTTTGACTTTGAATTTTTTTAGACTGATTTTTTTTTTAAATTGAATTTTTTTTACACTGAATTTTTTTGAGATGTTGATTTTTTTTTTACACTGAATTTTTTGGGGTGTTGAATTTCTTTACATGTTGAATTTTGAAAAACTGAATATTTTGAGACAACGATTTTTTTTACACTGAATTTATTTCAACAAAATAAAATTCAAACAAAAAATTCAGAGGCAAAAAAAATTTCAGTGCTAGAAATTTGATGGTTTTTAAAATTCAAAGTCTGATTTTGATGCTGAAAAATTTCAATCTTAGAAATTCATGTTCAAACTCAGATGGCACAGAAATACTTCCATAGACCAGGTGAAATGAAGTACATCCCCCCTGAGCCAACTAGGACATGATTCAGAGTATAAGGCTTGTGTCATCAACATGATTTCCGTTTGTAAATTAGCAACATGGCAAAGAGCTGCAGCTCAATTTTATCAATTCATAGATTAATTTGACTGTCATGCACAATATCTCTGATTTTGACAAACTCTGGAATAATGCACGTAACATTACGCTGACATGGCTGTCAGACACAGGTGTTCAGAGTTTTACAAAGCTTAGCAACATGATGCTTTAGGAGAAAATAAGGAGGAGTATTACGGAGATGATTTGTTTGTTCCTGCCTCGTTCCCCAGTTGAATAAAAAATTGAAACTGGTAGGCCTACAGGCACAACTGGGACTAGACGCTTAGTGTCTGAGATTAGCAGAGTTTATCTAAGCTTATTTTACTAAATGTGATTTGAATGGCAACAAAGGTAGTTTGGAAAGATTTGGAAAATAATTAACTTCGACCAATGCATGTCTGGCTGGCTAGAACATTATGTGCTTAGCAAAGACAGAAAGCCACAGGGACACTGTGTGGTGTGTGTGTGTGTGTGTTGGTTGTTAAAGGTATATGTATACGTGTGTGTTGAGTGTGTGGGAGAGTACGTATGCCTCCGCCTCACCTATTAACCGTTGTTTCTCTGGTGGTTCTCACCTACTGCTCTTGTTTTCTATGAACATGTTTGTTCGAGGTTTAGGAGGCTAAAACACAATTAAAGATGTTTAGTCTCACTTTTTTTTTAATCTTTTGTGTCTTTTCTGTCTCTCTGTTTCTCTGTCCAGGAGCTTATGGAGTGGTGCTTAAGTGCAGGCATAAGGTAAGACTGCACATCTCATTTCTGTAGCTCTGACTGTCATTTGTATGAAAATAATGACAACACTTTATTTGAAGGGGTGTGCATAAGATTGACATGACATTCTTATAACCATGACATTCCACCTGTCATGAATAGAAAGGAGTCTTTATGAATGTGTCATTAAGTGTCGTTTCAAAGCAATGTTGACATTGTTTGAGATGTCTTTGTTCTGACAACTTGACATTAATCGAGACAACATACCCTGTCAATGTCTTTGTCATGACAACTTGACATTATCAAACTTATGTTTTAATATTTCATTAAACTGTCATGCGTGGTTGTTTTTTTTTTGTCACTGGCCATCATTAGACCATTATAAGTGTGTCATAGAATTTTCCTTGACCTTGACTACAGTGATACATTATGACCTTGTCATAGAGATGCCATTAAGTATTATTACACTGTCAAAGGCTTTTTATAGCAGTGTTAGGAACAATTTCCTCGACCTTGAGTAAAGTGGTATATGTTGGACTTGTCATAGAGATGTCATGAAATGTTCATTGACAGGTTATGTTGTCTTAGTTAATGCCAAGATGTCATAACAGTGACATTTTTGTCTTGGTTAATGTCAGGTTGACATAACAAAGACATCTCAAATAATGTCAACTTTGCGTTAAAGATGGCATATTGACCAAACGGCACTTAATGAAAACAACCATAAAGATTCATAAAGACTCCTTCATGTTCACAACAGGCGTCGTGTCACGGTTATGACAGTGTCATGTCAGTCTTATGCCACCCCTTCAATTAGAGTGTTACCGTATGAGTAAGTGCTTAATATCTCAGAAAAATGCAATGACAACACAGACATTTGCATTACCTAGTAGTATAAAAATAAAAAGTCTGTGCCAAGATACTCTATAACCTCTTGCCTTCCTGACTGCCACAAGCAGATTTTAATTCATTGTAAATCAACATAATCAAAAATGGTAATTTATACACAGAAGCTGGGAAATACTGTCTACAATACACTGATGTCATCAGTCGCTTGCGGTGCAAACTCATAAACTTCAGTCACGTAGTACTGACCTACGCTCTCGCATGGTTTATGTATGTCACAGTGTATGCATGAATCTGAATGTTCTCTGAGAAAGGCTGGTGTATAATGTGGTTTCTAACCACGGCTCTTCAAAAAAGTGCTTAAATTTATGCCATTAATGTTCTTAGTATGCATGGAGGCAAGGCCTGCTGGAGTGACTCATCCAGTAGTGCCTATCATACGTGACTGCATGCTTCCCAGCTCATATATTGCTGTTGTATCTTCCTCTACACGCCGTTTCTTTGCAATATGTTTATCAAACAAAGGCGGTGCTTTCAACCTTTAAGCTAAACCACTGTGTGAAAACAAGTGACAATTAGGGGACAATGATAAACGCTAAAACAAAGTGGCACAAAGTAGAGTCAAAGCCAGCAGACGGGCTCACTCCACAGGCCTATTTATCTAAAGCTTCCTAATGTTAGCTAATATTAGCCACAATAAGCTACACTGGTCATATCAAAGTATGGCTTGTTTTTCAAAAAGTCAAGTTTGAATGAGGAAAGTTAACATGTAGGCCTAATTCTTTCAAATATATTTGAACACAAATGTGTAGTCTCTTCTGTGGTTCCTCCACTGCTTCTCTTTTTCTCAGTAACCAGCTAACCTTATCGTAAGGTTCTGCATTTTACAAGGTCAGCAAACTGATTTACCTTTATCAGCCATTTTTCCATTCACGGTGTTGAATCCAAAAGACTTCCATACATTTATTCTTGTCAAAACACAGCTCACCAGTTTTCTCAGCTTTCTGTTAGCAAAAAGAAAGAGGAGGGCAACAGGGCTCACAGGTCGGGTAGGGGCTGGGCGATATAGCTGAAAAATGAAATCACATTAAAATGTTTCGTTTCCATCAAAACTGATCATTTTTAAGGTCCTTTTTAATAAAGACTGTGAGAAAAAAGGTTGAATTTAACTACTTTATTTTGAATGCATGCATGCATACCTTGCAAAGTCATTGCTGTGATGAACTATATCATCTTTTCAGACTGAGTGTGATCACAGTGTCTGGGAATAAACACTGTCATACTGCAAAAGTGACGTATGACATTTTCAGCTCTGAACATAAGACATTAACTTAGTCCAGCCAATGCAATGATCAGACATACAGTATATTCACTTATTGATTTACAGTACAAGAACACTCGAAGCCAACTGTACAATAAACTCACCTGTATGCCAACAACACAGGATTTACAGTGCATGCACACTCAATTAAATCCAACAGCTCATTCACAAAATACACAGTTGTCAACCACAAATAAGAGAAACATTTAAGCTCTAACTCTAATATTAACAAACACAAATCCTTATTGACAGCAAGCTGTGATGTCATGTAGGCCTATTGAAAACACTGGAGGATGTTACATGCCTACATTAGATATAAAATAGTCTTACCCTTTTCAGTGCATTTATTCCTGGCTCTGATTTGTGCGGAATCATCGACAATATCACTGTCCAAAGTACTGGTCAGCTGAAGTACCTTGAAGCCTTTTTGCATCATATTAGGCCTCAGTTCATTTTTAATCCGGGACAAATGTTGTGCCAAAAAGTGATTGTCAGCCAAAAACTGATTGTATCGCCCAGGTTACTGTTTCACACCACCACCACCCCCTCATAAAAAAACAACAGTCACTTGGTGTGGCTCACGTTAGCAGTGCTAGCATCAGCAGCCTGCTCTCCCTGCAGGTTAACATGCACATGCCTGTGCTGAATGTGGATACACATCGCTCCAGTTGAGTTATTATATACCAGTTTATTCTGGCACAGCCTAAATATTCTATATTTTATAGATCAAAATGAGACGTCATCTGTCCCACCTGTTGTCAACTGTTGGTTAAAAACATCTGGCTGTAGCCCCGGCAAGTAGCAGGTGGCTGTGTAACATCAATGCAGTAGTTAACCAGCTTTGTACTTTTAAGAATATTAATGATTAGTTTAACTGCTGATTTAATTATAAGCTGGTAGCAACAGGCTGCTGTATTGAATTCAATGAGACTATCATTTGTAAAATAAGGAATGTGTTATTTCATCTTTAAAACATTACATAGTCTGACTTTCAGTAACTTTCGACTTAGAATTATAATAATTGTCATTATTTGTAATTGGAATTTTACTGTTTTGCTGCACAGATATAATATACAGTGGTAAAGCACTTACTAATTACTTACTATATACCTACATGTACCTGCTCAGTTACTTAAAAATACTGAAGCCATCAATGGCCTTTATGTGCTACTTGTTTAGATTGCTAATGCTGTATGTAAGCATAAGAAATAAATTGATTGTACTAAGAAATGGGCTGATATTTGGAAAATATGTCATGCATTTGGAGCCTTTTAATACCCTTCATTTTTAGGACAACATAAGATTATTCTAGGACTTCTAATCTGGTCCCAAGTTTCACTAAAAATTCATTTCAAACACACAACCTCTTCACTCATTTTAAATGCTGCATTAGTGGCAGCAGCTGACCAGACCACCTCTTAAACGACAACGTACCTGCTGAGGAGACTGAGACTTGGAAGCAGCAGAATAAATAGAACAGATTTGTGCATACAGTGAAACTGGCTCATTGAAACATTTTGCAGACTGGCTTGACATGATGTTTGGCATGTTGTCCATTTTGTGTGGAGTGTTGATGTTCTAGATAACAGGAACAAACTCTTCAGTACATGATGTGAATACACCTCAAAAAAAAAACAACAACTCAGAGGCTAAAAAACATCTTTAAATCCATCAGCAGTGTTATGAATGAAACACCAAACTGATCAGACAGGAATGGGGTTAATGGCAGATTACCGCAACTGTTATTACCACCTGCATTAAAGGCCTCATTAATTAAGTGATGTTAACTAAGAGTTTAATCTAAATGAAAGGTAATCCATCAACAATTATTTCCATTTTCATAAGTTATCCTAGGGTTGGGTATGACACATTTTGCTTATAAAATTAATTTAGCCAAATTTTGCGTGATGAAATTACAATGAAGTAAATTGGAGCAGACATCGGACGAGAAACAGTTTAGGAACTGTCTGTTCTTTTTTGCATTTTGATTTTTAATTTAATCCATGTTTATTTGCTGGTTTAGTTAACTTCACCAGCAGTACAACCAATGATGGTGAACATAATGCCAAATACATAACAAAGCAGCATAATAAATATTAGTGATAGTGATACATTAAACAGGATAAGAAATCAGGTCAAACTCCCAAAAAAATTCAGTGGTGAAAGTAATCCCAGACATATACATTTCAGATATTGGAGACCTAGGCCAGAAACATCTGCCGTTTTAAAGGAACATTATGTACGACTGGTGGTTGTTTTTTTTTTTTTTTTTTGCCAGTTTCAGAGAGCAGTTCACTTATAAATGCAGTCCATAAATATGGACAGCTGTACACATGCATTTGTTATGATGAACTTAAATCATGTATGATCAAAAACCAGAAAGTCAACAACATCTAGTAAGTGCAACAACATGAGACAAGCCAAGCCAGCTAAAATTATGCACAAGTCTTAAACGTTTTCTCCATAAAATAAGATCCAGTTTCACTGAAATCAGTGATGTTGGTGAAGCACTTGACGCTGCCCAGCCACCAAAGTGACATAGTGCGAGAACAGACGTACAGGGCGCAGACTGGGAATGACAGAGGCACAGTTCACCTTATTATAAGTCAGTGTAGCATCAAAATGATTTTGAAGCTGTTATTTTAAGGTTGACTAGTTACATAATGTCGCTTTAAGACAGTATGCTGTACTTCTGCCTGAATATATGACAGAAAGAGAAGAGCAGAGTCTGTCTTTTTTTAACTATGTGTAAAAAAGTAGAGTTGGAAATAGCAATTTAAGACAATTTTAGTTGGGCCTTTACTGGAAGGAAACTATAGTAAGCTATAGCATACTATAGCCCCAGCACAAAATAGCCATTTCCACATTTAGTACTGCTGAAAGTATAATCCCATACATTATCAGCTATAACTAATTCCATCAGACATCTTTAAAAGTCGTGTCAAATCAAATTTGATCCTAAGTTCATAATGTGACATTGACCTGGATTCAGAATTGTTACAAAAGTTTATTTAAAAAACAGATTTGTCTTGAATACTTGAAATTAGTTTTAATTTCCTACATAGATAAATAATTGTTGTATTTTCATCTTTATTACAAAGAGAACTATCCTGTTCAGTTCTAGTATCTTTTTAGGACAAGAACTTTAAATTAAGATAAAGATTAAATACATTTTTTTAAACCTGCAAAATGTAGTCTTAGGTCACAGGACCTTTTCTCAGCCCAGAGTGGGCCCTTCAGGTATTCCTTTAAAGGGTCAGTCTGTTGATGACGTTGTGACATATAAACCCCCGAGGTTGAAGGAAGGAGTGGGAGAGCATCAGAACTCTATACATCACAGCTTTTTGCTAACAGCTGAGTGGCCTTTTCCATTGAAAAACCCAGGAAGGAATCTAGATGGAGTCGCCCTTTCAGGCTGCATACGGCCCAACAACCGTCAACCCTGTGTGTAGCCTAAACTCAAGGCAAAAAAAGGCCCATAAAGCACTCGCCACACCACTCACTGCTGCTCAGACAGCTTATTTCTTTGACTGCAGTAATAATCACACAGTACACAGTAACAATCGAAGGCGACTCAAACTGTGTATCAATATTTCTGTCAACTCAGACCTTCACTCATGTGGATTATGGTGGCTGAAAAGTAACAGAACAATGTTCAGAGAGACTTCAGAAAATCAACCTATGAAAATCAAACTGAGGGGGAACATGTGGAAATTATGAGTGGATATTTTACTGCAAGAGCAGATACTGACAGGAAAAGCTACATTTTCTGATTATGTTGATAAAAAAAATTATGAAACAAACTTTTCTGATGCAAATTAGTTGAATTGGATATATAAATGTCATTTCTTGGAGACAATGTTGATTTGGGTCCCTGGCCACAGGCTGCACTGTAAGTGCCCATTTATTTATCAACCAAAAAATTTGTATCATTAACAATGATTAGTAACACACAAATGAATTTTTTTTTTCAAATCAAGTTAAGTTAAATGAACACAATTGATTTAAGTCAACATTTCCAATTTTCCATCTCAATATATCTCAATACTTTGCTTTACCTGCTCTTTAACAACCTAAAAATACCTAACCTAAAAAAAGAAAATATAATTTTGTCTGACATTAATCTTAACCTTCTCTACACGTCACTAAGAGAAAATGGCCGCTCAACTGCAGGGAGAAAATCTAGAAAAGACGTGGATGTCGTGACGTTTACCATGTAATACTATGAGAAACATAATTGATAATCTCTCTGAAATAAGAAGAGCAGGTTTAGAGAACAGGGTGTAAATTCAAGTTCCATTCAAATCCACAAAAATAGACTGCCATCACTTAAAAGGATAGTTCACTGAAAAATTTCAGTCATTATCTACTCACCCTCATGCCAATCGAAGGTCAAGTTTAGTTTATTAGTCCTCAAAACACTGCTGGAGTTTCACAGGAAAACAGCATTGCAGAATCTCCCAAACAATGGAGGTGAATGGTGACCAGTTGTCAAACATGAAAAAGCAACAGAATAAAAACATAAAATGCCTCCATCCTGCTTGTCTGGTGTAATCCAGGTCTCCTGAAGCCCCAACATGCAAAGTTGACTAAAAAATTGTTATTTACACCATGTTTTTAGTCTGAATCTTCAATGTCAATCTTTAGCTTGGAGCCACGTTCACATGCACACACACACTGTCTGAACTGGGTGTGTGTGGTGTGACAGTGTGCAAACGGCATGTCAGGATTTAAGGAGACTTGGATTATGGCAGGGAAGCAGCAAGGACGCATTTTATGTTTGTTTTTGTTTTTTTTCCAGTTGTTTTTTACCTTTGAATACTGGTCACCATTCACCTCCATTGTTTGTGAGATTCGGCAACACTATTTTCATGTGAAACTCCAGCAGTGGTTAGCAGACAAACAAAAATAAACTCTTCCTTCAATCTGCATGAGGGTCAGTAGATAATGACTGAATTTTCATTTTTGGTTTCGAACTATCCCTTTAAGTAGAAAACTGAATGGGACTCATTACATTAACATTAAAAAAATTACATCACAACTGAAATACACTTTTTACAGTGTACTAAAAAACTTCTTGTGCAGCATTGACTCTTATACAGATAGACCCACACTGGAAATCTGCTACTCTGCTAAACTGAATCAAACTGAGCCACATTAGTGTAACACAGTGAGCTACATTAATCATAATGTTCTGTAGTAAAGATTCACCTGTGTGGATAAAGCAACAAGTTATGCTTTTACTGTATAGAATTAAATATTTTTAGCCTGATTTTATATAATTCCTTCTGTCAGCACATTTATGAGTATAATAGATTTGTTAAAAACACCTCAGTCCACACAGAGGGAGGAGGATGGCTGTGGGAGGAGTGACAGTCGCAGCAGAGTCAACAAGAGAGGACAGAGTCAGAGATGGAGAGACATTTTTAAATGTTTAATTGCTGCTGCTGCTGCTGCCTTAATGCTTTTCTCAGAGAGGATTTACATAAACAAAGAGTGAATTTTATTTCATTTTTGGTCATCATTATTGTTTCCTGTGCTAAACTTTAAGTGAAAAGTGATCTATGTTGTGTTTCTGAATTTAAAACAGGTTGCTTCATTATGGAGTTCTGTGAGTGCTCAACGTTTGCCCCGTGGTCCCGTTTCTTATACATGCCGTTTGTGCATGTTTCTTTCATTTTGCGCCCTACATTTATCCATTGACCAGGAAGTTCTCTCAACGCTACACTTCATGAAAATTTTACAAGACTCATAAATTATATACATTGGGAGAAATTCTAAATATGCAAACGCTTGCATTCTTTCTGCAGCCATGAACGAAATGACATGGTAAGCAGAACAGGGTGGTTAGGGAGGAAGTTGCAACCCAGCAGAGGCAGATAAAAGCTAAACTCTTGGACAGCAATCTGCAATACTGTGACTGTGTGTGAAGGTGGAAATATGTTTCTCCCTTGTCTCTCCTTTCAAAGATGTCTGTTTATAATGTGATGGACACTTAAGTATTTGTGCTCTGAATGAGGACTTTGTTAGCTAAAGTTAAATGCTGCATTTGTGAGACATATGTTTGTCTATCAACCCATATAGAAAACATATATGTACATTTAACTAAATGTTTGTATCTTTTGTCTGAAAGGTGTATGACAATCCAAAGCTTCTCAGTAAATTTGTGTAATATGAAAGTTATTTGATTTGGGAACTTATAACGTGAAACGGATAATGCTGAAGAGGTATGCATTGTCAGGAATTCCTGATTAACATAAGGCATCATCCCAATTATCATAAGCCGTCAGACAAAGAAAAAAAAAATAGAACTATTAATTTATGTTTTCAAGTGTTTTGCAGTCTGCATAAGCCATAACTCCATTTTGCTGGTAACGCCGGAGGGTTAGACTAATACCTGGAACAATCATCCAGCAAGGTTCGCAGTGGAAATATTGTTCACCACTCCAGTAAATATGATAAACCTTAGAATACGACCTGGCAACGGGAGAAATTTCTTGTCCACCCAGCTCACTTACAGCTCACAGCTTACTTAGAAAAAAATATGAACTGTAGTCTGTGGTGAGAGACAAATAATTAACATAATTTTACAAGTCAAGAAAGTCCCAGTCAGGTTTGTCGTAGTTAAGTTTAATTTTGTGTTAAAGTCCTCAGTGAACTACATCTCTCGTCTCATACAAAATACATACGTCATCAACACCAACATCGCTGTCCCTTGTGACGTTATCCAGATGCCTTTTAGCCACCACTCGTCCTTTTATCAGCCGGGAAGAGAAAGAAGGAGCACGACCCATTGCTTGTGTGACTACAACCCAGTACAAAATCCCACAGTAGGCGTAATAGTAGCTTCAGTGGCTAATGTTAGCTTTTGGAAGGAGAAAGTCATGACGTCACATAAACAGCCACTGGGTGTGTAGTCTTTTTAATTACATTTCTTCACTGTATTTTCCTTCAACAGTTTTACAACAAACAATGACTTTCTTGACTTTAATTATCCTTTAAATTGACAAACAAGATCAAGAAATTTGTGGGAGGGATTTTGCCTCCCTGTTCTCCCGCTGTTAACTCCTTGTGCCGCTTAACCTAGGATGATTTCTCTTTCTTCAGCTGCATATCAGCCATCAAAGTTGTCATATTCTCTAAACACATTCAAAGAAAAGTTACTCATTCTTGTAATTAAACGTTAGCTTGTTAACGTGTTGCAATAAATTGTAGGCTAAACGGAGGCTGTGACTGCGTCCCTGTTACTATGGTTACTCATTCCAGCTCATTACTTTAGATGACTGAGCTGAAAGTTTCACTAGAACGAGTGTAGGTGTCCGTTATCGTGACCCTGCAGCCAATCAGAATCATCGAGTATTCCTCCTAAACAGGTATAAATAACAGTAAACCCACAATTTCCTTTGTAGGTATGTGTAATATCAAACTTACATGGGTTGGGCAACAGTTAGTGAGACTGAAATCTTGCAAGTATTGTGTAAAAACCTTGATGATATTATTAATCATTTTATTGTTATCCCTGTCTCTCCCCCCGACTTTCCGTTTCTCTCGCCAGCTGTCACTATCGTTATAATAAAGCAGGAATACCCCCCTATAAACATTATATGGAACATATATGGAAAATATACGGTACACATAAAACAGATATTTACGATTGGAAGCAATGGGAGTTTTTTTCTATTTTTTCCATATGGAACACTGTTTTATGACCATTATGACCATTGCAGGAGAGACAGAGGCCACTGGTTATTGACTATGACTTCTAGTCTGTGTTGTGAAAGCACCAGGAGATGCATCATG
Organism: Lutjanus argentimaculatus; assembly: GCA_034769285.1. Classification (NCBI taxonomy): domain Eukaryota; kingdom Metazoa; phylum Chordata; class Actinopteri; order Lutjaniformes; family Lutjanidae; genus Lutjanus; species Lutjanus argentimaculatus. The sequence goes on from JAWZSL010000002.1 coordinate 32,892,873, forward strand.
TTGTTGAATGACTGTGTGAAAAATTAAAGAACCAACAACGACTCAGTCATTTAAATAAATCTCTAATTGTCTTCTCCAAATATATAAAGCAGTGGTTACTGGACAATCTGTCATAATCTGGGTGGTTCTGTCATTGTTCTACAGTTTGTCTGTGCTTGTGTGCTTGTATATGTTTTCTTTTATGTTTCTTTTTTTTAACATGCTGTGTGTTTATGTTATTGCTTTACAGTTCATCGTGCTTATGTGTTTTTTTTCTGTGCTTGTTTGCTTTTAATGTGTTTTATTTTAAATGCTATCAACCTTTCCAGACTGACTGCAGATGAAAATAAGCCTGTATGCACATTTGCATATAACCCACGTTATCATGTTAAATAATGTGTATTGTTGCTTCTTAAATGAAATAAGCATAAACATAAATATACTATGGCTGAACCACAATATGTTTTCATACTTCCATAGTACAAATAAACTTAAGCCAATAAGACTTTAGGTAACTGAATCAGGGCTGCAACAGCATTTTTTTTTCATACAAAGTGCATAGTTTGGATTATTTGAAGTGGGGTTTTTATTAGTGAGGTATTTATCAGTACTCTGTGTATTAGCTACAGTAGATGCCGGTCAGCACGACCCAACTTTGGAGAAGCAGAGAGGGGCATCAACGCAGAAGAACTGCTGTGGAGAGGGCAATATGACTCACCAGATGTACTCTGTGGGAGTAAGCCCGCCATTGGATGACTTGTTTCAGTCATACACTATCTGCAAGTCCCCAGGAAACAACAACAATCTCCAAGATAGCAACCTACATGCTGAAAATGGCAAATTGGTGCTTGGGACAGTAGTGGTATAAATGTAAACAAGATAACCGCTGTTACATTTTCTTTTCCAGTGATGTAGCCATTTCACCACCAACGTGCAAATGTTCCACCAAAACAAGTCCCCCACCCTGATGCTATTTTGCAGGGGCACTGTTGTGCCATCCTGAACAATCAAAGATGATTGTGATTGGTTTAGGGAAATACAAACAAGCCAGAGTGTTTAATGAACCTGTGTAGAGCCAGACTCTTCTTCAGCACTGAGCACTGTGGACAGAGGTCTGGCTATGTGAGACTAGGTCAGCAACAAAAGGGTATTTTCACAGCTTTACTTTGCTCTCTCCAAACCAACCAAACTCCATTAGCAAATCAGTCATTTTAACTTACAGAGCACAGGAGTTGTTGGCCTACAGCTGCCTCAATTTGTTAATTTGCTTGTGTTATTGTGTGACTTGGGTGTTTTATAGGGATAGTTCGGATTCACCAAAGTAACACAATAACACAAACTAACTAACAGGTCTGGGCAGCAGTAGACCAGCAACTCCTGTGCTCTTGCCTGGTAAAATGACTGATTTTACCTCTGGAGTTTGTTTGGTTTGGAGAGAGCAATAATTGGCTTATAAAACTGTGGTTTCCTGTCACAAAAGGCTGTCTGATGGCAAAGTAAAATATTCTGAATATAGTTTACACTTTAACTGATATAGATTGTTTTTTGTTGCTGACCTTGTCCAAAGCAGCACATTTCTTAGCATCCATGTTTTTGCCCGTCTCTGTTTCTCCGTACTATAAGTGTGCCGACCGACATCTATCGATAAGCACCTCATACAGTCCCACATCAAATAATCTGAACTATCCCTTTAGATGGAGTATCCAAGTAACTTACTATGATGTGAAATGTGACATGTTTCCCATTTCTATATACTGTATGTGGGGGATACGGTGTTAACATCTAGAGCCAGAGACACAGACTATGGCAATAAAAGCTTTTTAGCTTTGCTGTGAGAGAGCAGTTATTTTTACTTTTCTCAGCTGGAAGCAGGGCAAAAGAGAAAAGGGTGGCAGAGGGAGAGAAAAGCAATGTGTGAGTGTGTGTCTGTGTGTGATGGAGTACAGGAGATGCAGAGGGAAGTATTGAATATGGAGACTATGCCGATGCTAAATGGGTCACCCTGTTAGGAGTCTACAGCAGACCTGCATATAGGTGAGAGACACACAGACTCTCTCTGAGCAGCGGGCTAAAACCCAACCAGGTGACTCAGAAGAGGCTCTGACTGTACTACTGAGAAACGAAATGCATTTTAAACGCGTGTTCCCGTATGAATTATGCATACTTTACAGTGCAGTATGTGTTTGATGGAACATTTAATTAGCCGAGCGAATGTGTGCTCGCGTTTGTGCAATGTTCTGCCACTTTATGGAAGTGTTGTATTAGCGTATGTGGGTGTGTGTATGGAGGCTTATGTGTTATCTCGAATTTGTGACAATAGCACAACCTACACGCTAGCCAGTGTTTCCTGGTGCCTATACAGTATCTCTATGCTGCTGTAGTGCTGAAGGGATATGTTAATTAATTACTGGTAGTTGATCAGCAGAAAATGTATCAATGACTCTTTGATAATTTACTAACTGTTTAAGCGAGTAAAACTCACATGGGACTTGCTTGATTTTCTCTTGATTTTAAATTTTTGTAATTTGAATACTTTTGTGGTTTTGATGGGGTTTTTTTGTCAACAATATGAAGACTTGGGCTCTAGTTACTTTTTAAAATATGTTTATACTGGATAATTACCAAGATGATATTACAATTTTTTTTAATGCGTAAGAAACTGCTCTAACTTGCCCCTAGTGGGATTAATAAAGTTCTTTTTAATTTAATTTAATCAATCAGCAATGAAAATAATTGTCATTGCTTCTGTTTTTAATTAGGTTTTGTCACAGTTTCAGAAGAAAACTTGACTACATCCTTAAAGAGCAAAAGGTCAGCGGTGTGGTTAGGTCATCATAGTTTAGGTCATTTTATATCACAGTATCAATAAACATTGTGATATAGACATTTTCTTCAAAAGTAAGTGAACTTTGAGTTAAAATGGATAAACTAACCAGAGGGAAATGTCTTTTTGTTTCCAGTGAATTAAATACTGTACAAAAAAACATCATGCTTAAATCCAATATTGACACTTCACTTGTAAAATATCACTTGGTAGCCGTGCCAATATTGTGATTTCCTTGTTTCCTTGTGTTTTCTGTTTTCAAAAAGTTTACTTTGTGTAGGTGGGACTCTTTATTTGATAGCTGCCAAGATTTACTTTCAAGTGAGACTTCACTGTGTTACACGTGCCTGCAGCAGAAGGCAAAATGTTTCATGGTGTGCTGTAAGCTGTAAGTTGAATAGGTGTTGTGTGATTGGGAGTACCAGCACAGACATGTATTGATTTTTCTTTGTTTTGTTTTTTTTGTGTTTTTTTTTATGCCTCTGCACCAACAACCATGGGTGGAGGCATTATGTTTGCGATTTGTCCGTCCGTCTGTATATTAGTCCCATTCTTGTGAAAACCTGAGAGAATTTCTTCAAATTGGGAACAAATGTCCACTTGGGCATGATTTGGTGGTTAAAGGTACCTGTGACCTCTGGAAACATGTATCTGGCCATAACTCAATAATTCATATGCTAATTATGAAAGAATATCACACACATATCTAATAGGATAAAACGATGAGGTGATGATGTGTCATGGTTTGGGGTTTTCATGGTCACTTCCTGTTTTATTTTGGTGCATTTTCCCTTGTGTGTCTTGTTTTCACTTCCTGTCTTTGTCTGTTTTCCCGCTCTTTTTTGATCACTGATTATTTTCACCTGTCGTTGACTGCCCTCACCTGTGTCTTGTTATCCTCCCTCTCCCTAGTGTATTTAATCCTGTGTCTTTTCCTCCTTAGTTGTTGGTTTGTACTCGTCTTTTGTCAGTGTTTCTTGTTGTATCTTGTTGCTCATGTTTTTGCTCCTGGATGGATTTGTTTGGTTTTTCTTCCCTGGACTTTGATTTTGGCATCTCCTGGATTTTTAATTGCTTTTATTTACCTTTGCCTCCTGAGTAAGATTCCAGCCCTAACCTAAGCATATAGAAAACAAAGACCAAAGAGAAAGAAAAAAAACAAATAGATAAAAAGGCTAAAAGAGAGCGGATACTTAAGAAGGAGAAGGAGAGACTAAGAATGAATAAAATACAGAATGAGTAGAAGAAAGGGTGAAAACTATATGCAGTTTCCTCACGACATAAAAACCTGGTGTGGAAGAAAAATGGAGGTATTTCTGGAAAAATTAGTCAGTTCTATTTGCACCATTTAACAGGAAACATTAATGAATAATTCCCACTTTTCCCATTCTGCATTATAATGATGTCCTTAAGTTAACAGACATGTAAGATAAGTGGGTGACTAAACAACTGCAGCACCACAAATATGTCACAGTACATTTAGTATTTCAGGCTATGCTAAAACATTCATGGCTGATGTTCCTGTGGGGAAAACGTGAAACGTTCAAGCTTTATTCTTTTGTGTAATGTGACAATCAGGAGCTGTTCATGTCATCAGCAGAAAATTAACAAAGCCTGCAGCTATTTTTAGGTGTGCTGACTGAACAGGGGCTCCAAAGGTAGATCAGTGGAGGTCAGAGACGCCACACATGAGCACAAGCAACATCAGCACATTGCAAGGTGCTGCCACAGAGCTCGAAATGTCACATGTGCTGCATGGATGTTGGCGTTTTTTTATTTTGCCTGGTAAAGACAGTAAATCTCCCAGTTTGCTTCTGTGGAAACAGGATTAAGTGTTGTTAGAGCTGTAAATCCATGATGTTTTATTCTGTTTGTCACTCAAGTGAAAATCTCTAAAATGACAGCTTTGTGTTTAAAAAGTGTTTTTCAGTCAAACAATCAGCTTGTGTGAGTAAGAGCGCTGCCAGTGGTGTGCAGCTCCTCACCGCGCGGCCTCTTCTCGACACTGAGGCTGACTCTGTTGTCTGACCCGCCATAAACAAAAGGGCGATAGAGGAACATGAGAGTAGCGGAGGACAGACGGAGACTGGCCTGTGTGTTGTAATTCTCTCTGGACCGCTGACTTCACCCACTACAGCCTCAGGGTCCAACATTAAGATCAAATAGACAATCTTCCCTTTTAATCAAGGCACACAATGTCATGACAGCAACTCGATGGAAAACAGTAGTCTTTGAGATTTTGTTTGTGCAACACACAATTGTTTTATGACACACGACACACTGAGAGACATCTGACCAAGGCCAGATATTCCATTTCACTGTTGGCGGGACAATAAACAGAAAAAAATTCTCAAGAGCAATGCAAAAGTGTTGGCCAAAATATTGTTGTATTCATCATCATCTTTCGAGCGCCCTCAAGATCTGAAACACACGTTTCTTCCTCTAGTTTCTGTTGCTCATTGCCACACCAAGTTCATTTGCAGTCAGTCCACTGTCCCTACTCAACAGATCTAGAAAAATGAGTGGTCTACTTCTTTTGGAGGACAGAGCAGAATGTCCAAGATTATCTGGTCTTTTCGCTCTGTAGCAATGTCCAGCAGAGCGGACTCTTCTTTGTGCCACAACAGCTGAGATATTAGGGATGCCATCATAAATTGGGCTTTGTGGGCTGGTTCCTCCATGAGAGGTTCTAGAGACACATGAATAGTCTTGTGTATGTTCCATCAAGACCATCCTGGAGATCTTCATTCATTGTCCATGTTTCAGCTCCGTAGAAGAAGGATACTTGCGGGTGTGCATGCCCTTGATGGCCTGGGCTGTCTCGCAGGTATATTCTTGAAGTGAACCTGGAGGTTTTAGCCCCTCGACTTGCATGATTTAGTCGGGTTCTTGGGTCAGAGAAGAGCAGACCATTTTCAGAGATCTCTGAGGCAGTGGAGGGAAGAGAGAGCCGGTGGAAGCACTCTTCTTCTTCTGCTCAATGGCAGGTTTTCCAGCCCGTGGTCAAGGTCCTGCACATCTGTACCTGATGGACGTCATCGTCAACCAGTGTGTCCTGTGTCCCGGGACACACTGGTGCACGGCAGAGTTGGCAGGTGTGCCCAAGCCAAACGGTTCGGCTGGATTCAGGGACGCTGGCCCAGAAGAGTGCAGAGTTCCTCCTGCACATGCTCAAAAAACGCAGAGAGCACTGCTAAGGTCAAGGGTCTGGATGTGGAGTCTCTTGTCATCGAGGACATCCAGGTGAGCAAGGCCCCCAAGATGAGGACATGAGGAGGTGCCACATCAAGATGATCCTGACTGAGAAGAAGAAGATCGCCTCCGAACCAGAGGAGGAGGCAGCCCTGAAGAAAAAGATTTCACAGAAGCGATGGCACAGGGTTAAATCCAAATAAAACTCAACTCTTGTTATTAACAACAAAAAAGGAGGATACTTTCCACACAGCCTTTGAAAAAGTTGATCTTGGCAGAGACATCTGACTACCATATTGGATTTAGCACTCAAAGCCTGTCCTTTCCTTGTCAGGAAGTATTTTCTGCTGCTCACTACATATGACCCTAGGTATTTGAAGTCTTTGATTTCCTTGACGTCAGTGCCATTCATGGAACGGATGGGTGGATGATCCGGCTCCTCATTCAGAATCTGGCATTCTGTCTTCTTGGCTGCTGTATTAATGTTTAAAGGAAACCCTTATTACTAAAGCATGATTTTAGCCTGGTTGTTGCAAAGATGTAGCCAGTAGAAATAAATTCAATAGACTTGATTGATTGAGAGTATATGAAGATGTGTGATTATCCTGTGAGTGTCCTGTTCATCATATCTGTGAAAAGCTGCAGCAAATCACAAGTTTGCCAAAAAAAAAAGCTTTTGAGGGATTTGCTGCATGCATGATTATACCATACTATCAGAAACAAAAACTTTTATTGTTTTCTAGTAGAACTGCACAATATCTGAAGTCTAAACCACATCATCCTATCTGCAACAACATCAGCTTGTTAAATTCAGCAAGGTCAGTCAAACAACCTGCAAGCAGCTGAAGGAGACCTAAGATGCATATTAACTATGTCAAGGATGTTCTGTTTTGTGTGTGTGTGTGTGTGTGTGTGTGTGTGTGTGTGTGTGTGTGTGTGTGTGTGTGTGTGTGTATGTGTGAGTGTGTGTGTGTGAGTGCCCTGTGGTAAAATAATTGAAATGAGAGCACCAGCATGGCTCTGGTGTTGGCACTGCCAGCAACTTGGGCACACTTCTTTCGTGCTAAGAGTGGGCAGGAAATGAATTTGAATACCTTCACCATTTCTCTTATTTCTCTTCTTCACTTTTCATTGTACAAATACTTTCTGTCTGATCTTAATTGTCTTTGTTTCTGTCTATCGTAGAGAGTCGCCGAGGCCTTTGTTTAACAGTTCGTTTCTTTAGTCTTAACAGAGCTCATGTCCTTTCTTCACAGGACACCAATGAGCTGGTGGCCATTAAGAAGTTCAAAGACAGTGAAGGTGAGTGACGGAGAGAGGGGCGGAGAACAGTGGGGGGAGAGGAAGAGGAAGGGGTAGAGGCGATCAGCTGTATCATTTCTGTCTCCTTAATTTCCACACAGAAAATGAGGAGGTCAAGGAGACGACGCTTCGGGAGCTGAAGATGCTTCGGACACTGAAGCAGGACAACATCGTGGAGCTGAAGGAGGCTTTCCGCAGGAGGGGGAAACTCTACCTTGTCTTTGAATATGTGGAGCGGGTCAGCTTAATGGCTTTATTATTTCGCTGTGTGGACACATTCATTCTTACGTTACAGGTCTCTGTTCTGCTGTATCTAGACTGTAAGTTTCAGCATGTTGAGACTGCTCAGTTAAGCATAAAAAAGCATCACCATGGCAACATATGAACTATGCTGTTGGTGAATAATGGTATTCCCCACTGTGTTGCCAGGGTATCCAGCCAAGTGTTTATTTCATGACAGGCTTTATTTTCATACTGTACTCCAGTCATTTTAGCACGGCGTCCCCTCTCGCTCCCCGGTCAGGTTTTCAAAATAAAATTTTAAAATATAAGACCAGGGAGAGGAATCCCCACTTGTAAGAATTATCTAGGAAATACTTGAAAAATGCTCAATAGCATGCATGTAATTTAGTTTACATCTAAACCTGCAGCTGTGCTTCAGCTACACATTTTTACAGGTAAATTTGTTGTGGTTTGCAGAACATGCTGGAGCTCTTAGAGGAACTGCCCAACGGTGCACCGCCTGATAAAGTCCGCAGCTACATCTACCAGCTCATCAAAGCTATCAACTGGTGTCACAAGAATGAGATCGTGCACAGAGGTGAGGAGTTATTGTCTTTATATATTTACGTTTCTACTGCAGAAATATAAATTGCATTTTGTTGTTTTATGTTTCAAAGTCACAGTCACATTAGAACAAGGGGAAGACATCAAAATTTTGCGGCTCTTTTGATGCTGGAAGTCATCATCCTTATGTCAGATGTTAGATTTATTGTAAATGCAGGTGTACGATCCACAGAGGGCCTTAGGTGACAAGTCTTCAGTGTTTTGTCTGGAAATTTTAGGGTTTCATAAATGTTTAAAGTTAGTCTGCTTCCAGGACTCTGAATTGTCACCCAAATCTCAGATTTTGCTCAGCGATTCAAAGGCAATGGGAGAAGTTAGTCTTCAGAGCTAAGGCTGTCTGGTTAGGTGATGCACTATAAAGAGCAACAAAGGCCAGCGGTGGGGGCAGATTGTGGTAGATAAATTGTTTGGATACAGGACTTTAATCCAGGGGATAGTGTTGTAGTACTTTAGATTGGTTAAGTCTGACGCTCTGCTTAATATTTTTCACCAGTTAAATATTTATAAAACCCACAGACAGACATAAGGAGTGAGCAATAGCATTGATGTAAGAAAAAAGAAGTTAAAATATGTTCACAAACATTGGGTTTTTTTTTTATTGGCAGTGTAGATGAAGTTTTGAAACAGCAGTTAGATCATGTAGAAAAATAATATTTACAGAAAACAGACAAGTAAATAAAGTGTGGAAAATCAAAATAATGAAAACATTTTAGAGTCTTGATTATTTTTTAATCCTGGCTACAGCCCTGCACCTGCTGGCAGTTCTTCTTCTACTGTATAAAGGAACAACAGGTCTTCAAGTGTTAACACTTGACTAAATTACTTGTTATGAAGTATGTTTTATTTGTATTTAATCTTTTCTCTTCGTGCCCATATTAAACACACCATGGAGTCATTCAGTATACTTTAGATCTATTGTGCCCATATTACAGAGTTAGTTAGTGAATACTACCATTAGCTAGTGTTAGCTCACACTGCTGTTAGCTACTGTTTGCAAATACTACTGTTAGTTAGTTAGTAAAATAGCTACTACTACAGGTGGAAAAGTGAAAGTAGAGCAGCTTAACAGTTATCCTAAAGTTAGGAGAGTTTATTTCAGATTTTGGGAAGTTAGGTTAGGTTAGGTTACTAAGTTTTTTTGGAAATCAGGTCCTAACACGAATTACCATGGTTACTAAACAGTTAAGACAGGATCTGCAAAGTAGGAAGTTTTTGTAATATAGCCAAAGTTTCTCAACATCTTTTTGATTTTCAGAGAAATGTTGAGGAATGAGAAATGTGTAATGAAATGTGAAATTTTAAGTAACAAACATTTATAAAGCCTACTGCACTTCTGACTGCAAAAGATGCAGATGGACGTCATGTTTTTATGTTGTGTTTTATAACAGTGAATTATTGCAGTGTAGTTATGTGATTGAATCGTGTTTTTAACAGCCTTTTGTCTGTTTCCCTCTTTTAGATATCAAGCCAGAGAACCTTCTCATCAGCTCTGAGGATGTTCTCAAACTCTGTGACTTTGGTGAGTCTTTGGTCTCTTTTTCTTTACAGCAGCCATACTGTCAGGAGAGATTTACTTGTGCAGAGCAGTAAAACCACACAGTCTCTGCACATTTGCCTTGTCAAATAACCGTAACTGCTCGTAAAATCAAGGTGCTTGTTTAACAGACTGAATCAGCTTTTACTGGTGATTTATTAGACGTTCTGCTTTGTGTATATACACTGCAATGCTGTTAAATTATCTGTGATTTTTGCTTTTATATCTGTGATTCCATTTTGGGCAGTCTGGTTTCTGGGCTCAGTTCACTGTGAAAAATCCCACCATTAATTTGTCACCTTGTAAGTTGTGTATCAGAAGGATCAATTCTGCTGCTGAGAAGCAGCCAGCCAGCACTATAAAATGTACTCTGGTGGTTGTTATCACAATGAATCTGCCAAAGGTATATTTCAAGAAAGTCGGGTTAGTGTCAGGTACCTGATTCCCCTGTAAAATACTAATAAATTGTATTGACAGAGCACAGCTTTGTCATTTTATAGCTTCCCAGGTGTGTATTTTACATTTGGATGAGTTTTTGCAAAATCACACGGTCAATTAGCTTTGCATAATTGGCTAATGCAACCCTACTGAGTCAGCTGGGGTGAGATTTGTTTGTTATTCACTGTTGGAGCTGGCGTGCTTAAAATTGACTCTCTGTATCTGTACACCAGTTATCTGAAGCATGGTCGCCTGCAGTGACATAACTAATTAGAGTCTGGTCACATGAGATGATGACCATGTTGTCACTGTGGCTGTCCAAAACCATCTGAGTGTTGATTGTAGTTTATTCTTACTAATTAGCTACTTATACCTTTATGTGAAAGACTGTGAATTGTTTGCATGTTGTCACTGTTTAAGATACAGCATCAGTTCTGTGTGATTTAGTCATTTCTGTGTTGCTCTGGCTCAGGTTTTGCTCGTAACCTGTCTGAAGGAACAGATGCCAACTACACTGAGTATGTGGCTACAAGGTGGTACCGCTCGCCTGAGCTGCTGCTGGGGTGAGTCTGAGTCTGTGTGTGTGTGTGTGTGTGTGTGTGTGAGTAGGAGACTACATGAAAAACAAGGAGAGAAAGAGACTTGATTCTGTTTGCTGTTGCAAATCATTCTCAGCATTTATTTTTTATCTTCAGAGTACCAGATGGGTGGAGTTTTTGTTTAAGATTGTATCAGATGGGGACACACTGATCCACCATGTTCTCTCCCGATATAATTTACAAAACCTCAATTAATATTACACAAGAGCTCACCCTCTTGTGTAATATTGCATTTACGCATCAGGTTACAACAAAACGAGAGATAATCAAAATGGATTCATATTGTGAAGCAGTTCACTCTCAAAATAAAAAAGAAAAAACACTTGGGGTCTGACTAATAACTGGAAAACAATCAGTCACATCAGTAGAATTCCTAATTTACTAGTCCAGCCAGTAGATTGACCCTCATTAATGACCAGCAACAGAGATGATTTATATATATACATATATATTGGTCTTTTCACGGCTTTATTCACAGGACAGCTGAAGATATGTCAGGAAACGGGGAGAGAGAGTGGGGGGATGACAGCCAGCCAGCTTGACCTAATGTTAGAGATTGTGTGATTTCCTTAATTGAATAAACATCACACATATAGACACAAAACTGCTCTGCTAGCTCAGTCTTGCTGAAACTAAAGATATCTGCTGGAAAAAAAAAAATCCATGGACAGATTTAGCTACTGTTTCGGCAAACTTCACATGTATTTTTAAGCTTTTAGTGCTGTGTCACAGGCTCACTGTAATCAATACAATAAACATTCACAACATGTTTTTATCATCCTAAACATTTAGATTCAATCCATATTTGTTGGCGTTAAGCCTTTCAAAAACAAGATTTTCACTGCGGTCACAAAACTGTTTGCTTTCCAACTTGACGCATTTAGCAGCAGTCTGACAACACCATAAATCTTATTCATTAAAGAAAGTTGATTTAATTAGTTCTGTAAATGTTACTTTGATTGCTGTGAGAAATAGATTAACAGGAAGAGATAGTCTATATAAGCTCACGCTGATCCCTCGCACATGCCTGAAAGACATCAAGCAGGTTTAATGCCTGGTCGTGTTGGGGACAGGTCGGGGAGTCATGCAGCAGCTACAGCCAATTAGATCGGACACAGGATAAAGGAGAGGAGTCAAAAGGAGAGATGGAAAAGCACCTGAGCAGCAGCTGCAAAAGCCCAAATATAGACGAAAAATAGGAAAAAGTAATTGTGAAGTAGTAGCAATAGTTATGAAATTATAAAGGAGCTCAAAAAAGCTCCACCTTCATCAGCTACAACAGTAACATGCTGCACACTCATGCTTTAGTATTGATCTAATGTCACTTCTTGCATGTGTTCTTGTGACGAAACGTAATTTGGATGCCAGACAGACTCGTCTTGGATCCCTCCTGGTGAAAGATCTTGTAACGTGTGACCCCCCTGTCGCTGATCTGTCATGTGGTGTGCAAACCCAACCCTGCCTCCTCAAAATTACATTTGTATATTACTAAATTGTTTTTGTGACAACGTAATAGTTGCCTGGATTATGTTCACAAACACGATTTTTTGAAACATCATATTTATATACATGTTCTGGATCCACAAGTAGGTGGTTGGGGTGGATGGTGGGCGTACAAAGTACAGGACTTTAAGAGCACAGTCTGGTGTTCGCCTCCAGACTCCTGCAACTAAAGCACTTTAGTCAAGGTAAGAAAACATCATGTTTTCAGGTAGGTTTAGGCAACAACAGCACTTTGCTAAAGGTTGGGGAAAGATCGTAATTTTGGTTAAATACTGATAAGTAAATTTCATGTCTCAAGTCACTGCTGACTTTTGAGAAATTATATCATCACTATGACTGGATAATGTGTTGCAAAATTGCCTATTTTGGCAGAAAAAAAAAAAGAATTGTCAGTGAACGTTTTACCAACACATTGTGGCTTGCCAGGTACGTTCATTAACAACATTTTCTTATTATTAGTTAGTAGAAAACATATTTCAGTTGGCATTGCATTTACCTAAAAATGTATTTGCTGGTGAAAATTTGCTGTACACATAATTTTCAAGAGACGGGGCTGGCAACCCTCATTGACTTCAAGATTTTAAATTATAAGACAGATAGTTGTCTAGTATGAACAGTACAACGATCTGACAACTTTGAAAGTTTCTCTATAACTTGGCCACACCAAGGCATTAGTGTGAACCTTTGGTGCAGTAGTTACAGCACTGAGGAAAGTGGCTGAAATGGCATCTGTTGTTTTACTGCTGTGCTTCAATAAAAGAATTAAATCCTATAAGTGAGTGCTGATGATTTCGTGTGCAGCAGTTAGAACTGTCACAACACTGTTGCCTCACAGCGAGACGGTTCCAAGTTTGAATCTGACAGCTTGCTGGGAGGTTTCTTCCAGTTTCCTCCCGTTAATTAACTGCTTCAGTTAATAACTGCATAGGTATGAAAGTGAGCCTTGTGACTGACTGGCCATTGTCAGCTGGGGTTGGCTGCAGCCCTCCAGCAGCTTTCAATGATGAACATTTTATATATATATAGATATACTCTCCCTGTATATATATAGCTGCTGTATGGATGGATGAACAGTGCAGCCATAAAAACATGGAGCCCTGGCCGATACTTGATCCGTTTCATAAGGTGCTAATAAGGCACTGGTGCTAAAACTGAACTGGCACAGTGGATTAGTGCATCCCCAGTAGGAGATAGTGTGTAAGTTGCTTGACACACTAAAATAGGCTGCAGACAGATACTGTAGTGGTTTCCAGGGATCCATGAGGGAATTACAGGAAGTCCCCAGAGAAATGAGCAGCAGTAGTTACTCCAGTAAGAATATGTAAGAAAATGACTACTCTGCTCTGGGTTGTCATTTCTGATACATCACATTACCTTCAGTACAGCCTTATACCTAAGTGTCCAGTCATATCTAATATATTCCCCATGTCACTGCATTTATAGATAATCCAGTATGGATTTTATTGTTTATTAAGCTAAAGATGTAGGGAATTTTCTTAAGATTTAAAAGAACAGGTAATCCTTAATTTATATGAAAAATTCTAAGTCACCAAATTTGGAGATAAAAGGGTATATAGAATTTAGGGCTGCATCTTAAACTTATGAAAGTAACCCATATTTTAAAAATTGACTAGTTTCTTGATTAATTGATAGTCAATTGGTCTTCAAGACATAAGCAAAGCATAGAAAAACATCAGGATTTCCTATGTACTATGGCCACATCCTTAGATGTCTTGTTTTATCTGACCAACAGTTAAAAACCCAAGTACATTTCATTTGCATTGATATAAAACAGAGAAAAGCTGGAACCAGAGAATGTTTGTTTATTATCAAAATAGCTGCCAATAGATTTTGTCAGTTGACCAACTGATCAACCAACAAAGAGTTTCAGCTCTAATAGAATTACATGGGACCAAATAATCTAATTTTATTCAATTTTGTCTAAGATGAACCAGACGTAGCCCTGATTTGAAACTAAAGGTGTCCACACATGATCAGCGGTAAAAGTGCTCTGTGCCAGATGTGACATTGTTTTTGTTTGGGGAGAACGGCTGCACCCACCTAGGTGAAGCTGCTACCTTTGGTGTGACATATCGCTCTAAACTGACCCCAAGTGCAGTGTTCAAAATCTGAATTATTTCAACTTTGACCTTGGCAGACACTGACCTTTCAAAGAGCAACCAATGAAATAACAGCTGTATAGGATGATGTGGTCAGAATCAACACATACAAGCTGGGGAGGGACAGACTAATGGAAGAAAAGTTCCCCAAACTCCAACAACAACATAAAAAAATCAACCATGACATCACCAGTACAAGTAATGCATGATGAAATGTCAGCAGTCAGATAGGGCTAAGCGACATGTGAAAAGGCATATAACTTTGCGAAATCCAATGCTAAAATTAGCTTAGCTGTTTGTATGTCAGGTAGACATGATTTATAATGCTGTGCTCTGCCTCTGCGCCCTTGAAGAGCAAATTTCTTATCATGTGAAGGCAGCAGCTTAATCTGCTGTTTAGTGTTGTGGAGTTCTGGAGGTCTTCTTTAACAGCTCAAAAACATGCTGAACATGGATTTATCAACTTGATAATCCTCAGCTTAATACAGTTTTGTCATTTTATGACAATTGCTTATAAACATGATTTTAAAAGTTTGTAACTGAAATTGCGACGCATTAGGCAGCTACTGCCTCTGAGACCCCAGCTGTATAACGTAGTTTAATACAATTGATTTTCATGTGCTCTGTGATTGGTGTTCACAGTACTTTATACACAGCAATACTTCACAGTAACACACATATGATGTCATGTGTACATTTCTTCTTCTGCCTTATTTGGCCATAAAAAGCCCATATAGCATAATAAACAAGATATTTGGTGTAATAACATCACTTTATTGTCATTTCCTTATTTTCTCACCTTCATCAAATGTCCGAGCTCAGTTTATGACAAACTACTATGGATGCATAACGATACCGATAACTATTAAGGCTAAATGTAACAAGATGTCCTCCAAAGTCTATGAACTGAGTGCATAACAACGGTCTGTTCTTCTTTGCAAAGGTCTAAATGACCAATCAGAATCAAGTATTTAACAAAGCCATGTAATAATATTCCATAGCTCTGACCTAACTAAATCTAACTGACATCACTCTTATAACAAAAAAGAACACTTTAACTAACTCTTTAAATGTTTATTTATTTTTTTATTTTTATCTAGTAAGATACATTAAAACAATTAACAAATACTTAGGCTTTTGTAGAGTATTTTAAATAAATATCTTGACATAATCTGTCAACTCAGATATTATTATAATCTGTATTTATTGGATATAATTTCATTATTGGAATATGTACAAATTTCCGTTATCATTATCGTAATTTATCACGCATCTTTAGTTACTACTTCAAAACTTTTAATAGTAAGGTCAGAAGGAAAGAAAATTTATTTGAAACTGGAAAAAAAAAAAACTGTTTGCAATTCCTGTTAATATTTTTACAAATACAGCAGTGGGTCTATGGGACAACAAAATGATAAGCTCTGTATTATTATTTTATTTTATTTTATTTTATTTTATTTTATTTTATTTTATTTTATTTTTATTTTATTTTATTTTATTGGAGGAGTTATATTATTTTTATTTTGTGCACATAAACCCAAAGCCATTTTATGTAATTTCTTTGTCACTGGGAAACAGCTTTACTCTTTTCCCCCAATAGAAGCGATGATTCACCTGCTACAACATGATGACATGAACCATTGTGTGCACGCCGTTTCCTCAGATCAAATTTCTCTTTCGCAGTTGTTTTTTCTTTTTTTTCTTTTTTTTGTGGCTTATGTTGTTTTTGATGCTTTTTGCTGCATTGAATGTCCATTCTAGCTGGGAGACAGCTGAGCGTCATCTAGCCTCTCTGCTGTAGCCTGATTTAGTAAATGCCCTGGAACATTTATTGAGACAGCGTTTGAATGCCGCCCACTCAAATACTCTCTCCCTCCAACACCACCGCTCCTCTGCTTCTCTGCTGCCAGATCTCTCGCCATTTCTCACCAGATTCCTCAGCGCCGTTCCCTCACAAATGACCATCTTCTTTATGAGCATCTCCATCAGAAACGCGGCATCTTTTATTGTATTTTACTGGAACACCACCGATAACGTCACCCCCGTTGCCATAATTCTCATAATTATCTCCTCTTCATTTGGAGACTTCATTTTCACCCTGATCATCCCTTTTCTTCTATTCACCATCACCACTCCTGCCATCTAAAACTGTCATTGACATTTTTCACATAAATAATAATTTGTGTCTTTCTCAGGGCTCCCTACGGAAAGGCAGTGGACATGTGGTCGGTGGGGTGTATCCTCGGGGAGCTGAGTGACGGACAGCCCTTGTTTCCAGGGGAAAGTGAGATAGATCAGGTTGGTGAGCATCAAGCAGTGATGAAACGAGTTTGACAGACAATTAATCATCAGAAATATTAATAAACAATTAATAGTTTGAAGTAACTTATTGAATAAAAATGGTATTTGTGATTCTAGCTTCTCCACTGTGACGATTTGCATTTTAAAGGCAATCTCTTATAAAGAAAGAATAAATGGTTCATCTGTACCTGATAAAGAGCCAATTTGGGTAATAAAATTTTAAAAGCAGCGATTACAGTGTTGTGAATCCGTGTGAGACAAAAATCACAGTTACAGGCTTTTGGACTCAACACCTGGACAGGACAGATGTGCATGCCTTGTTGTTTGGGTAAGACAAAATAAGCAATTGGAAGACAACAAGTCTGCTTGAATTTATTTATATATAGATGAAAATCACAGGTTTGTCCCAGAGAAAACCCTCAGTCTGTGGACCCTCTAATAACTCATCAACAAACAGAAATGTGCAAAAGATGAAACAATAAATAAAGATAATAATTTGTTTAAGTCCTCACCCAAAGCAGCCATGAGACTTTATGGGTTTATGTCTCCCATCCTTTCTTCCTTCATCATTCAGTTGTCAAATGTGAAATTTATGGAGTAGGTCAGTGCAGTAGGACGTGCACTCTCTTGATTTCCATTATTAATGCCACTCTCCCTGATAAAACAGTGCACAGCAATGATGCGAATAAATAGCCAAAGAAGAAATTTATTTGTAACTTTTATTAACTTTATTCATGTATTTGTCAAGAACAACACACATTAATAATATCAATATGATGTAAATGTGTTTTTCATTGTCCCAGCAGTTTGATGTAGAGAATAAAAAGGAGACAAAAAACATTTAAAAAATAAATGTGACGGGGTCTATATGCAACACATAAAATTTTACAATATTGTCAACAATATTTATATTGTTGAGTATGTCTCAAACATGCGTGACTTCACACGTACAGGATTTTACAGGGTTTACTGAGTGTTTTAGCATCTTTAAGCCCATTGTTTTGTTTTTTACGAGGGATACACAATAATATCAGCATGTCATCTGCATCAGCCAATAAACGCTTTAAAAAAACGGCATCAGTCTGAAATGAACATTTCTGCCCATGTAGCAGGCCAAAAAGATGACACTGAAATTATGCACATGCAGTGCAGTGTCCTACAGTGTCCTGTTAGCAATGATTGCTCAGTGTTGGTCATGTGAGGAGGAGCCAAATCATATTATGTCAACACGACAAACTTAGTTGCCCATCATCAAGAGCCGTCAATCTGATCATTACAACAAATTTGTGAAAAACAAAGAAAACCAGACACCAACCAAAAAAAAACCCTGCAACAGTAGCTTTCTTATTTTGCCAAGTGAATGAGTGTAATTTAAAAAACAATGTATTTTATGTCTGTATCTGCTAGCAGCCCCTCACAATAAGAGTAGGCATAATGTGTTAATGCCACCACAGGAGAAACTTGATGTTCTCAGCAATAGGGTATAAAAATATATGTGGATTTATTGGCATCAGCAATTGGCCAAAATGAGTTGGAAAATAAACATAAAAAAATATCAGATATCAGCATCCCCAGTTTTTATGAACTGCAACTTTACTGTTTTGGCTCACTCTCATTTGCATCTGTTTTCAGCTCTTAAAAGTGACTGTACACAACAACAAACAAACAAACAACAAACAGGCAAAGTTACTGACTTGCTGGTGAACATAGTGGAGAATTAAGCCGATAAAGGGACAGTTATATTTTCTTTAGGAGTTGGTGGAGAGGAAAAGAGAGCTAAAAGGGGAGTAAATATTGGACTTGGACAAAAACTCCAAATAAATGCTAATGTAGCTCCATAACTGCTGCATGTGTGTGTAAATAAGCCTTTGTTTGCTTACATGTTTGCCATATAAAATTTATAAGATGATAGCATGTCAATGTTTTTTTACAGCTTGTTGTCTTGTTGTGCTGCCCCGAAGCTGACAAAAACTGAATCAGTGAAGGTTTAAACAAAAATAAAGGTAGACATGTTCACAAGTAGCATTTAGAGAAGAATGCAATCTCTTAACACTGGAAGTGCCAAAATCCCATAACTACAAGAATGGCCATGAAGCAGCCATTTTGACCTTTGCCTTTCAAACTCTCCCAACAAATCCCACAAAATAGATGCATTTATTCTGTAAGTTTATCTTTTTAGAAATTAAATATCACCTAAATCTAAATTTTGTAAAATGTATTCATATATTTATCAAGATACAGGCCATCATGTGTAGTAAACAGTAATGGTTGCAGGTATTCACGGTAGTATTTTTCTGTAGGATAATAACCAGGATAATAGGATAATAACCATCAGTGATCCGACAAAATTGAATATTAATCTAGAATTACTCAGAGTGAGAAACAGTTAAATGTATTTTATAAGATTATAAACATGTTATTTCAACATTAATAATAACAAAATTTCCACCTCGAACCATCACAAAATTTAATCATAGCTTTTGGGAAAAGTCTGGAAATGAATACAAAAATAAAGCCAAAAAAAAAAAGCAAAACATTGTTATTTGTAATAAGTAAGAGTACTTTGTTTCATAATTTGAGAGCTTTAACACAAATACTCAGTGAGTTATAGGTGCTGAGACAAAAAGTGTTACAACTGTCCCTGGTCTCCCCTACTTTATTTTTAATCGACTCTAATTAATTCATTATTTGTATGTTAACGGCAGGAAATTGGAAAATCGAGACCGCTTGTGAAGTTTTATTGACAGAGACAATGATAGTTGCTAAGCAACTAAGATGCATCTCCATCTGTGCAAAAAGTAACAATGTAACAGTGGCAATTTCCGTGTGGTCAGTATGACCGCCAATGGCCGAAATAGATGGAGGGAATAGACTGCCTTTTGTGTAATTTATAGAAGAACAATTTAAATCAAAATAGACACACTTTTGGTAAAGTTATTGCACATATTCATTTGAAAATGGTCAAAATGACCACCTTGGCTGTTCTAGTGTTAATGGTCCAGTGTGTAAGATAAAGGGGATTGGCAGAATACGGCAGAAATTGAATATCGGTGTGTTTTTATTAGTGTCTACTCACCTGAAAATAAGAATCACTGTGTTTTTTGTGACCATGAGCAGTTTATGTATACAGAGGGAGCAGGTCCTCTCCCACAGAGGCTGCCATGTTACACTGCAGTGTTCTTACAGTAGCCCAGAATGGACAAACCAAACTAGAGAGGGCCTTTTGAAATTTTCTCAAGTTTTGAGGCTGCTGTAGGTTCTCCTAAACGTTTGGGAGGGGAAGATGAGGCTCGCTGGTTGCAATCTGCAAACTCACCACTAGATGCCACAAAATTCTACACACTAGTCCTTTATGTGATCAGAACATTAAAAAATCAAAAGAAATGTAGCTAATCAAAAAATTGTGACAATACCAATATTCATGAACCAAATCAAAAGCTCAAATAAAACACGTGGTGTGTTCATACCAAAAAAAATCTTGTTGGTTAATTAATGCAAATAAGTCTAATGTCATTATTAGTGTAATTATGATGCTGCTTGATTTTGTCTCCAGCTCTTCACCATTCAGAAGGTTTTGGGGCCACTTCCTGCAGAACAAATGAAACTCTTCTACAACAACCCTCGCTTTCATGGAATCAGGGTAGGAAACATTTGTCTTTTATCCTTTCTATAGTACTCCTATGCTTCTTCTTTCTCCTCCTCCTCCTCCTCTCCGTTTCTACCGTCTTTCCTGCTCTCTCCAGCTCTGTCTCCTTCCTCTCTCTCTCTCTCTCTCTCTCTCTCTTGTGGCAGCGTTCCCAGCACCATGACTGAGTGGATTGCTATGACTCATGAGATAGGTGGTTGGTGTTCAGTTTAGCAGCAAGAGAAAATGTCCCAGAAGGCCGAAACAAGACTTTGTGTGTTTGTGTGTGTTTGGTAGTTTGTTTAGTGTGATCCAGTGATAGATTTCTGTGTGATCTGAGCCGAGAACTATTTTTTTTTTTGCTGGCAGGAGCATCGACTGTAGCCTATGTTGGAAATCCTAATGTAGTAATTTTCAATGCACAAAAGTTTGGATACGAATTTGATCCAGTGTGTTTGTGTTTTTGTGTGTGTGTGTGCCAGTTTCCCTCTGTTACTCACCCCCAGACTTTGGAGAGAAGGTACCAAGGCATCTTGAGTGGTTTGATGTTGGATCTGATGAAGGTAAAATACCAACAAATATGTTAAATATTCTGAAATTTACTTGGACATGATGTGTTATTTGTTCTTAATATATGCACCAATAATTTAAATAGATAAAATTTGAGATATTCATTCATTCTCTTCCTCATCAGAACCTGTTGCTGCTAAACCCCACTGAGCGTTATCTGACAGAGCAGAGTCTGAACCATCCGGCCTTCCAGCCTCTGAGGCAGGCAGAGAGAGAGCGGCCTCCTAATGCGTCTCCCAACCCGCCGCGCTCCTCCAAGAGGAAAACGCACCATCACGGAGAGAACACAGTTCCCACAAGGTTAGACTACATTCCTCTATTTTTACTTTCTGCCACAGCTTCTACCTGCAGTCAACTTACAATGATCATTTTGAATCCCACTTAGTAAACACTGAGACTTTTTCTGTTTGAATTAATTTTTTCCTGTAAATTTAGGTTGCTGGAATAAATAATAGTAAAGCACCAGCAACATGCATGTTTATTCGCTCATAACATCATCATGGGATGTGACTGAGGTCTTGTCAGTTTAATATTGCAAAGCATTGCCTGTCCTCTGTGCTTTGGCATTTAGATTGTTTCTCGTCAGAAAACGGTTGAAAAAACATTACAATGGCAATTTTTTTTTTCTGTTTTCTTGTTGTCCCATGATAAATATTCTCTGTATGAATTTAAATGGTATATGAAATACTACATTTTTGAATGTAAGCATGCACATTCTTGTATGCACATGTATGCATATCCTACAGTACTTTCCCACCCCTCCATACCAAAATGCAGGGCCCCCCAAAAAGCTACAGTGTAGTTCAAACACTGATTATCGTAATACCTCTGTTTTATCATTTTATCTGGACACAGCACCTGGACATGAAAGATATTTGCGTGTTTTGCACTCTGATCTGTGGAAAGGCAGTACCCAGCATACGTGCATGTGTGGCACATATGCACCATGACTTTCAGGTGGCACTTGAATAGAAAAAGCAGTTCACAGTTTTGTACTGACAAGTATTGTTTCCTATGAGAAGATGTCCCATTTAAGGACGGCTTTCTTCCAGTTTAATAAAGTGTAATGTTTTTGAAAGACTGACTGGTCTTCTCTTCCATGCGCTGGTCATTGTTTTAATTAGCAATTTGAGATGTGAGAATGGAGTTGGAGTTGTGAGATGATGTGTACAATTGGATTTTTATCTGAATATGAATGCAGATAAATTCTTAAAAAACGAATAAAAAGCTAAAATGTCATCAGACCATAGCTGATGGGCTCCAAAATTGCGTTTTGGCCAATTGGTTCCACCTTTTTTGTTCTCCATACTGCGTGCAGCCAAAGTCTGTTCAAAATGTGATTGGTCAATACTACCAGGACTTCAAAGGGACTACAAATTAAAATCAGAACACTTCCGATACCAAAGTCTTTTCCCTTGCTTACAGATTCTGCATATTCATACACAGACATCTGTTTATAGAGATTTGAGAGCTATTTAAGAGCTGGGGGAGTTTGATTCCAGTGAGGATAATTTTGAGTGCAGATTTGTGCAACATTCACTAAAATAGAGTTTCCATCCACAAAGTAGGACTACTAATATGATGATCAACTAAAATAATAAACACTCTTATCTGTCCATCCCTCTGCCGCTCCAGGAGTCACACCAAGAGCACGAGCCGTCGCTCCAACAGCAAAGAATGTTCCAGCCTCCCTCGCCATGGTGACCTCCATCACCTCAGCAACAAGAGTTTCCTTAATGGCAACAAACCGCCCCCGTCCAGTTTAAGTCCAACCCTCCACCCAAAGGGCCAGTACATGTCCCAGACCCTAAATCGTTCCGCCTCATCCAGCAAAGACCTGGCTAACAACAACCTGCCACACCTCCTCAGTCCCAAAGAAGCCAAAGGCAAGACAGAGTTTGATTTTAACCTGGGACCCTCCCCGAAGCTGTCAGACCACGGAGCGAAGTATGGCCACGGCAAGCCCAGCTCCTCTCGCTCTCAGCAGCAGCAGCAGCAACAACAGCAACAACAGCAGCAGCAGCAGGCCGGCCGCCACACCTTCCTGGAAGGCAAGACCAACACACTGCAGTCCGGAGGAGAGAAACAACATGGCCGCCACACCCACAGCATGGCTGACTCTGCTCATGGATCCATGTCCTCCTCTTCTAAGAGCTCAGCCTCTTATCTCAGCCTGTCTAAGAGCCACAGTGCGCTGAGCGACGCCAAATCTGTGGGGAACCTCAGCGACGGTCGACTCCACCCAGATGACCCAAACTCCAACACGACTGCAGGGGTGGGACCCAGCGCCCGCTTCTTCCCTGCCAGCTGTTTAGACCTCAACGCCCCTTCAGGTCCTCCGGGGCCGCCTGGCAGCCCCTCTGCTCGACACAGCGACCGATCCGGTCACAGCCCCGCCTCTCGTAGCAGCGGCAACGTCCGCATGGAGAGCAGCACCCTGGACTCCTCATCCAGACACAAATCCAGACATAAATCTTTAGCACCGGGTAGGTGTTAAGAGTCACATTTGTATTCAAGAGTCAACTTTATTGTCCACTAAATTAAGAATGGAAAATTGTCTTTGGCTTCAGGCTTCAACCAGATTTTCTTTTATTTATGCCCAGTGCATCAAGCATTAGATCTCTGCCTCCACCCTCACCCAACAAAAACAAACAGTATCAAAATATTGCCTTTATTTGGGGATGGGAATTGATAAGATTTTAATCATACCAGTGGCATTATCAATTCTGCTTACTAGTCATTCTTTATCAATTCCATTATTGATTCATGATCAATTTTAATTGAGTTAGCAGTAGCAACAGCCTGTCTGTCTTCATTTAAAATGGATGAATGTTGGTAAAACATTAATTTTTCCTTTTTTTGTTTTTAGCGTTAGTCAAAGAAAAACTCTGCTAAGCCTGCCTGCTTGGTGCTAATGTTATTTTAACACAGGATGTTTACCCTGGTAAAGTACGTGCTGCTCAGTTGGGAAGCAGTGGCATGCATGGACAGAATGTCAAATACATGGCTTTCCTGGAATTGCATAGAAAGATGTTTCAGCATGTTGCAGTGTTTTCATCCTTACTTGAAATCTTTTAGTGATTGCAATTACATGCAACACTGTTGTCATCCTTAGCAAGCTGACAAGGCTGCCAACTCTGATACACTTTTCTCACCCCACACATGCCTTTTCTCATGTTCATCATTCATCTAATTTTGTGAATTGTCAGGTGTTACTCAGGGTTAAGGTAAGTGACAAGCAATCCATCCACTCCTCAGCTGCATTTTGGAACAAATCTACTCGAAGCTTTAGGCAAAAATTGGCATTCCTAATCTAATCTATATTTGATAGCTAATGCAAAATGCTAGCTAACTAGCCAGCTAATCTATATCAGTAGTTAGCTAGCCAAGAGTCCGACTCACCAGATGTAGCCTGCCACTGGTTGCCTGAAACAGGCCCTATCTGCTATCTACTGTACTATCTACGTTTTCAAAATCCCCATCACAATGGGAAACAGCAACAACCTCCGAAATAGCAACCCACACACTGAAAATGGCTAGTTAGCACCTGGTCGCTAATGGTACAAAATGTAAACAATCATTCATGGGGATTTTAATGCCAGTGCTCACCTCTGCATGTATTAATGTTCCACCAAAACAAGTTCCTCCCCAACAGTATTTTGCATGGGCATCATGCATCCTGCATGCTAGGCTTAGAACCGCCCAGGAGAGCTGTGATTGGTTTAAAGAAATACAAACCAGCCACAGCATTTTTTTTTTACCTATAGCAGAACCATGTGTGGAGCCAGACCTTTCTCCAGTGCTCAGCACGTGGGAAGATAGGTCTGGCTATGCAAGACTAGCTAGCTAGTTGCATTTGAGGAGCTAATGTTAGCATAACAGCAGCTAACCAGCAAGCTAATCTACAGTAATTGTCTCCACACTGGTCATGGGAATTTTTCACACTGTTTCTAGATTGAATGTTTTATAATAGGGATAATAGATCATGAAAATGATCATTACTTGAAGCTCTAATAACTTTGATCTTTTCTCTGTTCTCCAGAGGAGGCCGGTGCTCCGGAGCTCTTAGACCCAGGAGGAGCAGGGATGCCCTCCACTCACACTCTGCCTTCTCCACACGAGTCTTATCACTATGGCCTGGGCTACACCTCCCCCTTCTCCTCTCAGCAACGGCCTCAACGCCACTCCATGTACGTGAGGAGGGAGCGCCACCGACCACATGGGGTCGAGAGCGGGATGGCGGGCTTGCCTGCACCGGGGCAGGCAATACCGACACGTGCCAGTAGCCTGCAGCTCCTCTCCCCTCAGCTGCAGCACCGGACCACCCTGACTGGACACTCAGTGAGCTCTTCAAGAGAGGACTGCACTGATGACATGACGAGGGTTAGTGGCAGACAGTCCTGTGAGTGTGGTGGTAGTTAAAGGAAACATTCACCCTAATATACAGACACGAGCCCTGTTAAAAGGGTCCATAAGGGTCCATTATATCATATAGTGATGTTTTTTCTTAGTCCCAGAGGTAAAAGGTCATATAGAAAATATATTTTCTACCACAGCTACAATATTGAGCCAGAATAGTGTTGTTCTTCTTTCAAGCACCCGGTCAGGATACATACTGTATGCACAGGATCCTCTTGCTTTTGCTTTGTGAATAATAAATGAGTTACATCATTGACTAAAATGCAAAGTAGCTCTGATGTCAGATACTGAAAAGATCATGTCTTCAGTAATTTAATGTAATTTTTTTTTTAAGAATATTATATTTTCAGACTAAATATCTTTTTTAAAATTACTGTTTTGGGGTAAAAAATTTATAAAATAAATAAAAGAGATTCAGTTTTCTCCACCATAATGACATATCTATCATTGTAGAGAAGACTTAAATAAGATTTTCAGATAATATGAATGAACCGTGAGGTGAATGAATAAAATCTAAAGTTTTGAGGGGGTTGTTTTGATAAAGAAAACAGGCAGTTATAGCTCAGTTGGCAGAACGGGTATGGTAAAAAAAAAAATCACTCTGTCTTGATAAATTATTCCAAAGTAAAAAAAAAAAAAAACATATTTATTCCAACAACATTTGGGAATTCAAGAAGAGCTGCATGGTTAGTAGGCGGCTAAACCGGATGTTAAACAGCTCGGCCAGCAGAAGTCTCTGGTGCACATGCTGTATGGGGCCTCTGGGTAACTGACTTGGTGACTCCAGTGACTTGAAAACCCAACTATCTTGACCTATGACTAGCCAACAGCACAGTCGCCTCATAATGCTATGCAGCCACAAGGTGTTGTTTGTTTGTTTTTTTTTGTAGGAAGTACAAGATCTCCACCTGCAATTAAAATCCATCTGAACACCACAAGTTAATGTTGTTTACTAGGAAGTGTTGATGAGGCAGGTTCATGAAGAATGGGTGCACACGGAAAAAAACACATTTCCTGACACATATTCAAGAGATGTAAGAGTGTCTATGGGTGAATCTTTTCTTTAAAACAGAAATCAAAAATGTCTGTTGATGCGTGTGTGCAGGGACTGCCACTGTCTCACATTATCATTGCCTCTGCTTCATGCTGCTTCTCCAGTCTGCTTTGACCTGCGCCTGTCCGTCTTCTCAACAGAGTGAGCAGTCCCCTAAAGACATGAGCCACCCTTGTGCCCCCATCAAAGACTCTACGAGGGACAACACAGCTGCTTTTCATACACAGCGCTCTAAAAACGAGGTCCGACCCCCCAACTCCTCCCTTCCTCCAACTAGTTCACCCAACACAGCCAGTAGCTCTTCTGACTGCTGGTTTCCATAGCTTTTCTCTGTTTCTACTCAGGTCAACAGCTTCACTGCACGTTGTCGCTGGTATAAATGTAGCCTCACTGAAAAGCTCTAAGATTGTCCCGATTGTCTTGTGATGTGAGCCAGCGGAGAATGTGATGATAGCTAAAGATAAGCAATGAAGTGAGATTAAAGTGAGATTATCAATCACAAATGGTGAAGATACTGAGGAACTCTGTGTGGTCCTGTGTCCTGTGATGGGTGTGTGTTTCTTAGGTCGGTAACGTTATGTATCACGACCCTCATGGTGAGGATGGAGGTTCCTCCAAGGAGAACCGGATGATCTTCACTGAGTCCATGCCTCGGAGAGTCGGCAGCTTCTATCGAGGTGAGGAACAGGGATCACTGAATGGCAAAGTGTGTAGGCAAGTTTATTTGTGTTGCACCTTTAAACAAGACAACTGAAAATACTTTAGATAACACAAAATGAGGCAAATAGACAAGTTATAAAAGCTGTGATGATAACTGCATTACCATATTACCACAATACTGTGTCCGTATGATGCTTGTAACCTTCATCATCACAAATTTTATTACCTCATGTTGAGATTAGCACATCAATCTGTTGATACATCTATGTATCAGCGCTGTCACACACAAGTGAGGAGCACAGTAGGGATGGGAGAAAAAAAATCAATTTTAAGTATCATGATTCTTTTTTTATGATTCATAAATCGATTCTTTGATTGCTGAATCGATTTTTTTTATATATACAGATAAGTGGCGCTTAGTCCGTTAGCTCTGTGCTAACACACAATGTGAATTCCTATTGACGAGCTAATGGAAATTAGCATTAGGATTGTGGTAATGTTATTAAAGAGACTGATCCATTTTACTTCACATACTTAACATAAAACGACAAGTTAACTTTCAGGCACGTTCCCAATGATCTGTGGAAACAATATCAATATCAATAACAATATCTGCGGACGTCACGATGCTAACTCGATCTATTCTCTGGCTTCAGCACTCCACACCGACCAGCTACAGTAACCTCAAAGTGTCAAAACTTAAACTCAAAATTCAGTTTCAAAGATCTTTTATATGTAAAGGGTGTTTAAAGGCTCGTTGTGCTATGTGCAGTATTCAGGGGCTCTCTTCGTTTTGGCCTAACATCTTACTTAATTTATTTAATTATTTTCTTGGAGTATTTTACTTACTAATTTTATATGCAGTATAGAAATGATGCTGCTGAAAGAAAACTTAAAGACTGACTGACATGAGATGTGCATTGTTTTCAGAAATATGACTCATGGTATACAGTGTCTAACAGTGTATGATTCAACTTTTTCCTATGGTTTAGTGTTTAAAAAAAGCAAACAAGAATAGCAATAAATCATGATATCAAATTGCAATACTCGTAGAATATTTTAGAATCGACTTGTCTCCCAGTTTTTGTGCTCGTATCCAATCAGAAGATGAGTGCATCATCCCTAGGACTCAGACTCAAAGCATCTTGGGATTGCCAGTGGGTGGCTAACAAGATGCTAATAACAACAAATGTTTTCAAGATGGAAAAATGGATAAATAACTACAAAAGACATTCAGTGTTGGATTTATTATTATAGATTTATTTTACCAGGTTTCCAAAAAACCCTGTTAGCATTAGCTTAACGCATAATGCTCAGCTTTCTTCGGGGCTAACCCTGTCACTTTTCCAGCAGTTAGGAAAAAGAAGATGAAACTTTTCTTGGTCTTGAGCATCTGCAGCAGTGATTAACTGATACACTGTAATATATACTGTACATTTATTGCCAGACTGACAACTCACTGCAAAGTTTAAATTTCTGCTCCACTATGAGACACCGCACTAAATAAAAATCCATACCCCCACAGCCTTAATGCTAACATGCTCACACTGTTTATCAGGTATACTGTTGACCATGTTCACCATCCGAGTTGAACATGGCCAAATTTTCTAATTAGCTCTAAACACAAAGTAGATCTGAGGTTAATGGGAATGTCATTACTTTTGGTCAGAAACCAAAGTATTGGAAAAATTTGGCGCCATGATGGCACTAGAGATAATGTCAGGATCATCATTTTATTACAATTCATTCTCACGGTTATGAACGTCTGTATGAAATTTAATGACAGTCCCTGCAACAGTTGTTGTGGCATTGGGAGGCACCAGAGAAAAAGTGAGAGGATCAACTGAGAAAAACTGAAGACTCAGTAAGATTCATCCCCTGAGGTCCATGAAAGCCTGCACAACTTTCAAGGCAGTCTATGTAACAATTGTCGAAATAAAACCACGCGACTAGTGTGAACAAAAAAAAAGCTATATTGGAATAAAAATAAAGAAAGAAAAGACTTTAAATATAATTTTATTATTATAAAAGCCTCAGTTTGAAAGAACTGCGAGTTGGAGTCGACCTCATACCATTCAGTGCTTTATAAACCAAGGGGGAAAATAAAGACCAAGGGAAAAACAAACCAAAAAGGTTTCAAAGAAAAACCCACTTGAGATTTTATCAGAGAGCTGCTCTGAATAAATTAGTTTGACAGAAAAACTTTGGGGTTTCTGACAGATTAATAGTAAATGTCAAGGAACAAGGGTTTCTTTCTACACTTGCCATTCTGCATTGTGTTTAACAATTACACAGAGAGAAATCCTTAATAAAAGAGGCAGAGATAACAACTTGGGCTTAAACAGACAAAGCAGACATGGCGGATTTTGGGAAATGTGAGTGCAGCAAAGAACATTATGGAGTAACTCCCAGAATACATTGAATCTTAAAATACTGAAGAAAAAATTACCAACAGACACTCTTCAGTAAAATCTATAGATATACAGTTTTATAATAATAATAATCTTTACTCATTGCTTCTCTTTAGTCCCCTCCCCCAGACCAGATAATTCCTCCTCTTTCCACGATGGCGTCGGGCAGGGTCGAGGGCCGGTCGTACCGGGTGTACCTGTAGATCCCGTTGCCCTGGCCAACCACTCCAAACGCCAGACGGCTTTTGACTGGTGAGAAATTCTTCATTGTGAATTTTTTGACTGTAACAGCAGGCAGTGCTGCAATTGATGTACAGTTCATTCAAGGTTGTGTCAAGGAAACCTGCTTGAGTTAAACTGAAGTGTCCACATTTGTAGTTGTAACATTTACAGGTTCTGTCAGCACAGATGCATTTCTAAACCGCAGCTGAACTTCGACAATACATTCAAGATTAGACTTCCAGATCAAACTCTGTGTTTCTATCTTACATGTTTTCCTCACTGTCACACAAAGTCTATATAAGATCAATTAGATTTTACAGGATTGCTTTGTGACAGTGCCGTAAAGTATCACAGATTCACTCCCAACTTGTCAAATATGGCAGCTTGCTCAGTGGCACTATGCTTCAAGATATGATGCTTTAGGCACCCCTCTAGCTACTAGATACTTTCTTAGATAAAGGCAACAAATTGTTGACGATTGGTCTCAGGAAAATGCCATGATATGGGTTTGAAAAAGTATGTTACTTATGGAAGTTTATGTGCATGATATAACTTATGTACCAGGGCTGAACAATTAATCAAAATTTTATCGAAATCCCAATATAGCCTCCTGCAGTTTTCAAATTTCAGGGGTTGCAGTATCAAAGTTGAAAAATAAGCAATATATGTATTGTTTGCATTTATTGTCATAATAAACCATAAGTGCACATGTAAATATTAAGTGAACAAGAAACATTTCCTTTTACCCTAATCACAATTTGCTTTAAAACCCCTCATTGTGTTTTTCTAATTTTCTGATTCAAAGTGAATAATTTGAGTAGTTACTTGTAGACTTAAAACTGAAAGCTTAAAATTGAGAATTATTCAAACATCAGTTCCACTCCTCCATTGTGCTGCTGTGGTTCTATTAGTGTCTTTTCTCACTGTAATTGTGTCCCAGTCATCACTTTATCTATTTAGGTTGTGCCCTAGCATTTGAGACACACCTGAGAAGAAGTCACGATTTAATCTCGAGCTTGTAATTTCAAACATGAGTCATTTGAACAATTTTCCACATTTGCCTCGTAGGACCGCTGCAGAAGCAATGGTCATGAATCCTCCAGAGCCCACCAAAGAGAAGGAAAAACAAGGCTTCTTCAGAGCCATTAAAAAGAAGAAGAAGAAGACACAAATAGTAAGATCATTTAAGTCACCACCTGTCAAATACTTTCTTTGGTTTGATGTTGTTTCCCTCATCTACAAAGTTTATTTTAGTGAGTAGTAAATGCTGATCAGAAGGCTTTTTCAGGCCGGTGCATCTGACATGATCATCTGCTGCATCCGTTTATTCTGCCATCAGAGATTTAAATGTGCTTAATACTGTGAAAACTATGTGAAACTTACTGTGTAAATGAACACTGATGATGACCACAAAGAATGTTTTGCTTTATTGCAACATGCATCTTATTTTCATAGTTTTGCCATCATTCATCAAAATCGGAATCAGAAATACTTCATGATCCCAAGGGGAGGGACAGGTCACGTTACAGATGCTCCCATTGAGGAATAATATATAGAATTGAGCATTAGGGACAATATAGCAACAATAGAACAAAATATACACATTAGAGTGTGTAAAAATATGTGTATTATTCGCTGGAATAATTGCACAAGCTGAATTATTGCACACAGAGTAATTGCACTCTTCAGTGATTGCACAGGATTATTGTAAGTCAGTAAGTAGTCAGTAATGCAGAGTTTATATTGACAATAATAACATTAAGCTAATTGCTGAAATCAGGGAAACATGTGACTTTAGGGCAGAAGTGTGATGGGCCAAGAAGCACAAGCAGTGAGATGATCAGATAGTTTGTTATAAAAAGAAGAAGAAAAGCCCCAATTTAGTAAAACTTATTTGGAAGAGACAATGATGGTGGCTGGTAAAACTGTAACCCAAACTGTCTGTTTTAAACAGTTTATAGACCAGGAGGTTTGAGTTAAAATAGGATTTTTCCCATTTCTTATTACTTACTTACTCTACTGTACTGATGATAATTGTCAGTTATCATCTACATGTAGAACAAATCTGAACCAAAACTGAAACATCAGGTCAAATAATAAATGCTTTTTATTAAGGTGGGAGCAGTGGGCAACTTCAGTTCTAAGCCAGTGCCTTGGTCGAGGACGTTGACAGGAGAAATTAACCTAACATACAGGTTTTTGATGGTGGGGGAAGCCGGAGCACCTGGAGGAAACCCACGTAAACACAGGGAGCATAGGGAGTGGATGAAATTCAGGACAGGGCTGAAAAAGACATAACAAGACAAAAATGATGTAAAAGTTGTAAAATACAAAAAACATCATAAAAGACGTAACAAGAGGAAAAATACGTAACAAGACAAAAAACAACGTAAAAGAAGTAAAAGGACGAAAAAGACATAAGACAAAAAAGATGTAAAAGATAAAAACAATCTCACCACTTATTTCTTGCCTCATCAGACTTCATTGTAGTGATGTTTCTGTGTCAAATACAGCTGGATAGTACACAGTAAAAATGTGAAAAGAAAAGAAAAAAGTAAATATTTGTCAGCAAAACTTTGTTTAGTTTGTTTCAAAACATAAGAGTGAAGGTATTTGCCTTGAAATTATACGTTTTCTCAACTTTTCTTTACAATGTATAATGTTATAACAGAGAAATGTGCCAAATGTAAGGTGATGAAACAGAATAATCCTTTACTGCTGGTCTGTTTGCTTCCTTGTTAATCTTAACAATCAAATCTTCATGCTCTTATTGATTTTTCTCTGTGTATCTACTATTGAGTGGTATTTCTGTAGACGGTTGCGCATCAGGTGTTGTAGTAGTTTTTCTGTGTTGAGAGTTGTGTTGGCTGTACGTCTTCTGCTCCACAGACGGACATGGAGGACGGGAGGAACCCCAGCATCAAGAAAAGCCTTTTCCCCCTCTTTAGCTCTAAGAATAGCTTAAAGCACAACTCAGCTGTCAAAGTCCTACCTGTAGTCGCCTCTCCTATGGTACAACACCAGCCTCCCGCGCCCTACCCTGCCTCACCAGTAATCTAACCTCAACACTACAACTGCATGTTAACTCACGCCGACCGCACTAATCAGAATGAGCTGGTTTGAAATCCTCTCAAACGCCTGATGATTGACTGACTGAGAAATATGCCAGATTGAAAGGATTTCAAATACGTTTTGAGTCTAATACTGCACGGTGTTTGTGCATCCGTTTTGTCTCGCTATAATGTTTGTCAAACGAAGTCCCCTTGCATTCACCTTGCATCGTAAGACATTGATTTCATGCTGCAGTGTGTGCTGTTTGTGAGGCCGACACTTCTGCACGTGAAGAATCATCCTTTTCAAATATTTAACACAATCATATTCAACACATTTATAAGCACATGGACCCACATGTGTATCCAGACTCATGCTGTGGACATTTATGGACTCTCTAAGCACTGTACTCAAATAATAGTTCAGTAAAGGAATAGTTCAACATTTTGGGAATTTCACCTATTGGCTTTCTTGCTGAGATTTAGGTGAGAAGGTCAATACCAGGCTTATATCTGTCTGTTGAATATGAGGCTACAAACAGCTGCCTGTTAGCTTAGCTTAGCACAAAAACTGGAATCAGGGGAAAAAAAATATCCTGGCACTGTCCAGAATTAACAAAATCAAATTAAAGCTCTTCTTTTCATCTAATTGATTATTGAATTATCCTTTATCAAGTCAATTATCAAGCAAAATTACCAAATATTTGCTGGTTTCAGCTTTTCAAAACTGACAGTTTGCTGCTTTTCTTAGTTTGTCGTCATTATGAATTTAAAGGGATAGTTCTGATTTTTTTCAAAGTGGGTTTGTATGAGGTATTTATCCTTAGTCAGTGTATTGCCCACAGGAGATGGCGGTCGGCATACCTCCAGTTTGGAAAAGCAGCAGGAGTGCTAGCTAAGTAATATACTGCTGTGGACAGGGTACGCAGAAAAACGTATGTTAGCCAGCTAAAAAGTCTATATAAGTTTAAGTTTACGCTATATTTGAATATTTTCCCCACTTTATCTTGCTGTCAGACAGTCTTTTTCGATGGGAAACCACCTTATTATTATTGCAATACCAACCAGAGTCCTTTGATGAAAATTATCGTAATTTTGCCTTGCAGAACACAGAAGTTGCTGGTCTACCGCTGCCTCAATTGATCTAAAACTAACCGATTGAACCAACAGTAGACCAGGAACTCCTGTGTTCTTCAAAATAAAATAACTGATTTCATCTATGGAGTTTAGCTGGTTTGAAGAGAGCAATATTTGGCTTACATAATGGTGGTTTCCCACCCGAAAAGGTAAAGTAGTGAAAATATTCTCAATATAGTATACACTTAAACCGATATTGATTTTTTTAGGTAGCTAAAATACATTTGGCTGTTGACCCTGTCCACAGCAGCACATTGCTTAGCTTCCTATGCCAGTGCTCCTGTTGCTTCTCCAAACTTCTCCAAAAAAAACTAACCCTTTAATATATTTTTGTTTTCAGACAAAACAGGCAATCTGAATATGTTAATTTGACTCTTGGTAAATTATGCTGGACATTTTTCACAATTTTCTGATGCTTTTTATACATAACGCTTTATTCATTAATTTAAAAAAAAAAATCAATTTATAATGAAGATAATCATTAGTTGCAGCCCTGTCATGAAAACACACTCAGACCCAAAAAACTTGTGCATTTTTATCTGTATGAAGTCATCACCATCACCACCTCCATGTTTTGTCTGCCAGAGGGGTGCATGAAGAACCTCACCGGGAACTGAGTGAGATGTGTTGTGTGATGAAAACGAGTGTGGTGACCTCGCCGCAGAGAGAATGACATTTACACGCAGTCAATATTCTGGGTAACAAATAATCATGTCCCCGTATCTTGTTAGGTCCCTGGTAACGGACAAGAACACCTGTCCCTGCAGAGGAGCTCCAAGTCGTCCTCCCACCACGGCAGCCGACGGAAAAACCGCGAGCGATCCCGAGACAGAGACCGGGAGCGGGAGCAGAGCCGGGACCGAGACCGAGACAGAGAGCGAGAGAGGGAGCGGGAGAGAGAAAGAGAGAGGGAGAGAGAGAGAGGGAGAGAGGGAGGGAGAGAGAGAGAGTCAATGAGTGGCCCCCAGACAAACCAGTGGACTCACACTCTCAGGTATTCAGATACTGGAGACTTCAGTTTGAATTTGTTTGGAGATCACTGGACCAAAATATCATAATGTCATGTTTCTAACCAAAACAGCCCCTTTAGTGTCAGACACAAATACATAAATAATAAGTAAATCATGTTATTGCAGGCACATAAATCTTGTAGTTATTTGTAGGTGTGGCCATAGAAAATAGCTCTGCATCTAACACTTACAGACAAGATGAAACGGAAAATACCTTTTTAACCTTTTTAGATCACATCCCCGGTCATATTTGGAATCTATTTTACAATATATGCCAAAAAATGCAATTTCCTTCTCTTTTTATATCAAAATCCAATCATGTTTTCTTCTTGAAAACAAAATATGACATGTGCTTATGTAGATTTGAATCAACCAGTTTCAACCAGTTATATTGTATCATGACATCCACCTGTAAATCGATCTTCACTTTTAGCAGGACAAAGATTCATTAGTTCACTAGCAAGCAACAGCAGGCTGCATTGGGTTATGACACACCCACTTTTCAATGTTCAAATCAAATTTCTCCCAACGTTATGCTCCCTCTGTCTATCCTGTTTCACTCAGAAATATGTCACGATACAAAAGCAAGATACTCTCAAAATTCTGTTTTATGTGGACTTCAGAAACTCACAGCTGTGCCTGTAATATCCTACGAAATGTGACTTTGCACAAAGAGGTTTATATTCAGACATGTAGGGGTTGTTACCAGGAAATCAAGTCTATTTTATTTATATAGTGCCAAATAATAATAGATGTTATCTGAGGGCAATTTTTCATATACAGCAGGTCTAGACTGCACTCTTCATAATATCTGTGGCAAAAAGGCGCTGATCACATTTAGTTATTTCATTGAAAATATTAATAATTTTAAATATTAAATAAATTATAATGTTATGAAAAGCATACTACAACATAAATGTTCCATGCCAGCCTCTATGAATGTCACCCTTTCTCCAGGTAGCTAATAAATGACTTGTTGACAGGTAGTTTAAAATTTATTGCATGATGACAGATTTCAAAAATGGCAGCCATTTAAATCTACCAGGTCTTCATCAGGCAAATGGCTAAAATGACAAAGAAAGACGTTCATAGTTTACAGACACAAAACTGAATAAGGTTTGACAATACAGTCCTCTACACACATTATCAAAAACTTAAAAGGTGGAAAATAAAGCTGCAGGAATCACAAAAAATGTCAAACACCAATTCTTATATACAATTCCTGCAAAAATTATTCTTGCGTCAGGAATGGGCAAACCAATACTGTGGGATCAATAGTTCAGTACTCACAACCTACTCATTGGCTATCAATTCCTTTAAGAAAATATGAATAGTATAATTATATCATTACAAAACGTGGACGGCTGCATCACTTCCAAGTGATTTCAGTACTTGTATAATGTCCGTGCCAATACGCAGCCCTTCCATTAGCTGGTCTGTGAGAGATGTGAGAAACGAGAGCCAAGCTCGCAGCTGTGCTCAGTCATATGCTTCTGCATTAAAACTTGTAAGACATAGCTGAATAGAAACATATCGTTGTGTGCTGCTACCTTTCACCTGCAAAATGCTGGACAAGGACAATTATTTATTTTATTTTATTTTTATTGTAGTATTTCTGTAAAATGCCAGGATACGTTTTACACAGATTAGCACAAACATTTTAATTTAATTGCAAATTTGCTTTTGTAATAAATTAATGGCTGGTATTTGTCATGTGATTTTCCTGTTTTGTTTTGTTTTTCTAAAAATGACCATTACTTTGAAAAATCACATACTGAGTTAAGAAATGATCAGTATCGGTATTGGTAAAGCTGTAAAAATAAGTATCACCTGTCCCAATTCTACATTTACCTTTAAGATTTACATCTTCAGTAGGAATTAAAACAGACGGGGTAGGAAAGTAAGGTTTGGTCTTTTTGTGGGAATTGGGAATTGTGTAACAAAAACATCGAAGCCTCCTTTGAGATCATTCATCAGCTGTATCTGTTTCTCTCCTGACAGAGTCAACCACTCAAGTCACTCCGCAGGCTCCTCCACCTCTCTCCTTCTTCCTCAAATCAAGGACAGCCTCCTCCTCCTCCTCCAGACCTGCGCTTCCAAGCCCAACTCCCCAACCCCCCTCAGCCCTCCGCCAAAGCGGTCTACCCCGAGAGTCGAGGTCACGCCGACAGCAGGGGCCACCTCCGGGGTGAGCAGCTCCTCGCAGGCTAAGAGCCGCAAGGCCAGCTACCCCCTCCCCGGACAGATCGAGTCCAGCTGGCACGTGTCTGCTCTACAGCGTGCAGAGGGCGCTCAGTTCACCCCCGAACAGCTGGGCATCAAACCTGGGCAGAACGGACCCACGTTTACCCGAGCGTCCCGCACCAGGATGCCAAACCTCAACGACCTGAAGGAGACGGCGCTGTAAAACCCACTCCAAACCACACCACCTCCAACATGTCTCCATCCTGGAAGCATCTGCCAGACGCAGACGTCATGGTACTGTAGAAAAAGTTTACATGAAAAAGCCGACTTCACTGGATCAAGTCCTCATTCAGAAACATAGTCATTCGTTGATGCTCGTGTCTCTGAAATCTACAAACACTAGACACTGACAGGTCAAACAGCAGTAACAGTTGTTTAGGGATTCAAAGATCCCCCTCGGGATCCCAGTACTGTATCTGTTGTATGTTAATCTCTCTCTACTCAACATCAGAATAAGCTGATCTTTCCTGTCAAGGAGACACTGCCCGTGTGGCCTCTCTGCTGCCATCTTCTGCTCACAGGACACTACAGCAACACATCAGACAGCCGCCGACACACCGGTGGCCAATAAACTCAAATGTTTTTCAAGCTCTGATATTTGATAAGAACAAAAAAAAAAAGATTTATATCAACATTATTTATTAAATATTTATTTGTTTTAAATTCAAGGATATAAGCTATAAATGACACAGTATGTAGGCTATATGGGAATATTATAAGGTAATATAGAATTAAATGTGTAATTGCAAGAGCTTTAGTTTCGACACAAAGAAATGCATAGATATTTATGTGTTGATAATACAATATGTCACAAGGAATATTTAATAATGGTGAATGTCCTTTTTTTGTTCTATTTGATATGTTATTAACAGATTTTCACGTTATGTCACCTTATTTTTACCTTTTTTTCAGTTTGTGTCATCAAAATGTAAAGAAATATTGATGAATACTTGTTGCCCAAAGTGGAAAAAAAAAAATCTTTACATCTAGTACAAATCTGCCGATCACCCTCATGACATCAGTTTTGAAGTTTTGTGACAAGTCGGGCTATTTGTCAACAGGGTTTGGTAGCAGAACAGCCAGAGTGAGACTGTTAGGCTCTGTGCTTTTACATACAGTAACTGTCGGTTCACTTTTTGTCCCACTACTGTCTGTGTCCCCATTTTTAAAATGTGAAGCCCCATTTTCAGCCTCTCACTTCATGTAACAGCTTTCCAGCTCCACGCTGCCATGTTGGTTTTGTCTACAGCCTTAACAGCAAGTAAACAGACATCAAGACTTTGGTGCCCAGCGGTGGTGAAACCTCTTGAAATGAGGTTTGACTGACTCAGAAACAATGTCTACGTGTTGACGATAGTAGGAGAGCTCTCTGCAAAAAGGCATACCTCACCTACAACCTTTAAGATTTTAAGGGTTAAGTCTGGTGGTATCTTATATTTTCTTAATGTCATTAAATCCCATGAAAAGACCAAAACCAATAATGAACTGAACTTTGTCATGGCATGGTCATGTTAACAACTCTGATGCATTTCAGCACCAAGCCTTCGTGAGGGAGTCAAAAAAATGAATTTAACGTACTAACAAGTGTTGTCTGTGTTCAAAAAACTATTTAAAAAAATGTTAGTGAGCCATACTGGGTGACACGTTCCTTCATTGTCATGAACATGGACACTGTATTTTGGGTTTAATCATCCTGCTGCTCACTAGAGAACCAAGTGTGTCTTAATCTGCAGCAGACAATAGTCCTCAACAAATGTTTGCTCAGAACAGTTCCCAGCTGTTTTAAGGTATGATTTAGAAATTCTCCAAAACTAAACCAAGTAAAATGAAACTATAAATCTGTTACTAGTTTTAAAGATTTGCATCATCAGCAGGAATAAAGGCTGGCTGACACTGACAGTCAGGAAGTGTGGAGTGCTGCAGGATTAAGTCCAAAATCCTGGAAATGAGTGATGATCATCTCAGAGTCAATGGTTTTTTTTTTCTTTGGATGAGGTTTTGGTTAGATGCCTGAAATGAGGTCTGTGGTTTACACAAGCTTAAGAGATTTTCACTCTTTGTTTTACAACAAAATACATCAGTAAATACACCAGTTTATACTTCTGGCGATTGTATTTACGCTTCGAAAAGCCTAGAAGTGCTGTTCATTTGTAAAGATTATCTTGCTGAACAAAATGTGTAAATATCATAAACACAGAGTTTTTTATGCACTAATCCAAAATCTAGATCTGCCCCCAACTAAAGATTTTCCTAGTCGACCAGTAGCAGTCGTTGATTTAATTGTAAACTTAAGCGAGCCGCCTGTCAGAGGTACAGTATTTTTTCACTGGAATGTGAGGTGTTATTTTTTCTACAACTAACAGAAAAATGACTAAGACTCGGCACACCGACTACTAGTGGGCTTCCCTACCAAAAACTGGTGGAAAAATCCCACTGTCTTTTTGTGGAGGGAACCAGGGCGATGCTAACATCTGGGTTGGCCTACAAATTTCATCAGCCGTGCAAAATGTTAAGAGACACACTAAGTCTTTGTTCAGACTGACATTAGCCCTGCATGAAAAAACACAGCCCTCTTATTCATTTGAACAAGGCCAGTCCAGCAACACACCGGGGGGCAACAACACAAAGTCACCTAAACACATACTAGTGCACATTTCTGGTACTTGTTCCCTGTAACATGAGCGCAGTGTTTCGTCTGTTTATCTCACAATATGTGTGACGATGGCTAAAGTAACTGATGCCATGATAACTTTCCAGTGTTGTAAAATTCTGTCTCAGAGTTATATAAACTGTTGTGAAGTGTTTGGGCATCAAATAAATGTTTAAATAATGTCTTACACCAATCATATTTCCAGGATTGTATTACAAGTCAAACTGCTCCCTGAAACAAGGCACCGACGTTGTCCCTTGTGTTGTTTTTACGCTGTTTTGGGCCAGTAACAGATTGTTGGTTTTGTTTTGTTTTTTCATGGGATTTGTCGACAATAAGAAAGATATGAAATAACACCAGACTTATCCTTTACTGTGTGTTTACATTTTTCTGTGTGCATTTTAAAAAGCTTGTGTTATCAAAGTTTTTGTAAATGCCTTTTGTAAATCTGAATTTGTTTTTTCCTACTTTATTCACATTACAACTTTTATTTTTAAATATCATGATCAGGGATGATTTGACCTAACTAGGTTATTCATGAAAGCATTTACTTGTTGTCTACTGATCTGTGGATGATTAAAAAAAAAACTGAGTTGTATAGAACAATACACTATTTGTGGCCTAGGCAAAATAGACAGTATAGTGTCCTTCCAGTCTTTGTCCGTCGTCGTTCCTTCCTCTTCTTCTGTGGTTTTAAGGCTTAAAGTGAAGAAGAAAAGCTTTTATATCACAGAAGGAGAGAACGAAAGGAAAGACGGATGGATGCATTTGTGCAAATTTCGAGACATCTGTGGACTAAAGAGAGAGTGTAGTTTGTTTTGTTTCTCATCTGTGGAAAGGATGAAAGTACACAAGCAAAAAAACGAGAGAAAAAAACGAATGAACCAATTGACTACACGGCTGATTGAAAGCAATAACATTCAGAAAGAGACTCAGACTGATGCAGATTGCACTTGCTTAAATAAGTGGCTAGTTAAATTGGAGCCAAATATAGCACAGAGAAGGATTTCCAGCAGGAGACTGTGATTAACGCAAAGTGTCCACATATAATATCAAGACATCGCTCTGCAATACATTTTTTTTTTTTTTTTTTCCAATTTGTCCTTGAAAATGACTCTGGGCAGGTCAAACTGCCCCATGTTGTGTATTCTGGAAAATCCTGATTGCTAATGATTGTAAATGACTGCTAACGTGGGTTTGTCTATATCATTAATGGGACAGAGTGATGACAACGCTTGCCTTGCCAGTGACCCGAAGCCTTATATTAGCTTACTGACTCAACACTTCAGATGGAAACAGAGGCTTCAACTCCCCCACCCCCCCCAGTAAGTCACATACACCGAGAACTGAGAGGAGAAGAAGAATTTTTTTGTTCACAGATATGAATGTGTTTCCTAAAACATCGGTTCTTTTTTTCATTAAGCTGTTTCCCACTTCTTACAGGGTGTAAATAGAAATAATAGAGTGTATCTATACTGACCATTCTACTTTAAAAATGATAGGGTCTCATAATAAAAGCCAACTGTACATTTTTGAACGGCTCGTATGTTTGTTTTGTCGCACAAACGCACACAACTCGAGAAAAGACGTGATACAAGTGTTCATTTAATCAAGGAAATGGTTTAAAGATACAATAAAGAACGCATTTCAGAGTGAAAAATAAAACTCTGTGATGTGTTCCCAAAGCACCATAGGAAATTTAATTAAAATGTGACAGAAAAAAAAAAAAAAAAAATCAGGGATTAAACCACAATACAAAACCACATCTGAATATTAGTGAATTTTACATCCCTCGATCTTTATGTCGCACTGAAGAGTGATATTTTCACAAAAATGCCTGAGATAAAAATTATGTTTTTTACGAACAAAAAACAAGAGAAAACAGGAAGTGAAATCACACACATATTTCAACCTGGTGTCACGGCAAAAGTGTGTAATAGACCTGCTAGTCGACCGTGACAATGTCAAGTTTTGCTTTGCCTGTGTTGGAGAAAATAGAAACAATACATAACTGGTTAGATTTTCAAAATAAAGCTTGCAGAGAAAACAATTCTAGTTTGGTGAGGTTTAACAAAACATCATGATTTGGTTTAAAATAAGTACTACCTTAAAACAATCAACATTGAACCCCAGTTTTTGGTTAGAAAGTCCTGTGTTTTACTCCTCCATCCAGCCAGGTCTCCTCCCTCTGCAGACTTTCTTGCTCTTCATACTACGTTTGTCCTTTGCTCCCATCATTATCACCCTCTTCTGGTTCTGCACCTTTATATATGTTTCATTTAACGCCAAGGAAAGGCGACGTGTGACACTGACACAGTATCCTGGTGGATCTACAGGCTTTGGTGTGAGCCTGACTTAAAGAAATGGCCTGTCATTATTCCACATATTTATAATTATCAACAAATCCTGCAAAAAGACCAAAATTTACGACCTGTTAGCTCTTTTCTCAATACTTTCTTGCTTCTCTACTTTGTCACACATAAGATTTTTGGCTCATACAGCAGATTAAAATCTTCTTTTTCTTTAATAGGGGTCACAATTAAGTATTTTTGTATTTTAAAAATACCTAACTAATGTCCTAAAACAGCTGGCCACTGTAGTTTTTAGCAAACATTACTCAAACTTAAAATAGTGCATTTGTTGAGGACTATTTTCAGTTGCAGATTAATGTTTTATATACATTGAACCACTGAGTTTTTAGATCGACAGGACAGTTATGTTGTTGACTCCAGATGAACTACAGTGCCGGTTTTCTCTGTAATGAAGGAATGAAGTGTTTTAGTTAGGTTATATTAATAATAAAAAGTAACAGTGTCTATTTGCACCCAGGTGAGAATAGTCACATGGCAGCTATTTACACCTGGTCCCCTTGTTTAGCTATAAAGAGCCACACAATCAGAAGAATGCGTTAAGTCCCATGTGAAAGCAGGAGTCAGTTTTGACTTTTAATTTTTAGTT
Source organism: Lutjanus argentimaculatus (assembly GCA_034769285.1). Lineage (NCBI taxonomy): Eukaryota > Metazoa > Chordata > Actinopteri > Lutjaniformes > Lutjanidae > Lutjanus > Lutjanus argentimaculatus. The sequence continues at coordinate 32,935,521 of JAWZSL010000002.1, forward strand.
GTAGTTGACTTATTTGATAAAATGTTTTTTATTTATTTTTTTTTTTTTAGGAAAAGATCATGCCTCTTCTTTGTCATGCAGGTGTAAATAGTCACATTGGATATTCCACCCTGGATGCAAAAAGCATTGTTGGCTTCTGACACCTGGGTGCTATTAGCATTTCCCTGAAATAAATATGTTAACAATAAAGGAATACACTCCATCAGGCTTTGGCCACACAATCGGTTCTTGTTGGTGGGATCAATTCATTGCTGGTTTTGGTCTTTTCATGGGATTTGTTGACAGTAAGATGTAAAATGTAAAATATCAGCAGCCGTGTCCTTTAAGTAGCAACTGACTGAGAGGTGCAGGACTGTAAATTCCTTGTTTACCATTAAATATCAGGAGGAGGAGACATATTTTCATGGACGTGTCACAGAAAGACGGGAGCTCATCTCAGACTGGTGGATACAACCTCCATAGCAACGCTGCCTCTCCCTCTCGCTGCCTAATTATTGCTTTGAATTTATGCCATTTCATTGCAAATGAAACAATCTATTGAGAACTCACCAAATTAAAAGCCCCCAGTGTGAGACTGGTTTAACAATGGAGAGTGGAGTGAATGAAAGCTCATTGAGCATATCAAACAAATATTTTAATGAAATCCCATAAGTTAAACTGTTTTCGGTTTTATTTTAAAATGATTATAAACAGAGTGTTTTGTCTCAGCTTGTGGTTTTATACATGTAGCTGAGGGGGGGGGGCACACTGATGATGGGGCTTCAGGTGGAGATGAAGTTTCGGGACAAGGCCTCGGGGACGGCGGGAGGAGAGGTTCAGATGCATTTGTTCATGCAGAGCAGCAGCTCCAGGCGCAGAGCGATGCGTGTGTGCCATCCGAGGGGGAGGATGCGGATGAAGCGCGCCACGATGGGCGGCCGCAGGAGGTTCTGCACAGACGAGGAGCGGTCAGAGTTCCCATAAAACACCTGAGGAGAGAGGATGGATTAGCTCACACTGACATTAAAATACAGACTGAAACTGACTGAGTATACTGCTTTTTTACATTAAAGCTACAAATACTAATAATAATGATAATGTTCATAATTTAGCAAACAATTATTTAAATTTTCCAAATAATCAAGTAGTTTAATTTTCAAGTAACACATCAGAAAATAGTGAAAAATTATAAGGTGACATTTCAAGTTATTTGTTTGTCTTGAAGCAACAGGCTGAAACCAAAAATAGATTTGGTTTACAATGATATTAAGTAAATAAAAGCAGTTTATTCTCACTTTTGAGAAGCTGGAACCAACAAATGTTTGTTGGTGAAATATCAAAAATAAAATTTAAACAATGGTTATAATAAATATATGTATATATGCAAATGTTTCTATCTACAAAAAACATATTTTTTTATGTCTTCACTGTTCGGGCCAGAATTAATAAGATGACAACAGCTTTTCAACAGACTTGATCACATTTTTGTCACAAGACTAACAGAGTGTATTTGCACTTGTGTGAGAATAGTCACAGGGTAGCTATTTAACTATTTATACCCTGTCACCAAGTTCAGTTAGTTAGTCAGAGTCCCGAGTGAAACTAGAAGTTAGTTGACTTTTAATTTTAGACTTAGTTTACTTATTATTTTCCTTTTTTAATTATTATTTCTTAGATCTTACAAAAGTGTGAAAATAGCATTGTTGGCTATGGGCCTCGTGCTTGTCTCTGCCATGTTAGAGTATGCACAGCCAGTGTACATAGCAACATTGGCTATTCTACCTTGGGTGTCAATAGCATCTGCCTCAAATTAATAATGTTGTCACCGTCAGCCTGATCAGTGTAATGTTTTTAAATGTCAGAATCATTTTGTCATTTCCAGTTTTAATCAAATCACATTTTGTGTCACGTATATTCTTTTTAAGTTCGACTGACCCTGTTGTTTCCAGTCTGGTCTTTGTAGTAGATCCAGTTGAGTTTTTCGTCCGTGCGGTACTGAACGCTGTACTTGGTGATCCACTCATCAGCGTCACAGCGGCCCTGAGTGAGGATCCCTGAAACCACCATCACCTCCTTCAGATCGATCTGCAGCCACTGACTGTTGTCCTGGTACTTAGAGAGCCAAGCGCACCTGGAGGACAAACACAAACACTGGATATATGCAAGTACATCATAACCTAATATAATTTATAATATAATATAATATAGTGCAGCAGTGAGAGAACACATGCACACTTTGACAATGATTCAGTGTTTTTGTAGACCAGTTTAGGAAATTACAACTAAAATACGATTAAGAAGGAAAAGATACACAACTAAACCAGGTTAAAGGCAGTTTGACTTTGTGTCCCAGTAAGTCACAACAATGAGACAGTTACCCAGCATGCACAGTAGCTTAACCACTACCACATATCTGCAACATTCAAGGATCAGCCAGGGGACCTTTGCTGCATGTCATTGTTCTATTAATTTGAGGTAAGTTTTGATACTAGGGGATATTTTACTCAAACTCATACTCAAAAAGTATTGAGGTACATATTGACCATTTTGTTGTTGTGTTTTTTGTTTGTTTCAAGTTTCAAGCTTGTTTCACCTCTAACCACACCCAGCAGTGGTGTCTTAAGGGAAGACCTGAGGCAAGTACAATCTGAAAGTAGTATGCACCGTTTTGTTGTGGTCTTCAGGTTACACGATTTTCCCCAAAGCGGTGTGAAATGGTGGCTTTAAGCTATATTTTCTCTCATTTGGTGGGTCAGCTCTGACACGGATATAAACCCTGCCGCATGCCACAACAGTGTGTGTTTTTAGATGAGGACCCAACGCTAGCTTCTCTTATGGCACAGCTAACAGGGATCCTAACAAATAAACAGTTAAACAGCAGGGTGTTCAATGCACCACTGTTTCCATTTAAATAAATGTTTTGTTACATGTTGTTGGGGGTGAAAGCGGCCCCTTACATCACTGCAGATGAAAAGCTAAGTTAAATTACTCTACAATGGAACAAAATCTTTAGGACTGAGGTTCAGTTCCCTGCCTGGTCCACAACACAAGTCCAATGTGAGACTTATATTGGATGGTTTCATAATATTGGAGGGGAAAAAAAAAATAAATAAATAAAAAAAAAACAAAACAAATAGCCTTCAATACCAAGCAGAACAGCTCCTTTAGCATACATTATATTCTTGCATTGCCTGTCTTATTTACTGTATATTTTAATGTTTTAAGGGAAGAACATAT